>JAJKFI010000001.1:28645510-28694499 GCA_029204185.1 Lerista edwardsae | reverse complement strand
TTATTATTATTATTATTATTATTATTATTATTATTATTATTATTATTATTATTATTATTAATTGAATTTATACCCTGCCTATTGCCCGAAGGCACTCAAGGCGGCATTACAACAATATAAAATATAAAAACTTAACATTAAAAACAATTAAAAACAATATTAAAATACAATAAAACAAAAACTAAAACAACAGAATTTAAAACAAGCCATGTGGATCATAAAATATAAAAAGTATAACCAGCCAGCCAGCCAACCTGTCAACAGTTAAAAGCTTTTTGAAATAAAAAGGTCTTCAGCCCCCGCCGAAAAGTTAACAAAGAGGGGGCAGTTCTCAATTCAAAGGGGAGGGTGTTCCAAAGTTGGGGGGCCACCACCGAAAAGGCCCTCTTCCTGGCCGCCGCCCCTCTCACTTCTCCTGGTGGCGGCACAGTCAGAAGGGCCCCCCCAGATGATCTAAGAGTACGGGTTGGATTGTATGGAAGAAGGCGGTCCCTCAAATACCCCGGACCCAAGCCGTAAAGGGCTTTAAAAGTCAAAACTAGCACCTTGAATTGGGCTCGGAACAGAACCGGCAGCCAGTGTAGCTGCCGAAGCAACGGCTCAACAGAGTCAAACCGACGTGCCCCAGCAACCACCTGAGCCGCCGCGTTCTGCACTAGCTGTAATTTCCGGACCGTCTTCAAAGGCAGCCCCACGTAGAGCGCATTGCAATAATCTAATCTAGATGTCACTAGGGCGTGGGTCACTGTGGCCAGGTCCGCACAGCTCAGGTACGGTCGCAGCTGGCGAATCAGCCGAAGCTGAGCAAAGGCTCCCCTGGCCACCGCCGTCACCTGGGACTCCAGGTGCAGCTGTGGATCCAGGAGAACCCCCAAGCTGCGAACCTGCTCCTTCAGAGGAAGTGCGACCCCATTCAGAGCAGGACGATAGTCCAATACCCGAGCTGTGGATTTCCGAACCAAAAGCACCTCTGTCTTATCCGGATTTAATTTCAGCTTGTTCGCCCACATCCAGCCCCCAACCGCCTCCAGACAGCGATCCAGAACGTCAACCGCCTCCTCAGAATCGGGGGGAAAGGAGAGATAAAGTTGGGTGTCATCAGCATATTGATGGCACCCCACTCCAAACCCCCGGATGACCTCTCCCAGCGGTTTCATGTAGATGTTAAACAGCATGGGGGATAAGATGGAACCTTGCGGCACCCCAAACCTAAGAGGTTGGGGTGCCAAACAAGCATCCCCCAGCACCACCTTCTGGGATCTGTCAGCCAGGAAGGAGCGGAACCACTTCAAAACAGTGCCCCCAAGCCCCAGCCCGGCCAGCCGACCCAGAAGGACACCATGGTCGATGGTGTCGAAAGCCGCCGAGAGGTCCAGCAGGACTAACAGGGTCGCACTTCCCCTGTCCATCCCCCGGCGAAGGTCATCCACCAAGGCGACCAAGGCAGTCTCCGTCCCGAACCCCGGTCTGAAGCCAGATTGGAATGGGTCCAGATAGTCCGTTTCCTCCAGTACCCTCTGAAGCTGGGACACCACCACCCGCTCAATCACCTTGCCCAGAAATGGGATATTCGAGACTGGCCGAAAGTTGTTTAAATTTGTGGGATCCAGGGAGGGCTTCTTCAGGAGGGGGCGAACCATCGCCTGCTTCAAAGCAGGCGGGAGCACCCCCTCCTTCAGAGATGAATTCACCACCCTCCCCGTCCACTCGGCCAGCCCTCCCCGGGCAGCTCTAATTAGCCATGCCGGGCAAGGGTCGAGCGGGCAAGCAGCAGGTCTCACACTCCAGAGAATCCTGTCCACATCCTCAGGCTCTACAAACTGAAAAGAATCCCAAATGGTAGGATAGACAGGTTCCCCGGGGACATCACTAGATATGCCCACAGCAGCGTCCAATTCATGCCTAATCTGATCGACCTTTTCTGCAAAATGTTTCACGAACTCGTCACAGCGAGCCTCCGTGTGCTCCTCCCCACCAGTAGGGGGGGCGAGATGTAACAAACTACGGACCACACGGAAGAGCTCAGCCGGACGGTTCCCTGCAGATGCAATGGTGGCAGAGAAGTATGCCCTCTTAGCCGCCACCACTGCCCTAGAATAAGCTTTTAACTGGGCCCTAGCCCGTGTCCGGTCAGATTCGGCACGAGTTTTTCGCCACCGACGCTCTAGTCGTCTGCCCTGCCGCTTCATCATTCGCAGCTCCTCAGAGAACCAAGGAGCTGCCCTGATTCTGTGAGTGGGCAGGGGACGCTCAGGAGCGATCTCATCCAGGGCCCTGGACATCTCCGTGTTCCAGAGGTCGACCAGGGCACCAGGTGGATCTCCAACTCTGGCAACAGGAAAGTCCCCCAGAGCCCTCAGGAATCCATTTGGATCCATCAGCCTCCGAGGGCGGATCATAGAATGTGATCCCCCGCCATTGCAGAGGTGAGGAGCTGCAACAAGCCTAAATCCCACCAGACAGTGATCTGTCCATGACAAAGGAGTGATCTTAATCTCCTCCACCTCCACCATCAACCTGCCCCGCAGTAAACACCAGGTCCAACGTGTGTCCCGCATCATGCGTCGGGGCAGATATTCTTTGAGACAGACCCATGGTTGCCATGGAGGCCATGAAATCCTGAGCTGCAGCTGTTCCCGGGGCCTCGGCATGGATATTAAAGTCCCCCAACACCAATAGGTGGGGGGACTCCAACACCACGCTCGAGACCAATTCCGTCAGCTCAGGCAGGGAGACTGCTGGGCAGCAAGGCGAGCGGTACACCAACAGAATCCCTGTTCTGTCTCGCCCCTCCAACACAACGCGAAGGCACTCAAACCCAGTGGATTGCTGAACAGGGAATCTGGTGAGACGGATGGAATCCCGATAGACCATTGCAACCCCGCCTCCCCGCTCCTGTAGTCGTGGCTGCTGAAGTACCCGGAAACCCGGCGGACAAATCTGGGAAAGATTGACCCCACCCAGCTCATCCAGCCAGGTCTCCGTGATACATACCAGGTCGGCTTACTCCTCCAAGATTAAATCGTGGATTAGAGAGATCTTATTATTCACCGACCTGGCATTCAAAAGCAGCAGCTTCAGACTCAGGAGACTGTTGCCAGGATTTCCAATGGTCAGAGGGATGAGGGGAGGGCCAGAAAGAGGGACAGTCTGTCTACGACTGACCCTCCTTCTCCTGTAATGTCCGGCCCAACCCCCACCGCCATATCTTCCGTAACCCGTAACTCTACTGATAGTGGTCCCCCTCCCCTCCCCTGAGCCCCCTCGTGGCGTCAAACACATAATTCCGGCGGGAGCGACCTGCAAGCCAACCACCACAGCACAAATACAAAAACTAAAAACACAGACACACACACACTCTCCACCACCTACCAATGCAGCAGCCCTCACCCCCTCACACTGAGGCTTGGGCTGCTGCAGGCCTTTGCCTCTCTCTCACCCAGGCAAAGGCCTCACTCCATCCCTCCCTGCCCCCCTCTCACAGAGGCAGGGATACCATTCACTCTCCTGGCCAGACTCTCACTCCGGCCAGGAAGTCACACTCACACTATCACTCACTCAGTTAAAAGGCTGGTGTTGGCTTGTTGACAGGCGGCCAAACTCTAAAAATAAGGGCGTGGCTGGAACTTAATGATCCACGAAAATGATCTCTACCCCGGTCCTAGTCCCCATCTGCCCCACAGTTCACCCTCCCTCTGCCCCAGTCTGCCCCCTCCCTGCCATGAGATGAAAAGGGTTGAAAATCACTGAAGTGAGAGTTATCCAGTCCTGAAATGATGGAGTGTGGCTATGGAAAAATTAACACAGTCCTTCCCTGATATTCTCAGCCCCTCACAAGGCACCAGTCTTTTAAGAAGTTTTTCTCTGGAATCTGTAATTACTGGTCAGCTTGTTTCTAAAGTCATCTTCAATCTGTTCTCCATTTGATCTTCTCCAGCAGAAGAACCTCTTCCAAGGGGTGAGATAATGCAGTCCAGCTGCTGGACCAGCAGCTAGTGGAGGGAAGTGGATAGCCAAAAGCTTTCACAATGTAGTACAGGAGATGATGATATACTGTAGCACTTAGGAAAAACTAGTTTGAAAACTTGGTGCTATTGCATCTGAAAAGACATATTTAATATCGCTTGTATTATGTTCGCTGTAACAAATCATTCAAGTACATTTCATAATTGCAGTTCATTCTATCATTACAAAAAGATTTTGAATGGGATTTAAACAAAATTTAAATCGAAGTGTAGGCAGAATTGTTTTACTCTTATGACACTCTCTGATCTAGGAAAAAAACATTTTGGAAGACAATAAGAACACAATCCTAACCTGGAGTTAGGTTGGCACAAGTTAGGCCACAAAGTTTGGCCAGCACTGTAAAGTATGTTTGGACTACTCTCAGAGGCAGAGAGGCAGCACACAAATGTATGCCATTCTCCCTGATTCTGAGAGTGGTCCAGGTACATTTTATGGTGTCCCTGGTGACAGCCAAACTTTGCTGGCTTAACTTGTGTGAGCCTAATTGCAGGTTAGGATTGTGCCCTGAGTGTATGAACTTTCTAAATAGAATGGTTTTAGTTTTTCAAATGATTCATAACAGATGATAAACTAGAAGTGCAATTCTATGCTCTGAAGCATGCCCCCTGGCTATAGCCTCATCACAGGAGGGCATTTCAGCATCAAAAGAGGCTGGAACATACATGACAGGGCCATTTGGACAGCAGTAAGCACAAAGAATGTGAGGTGAGGTAACTGCTTGAGTCGTTTTTATTTGGGGGGCTTACCTTACAACCATCATACAGTTTTTCCCATTTCCTTTCCCCAGGCTAGCCATTGCACTACTCATGATTAATACAGGAGGGAAGAAGATGTGAAGGGAGATAAGGCCAGACCAGGGTGACTGAGAGAGATCCTCTATTCCCATTCCCAGGGATAGGGCTGTACAGGGGAGAGAACCCCTCGGGGCCAGGGGGTAGATGGCAGAATGCCCTGAGACCATGCCCCTATCCAGGATTGTAAACCAAACTTGAAAATCAATCACTCAACAATATTTATATGCTGCTGTCAACAAAATGTAAACAATGCTGTTCGAAGGCAAAATAATAATTTAAATGGCTCCCTGTCCCAAAAGTGCTCACAATTTTTAAGAAATGTAGTACACCACCAGCCACAGGAACTGGAAAAGACACTGTGCTGGGGTAAAGAGGGTTAGTAACTCTCCCTTGGCTAAATATAAGAGGAACACCACTTGAAAAACTGTCTCTTGATCAGTTAGCAGGGGTTAAAAATAAATCATTCTTGAGCAGCACCATGTCACAGCAAATATGTCTTTTTCTCCCTGTTAATCCTGTGAGCAAGACCACCATTTCCCTCCCCCGCCCCGTGATGTGGACCTATCCCAGTGGGAAGAAGCAGAGCTCAGGTGATGCACTACAAGAAGACATCTCCAGAATATGGATATCGAACCCATCTCCCTATTTCTGTTTTGAATAGCACAAATAAATAATTCAACACTATTGTTTTTCATATTTGTTAGCATTGCTGTGGAAAAAACAAACTCATTGACTGAGAAGCTGAGTTACAAAAAATATTTTTACATGCTACAAAAAAAAAAAACACCCACAAGAGGTCATGGCCATGCCCCCCCAAAAAAAACCAGACTGAGAGCGCAATCCTAACCTGCGCTGGCCTGCTCTGTATCCAGTGCATGTTGGGAGGCCACTGGAGCCTCCACAAGTCAGGGGCATGTTTCTTCCCTTACCCCATGGTATGCCCCAGCCAGGCCAATGGGACTCCTCAGATCTGTGCCCCCTATTGGGCAGGCACATGTCGGATGAGCTGCAGCAGCCTGAATCGGGGCCACGCAGCCCAGGGACGGGGGGTTGGTGCAACCTAACGGTCGCATCCACATTCCACCCCCTTCCCTGGGTTTCCCTGCCTGTGGAACATCCTCCCCAAACCCTGTTCCACTCTCCCTCCTGCCTTCCGTCCGGAAATGGGTTCACACCAGCAGAACTTGGCCAGCATGGGACCAACTTACAGGGCTGTCGCAGTGCAGTGCTTGGCTGACACAGATGGCTTGCGTTGGCCCAAGGAGGGGTAGGATTGCTCTGCCCAACACCTAGGCAAAGTAAGAGAAACCTACTTTAAACTAGGCCTACTTTAAACTAAGCCTTTATTTTATTTATTTATTTATTTATTTATTATTGGATTTTTACCCCGCCTTATTGTGCCCGAAGGCACCCAAGGCGGCATTACAATATATATATAAAAACAATATAACAATTCACATTAAAAACAATTAAAAGCAGTATTAAACAATATAATCAAAAAATTAAGAACACAATTAAAAACAAATTTAAAAACAGTTGAAAACAACAAGTTTTGATCATAATAACCAGTCAGCCTGTCAACAGTTAAAAGCTTTTTGGAATAAAAAGGTCTTCAACCCCCGCCGAAACGTAAACAAGGAGGGAGCAGTTCTCAATTCTAAGGGGAGGGTGTTCCAGAGTTGGGGGGCCACCACCGAAAAGGCCCTCTTCCTGGCCGCCGCCCCTCTCACTTCTCCTGGTGGCGGCACAGTCAAAAGGGCCCCCCCAGATGATCTAAGAGTACGGGTTGGATTATATGGAAGAAGGCGGTCCCTCAAATACCCCGGACCCGAGCCGTAAAGGGCTTTAAAAGTCAAAACTAGCACTTTGAATTGGGCTCGGAACAGAACCGGCAGCCAGTGTAGTCGCCGAAGCAACGGCTCGACAGAGTCAAACCGACGTGCCCCAGCAACCACCCGAGCCGCCGCGTTCTGTACTAGTTGTAGTTTCCGGACCGTCTTCAAAGGCAGCCCCATGTAGAGCGCATTGCAATAGTCTAATCTAGATGTCACTAGGGCGTGGGTCACAGTGGCCAGGTCCGCACAGCTCAGGTACGGCCGCAGCTGGCGGATCAGCCGAAGCTGAGCAAAGGCTCCCCTGGCCACAGCCGCCACCTGGGACTCCAGGTGTAGCTGTGAATCCAGAAGAACCCCCAAGCTGCGAACCTGCTCCTTCAGAGGAAGTGCGACCCCATTCAGGGCAGGGCAGGGCAGAAGTTAGGAACTGAATAGGTAGCTGTTCCGCCTACTGGTAGGGATGAACACATATTCCCACATCCATTGTTACAGTACAGATCTAGTTTGTATGCTCTTCTGACAATATATTAGTACATCGTACATATTCTTATATATTTTATGTGATCAATTTTGCATGGCGCTGTATGAAAGTGATCTGTCTTTGGGTACTCTTTCTTTCAACTTCTACAGTTTCTCCTATTTCATTATGCTCAGTGTTCCTTTAACAGTTTAGAATGCTATGGTTTTACATATAAGAAATCTTTGAAGTATCAATAACTTTTGTATCAATATCTTTCATTTAATGTACGTAGCTGCTTGTGGCCAGCAGGTGTCACTGTATAAACATTACTGAGCTCATTTTCCTTTCTGTTTAAGCTCTTTTTCCCATTTGACTTGATTAAGTATGATTTTCAAAAAGAGGAGCCGATCAGAAATAAACACGGATGGTGTGAAAGAGTTAAGAAAGGTAAGAATTTTATCTTCCATTTTAATAGCACAAACCCCCAGAGGCACATTGGATGCTTAATGGAAATGAAGATGCTTGGGGCTATGTCCTCAGTCATTTTGGAGGTAGTCCTTACAGCAAGAGGACTTTTATTTATTTAAAAGATTTTTACCCTGCCTTTCCTCTGCGAGGGCAGATTATTGTTGTTGTTGTTAGTATTATATTATTATTAGTGATAATAGTGTCGATAATTATTATTGATATTGTTATTAATAATACAGTACATAGAAATAAGACAGTAAACAATAAAATAAGCAATAAAAATAAAATATAAATAAAAACAAGGAGGAGAGCAAACTATTTACAATGCAGATTCTGCTGCAGAGGTACAAGAGTCAACATCAAATGCCAGGCGAAACAGAAAAATCTTGAGCCATGGCCACAGTGCTATGAGGGAGGAGGAAGATTCTCTTGCAGGGAGGTCCATAATTGCAATGCCACACTGAGAAGGCTTACCCTTGTGCCTCCAATCCCTTAACTCGGGAGAAAGACGGCAGTTGCAGGAAGGTCCGCTCAGATGACAACCTGGCATCATGCCCTGCCATCATGCTCTGCACAACGGGCGAGGCCTACCCACCCCCCACCCCCAGCCAGTGGCAGTAGGACCTCAGGGCCCAATACTAACCAACTATCCAGCACTGACATAGCTGTGCCAATGGGCATGTGCTACATTCTGCTATTGTGGGGCAGTCAGGGAGGCCTCCTCAAGGTAAAGGAATGTTTGTTCTCTTAGCTTAGAGCTGCATTATCCTTACCCCAGTACTAGAAAACTGGTTAGGATTGCGTCCTCACACAAAAGGGGGATTGCGCCCGCTTTACCTGCTTTTTGTCAGCTCTTTAGAACCAGGCTTCAAGGGAGATGTTACTTTTTAATTTTTATTCTTCAGAAAACATGACAGAGTAATACAGATCATGTTGTACTAAACTGCATTTTTGTTCCTTTCTACAATTTTACATATAGGTGAAGCCGGCCTACTAATATCCAAAGTAAATTCAAAGAATCCATTCTTTGGCTATGCTGGGAATAAGAGAGACACAGAAAAGAAGTTACTTTGTGATGTGTTTAAGAAGGGGGACTTTTATTTCAATACAGGAGATCTGTTAGTTCAAGATAAAGACAACTTTCTTTACTTTTGGGACAGGACAGGGGACACATTCAGGTATAGTCACTGTTATGTTTTAAATCACTTGTATAATACAAATATATGTGTGGACAGATAATACTTTGGTTTTGATACTGCTTGCTTGCTGATAAGCCACTTACCACAGATATTTTTACTTGTCTTGAGGGATGTTTTGTAAAAAAGAACTTGGCTATCTCTAATTGCAGAGGAAGTAAAAAGCAACGAATATGTTGCATGCTCAGGACACCAGAATGTATGTTAGAGGAGGCATAGCTCATTGGTAGAACTTTTGTGTAGAAGGTCAGCCCTTGGGATCTTCAGGTAAAACAGTGAAAGGCCTGGAGTGGGGACGGAGGCCAATATTATAAATGTGTCACCAGTAGCAGTGCCCCTTCACCTCACTGGGGGTGGCGTCTGACATTTTGAAAGGGACACAGAAGCTGGCGAGGGGAACAATGGTCAACCAGTTTATTTAAACAAAATTCTAGCTGCACTGGGAAAACAGGTTGTCTTCACCTTAGTCTAGGGAGAGTCTTGGTACCAGCAAGTGAGGTTCCCTCACTGAGCCAGTTGTCACTCAGATAACCCAAGTGGACTCTCGGCTTTGCGCGGGACTTTGAGGAGAGTGAGGGTATGACAGGGCCTAGCTTACGTATTGGGGTAGGCAGGGTCCTGCTACACTGGATCTCTCTGGATTCTAGGACATGCTCATATGAAGAGAGACCCTTGTGTTCTCCTTCCCAGGATATGATGCTGCCTTGTCTCATCCCCAGTGGAAAATTGTGATGGGATGTTGGTTGGGCTGTAGGCACCTCTGTGCTTCCTGCTAGAATGGCCCCACTCACATTGGGCCATCCCCTGGGTCGTCTAAAATGCTTTCTCTTTCTGAACTTTCCTCCCTCTTTCCTCCAAGTCTCCTCGGTCCTCCAGCACTGGTTCAACACCCTCCTCTTGCACCTTATCTGTCTTTCTTCTTTCTTCTCCACTTCATAGTCCGACTTCCCAGTTTTCCCTCTATTCTCTTAGATTCCTATCTGTTCCTCCTTTCCTTTCCCCTCTCCTTTTCTTTTGGCACCCTTAAGGGCTGGTACCAGCCTCCAGCGGTCAACGGCTCCCATTGATGTGGAGTTGTCAATCATCACCAGGTGTCTTGGGCAGCCAATTGGGGCTGGCTTGGCTTCTGTGTGGTTCATACAGTAGTGATGTGAGGTGTGGTACTTCACAGTACTGTTCATGTTTATCTGCATATACTTCATTTTAGATGGAAAGGGGAGAATGTTGCCACCACAGAAGTTGCTGATGTCATTGGTATGCTGGATTTTATACAGGAAGCCAATGTTTATGGGGTTTCTGTGCAGGGTAAGAGAACTTATTTCTTGTTCTACTTTGTGCATTGACTATAGCTATTTAGAATATGTGCTAAATTGTAAGAAATACTCCTTAAGCAAGGCCTTAAATTAGTTTCCTGATATAATTTGGATATCTGTTTGTCAAAATACAGGGTGTCCACAAAGTCTCTTTACTATTTCAAACTTGTATTACAAAAACAAATGAAGAGATACATGTATGGAAAGTATACAATATTAGGAGTATGTATTGAAGTTCATTTTACATCAATTAATAAACCTCTATATCTGCACCATTGGTTGCACACAGCACATCAAGGCGATGATGTTTTGAACTTGTAAAGAGACTTTGTGGACACCCTGTATGATTTTGGGATGAAAATTGGGGCTGAGAAATACGTGAATCTTGACCCAAACGTGCTGGGCCTCTGCATTGCCAGAAAGCGTGTTCCTGTGATGCAATGCACTTTATGTTGCAATCAAGAATGCACCATGGAGCACAGCTTCGTTGCCATTGCAAGAGGTGAGCAGCTGTGTCCTCATGATGGTGGCCACCATGGGCGCATTTGGTAACTTAGCACATTCCCCACAACATTGTGGACCTCCCTCAGCCCACTGCATAACCCGCTGGAGCTCATAGCAGTCTGGGGAGAGTGTGAGAGAAACACCCCCTCCCAGAGTACCAAGTCATCTGGGATTGCTAAATAGCAAAACACCCACCATGGGCAATCCTCAGAGGCTTCAGCTTCTGGAATGTACTGCAGTTGTGCTAGTGGCAATTTTAATTTGTTATTCTCATTAAGTAAATTACTTGGCACTCCTCACTTTTCCACTGCCATGGGAGCACTCACGTAGTTTTTTTGAATGTACGAAAACAAATGCCAGAAATCAGCAAAGATATATTGTGTCTCCAAGCAGTGGAAATTTTGCTAACAAAATTTCATGCCCTTTTTTTCTTTATGGGTATTACCTTTCCAACTCTGGAGCACACATTGAATATAAATTGCATGCTTTAGCTTTAATAGCAAAATCAAGAATTCCTGAAATTTGGAATGGCTTCAAAGGCAATATATATATATGTAGCTAACCTGAATATACAGTATATTAACTTGAAAACTACAACAGGAGTGGTTCATTTTAATATTCACAGATTTAAGTAGCCAGGATGTGGTGGCGCTGGGGGTTAAACTGCTGAGCTGAACTTGTTGACCAGAAGGTTGGCAGTTCGAGACCATGTGACAGAGTGAGCTGCTTGTCCCAGCTCCTGCCAACCTAGCAATTTGAAAGCACGTAAAAATTCGAGTAGATAAACTGGTACCACTTCGGAGGGAAGGTAACAGCGTTCTGTGCACTACGGCGTATAGTCATGTCGGCCACATGACCACTGAAGCTTGTCCTCAGGACAAACACTGGCTCTTTGGCTTAGAAACAGAGATGAGAACCACCCCCTACAGTCGGTCACGACTAGACCATTCGGTCATGGGGAAACCTTTACCAGATTCTAGGATGGGGGGGGGATGAGAGGAGAAGTGATGTGATCAGTGATATGGGCATAGGTGGCAGCATTCCTAAGTTATTATTTCCAAGGCTGCGGGTTTTTTTTTCATATGCACCATACTAACAATAATAATGTGCCTTATCCATTAAGACTGCAACCTATACACTTGTTCCTGGACGTAAGCCCCACTGAATACAGTGAGAATTACTTCTGAGTAGAAAAGCATAGACTTCTGCTGCATATATGTTAAATAAAGTATTCTTGATACTTAGAATTCTGTGAGCTATAGTCTGTGATCCTATACATATTTCTCTGAGAATACAGTGGGAGTTACTTCTGAGTACAGGGGACCCAACTGACTAGAGTTGGGTCCAGAAGGCTTTCTAATGCCCACAGTGTGTACTGGTGTTTGGTCTCCATTGGCCTCAGAAAGCCACCCAGAATTGTTTAAAGGCAAGTTGCCTTTACATTCTGAGGCCTGCAGAGGCTGCATGTGGGTACACGGAGCCTCTGTGGGCCTCAGAAAGTCCTCTGGATCTGATCGGAACACAGCTCTAGTTGGGTTTGGAGGGTGGGGGGCCTCTGAAATCCATAGATTTGAACATCCACTGTCTTCCAGAACCTCCACGGATAATGAGGTCCAGCTGTAAACATGTATATTGTAATACTATTAGTGGATATTGCATTAATTCTATATAATTATTTTCCACAGGTCATGAAGGAAAAGCGGGAATGGCCTCTGTCATATTAAAGCCTAATAAGTCGTTGGACCCGAAGCTACTGTATCAACATGTGGTGACATACCTGCCCAGTTATGCCTGCCCACTATTTTTAAGACTGCAGGTACTTACTTCAATCATTATAGACACATCTTCCATTACCAGCAGAAAATCTCCTCAATGATCTTTTAAACCCACACGTACTAAAAACAACCAAATGATGAGTTACAGGGAGCTATCTAATGGGTATTTCAGAGATCATTGTGTACTTTTAGTCCTATGTCTCCATTAAAGAGCTGGAATTATATACAGCAGACTAATGAAAACTACAGCTTATACTAAATTAGGAAGAGTTGTATACTCCAGGAAAGACAACATAAAGAGATTAGAGAGATTAGTAGCATGGACCGAGAATAACAAAATGAGATGCAGAATAGTGCAGAAATAATGTTGGAATGTAGGGATGTTGCATCTATGATATATACAGCATATTAGAAATTGTATTAGAATGTCATATTGTTTTGAAAAGCAAAGTCATTTATAGGGTTAAGTTTGTAATGGTGGTTTTGGGAGAGGACCAAAGTTGACCAAATGAACACAGATAACACCTTCTCCAGCTACAGTTCTCGACAGGTAGCCCTGCGAGTTGAGAGTTCATTATTGTATTTTGTCAATGTGAGTCTCTGCCTAGAAGATTTGGGGACCATCCTTATATCAATAATTTAATGCAAGTGTTTGAAAGTGGTATGGGGTAGTGGGAGATTAGGAGAGTTGTTCTGGAAGATACATATTAAATTTTACAAAACTCTGACTATACTTCAGATAAGCAGCATGGAGTTATTCAAATTTGACTGAGGGAATTTTATCTATTTCCCCCAGAAGGATAAGGGCAGGAAAAATAAAAATAAGCAGGAAAATTACATTATCACATGTATTGATGCATATACCTCATCTTCCATGAAAACCTGTAGAGATTTTTTTAAAAAAAATTGAGCAAAACAAAGAGAAGATTCTTATCTCTCAGATTTGTATCTATCTTAGAGAAGAGTCTTATTAATTAATTGACCTTTACCACCACTGATTTATGTGACATTTGTATGTCAGAGGAAATTTATTTAGGGAACTTAAAACATGACATTTTGCATAATCACAGAAAATTTATGTAAAATGACACCTATGTTTTACAGTTTTTTAAACTCATTTTATAGACTGATTAGAGAATGTTAGGGTGCTGTAATGGCGAGGGCCAAGGTAGCAGCCATTCAACTTGGACTCTGCAGCATCTTGTAGCTTTGGGTTGGCTTGAAACTGACCACACACCTGGCTAAACCCAGCCCTGCTAGGTAGATTGTCATCACCCCTTTCGGTCAGTGAAAGAAGAAGCCTCTAGAGACTGTAGATGTCGCAGCTACTAGAAAAGAACAAAAGTCTGCAAACCAAGCCTCCTCCTTCCACAGCACTGGCCAAAGTTCAGTAATGTGATTTCCATGGTCAAGACTTGACGTAGACTGAATGAAGATTTACCCAAACAGTAGGCACACAATGACATCGGTGATACAAATTTATCAAAACAGAGAGAAGGGTAGCAATAAAACCTAATAGTACAATTTAGGAATACATCAGGAAAACTGAAAGTAAAGTCTCTAACTAAAACTAGCTGAACTTGCCTTGGGAACATAGTTTCAGAGCATACACAGATTATGTTCAACCCTCAACATAATTGAGGGTCCAACATAACAATTGCCAACATGTCCAGCAAATGGGAGGCAACTAACACACCCTCCATAAAGACTTTATATACCCTTTGTTCACCTTTTAAAGGTTTCCACAAATCAGTGGCCTGAGGGCCCCGAATATTCTAGAAGGTTGATGCAACTCAGCCGTTCCTAGATTGATGGACACCACTGAAGCCAATTCTTGATTAACAATGTTTTGCAATGACCTTGCAAAGTCCAAACAATCTTATAACATGTGCGCATCTCATAACACAATTCCAGCAGCCATTTACTTCCTGGCAGCATGGACTGGAAAGGCCACAGCAGTTTGATAACTGTTTTTCTTACTGAATTTTACTGCCTTTTCTCCCATGACACAGGCTTTTCTTACAAACTGGAATCCAAGGGACTTTAAAATGGAGACACAGATTCTTTACAGGTGCCTTGTGAAGTTACCAGCTATAATTGCTAGTTCAATGATTCTATATGCAAACTTCATGTCTGAATGTCGTAGAGCACATGTCCTAACCAACTTTCCATCGTAACTAACTTTCAGAGCAATGCAGCTCCAAGGTAAGGGAGTGTACATTCCCTTACCTTGAGGAGGCTACTGCTGGATGCAGCACAGACCCCATTGGCACAGCAATGTCAGTGCTGGAAAGTTGGTTAGGATTGCTCCCTTAATGCCATGCCAAATAAAAGAGTCAGACTATCCAAAAGAGTAAGAAGATAGCTGAAGTCTCTGGCTAAGGCACTTGGCACAGTTTTGAGTTTACTATCACAGAATTTCTGTGGAATTTCTAGTTAAGCCACTGTGGAATTTCTAGTTAAGTAGTACAGTCTGTTCTTCATGCCACATGCCTAATTTTCCACTATAAACAAAATAAAATTAGACTCTTTTCTCTGAAATAGGAAATAATGGAAGTTACAGGAACATTCAAGCAACAAAAATTTCAGCTGGTGGAAGAAGGATTTAATCCATCTGCAATCAGTGATCCACTTTATTTTTTGGACAATTTCAAAAAGTCTTATGTTTTATTAACCAAAGAACTGCATGATAAGATCTTATCTGGGCAGGTGAAACTTTAATTATTACTTATTAATAAGGATCTGCGCCATCTACTGCACAAGAGTAACAAAACTTTAAGTGAGATTTCTCAACTATTAGTCTGGCCTCCTGGGTAAGAATGTATACTATTGAAAATTTATAACTAATTTTTTGAGGGTTATTTTCTACTATCTATCTCAGTGTTAACCTTCAGTGCATACTAATTGTTTTCTACCTTCTTAGAATATCAACTATAGCTGCATATTCCTATAAATATGGCTTATAAACACCATAGCTTTAATATGAATGCCATCCTACTTAAATTTTCTTCATGTAATCTGAAGAGGGACAAGAATTACAAAGCTATAGTGCAGTCATCTTATATGTTCTTAAGCTGGATATGTTTGATATAAGCAGTTTCCTTTACTGGACAAAAATATGATAACCATTTACAATAGAAGGCAGTTGATGTCAGTGTTTCCTCATAACTAAAAAATGTTTTGTTTTTAACAATTGAAAGGTGGAGGTACAAATTCTGTAACTTTGATTTCCAACTCTATAAAAATGTTTTTTGTAGGGTTTCAGACACATACAAGGATTGCCTCATTTATTATACTGAAGCAAGCTTCCTCATATCTTTTGCTTGCTTTTACTGAGGCTGCTTCCTCATTTTAATAGTTTCCACATCTTATTATATTGTTATTATCAAGGCTGCAATCCTGTACACACTTTCATGGCAGTAACTCACATAACTCAATGAATCTTACTTCTGAATAGATGTCCACCTGATTGCACAATAAGAATTTTTCAACAACATTGTTCACAAAACAGCTAATAACAAAACAAAATAAATGGTTTCCGGTCCTGTAAGCGCAATATCGAAAAAATGCATGAGACACCAATAAACTGACACTGAAAAAGTGCTATTTTGGATTGAAAGGGGATAGTTGCTTCCACCCCGCCCCACCCCCCTGCTAACATGCAAGAGAACCATCACTTAAAAGAAGTCGCTTTCCCTTTCAGCAGGTGTAGTCCTCATCCTAGTGTCCGGCCGCATGTTAAATTAGTAAATTAGTTAAATTCTCAGAACTAATCTCTTCTGGATTCTTTTCCCACAACAATGGCAGAATTCAGATACTGTTTTTGAATCTGAATAAATGTAACCATGAGTTTCCCTGTAGGGGAGAAGAACTGTATCCAGTAATGTAAGAAATAAATTAATTCCCTGCTGCACTGAAGAAGAAGAAAAAAGGTTTGTGTTCATGTCTTTTACATGTGTTTGAAGCCTGCTGTTATCGGACAGACAGGGTACAAGGGAAGAGCCAACATGGCCCTAACGCACTTGGAGCGAGAGTCCCAACTGAAGTGGCTACTCTTTGATTAATTCCCCTCCCGACCCTGGGAATTAATCAAATTCCAAGCCCTACCTAAGGTGCCTGGGAAGGGAGGGAGAAATCCAAGTTGTTTCTTTAAAGGAACAAAAAGTCCAAAGGAACAAGCATCCATTTTCCAACAGGGCAGGGCTGGTCTGGGGGAATGAAGCCCTCCACACGAAGGAGGTCACGTGCTGCTTTGGCTGGCCCTGCCACCTGGTGGTGCAAGGGAAAATCCCATTCGTCAGAAATACCCCCCTTCCTATACCAGTGAATATACTATGATCCTTGTATACATTATGACTGTATATTGGTTCTCTAAACCTACAGAAAACAGTTGTGACATGGTGCAGCCAAAGTTAAGCAATTTAAAATTCAATTGATTCAAATGGGAGAGTTAAGCACAAACTTAACTGGCTTACTGACATCAATGAATCTCAACTTCAGCTGGCTTGTTTGAATATTATTTTATTCAGACAACAGTGATCCTGCTATCTGCCTACATAGTGCATAGTGGTTTTGGATTTTCTGCCCATTTGTTCCATTATGACCAGAAGCAACACATCAGAGATAATCTGATAGAAGTCCATTTAGAGTATGAAAGTATTGTAGACATACATCACATCTGATGTAAAATACATCTGTAACAATCTCTTCTGTTAATGCTTTATTTTCAATTCTAATCAATTAAGGAAATGTTGTTTGATGAGATGAGAAAAATAGAATAGCCTCGAATTATCTGCACTGCTTTTCCAGTTTAAACTGATAGAGTGAAATAACAGAAGACAAACTTCTTCACATTTCAGATTTGTTTGCTGTTACTAGGATTTGGCAATTAAAGTTTTCTGCGAGCTTGTGCATCAACTAGAAATCTATGCTTAAAAAGTGAATCAGGTTCAGGAATTGATACAACAATTCAGCAGTCTCTAAAGCAATTACCCTACTGCTCTCAATTATAATGAACTCCTGGAGTCACAACGGCAGCTGTCAAATTTAGAACAGCATTTTCCATATTCAAAATAATTCATTTGTTTGAATGGCTTGAAATTATGAGCAAAAATTAGCGATAATGGCAGACATCACAACACATCATTTCAGAAACTATGTTGAGGATGTTTTTTTATTGTCTTAGTCTAATCCAATTAGATTTAAAATTGTTTTGTATGTATGTGAGTGTCTGTGTGTTTTGTTTCCATGTCTTGATTCCCCAAAAACTTGGTATAATTACTTTCTTTTTTAGAGCTAGCTAAACATAATGGCACATAGCAAATCACTTTGTATATTGTTGTCTGTTGAAGTTTGTGTAGAAACAGGCTATGGGCTGCACCTTGGCTCAAACAGGATTTCACAAAATATTGTCCAGCCACTTTCTGCAGGTGAACCAAAACTGAAGGCTTGGCCACTCCCATTGATGGCTTAAGAGAATATAAGAGTCCTACTAGAATGGGACAAGGGTCTGTCTAGGTAAACATCTTGTTCCTAATACTGACAAGCCAATGCCTCCAGAAACCTATAAGCAGGCTTTCCTTCCCTGTGTACCCAACGTTTGGTGTTCAGACATATGTTGACTCTTAATAGGGAAGGTTCTATTTAGCTATCTTGGCTAATAGTCACTGATAGGCCTATTCTTCATCAATCCTGTGATGCATCAGTCCCCTGATCACCCTTTAACGCTATTCAAACTAATGGCCAGCATCACATAAGACAGTAAGTTCCAGAATTCCTGGAGAAAATTTATTATTAAATCTGCTTTTCGGCATGGGCTTGGAACTGAAATCATGAAAATGGACTACAACCTGCACAAGGAGATGTAGAGGGGGAATGTGATGCTGTTTCATTTTCTCTGGACCTCTCAGTGATTTCTAATTGCTTCAACCAGGATATTCTTCTCGACTGCTAGATAGGCATGGGGGGGGGTCACTAGCTCCACTCTCTTCACTCCCATCTAGTCCAGCTTCCTGTATCTCACAGCTGCCCATCAGGTGCCCCAGGGAGTACACGAGACAACAAGATGCTTGCATCCTGTTGCCGTTCCCCTGCACCCGGCACTCTGAAGTAGCCTACTACTAATGTAAGGAGATTGCACAACCCATCAGGACCTATAGCCCACATTGGACTTTTCCTCCAGAAATCTGTCCAATCCCCTTTTAAAGGCATCTAGGCCAGATGCCATCACCACCTCCTGTGGCAAAGAGTTCCACAGATTAACTACCCGCTGGGTAAAAAAGTATTTCCTTGTATCTGTTTTAACTCTCCCAACCCTCAGTTTTAGCGGATGCCCCCTGGTTCTGGTGTTTTGAGAGAGGGAAAAGAACATCCCACTATCGACTCTATCCCTTCCGTGCTTAGTTTTGTATGTCTCAATCATGTCCCCCCTCAGGGGCCTTTTTTCTAGACTGAAAAGCCCCAAATGCTGCAGTCTTCCTTCATAAGGGAGGAGCCCCAGCCCCGTAATTTTCGTCGCTCTCTTCTGCACCTTTTCAAGCTCCACTATGTCCTTTTTGAGATGCGGCAACCAGAACTGTACACAATACTCCAGATGTGGCCTTACCATCAATTTGTACAAAGACATAATAATGTTGGCCATTTTATTCTCAACCCCTTTTTTAATTACCCCAAGCATGGAATTGGCCTTCTTCACCACTGCTGCACACCGGGTCGACACCTTCATTGAGTTGTCCACCCCAAGATCTCTCTCCAGAGCTGTCATAGACAGCTCAGAACCCATAAGCCTATAGGTGAAGTTTTGGGTTTTGGCCCCAGTGTGCATCACTTTACACTTGTCTACGTTGAAACGCATTTGCCATTTGGCTGCCCATTCCCCCAACTTGGAGAGATCCTTCTGGAGCTCTTCACAATCCCTTCTGGTCTTCATCACCCAGAAAAGTTTTGTGTCATCTGCAAACTTGGCCACCTCACTGCTTATCCCTGTCTCCAGGTCATTTATGAACAAGTTGAAAAGCACCGGCCCCGAGACAGATCCCTGGGGCCCTCCGCTTTTCACCTCTCTCCATTGTGAAAATTGCCCATTGACCCCCTGTCATGTCAGCCATGGCGGGGCCTCCGAGATCCCTGGCGAGAGCCGGGTGTGAGGGCAGTAACGGGGCTTGGCTGTACTTATGGCACCTCTGAAGAATGCTCGGGACACCAGCTGCAGGTCTGATCAGGCTCTTTATTCGGGTCTGTGCCTTTACACTCATGGAGCCCTGTTGCCTCACAGTCACAGCTGAGTGGCGCTGCGGCTGGTGGGCTCGCAGGTCCGTTGGGGGTCTTCTGTGTGGAGTGGCGGGCTCGCGTTCGCCCACGCCAAAGTTGCAGCCTGGTGTTTCTGGCTGGAGTCTTGCCGCTTCTCCCAGCTCGGGTCTGGCCACGCTGCCTTGGCTCAGTCTGGGTCTTCACCCCTGCGGGGGTGGTCAGGACCTTGGCTGGGGTCCAGTCCGGAGGAAGATCCCTGTGGGACCACCGGGCCTCCCTTGGCCGTGGCCTCCCTAGGTGTGGGCATCCCCGCCCACACAGGTAAGGAGATTGCTGGCCTCCCTGCCCGTCCTTCCTCCACGCCGACCAGCCAGAGACTGACCTCTCCAGCCAAGCCGGGCTTCCTTTTAAGGCCCAGGTTCCACCTCCAGTCCCGCCCTTTCCTCCCCGTGCTTTCCCGAGGCCTCCCCTTGCACCGGCGTAAGGCTGGGGGCTGGCTCCTGCACCTGACTTCCTGGCCATCGGTCTGGATAGGCCCTGTTCTTCCCTGGGTGTATGGGCCTCCCGCCACCCAGGGTTGGCAAGGCCGCCTTGCTTGGTCGCTTTCCCAGGGCCAGACGCCTCCAGGGGTCACTCCCGGCGAACCCCCTCTGACGGTGGTCCTCCCGGTCCTGTTTGGGGCAACACCCCCGCTCTCTGTTTCCTGGCCCTCAACCAATTCTGAATCCATAAGAGGATCTGCCCTCTTATTCCCTGACTGTGAAGTTTCTTCAGCGGCCTTTGGTGGGGGACTGTGTCAAATGCCTTCTGAAAATCCAGATATATGATATTCACCGGATCCAGCAGGGCTGTTCTTATGAGATTCAGAAAGCAGAGTTGAGGGATTAGCATATGGAGTGCCACATGATTCAGTCTGGCCTGGCCCCCATGCTAAGTTCTTTATGAAAATGCTAGGTGAAGTCAGCTGGAATTTGGAGTGTCTATTAATGATGCGCTGGAGATTGCATTTGTACCAATGTTGTTCTAACGCATTATTGGTAGAAAATGGTTTAAGTGTCAGTATACTAGTGACTTTAAAAAAACTTAAAAATATGCATTCCTTCAACAATTACATAGGATCTTTCAGGATGCCAAATTTCACGATAATCTAAGAACGTGAGGTAGAAAATTGCCCTTAAGTGTGATGATTTGACACGGAATGAATATATCACAGTAAGCTAACTTGGAAAGCAGACATAAATATTTTAATAAAAATTAAAATAAAAAGCAAATTACAAGAACACAAGGGTGTCCCCAGTCAAGAATACTCACCCTGCATGGATGGAGAGGATAATACACCTGTGAGTTCAAAATAAAAACCAATAAAATGGTTGGACAAACAGAAGAAAAATCATTCTCTGGAAAGGACTGTATGTGGAACAAGCATACGTAGTGAGAGCTGGATGAATGAAGTTACCATGAAGCTAACAGGGCAAGTACTACGAGATTTGCAGAATTGCCATTAGCGTTTGGGACAGTTTGGGAAAATAACCTTGCAGAAGCCACACTTGTATAATTCGTGGCTATATTGTGAAGAAATCAGGACAGTGAAGAAACTGGATGAAAGAAAATCTTGTTTAGCAGAGCATGGCTTGTGAAGGAAAATCTGACAAGTCACCAGGGAGTGCAGACAAAATGAGGATTTCAATTTAGGCCTCAGCAGACCTAAATATATAAAGTGTATATATATGTGTATGTTTGTATGTTCCAGCATTACTCTGGAACGCCTGGAGCGAGTTACACCAAACTTGGTACACATATGCCTTGCGATCTGGAAAGAAATACTGTGGGGGGAAGACACCCCTAGCACCCCTAAAATTAAAAGGTTGGCCACCCTTGCTTTAGAGCAGTGGTTTTCAAACTTTTTAGCACAGGGCCCACTTTTTAGAATGACAATCTGTCTGGGACCCACCAAAAGTGATGTTATGGCTGGAAGTGTGGTCATTGTGACACCAGAGCCTGCTGCTTTCCTGAAAATGCAGCATTAAGTTGGGTTATCTCTTAACCATTTTCCAATAGTAAAGTGAATCATAATGAAAAAAGACTATTTACAACCTTGACACAAGCAGAACAATGACACAGCCCTCATCCTTTCCAGCATCCCTTCTTCCCGTATTTTCAATATGGCTGCTCTAGGTGCTTCACAACCCATCTGAAATTGGCTCCAGACCCAGTTTGGGAATCACTGCTTTAGAGCTTACAACCTCCTCCTGGCACTCGCAGGGTCTAAAAATGTCCCTGTTTCATTTCACTTTTTAGGTTTAAGACTCTTGTTTGATTTTATTTTTATGCTGTGTTTTATCGCCTATTATGATGGGTGAAATATTATAAATAAAGATTTCGGAAAGGCTTGATTTGGTTTCCACTTTTCCACAATCCACCTCTATATACACAAACCTACCATCTCCCCCATTCACGCAGGGAATCCGATACAAGCCTTTGACTAGCAAGTCTCCTGCCAGCCCGAAAAGGGATTTAATTGGCTCTTTCGGAGAGATCGCGACAGACACTCTTAGCCAGAGGAAAGCAAACACGGGAAGGGAATGAAATGCATTTGGGGCAGGGGGAGTGACTGCTGTATTTTCCCTCCAGCCCTATTCAGACTGCGGGGGCTGCTGCAGCCCGACCTAGTTCCCGGAGCCGCTGCCTCCCGCCGCCACAGCCCACCTGGCTGGCTCGCCACCGTGCCAGGCGCCCGCTCAGTCCCCGTGCCAGTCAACGCCGCGTGCATGGCTCCAGCGACTCCCCCTTCGGGAAAGCGGGTGGGACTGGAGGGCTCCTCCTCTCGAGACTGCTAGGCTACGACGGCGGAAAGCCCGCTGTCCTCATTCGGCTGAGCAGCCTCGCCAGGGGCGCCAGGACGCGAGGGCGTCCTGCGGCGAGTAGAAGCCGAGACTGGGAGCCGCCAGCAGCTTCTGTCTGGCCGGGAGGAGGAAGCAGCAAACAGGAGGAGGAGCCGCGGCGCGGAACTGAAGTGTCTGCCCCCGAATATGGCGGCGGCCGCGGCGGAGCAGCAGCCTGCGGAAGCCCCCGCTCCTCTGCCGCCCCACGCGGGCTCCGTGCCGGTGCTCTTCTGCTTCTCGGTGTTCGCCAGGCCTGCGACAGTGCCGCGCGGCTCCGGCTACGAGGTCCTGATCCAGAAGTTCCTGAGCCTCTACAGCGATCAGCTCGACATGCACCGCAAGTTCGTGGTGCAGCTCTTCTCCGAGGAGTGGAGCCAGTACATCGACCTGCCCAAGGGCTTCGTGGTCGGCGAGCGGTGCAAAGTGCGGCTGGTGCCCCTGCAGATACAGGTGGGTGCGACGCGGGAGCGGGAGCGGGAGGAGGCGGCGGCGTTCCCCGCGCGCCCCTCTCCCTCGGCTGGGGGAAGGAAGCCGCCTCGCTCTCTCCTCGCACACGCCCACCTCCGGTCAGGAAAAGGGCACGGTCCTGTCACGCACACCCCACAATGCCCTGGAAACGGGGCGAGGTGGAAACGGTGCTCGCAGCCAAAATGGCTGGGGGCCTGGAGCAGCTTCCCTCCCTGACAGGAAAGGCGAACCCAGCTTAGCTTAGCAAAAGAGCCGAGGGAGAGAGGGGGCGGCCTGAAGATATAGAAACTTACGCATGGTGTGTGTGTGGGAGAGAGTTTTTCTTCCTCTCTCACTGCGCTGGAACTGGGGTCATCAAATGAAGTTGACACAATGAAGCAGTCTTTCTTGCACTACACAATTAATTTATGGAATTCACCTCCACAAGATGTGGCAATGCTTGCTAGGGCTCATTCGTTTGATACACACATAGATGCAAGATGTGGGTGTGCAAATCTTATACCTTGAATGCAGTCACTTTCAACCATGTGTGCCGTGGCACATTGATGTGCCATGAATGATCTACAGGTGTCCCGTGGGAGTTCAGGGGAGGGTCATTTGTTAGCAGAGCCGATGGGGTATGTGAGCCCCCCATTGACAGTGTGGTGTGCAACATGTGGTGCAGGTGAGGCAGAACTGCCCTGTCGGAGTTCTTTGAAAAATGTAGCCACTAGGCTTTGCGTGGCTGGAGCCGATGGGTTGTAAGTGTTTGCAGGATCACAGCCACTGCAGCAGCAGTGGAGGCACTTTTTCAAGAACAAGGGTGATTCTGCCTCACATGCCATACCCACATCACACGTCACCGATGTGTGGTGTTCTTGCCAGTTGTCAAAAAACTGATGGTGAGCTTTGGCAATTTTAGCACCTTGCAAGAGTGCCCTGAAATGGAAAAGGTTCATCTAGCATTGAAAATTGCTGCAATGGCACAGCTTCCCCTTCACTTCAATGATCTGGAGGGGGATGTGCACACCTATGCTCATAACATGGCAAATAATGCTGGTCTGGGTGTATTATTTAAATCACTACCTACAGGGCTATCAGTCATGGTAGTATGCCATCGCTAGGTTCAGGGGCAGCATGCATTTGGAAACCAAATGTTAGGAAGCAATGCTAGAAGACCTAGTTGCCTTTGTGACACCCTTCTGGGTATTTCAGAAGCATCTATAGGAGACAGGATGCTGGATGATCTTTGATATGATCCAGAAGGACCCTTGTTATGGAAGAGATGAAATCCCTTAACAACCTATTGACAAGGTGCTATTTAACCACAGGTAGCCGATGAAATGGGAGTATGGACAATTGTGTCAAACAGCACCTCCTTTTCCCACTTCTGTGTCCTACAGAGATTATTATTACAGGTAGAGCCTTATTATTTGTGAGGGTTTCGTGGTTGGAACCTTGGTGCATAAAAAAAATCCATGGGTAATGAAACCCATGGATTTAGCTCACACCTCAAACCCTACCAGAGTTATGCTCTGGTCAGGTCTAGAGGGCTTTCTGAGGCCTGCCAAGGCCATATAGATCTTCCTGCGTCCTTGATGAGTCTCTGAAGAACCTCTGGAGGTGACTGGAGGCTTCAGAGGCTTCAGGTTGAGCCTAATCTGGGTCCACACAGGTCTGGGTCCAGACCTGGGTCCACACAGTCTAAACTGGGTCCACACAGGACCTGCTTTGAGCCAAATCCACAGATATAAAATCTGTAGATAATTAGGCTCAACCTGTATTTGAAAAATTTATATCCCGCCTTTCCCATGCTGAAACAAATGCCCACAATGGTTTGCAAAGCTCCATAATTAAATGTACAATGAATAAAACGTAAGATCATTTTTAAAAGCTGCACATACAGTAGTGCCAGGGGGTGGGGAAATGTAACTATTTGGTCCAGAAACAAGCAGCCAAGTCACAGCACTATTACAGAGGAACACAGGGCAGACATCAGCCTATCACTCAAACACCAGACAAAACCGACATGTTTTGAGCTGTTGCCAAAAAGCCAGGAGGGAGAGTTGGAAGGGCAGCAGTTTCCCTAAATAATAGCAATAAGAAGCATTTATGGAGTACTTTTAAATGTGCAGTGGGCTTTTCATCCAGTATCCTCAGCAATCCTTACAACAATGCTACAACGTACATCAGTTCCAGTACTGCAGTTGGAAACAGAGCCTGAGAGTTATGGACTGTAAGATCAGGTCCCAACGTGGTCCTAACGGATCCGGCAGCACGTGTGTTCTGTAGGCTAAAATTGTCGTGGACATGCTGTAAAGCGTGTTCGTGCACCCAGAGAGAAGGCAGCGCTGGCGCTGGGCTGGTGCTAGTGAGCGCCTGGCCTCAGCACTGAACAGATGAACCGCTGGTGCTATAGTAGTGCTGGAGGCTGGTAAGTATATTCGGGGCAGGGAGGGACTGGAACTGGGTTGGATAAGGCAGGAGTGGGATCCAACGCTGGATCCAGCAGCCCACTTTGGGCTGGGCAGCCCAACATGGGGCTGCTTGATTCTCTGCCAGCAAATAGTTGGGAGAGACTCAAGGAGTCCCATTGTGGGGGAATGGACTTTCTCTGGGGGGAAGTGGACAAACATCTTCTTCCCCTGAGGAGTACCCAGCGGCTGCGGCAGACCTTGCAGGATGCTGTGAATCCTGCAGGATTCAGAGGTAGCCATTGTGCAACCATTGTACCTTAGGGGTCAGGCAGTTTAGGATTGGGCTATGTCCTCCTTAAGAGACCATACAGGGAATTCAGGCCTAAAGGAAGATTTGAATTAGCGTTTCCCAGCTCATACTCTTAGCCCTAGTTACACAGTATTCAAATAATTCAGTCCTGATGGCGTTTATTGCAAAGTAGGCCCCATTGATTTCAGTGGATTTAGTTACGTGCACATGTTGTTGCTTTTACCTTTCCTTAAAAAGCAGCCAAGGGAGCAAGAAATCCACTCCATGTGAAGAAAGAGGCAGAAACTGAGTTTACTACTCATGCAAATGCATCCACGCAAGAAGGGAAGAGATTCACACTGATTGTTGATGGTGACAGGGTAAACATAGTTGTCTTCATAAGTCCTTACTTGTCCATATTCCTTAATCTGAAGAGGATGGAAACTAAGGGCCCAATCCTATCCAACTTGACAGCAACTGTGTCAGTGGGGCATGCACTGCATCCTGAGGTGGGTCAGCACTCACAGAGGTCTCCTCAAGGTAAGGGAACATTTGTTCCCTTACTTTGGGGCTGCATCAGTGCTGGAAAGTGGATAGGATTGAGCCCTAAATTCCTTTCACCTGATTTGTATTCCTGATTTGTACTAGGAAAGTCAGCCATCAAGAATGGGTGTGGGGAACTCAGTGTGCATTTAGGTGGAGGATGTAATCAATGAAAGTATGGAAATGGCACTCTCAATCTCAAATATAGCTTGCAAATTCAGGAAAGCATTTAAAGTGATCTAGGTTTGTGAGCAAAATCGTAAATGAGAAATCATCTGAGGGGGTGTTAGATTGTGAAAAAGACAGTAGGAAGGGTTAGGCTAGTATGCGTCCTAAAAAGAAAAGGTAAGTAAGGAGGAACAATTGCAAATCTGACCAAGGCAAGTGAGTAGGTGATACCTAAGGACAATATATGTATGTATAGTGCCTCTTGCTGGTTTTGAAGCACGTGGATAGCCTATCTTGGAAGAGGTACACACACCAAACATTGCACAGTTTCAGGCTTCTACTTGGATAGAAATCCCACTTAAAATCTATGGAACTATCATCACTGTGAACTTATTCAAAATAGAGGTGCAAGGATTTATTTTTGTGGCAACCCAGTGTCCACTGATTCGGTACCCATGGATACCATGGATATTGGGATACCTATTTAAAAGATAGGGTAACATTAAATAAATCACTACTCCCTCTTTCCTTTTTGTATTGAATCCCTTAGGCATTATTTTAATTTGTAAACTGCCTTCGCTATGTGGTAGAGAGTTGGCATGTAAAAATAGTAATTAAATGTAGAGGCAACCAGATTTGTGTGGTTTACAATCTGTAAGTGGGAGAACGTTTTAAGAGTCATCACACTGTGTAAGTCAGTGTTGTTCCAGGCATGCAATTTTGTTAATTATTTGGTTATGTATATGTTCATTATTTATGTGCTCAGTTGATTCATCATTCTTTTCAGCAATGAATTGGTCAGGTAATGGATTGAGTTTATATATTACCAAAATCTTGGTACAGGTAAGGAGATTGAAGGGTACGAAATAAGCTTTGATGAACAAAAATGAGTGCTCACTATCAGAATAACTCTGTTGTCAGTCTTTGAAGTAATACACTGAAGCCAAAATTGTCCTGTGGAAAGGGACACTTCACACCTAGCCCCACCAACTAATATGAGCCTCTATTGATTAAACATTGTTTAAGCTGTGGGCAGTTAATCATAGACTGGCTCCCTACGGCGGGAGCAGCATGTTGCAAATGTGCCATAAAGCTCATTGTGATCACACGGAGGCCAGTGCTGGCAGCAAAGATGCCTGCACCAACAGGTCTTTGCTGGTGTTGGAGCAGTGCCTGCTGAAAGTTGTAAGTCCTACTAGAACAGGGGCGGGAGGGGGTGTTTCAGAGAAGGGCAGAGAATAGAGTGATTCAGACCTGGGGGGGGGAACAGAAACGGCAGAGGAGGCCTCTGCTGCCTCCTAACCCCTGTCCTGAGCCTGAAAGTTATACATCGGGATACTCAGTTCTGCACCAGCTATTTAGCCTAAGTCTTGCCTGGCACCCGGTGCACCCCCCACCCATCCCCGCCGGCGGGCAGGCACCCCCTCCGAGGCCGGGAGCGCCTCGCAGCGCCGCATCCATCATGGAGTGGCGGTGAATGGTGACGGGTGGGCGGGGCTGCCCACGGAGCGTTCCCGTTGTTCGCTCGTTAGATGACATCACTGTCCTAATATACAGCATTTGAAGGATTTGGAATAATAGTTTACCTTTTAGATATCTGCTTTCTATAACAGCTAGATGTTTATATTCAGTCTTGCCTGAGAAGTATTTGGTACCACTTTTAAAACAAACTTCTTGGCTTCACGTGAGTAAACTTGGAATCCAGATATTGGTAATACTGTTAATTTAGTGTATCTTTTTTACCTCTTCCTAATGACCCATTTCTCCGGCACATTTGTGTGTGTGAGTGGGTGTATTCCCCAAGCGTGAGAAACACTGGTTTTAATTAATACTAATGGTTGTTTTAGTAGTACCAATAAATATAGAACACTTCAGAGTTTTTTTTTTTCCCCTGGGGAAAAAAGGGGAAAGGAATGGGAAGGGGAAAGGAAACACGGGTTGCAATCCTAAACTGAGTTAGGCTGGCGTAAACTAAACCAGCAAAGTTTGGCCAGCGCAAGGGCCACCATAAAGTACGTTTGGACCATTCTCAGAGACAGAGAGGCTGGCACACAGACATGAGCCATCCTCCCTGACTCCGAGAGTAGTCCAAACATGCTTTATGGTGGCCCTTGTGCTGGCCAAACTTTGCTGGTTTAGCTTATGCTGGCCTAACTCCAGTTTGGGATTGCGTTCACAAGCTGGTAGTCTTTAATGATGGAATGATCAGTATCTAATGCAGCAATGTTCAACACTGGTGTGCTGTGAATGGTCTGCAGGTGTACCATGAGCGTTTGGGGGTGGTTGTTTATTAGTAGGGCCATTGGGGTATGTGAGCCCCCTGCAGGCAGTGCAGTGTGCCATATCAGTTGTCAAAAAACTGATTGTGTGCCTTGGCAATTTTAGTGCCTTGTCAGTATGCCATGAGAAGAAACAGGTTGAAAATCACTGGTCTAATGAGTTTACCGTTTTGAAGGTATAGTATGTAGGATATGTAATCCTACATATATTTTAAGCAATTTATATACCATTGAAGCCCACTATCATCCTGCTGAAGTTAATATAACTATCATTGTGTGCAGAATCTGTTTTTTGAAAATAGGCTAGACCTGAATGTGCAGTATGGGCATGCCCCAGAATCCACTGGGGTTTGGTTCTGGACCATCCCGTGGATACCTGAAACAGTGGATACTTGAGCGCCTTTTTAAAGATAGGGGAACATTGGTGGTATTGCTGCAATAAGGTAAAAAAAGATTGTTTAATGCTCCCCTATCTTTTTAATAGGAATCCCAGTATTCATTTGTATCTGTGGTAACCAGGGCACACCTGTACATAAAAATTATCTTATTTTCTATATGTAAAAAAGTTATAGCCAAAGCCTATGCATATTTTTCTTTTCAGAACTGATGTGCATCCCTGTGTACAGTCCTATGCACATTTGTTTGGTCTTATTAAAATTAATGGGACTTACTTTCAAGTGCACATGAATCAGAGTTTTGCATCAACAGGAACCAAAGAAATAGCACCGTTGCACTAGTTTAAATAGTGCTGCAATTCAAAAATAGGACAAGTGTGTTGAGGCAAGCAGCAAACCATGGCTGAGATGCAAAGAAATCCATGCCTGTGCCTTGGAAATCCTTTCCAAATATGTGGGGTGATGGTGCAAGGCACTGCTGCTGGGAGATGAAAAGCCTTGTGTCTTTGCTGTTTACTAAAAATAGACTTCCCATTATGAAGAGCAACATAAAGACGCACTTGAATTGTCATATCTAAAAGGGGAAAAAAACTCTAGATTACTAAACTTAGGGTAACCTTTGGAGTTTAAGGTACTTATCAGTGACCTTGTAATCTGCCGAAAGCTTCATGTTCATGATCTGATTTCCATGTCTCATATTTACCTAAATCCAAAAGTATTTCTACTTATCTGGTGAACCAATATACTCATTTCAACCGGTCTTTAAAATAATCTACAAGTGCAAGCATTTTTTGTTTTAATCAGTCGTGGTCTGTAGTAGGACTGCTATACATTCTTTATTGAATGGTAAAAACTGAGTTGTGTACTGGTGCCTGAATTCTGAGTCTAACTCTATTCTGTGTCCGAATTAAAATTCATGGGTTGTGTCAGAGTTGTGTACCAGCTCCACAGCTTTGTTTTAAATTGAGATCAGTATAATAATGGATTATAATTTCACAAAAGACTTGTTAGATGTTTGGTTTAAGACAGTGTATTGGCTTTCCTTGGGGGCATTGGATATTCTTTCCATGTTCTCAATGAAATTAGACAGGGAAAAATCTAACATTTCAAGAGTGGTGCAGTGCAGCCCTCCAAACATACGAACATTTTCTATTTTGGGCTCTGAGAAAGGAACCATGTTCGGTGTAGTTTCAGGAAGAAGCCAACAGTGGTGAGCTACTGTCTTATTGGCTACTGTCTGTGCTGTTATCATCTAATGCCTCTGCTCCCTGGAGAACTTTTGCAATGTGTGTATGGTTTTTTTCACATTTTCTGTAAAGTGCAGGATAAGGGTATAAATCAATATGGGCCACTTTTTAAAAAATGTAAGCAAGCAGTTAAGCCACCTGGTGCATGAACTGATGCTGTCCTTAGTCTTGAATGTTACTCACCAGTCTGGTGTTCAGCATGTATCGCCTTTAGCATGCTACCCCCTACTTCATCTTGTACTGCTTACCCTGTTACCTTGCAGTTTTAAAGAGTGTCGCTAAGAAAAATTTTTGGCTTTTAAATTGTCACTTTTAAAGTCTAACGTTTTCAGTCCCTTAAGATTCTCATAGGTCTATTTTTATTTTTTATTTTTTAATTGTTATTATTAATTTTTAAGAAAAGAGATGGGATAGGGTTACAGAAAACAAAGGAATGGGTTAAACAAAGGTAAACACATTAGGTAAGTACCTTGCAATGCATCATAATTTCTTAAAAATATCATCAATCCAATTAAAAATATCATTTCTAAGGTTATCTATTTCATACTCTATTTTTATTTTTTTTAAAAACGTAGTTTGATGTTGCTGTATTTACATCTCTGCTTGACGTTTCATATGGGGCAGCCCAATCCTAACAAATGATTACACTGCATTCAGCGCAGGAATAGGTCCCCTCAGAGTAAAGGGGCATAAAACATTTTGTGTAAAAAAATGCCGCAATGGGGCTACTTGGATGCACACCAGCAGTATCACAGGCAAAAATCCAAGTCACACTGTGTTGGGTTTCCAAGGCTGGGAAGGCAGATAGGATATGGCTAAAGCTGCCACCCTTGTTCCCACCACCATCCCAGGCTAGATCAAATCCCCCCCCCCCCGCTTCTCTGTTCTACCCTCCCCTCACTCCACCAGCTAGTGGAGCGCCTGTTCTGAGGGCAGGCCATTGCAGGCCTTACTGCCGGTGTGATAATCTCTCACACTTGCAGCACTTTGTGACAGTGTGTGCGCCTGTCCCACCAACAGTAGTTGTAAATCTCTGTTGACGCCTGTTGCCTACATTAAGTGTATCTTGAAATTTGTTCAGATTGCATGTCAGATTCTAGCTTTAAACACAGGGGAGGGTATGCTGGAGCTTAGACCGTGGCAAGGTTCCAGATAACTGCATAACCATTTTCGTGCACTTGGGTGGGATTTGGACTTCTTCCTCAAACAGCAGTTTCCCATGCTTCACAACAAGCTGATTTTGAAACAGCGGGTTTTGTGATACGACATGGGGATATGCTGCTCAAAGACAAGATCCTATACAAGAAAAAACACATATGCTCCCTTGTGCTTACCTAAAGTAGGTATTTGGATACCATCTGATGTGAAATGTGCATTTTTAATTAAATATGACTTGTTTGATTTGTGATACTAAATCTCTGGTTTTTCTCTCTTCTTTCTCCCAGATAACTACATTAGGCAACCTCACGCCTTCAAGTACTGTGTTTTTCTGTTGTGATATGCAAGAGAGATTCAGACCTGCTATCAAGTATTTCGGAGACATCATCAGCGTAAGCCAACGATTGGTAAGCTTGATTTGTCAGTGTGGCTGCTGCTTCTTTCTAGTCCTTAATTATCACCGACTACAGTATTGCTTAAATAAGTCGTTTCGTTCTTATGTGGGCTCTTTTTATTTGCAGCTGCAAGGTGCACGGATTTTAGGAATCCCAGTTATTGTGACAGAACAGTATCCTAAAGGACTTGGAAGCACAGTACAAGAAATTGACTTAACTGGAGCTAAGCTTGTCTTACCAAAAACAAAGTTTTCTATGGTGTTGCCTGAAGTTGAGACTGCAATAGCAGAGATTCCTGGAGTTCGCAGTGTTGTTTTGTTTGGCGTGGAGGTAGGAACTTCATTTGTTATGCGTTACAGACTTTCTGCAGGAGTATTACTATTTAGATAAATAGTAAAACACTTGTAACTTAATAAGTTTGTCTTAAATGTAATTGTTTACATTCAGGATACTCCTTCAGCATCTTACTATGTGGAGAAAACAAATACAGGTCTGTCCATCCCTCCCGTATCCATGGCTTCTGTATCCACAGTTTCAATTATCCATGGGTCAGGGGCTAGGGGCTCCCCCCTTACTTTTCTTTATTCTTCCTTTGGGTTGCTAAAAAAATCTTCTTGCTCAGAGGTGGGGGCAGTGGAGGATGTTATACTTAACATAGGTTTCCTCTTATCCACAGTTGCAAGTATCCATGGGGGGGGGCAGGAACCTATTCCCCCCCCCCCGCCCGCAGATACTGGGGCATGCCTGTATATAAGCTGCAAATATGTAGTGTTATCTTAGATATTCTGTTCCTGTTCCTGTTGTTAAAGCTCACTTTGTTTTTCTTTGAGACTCATGTCTGCATTCAACAGACAGCGCTGGAATTGGTGGGCAGAGGTCTGGAAGTTCACATTGTGGCTGATGCAACCTCCTCAAGAAGTATGATGGACAGAATGTTTGCCCTAGAGGTAACTATCTAGAGATAAACTTGCATGTGAGATTGATGTTGCAATCCTATGGACACTTACTTGGTGTCTATGATACACAATAGAGTATCATACCCAAATGATCAAGTTCAATGGAACTTACTACTAAATATGCATAGGATTATGCTTTAAGTCTAATAATTGTTAGATGAAAGGCATAAGCTTTATATCAAGTGGGTAATTCCTTACTACAGGGAAAGATGGTAACCAACGAAACCTTCTGTCAGAGAAATAACTAGATGTCAGAGACATCTTAGGTAGTTTGACGGCTTTGATGGCATGTAAACAAAACTTAGGAAAGTTAGGGTTAAAAAAAGGCATTTAAGATATGGAATATTGACCAGAATGACGTTCTGCAGCGCCTTCAGATCTAAAATCTTAACAATAGCTGCATATCATCACTGATGCATTGGTTGTGAAGAAGCCAAAATAAAAGACAAGCTTTTCCATTTCTAGTTAAAATCCTTAAAGACTAATATAAAATCAGTACTTGGGAAGAACAGTTACATTGATTAAACGCAAGCTTAATGTAATCTTCTGCATGATGCTTATGACGCAAACAGAGTATAAGAATAACAAACACAGGCTCAGGCACATCACATGTATCTTGCATCAAAATATACGTTCCACTTTGTCTTTCTGCTGATTGGGAAAAACTTAATTTTCTTTTTTAAACCTCAGGCAAATAAGGTATTTATTTAAAGATACTTACTCCATCCTTCCCCAGAAGGGGTGGGGAAGGACTATGAATCCTGATAAAACTGCTTAACAATAGAATAGTGTAAAACTCCTTATTTCAGCGGGAACAAGTAAGAAATATGCATAAATCACAGTAGATGGAAAACTCATGAAATTTGGAATTATGAATATGTGTTCTGGAGATCGTGGATCTATGTGCAGGTTTGATCAGTGCATTACAGTTCCCAAGTATATATATGTTAAAGAATGATTCCTGCTTTTGACAAAGGTTTTTCCAAATGTTACTAAGTTACTCAGCTTTCAGAAAGATTATTTTGAACGAACATCCAGAACAAGGGGAAAAACACATTACATGCAGGTATGTGTGGTGTGGGGATGGCACACGATGCAGAACCACCCTACTGTAGTCCACATGAAATAAGCCATAGCCTCCCTTGCAACTGCAGAGTGCCCCACCCGCTTTCTGGCTAAATTGCTGTCCCTACCCTGCTTGTCCCTGAGTGCACCTGACGGAAAATAAGGAATGGAACAGAATGTGCTTGCTGCTGTTTATAAACAGTTCTATTATCTTGCATTGAGCAGAGGGAGAGTAAATGCCCCTCTTCACCCCGGAACAGTGTCTTTTCTAGTGGCTGTTGCTGGTGATGTTCTGCATTTTTATTTTAGATTATGAGCCCTTTGGGGACAGGGAGCCATTTCACTTTATAATTTTTTGTTGCCTGTAAACCACTTTGTGAACTTGTGTTGAAAAGTAATGTATACATTTGATTGATTAACGAATGGTACAATCCTGTGCATATCTACTCAGAGGTAAGCCCCATTGATTTCAATGGAACTTACTCCCAAGTGACTGGCTATAGGATTGCAGCCAAAATGACTAACTAAGTAGATGATAATATAAATCTGAAATCCAGATAATCATAAACAGAACTGACCAGCTTTTGTCATAAGAGCAGTTCATCTTTAAGATCGGGCAGGCAAATAAAATAAGATGGACAGTTCCCAGTTTTCTTTGAGAACCTCTGTTGCTTCAGTGCCAACCTTTCTCCTACTGTACACCCTCTGGATGATGCCTGTGTAGACGTGTTAAGAATCAATAGGATGCACTCTTTCTGGATGCACGCAAAATGCACGTGTGGTGCGAGTATGTGCTTTGTTTCAGAATGGATTGTAGACATGTTTGTCAACAAAGCACTTCTCTATAACTCACCATAGTACAAAATCCACTATACCCTTAAAACAATGTGGACATCTGTGCAACAAAGCTTTTTTAGGCTGGTGAGAAGCAATTGTGTTAATAGAAGGAACTGCCTGACAACTCACTCGCCGGTGCTCTTTGTCTGTGCAAGGCAGCAATCTCAGCACTTCCCAGAATGAGAGAGCAGTGATGACTCTCAGAGTCATCCTAGGCTGTTTTTGTGGGCAATGGGACAACCGCCGCCTTGTGCCATCTCTGAGAGGTGAAGGTGCTTCTTCTCCGCCTGCAGCACTGGGAAATGCATGCGTTTTAATACCCTTTTAATAAGGCAGACAGCTAACAATAGCTTCCATCAGTCAGACAATCTGGGTTATTAATCAGCAATCTTCCTGACAGTGAAACTAGAGAATATCAAGGAAAAGGGACAAATGCTGTAGTATGCAGAGTCATTCCTTCTGGTGGGTGACACCAGTGGGCATAGTAGAGAAATCCAATGAGAATTTTTTTTTATTTTTTTATAGAAGTGTTATTGTTTTCATTATAATAGATGGGGTAGGTAAATTGTACGTTCAGGGTATGGGGTACATTGGGTAACACATTAGGAACACTATAGTTGGGTTACAGCAAGCCTTATTTGTTCAATTTAAACCATCTAATCTTTACTCAATTATCAACTATTAAATATCAGTTTCTATCGTCAATTTTAATAAAATAAAAGAACCAATCTACCTCCGATATAGTTCTCTACAATCTAAATACATATTATTTCATTTCAACTTAAATATTTAATTATCTCAACTTCTACATGAATCTTTAATCCAGGCATAAATAGGCTCCCAGTATAGTTCAACCTTCTTTATATTTCCTTCTTTCTGTCAGGATGTCCATTTCAGCTAGTTCATATATTTTATCTAACAACATTTCCAAGTTAGGGACGTCCTCATTTTTCCACAGTTGTGCATACAGTAGTCTTGCTGCCGTATTTACATGCATAATCAAATACATCTTATCTTTGTCCTGTGCACACAAAACCATATTTAGGAGGAACAATTCTGGCTTAAAAGGCATCACACATTTTAACATTCTTGAATGAGAGAGAAATTGAAGGGCATCCCTCATAGCATCCCAAACTGAGAAATTCTTTCATCTGAAAAGGACTATTGCATTAGTTACCACCTGAGCGTGAATTGAAGTCACACCTTGCCTAGTTCTAATCCATACATTGAAAGAGCTGCAGTTCTGACCCCAAAGTTCGAATGACATTCCTCCTTTTTTAAAAACCAACCATAGTATCTAAAGTGTCTAAAGACAGGGGTTTTGTTGTAGCAAACTACCTGATAGACAGCAGTTCATCTCTAATTGTCTGCCTCTGCTTTTCCAGCGTCTTGCTCGCACTGGGATTATTGTTACCACTAGTGAAGCAATACTGCTACAGCTGATAGCTGACAAAGACCATCCTAAATTCAAAGAAATCCAGAACCTCATTAAGGCAAGTGCTCCAGAGTCAGGGCTTCTTTCCAAAGTATGAAGGGTTCGAAAGAAGAATGAAAGGTGTAAGTACACACAGCCACCACACACTCTCACACACTGTCTTGTGACACTTCTAGAAGAAGTGCAACACCACAGATTGATGTATTTGTGCTTGCCTTAACAGAATTTATTTGGTAATGCTATCCAGGTGCTAGTGTGTTTGTTAGTTACAGCTTTTAAAGGCTTTGGGTACCATAGGATCATTTCGTTGTCAGAATAGACTTTAAAAAAAATGGTGCCTGTTTGTCTGTACGGTACTCTCTGATTGTAACACAGCTCCAAAACAAGTGCATATTTTGTGAAACCTTTCTTGATTGTACAAATGTACTGTGGTATTGTTTCACTTTTTGTATTGCTAATACAGTATGGCATAGATGAATGTGATATAACATTTTAACATTCTACAAATTTAATCATACTTTAAATAGAATATATGCACTTTTGGGAATAAAATAGTTGCTTAAATTGTAGAAAGAAGTCATACAGATGCATTACTGTTGGTAGCTAAAGCTTAACTAGATTGATTCCCGATTATTCAAGACTTTATCACTGAAAGCTGTGCAAAGTCCTGTTACTGTAAAGTTCTAACTGGAAAGAGTATAAAGGTTAATGTTCACTTGAAAAATCCTAAGCAATTCTGTCAGCTTGTTAATTAGACTATACTTGTGATAGATGATATTGAAGTGGGAGATGGTAATTTAGAGGAAAATGTTCAAACTCCTCATTTTCTAGTACTAAAATAACTTTTATTCTTTTCCTGGATGTGTTGGGATTTATTTTTAATCCCTGTATGTCTAGTTTTAATGAACTCCATCTGGCTTTTGCATTAGATCAAGCATGCTTTAGGGAGAAAGCAGTCTGTTAAATTTTATGCAAGTTTCTGCAGTATGGATGCGGAGCAGGCTTGAAAGCAGTTGTTGCAGCAGCATATTTGAAAAGGCCACCAGAACCCTGATGCAGCATTTTTATATGTAGAACTAAATTGAATAGCTATTGTTTGAATATCATTATTGTTATTGCAGGCCAAGTTATTCACATTGTAAGTGATTAAAATTGTTATAAGGTTTGTATAAATAAAATATGCGGGTTTTTAGGAAGATTTATTTTGCAATATGACATGCAATACTGACTTTTTTTAGACAATGCATTGTTCAAAAGTTGTGTTTCCCACAAGCCATGGTTCTAAAAGAAATGATCTTGGTATGTTTAAATAAATACAGATATGTACTGTGTCTTACTGGTGTCTCGTATAAGGTTTGATTTTTGATTAATACTTCCTTGTATTGTGGGCTACTAAAATTCTTGTTCCATCTTGGTGCACTAATCCAAGAGTAATAGATTAAAACCACTTGTTTTCATTTTTAAAGAAATGTCACAATTTGGAATGGACAAAGTATGCGACTGAGGTCTGAATAAGAAAGAAAGAGTTGAATAAATCACTGTCCCACAGTAGTGACCTACTTTTCAGTTCTTTCCTTGTATATTAATCATGATGTAAAGTATATAAGAAGTGGTGTACAAAAATCTCCTATAAATACGTACCATGTTAGGCAATCAAAAATGTGATTGGCTACTAGTTCAAATTGATCATTTGGATCCGAAGAATTGGTTTAGGCATGTGCAGGGATTCAGTGTATCCCCATTTCTTCCCACCCAACCTCAATTGCACCATTTTGGTTATGCCTAGAAAAATATTCTGCTCTGGATTTTTTCAGGCTTACTGAGTCAGACTAGCTCAGTATTGTTGACTGGCAGTGTCTGGCCAGAATTTCAGACAAGGGTCTACTTGGAGATGCTGGGGACTGAACCTGGGCCCTTGTTCATACAAAGCAGGTGCTTTGCCCCTGGCCCCCTCCCAGCACCCCAGAGGGCATGCATAGCTGGATTTTGGTCTTTTAAATAACCAGACCTTGTGCTACATCCCAAACATAAAGTGGTGTGCCACAAGTGTGAAGAGCTGCCGACTGAGAAACAACTGTGTCGTCACAGCAGCAAAGGGATCAGTGCGAGGAAGCAAGCAGGTGGCAAATTTTTAGGCTATTTTATTTTATAACCCACCCCCCTTTTTACTGATGAAGGGAAAAGTAGCTGCCAAGGTCTTAGTGCATCCCAACTGTGAAATATACCGTCAAGTTTCAGGCTACATGTATACATGTATGTATACGTCTTTTGTCCTAGAGCAGAAAATTAGGGAGTGGTTGGAAGCATTGCTATTGAAAGAATGGTGGCTAGAAGGAAGTATGGTGGTAGGAAAACAGCAGCCATTGCATTTGGTTTTGTAAGGGTTTAGTTATTTATTCTTTTGACCCTCTTCCCAACAGACTGGACCTTGGTTGTTGCATTGACAGTCCCTGTGGGTTGCCAAGTTTGCGGATGACACAAAACTTTTCTGGGTGGTGCAGACCAGAAGGGATTGTGAAGAGCTCCAGAAGGATCTCTCCAAGTTGGGGGAATGGGCAGCAAAATGGTAGATGTGTTTCAACGTAAACAAATGTAAAGTGATGCACATTGGGGCAAAAACCCAAAACTTCACCTATAGGCTAATGGGTTCTGAGCTGTCTGTGACAGCTCGAGAGAGATCTTGGGGTGCTGGTGGACAATTCAATGAAGGTATCGACCCAGTGCGCTGCAGCAATTAAGAAGGCCAATTCCATGCTTGGGGTCATTAAAAAAGGGGTTGAGAATAAAACAGCCAACATTATCATGCCATTGTACAAATTGATGGTAAGGCCACATCTGGAATATTGTGTCCGGTTCTGGTCGCCGCACCTCAAAAAGGACATAATGGAGATGGAAAAGGTGCAGAAGAGAGCGACGAAAATGATTACGGGGCTGGGGCACCTCCCTTGGGAAGAAAGACTGCAGCATTTGGGGCTCTTCAGCCTAGAAAAAGCGCCTGGGGGGACATGATTGAGACATACAAAATTATGCATGGAAGGAATAGAGTTGATAGGGGGATGTTCCTTTTCCTCTCTCAAAACACCAGAATCAGGGGACATCCACTAAAACTGAGAGTTGGGTTTTATCTGTTTAAAACTGAGTTAAAACAGATGAAAGGAAATACTTCTTTACCCAGCGGGCAGTTAATCTGTGGAACTCCTTGCCACAGGAGGTGGTGATGACATCTGGCCGAGATGCCTTTAGCAGGGGATTAGACAGATTTCTGGAAGAAAAGTCCATCGTGGGCTATAGGCCATGATGGATTGTGCAACCTCCTTACATTAGTAGTAGGCTATTTCAGAGTACCGGGTGCAAGGGAGTGGCAAGCATCTTGTTGTCTCATGCCTCCCTGGGGCACCTGGTGGGCCACTGTGAGATACAGGAAGCTGGATTAGATGGGCCTTTGACCTGATCCAGCAGGGCTTTTCTTATATTCTTAGGTGCTGCTGCTAACTTTGGCCATCTAGGACTTGACCCTGGATGAGGAGGCAAATCGCTGGCTTGTATCACTGAGATCTGGCTGGATGGAGCAGGAGGGTTTGCTCAGTCTGACCACAGGAGTGGGGAGGCAGAGTGTCTGGACAACCTCGGTTCACTCCCCGACGCAGATGAGTGAGCAGCAGGCACATGAGCTCACCATCCCTGACCAACATGACCCCCACAAACCTACCACCGTCAACAGAAGCTGCTCAACTCCTCGACAAGTGGCTCTGTGTTTGGGAAAAAGGGCTCCTCCCTCCCTGTAGTAATGGGAACATTGGACAACAGCTCTTGGGGAAAAGGAATGAGGGAGAGGCCTTGAGCAAAGTGTCTCCAGAGCTGATGGGAGTGGCTGTGTGCAAGCAGAGGGTGCATTGAGGGTAAATTTTGCCATCTGGAACCCGATACCGTTGCCCATATTTTGTGTCACTGTTCTGCTCATCGTAAACTTCGTGAATGCCTTTTAGAGCCAATTTTACCTAGCTTTATTGGTCTCTGAAGGGTGTGTGGGCTTTTTCCTTGAGTATAGCTCTGAAGTAGTTACCGACCTGGTAGCAGATTTCTGGGCGGCTGTCATTAAAAAAAAAGTAGTCGCCTATAAATTATTATTTGGGATGTGATAGCAAAGATAAGTTTTATAATCATGCACAAATGTTTTAATATTTACCCTGTGTATTTAATTTCTTTTAAAATGCCAATAAAGGTTTGTGAAATAAAATGAATGATTACTCTCGGAGTCAGGGAGGATGGCTCACGTCTGTATGCTGGCCTCTCTGACTCCAAGAGTGGTCCAAACTTATTTTACGGTGGCCTTTGTGCTGGCCAAACTTTGCTGGCTTAGTTTATGCTGGCTTAACTCAGCTTTTAGGATTGCGCCCTAAATTATAGCCAACCCAAAAAATTCAACAAACCTATATGCAATTACAAAACATTTAGAGTTGAGCAACTTTAAAACTTGTACTTAAGAACTATCATCAAGCAAACAATTGAATTTATATACTGTTTTTCAACAAAATGTTCACAAATCAGTTTACTGGCAAGTAATAATAGTTAAATGGCTCCCTGTCTCAAAAGGGCTCAGAATCTTTTTTTAAAAAATGCAGACCATCACCACTAGAAAAGCCACTGGGGTGAATAGGGTCAATTACTCTCCCACTGATTAATATATTCTACAACACAACAACAATAGTAATGTACTTTACAGTTAAATCCAAAATTTCCTGCAGTGGAGGAAAGGTGAGTGATTGAAAAGACAACTTTTCAAGAGCAGCAGTTACAGGTTAGTGCAGCTTTGTTAATGACTGACAGGAGAAAAGTTTGCTTTTCAAGGCAGCAACCCATATACCTTTTTGTACATATTAAAGCTTCCGTGGCCAGAATTGTCAAAAAAAGAGAAACTTATTTTTGGATTCAGCCCTGTCTGCACTCCTGTGCTCAGTGAAACTAAGAGCCTGAGATTTAATAAGGAACAGATTGAAGGAAGAGGGGTCTTTAAGAAAACTGGTAATGAACAGCCAGGGGATGAAAGTGGAGGTGAGGTAATTTGGACTGGGAGTGGACCAGCAATTAGTAGATTGAAGAAGCCTGACTATAAAAATGCTCAGTTTTTGTCCCTACATTTAGATTACCTCAGCTTTGCTGGAGGCAGTTGCATTGGCCTATGCCTAGGGCTTTTTTTAAGCTTTTGGCTGGGTTATTTGCAGTAGTCTTGAGCTTGGGAGGCAACAGAGTGGGTTATCAGGTTCTGGGTTTTTTGGGTGGGGGTATAGGGTAGCTAGAACACTCGCAAAGTGAGTGAAACGAGAAAGCCTCACAAAGTTGGGGTGAAACATTGGGAAACGATTCAGTTTTTTTAATGTGGCCTAGGATCCCAAAAATGAGTTTCTCTTTTCATATACCCTTTTGCTTCTCCTTGGAAATATCATGGAGCCATCATGTTGTATACAAATATTGTGAGGGTGGGGGAGTTAAGTTGATCCTTAAACTAATCCACAGCCCATATAGTCCCAAATTGATCAATTAAAATGTACAACCATGTTCTTCAAAATGGTTTATAGATTGTAGCCTATTACAGCATTGCTGTCAGTAGGATACAGTTGTTCTTTTTTACTGCCTTGAAATTCCATCTCTGAAAGATGACATGGGACACCAATGGCCTTCTGATCTTCACAGGTTCAAGTAATGCAATACTTGGCTCTGTTGTTCCAAAACAGAAGAGGAAGCCTCTCCTGAATTTGGTGCCAGCAGCTATTCTGCTTGCTGGCTCTGTCCTCTTTAGCCACTGAAAATTAATGTTGAAAAAGCAGTAGTTGTTCTTGTTTTTCACTAGGTCAGTGAAATACACCCAGTTAGTGTTTTACAGATAAAGGATTATATTAAAATTGTTACGATGGACTTGAAAAATCAGAATGGATCTTTAGTTTCAGTCATTTTCTAAGCCAAATTTAAAGAAAACATACAATATAACACTGCTTTTTAACAATGAGTAAATGAAAGGCTGATAAAAAGTTTAGCATAACAGTGCTGTAAATCCCCCAGCGTCCAAACTGTCAATGACAGAACATTGGCATAATTCTGATACATGTGTTTGTATGCTTGTTATGCTTTTCTGCATATAATGATGTTTATATATCACACAAGTGAAGTTTATATATCAGCCCTTTGTTTGGCTAGTCTCTATTTTTCAAAATAAAATTAAGAGCATTGATTCAAGTGTTGACATTTTGTTTCGTAGAAGGCTATTGCTGCTTACATTGAGCAGTTTGGAGGAACTGAACAAGCTTATGGTGTGATAATTTAATATTGGAAAAAACACTGGAGTAAATATATATACATACTGCATACACCATTGGTGCACATGCATGTTCAAATATGTGATGTCTATTTTCAAGTCCATTATCTGCCTTTTTTCAACAATGTTAGACTCAGCAATTCTGATGCCTTCCTGCTAATGGTGTTCTTAGCAGACTTAAAAACAAGCTAAACCCATAATCTGGAATCACTTGCTTTCTGATGAAATGAAAAACTATCCCAAAGGCATAACTTTGGCTTTCAAGTGCATATTTTGCAATGACTGGCGCTACACTGATCTCGTGTTGCAGACTAATCAGGTTCATCAGAAAAAAAAATTAAGCACATTGGCTGAGCTGGACAGGGAAGTAGCTTTAGAAAGTGCACCCCGTCATGTAGAAATGGCCATGAACTTGCGGGTCTGACAGCACAATTCTAAATTGAGCCTCTTCTGACTGTGGTCCCTTTGTTGGCAGAAGGTGTTACAAAACATACAGGAAAGTACAGTAAAGCAGTTCGTGACACAGCACGAGTAGGCAGCTATCATAGGGAGGCCTGTAGTATCCAGACTCCTGGCTTACTGGGGAGGTAAATACACTGCTGAGTAGTGTAGGGAGGGTGGGACGGTTGTCCTGGGTGTTTCTGAGCAAGGGAGGGTGGAATGGTGGCAGATTGGGCCCAGGAAGGGAGCAGGATTGGTAAGGGCCTCCTCCCAGGGCTACCCTTAGGCCAATGTGACCAATATTGTCACATTGGGCCTTGTGCTTTGGGGACCCTCACAGCAGTGCAGTGAGCATATCGCCTGGTGCTGCAGCTGGGATCTCTATGAGCTGTAAGTGGGATGAGCAGAGCAGCTTTACCTTGGGCTCTCCCACCTGCCCCTGCTTCTGAACATCCACAAATGGGCCTCCTGGAAGCAGTTGGCAGTGATGTTATGTCACCACCAACTATTTCCAGGTGTTATGATTTGTGCGCAGCACCACAAATGTGCTTCTTGGTGAGTGGAGGGCTCCCTGGGAATGCCCCACATTGGTCTCCACCACACCTGGAGCAGGTCCTGCCTCCTCTACTGTATCCTACCCCTCCTCCTGGCCCAGCCAGTATTACACCAGGGTGCTTGGACTTCCACCTGCTACGCAGCGGGCAGAGATCCAAGTAGCCCCATAGGGCTGATTCGTGCATTATTTGGGGTAAAGGGGAAGTATCCCTTTACACTGAGGAGACTTCCAACTGCCTCTTATACTGGCTTCACCAGTGCAGATTAGGATTGGGCTGTCAGTGCATCTCAATTAAGTTAGAAAATATGGGGCCAGTTTAACATGGCATGACTTCCTACTGGCTTTGAGTTGGTTTCAGCCACCAATTTCAGAAGAAGAAATGAGTGGCTAAGGCAGATCTCACAATTTCTGAGTAAGCCTGTCTTGGATTATATTGTCATTGAGAGAACACTGGATGCAGTGATACACTAACTGTTTATTTTATTATAATTTATGACTACTAAATGTTCCGTTCAGAGTGAAAAGCATACAGTTAAAACAATTTATTAAACACCCAAATGTAAAAAAAGAACAAAAGGGTTACATTTCTTCTTTCAGAAATGCAGCACAAGGGAATAAAGGGCAGCTAGATGTATTAAGCCATTCATTAATCAGACATGACATGTAGGACTAACAAATTATTAACCTTCTTCATGGTTTGAAAATACACAGTTTTCCCCCATTTGTTTTTCACAATGAAACAACACATTGCATGGATTTATCTGAAGCATTTTCATACTTCCCCTGCGGCTACAGTAGAGGCCCCACGATGCCATTGCTGCATCACTGTGTGGGGAGTTAAGATTGGGCCACCACTGAGGTAAATTCTTTGAACTGCAGAGGAAAATCCAGATTAGAAGGATCCAAGAAGTACAGGAAATGGTACATAACAAAACAAGGCTCTAGCATTCTGAAGATGAAGGAAAGAGCAGTGACATTCCGGAGGGGGGGGCAAAGTTGTGTAGGCTCCGGAGCTCCTATGTAAAGTGGCCCCTCCCCCTTGCCTTCAGAGCCATTCATGCCCTAGAGGCCTTGCTCCTTAAGCAACAAATGGCTCTGAAAGTGAGGGAGAAGGGCTGCTTTATACAGGAGTTCAGGCTCCTGAAAAACGTTTTTTTGTGCCCCTCTAGGAATATTGCTGGGAAAGAGTTATGTTCTTCGTCTTGGCTGGCGGGGGGGGGGGAGAAGGCCAAGGAGCATATTTTAAGGATGGAGAAGATTCAAGCATACTTTGAACAATTAAAGTATCATGAAGGGAAAGAAAAATCATGATGTGTCAAAGAATAGTAGACTTGCGGCCCAAGAGAATTATGTTCTGTCAGTAAGAAAAAAACAGTCAGGGGTTGAAATTGAGAAGTCCCAAAAGAACAGATGAATTGTTTGTTCATTTTAACAAGTCCCCATGAGGATACTGTGAGCACTTGCAGTAAGAGAACTGGTGCCTGTGGCTACCTCCAGCCAGGTCTGAACAAATGTTATTCTTCAAGGACAAGCAGCTGAGATTGTTCAAGTCCTTATGCAGTTTCCAGCCAACCCTGGTCAGAATCTGGTGGCCTTCACTAGGATAAGAGACACAATCAAACAGTGTGCCCACTGGTTAGCTCATTCATCTTTATATTCTTTAGTTGATTTGCACTGTACTGGCAACATGGTGATTTCGTAGTGATATAATAGTCATACAATAACAAGTACCCCAGAATCCAGGTTGGTGGGTTTACCCAACCTGCTAGAATAACCTTGTTGGCTTTCAATTCAGATCAATTATGGTCAGGTCAAGCATGTTTTACTGTAAAAAGTCTCTAGAGAAGTGGTTCCCAAACTGTGAGCTGGGAACCACCAGTGGGTCGTGACCTGATTTTTGGTGGGCCGTGAAACTGACAAAGTGATATAGCTGACAAGGAAAATGCATTGAGCTCTATGGAAAGTGAAATTGAGCTGCACTTACGCATTTACTTATACATGAGCAGTGCCTTGGTCCACAAGGGGACCACAAGGCCACCGAAATGATCCCAATCCAATGATAGTGGAGCTCAACAGCGTTCCAGGATATGCCCTCCCACCATTTATGGTACACAAGATAAAAAACAGGCTTGAGCGGTGGTAAAGTGAAACTTTTTTTAAGACTCATAATGGTAGGTGAATCTGTCACTTTAATTATGTGTTATAGAGGGTTCTGGTGCTAAACAGTTTGGGAACCACTGCTTCAGAGCGTTTGATCATAGATCGGGTAACCAGATACAAACTGGGACGGAGTGCCCAGGTATAGACCCTTAACCATAGTATAGAAGTGGGAATTTTGGCAGGTGCAGCTTTTGAAACCCTTCCATGCTGAGTTGCCTTTGCCCAAATTCCCTCCTCTATACAATGGTTAAAGCTATAGGCACTCTGTCCCTGTTTGTATCTGGTCGCCCTAATTATAGAACAATAATCTGCCAGTGAGCCTAGATTTAGTTGCTTAATATGAATTAATATTAATATTAAGAATATGAACTTTAAAATCAACTTAATATGAACTCAGAAAAATGATCTTTATATTAATATTTATTTAGATTTACAGCTAACACCACCCCCAGGATTCTGACCAGGTTTTAGAAAGTAGGTTTTAGGTAGCACCATCTAATTTCTTATACCTCTTGTGTCAGGCCCATGCTGGCTTTTCAAGAATGCCTGCAAAGTTTTCATTCCAGTATGAGCCATCCTACCAGTATGAGGCTACTGTACACAGAATCATGAACATATGAAAGTCCCCTCCCCCAGGTACAGTTTGCTAATTGTATAAAAAATGGAAACCATTATGTCTTTAAACTAGAATGTTGCTATGGCTTCACTTGTAATTGATCATCTAATTAGTGCTGCTGCAATTTCAATTGCCATTTCTGGAGAGCAGTAACCATTACTTCTATGCTCTGCAAGCTTCCTAGCAAACAGATACAGACTTTTGTGTAATGTAATATCCTGTATGTGTAAGCATTTGCTTAATTAACCATATACTTTACTTATCCTCCCGGTAGGAATGTGGCTTTTGCAGACAGCTCTCTGAACAGCTACATGACTAGCTGCAGTTAAGAGTTTGTGGCATTTGTGTCAGTACGTTCAAAATCAGAGCCACACTAGGTACAGTGGCATTAAATTCTGTGTTCAACCAATAGTGTTTTAAAAAAACTTAATTTTAATTTTTTTTTTTTAAAAAAGGATCCAAAACCACATCAAATATACATGGGTTAAATAGCTAAGCACAAACACTTGTATGTATATATAACCCCCCTCCAAAATAAATAAATGCTACCAACATATTACTTACCATTGCACACTTTGCGAATTGTTGTTGTTCAGTCGCTAAGTCATGCCTGACTCTTCGCGACTCCATGGACCACAGCACGCCAGGCCTCCCTGTCCTCCACCAGCTTCCAGAGTTCACCCAATTTAATGTTCATTGTTGCAATGACACTAATCATCTCATTCTCTGCAGCCTCCTTCTCCTTTTGCCTTCAATCTTTCCCAGCATGAGGGTCTTTTCCAAAGAGTCCTTTCTTCTCATGAGGTGGCCAACGTATTTGAGCTTCAGCTTCAGTATTTATCCTTCCAGGGAGCAATCAGGCCTGACTTCCTTGCCCGACTGGATCTCCTTGCAGTCCAGGGGACTCTTAAGAGTCTTCTCCAACACCATAATTTGAAAGCATCTACTCTTCAGCGCTCTGCCTTCCTTATGGTCCAGCTCTCACAGCCATACATTACTACTGGGAAAACCATAGCTTTGACTATGCGAACCTTTGTTGGCAGGGTGACAACTTTGCATATTGCCAAATATATCAAAAAACAGCTTCCAAATATGATCAAATATATCGTCGTTGGTGATTGTCGTTGGTAAGCCATTCATTCCAACGTCAACAAGTTCAATAGATCTTTCCATGGAGCTATTGTAGGTGGGCACTTTTCCTTCCAATTTTGTAGGATAAATCTTTTAGCCATTGTAAAAGCATATAGAGTCCATTTCTGTTGCCACCTATTCATCTTCCAGGCTACAGGTATATAGTTTAATATCACATATGTGTCAATAAATTTCCATGATTGCTGTAACACCATCCTAGAGTTCATTTAATACAAACAAAAAATGATTTTAGTGTTCAATTGTTTTTAACATGATATAAAAGATGGTCAGAAGTAATAATTCATCCACCTGCTTTTAATGCTGCCACATTGCTGATTATATGATTTGGCTTGCACACAATAGTTTCAGCTTGTGAACCATAAGTTATGACTACACATGCTTTGAAGGATCCCCAGTACACTGGTGGTCTTACTTTGAATCACGTTTCAGTGGAGATTACAAATATGCACATCCAAACAGTTGCATTAGAATGATGTGGGCATTTATAACTGCATACAAATCAAGTAAAAGGTGGTTCACCTGCATGACATACATTATTATTCTCAATATAAGGAGAGCAACAAGTGGTGAAGAGACACTTGGCTGTTCCATGGCAGTAAACCCACATGAGTTTTGCATCCTAATGTGCACTTTTCCCATGGAAAATGACCAGTACCACATGGATTTCTACATGTGTGGTTTGGGCCTCAGTCTCCTTCCAGTGATCTATGCCTTTTCTTGCTGGGAAATTTAACCATTGAGTATGTTCTGTGCTGGTTATATAGCTGTTAATGGCACAAAGCAGTAGAACATTTGCTAGTATAGGGGAAAAGGTGACATTGCACTGTACTTTTGGCAGAGGGCAGGATGATGAAACTAGCTACTAATTGGATTAGTGCAGAAGATTTAGTCGAGAGGGTTAATGCCTCCGTTTGCCTGAAGATAAGAGCTGAAGATCTGAAGGTCACCAGTTCGGGACAGCCAGAAGTCTCTGTGAGCGGCAGACCTCATTAATTGCGACTGATTAACAGCTGAGCTTCGGCTGCCTTGTGTGAGGGGGAGTTGTGCCAAAGTTCAGCCGCTTCTCTGGTGGGAGCAGGGAAGCCGTTTATCAGCCAGCAAGAAGACAAATGGGTGGCCAGAAAGAAGGACTAAATCCAGAAAGATCCATCTGTATGTGTGTAGTTCTTGAAAGATAGAACATTTCTGTAAAAATTGTAAAAACCTTCGGGTTTCTGAATAAAGTCTGCCTATGTAAACCGCCTAGAGTTATAGTCATTAGAGAAATCTGGTGACCTAAGAAAGGCAGTATATAAATCCAAGTATAACAACAACAACAACAACAACAACAACAACAACAACAACAACAACTATTATTATTATTATTATTATTATTATTATTATTATTACTACTACAGGAAAAGTACTCCATTTTTTTGTAAGCAAGTGATTTCATTGCTCCATCTGATTTTCCATCAGAGATAATTGTGCCCATTCTGTAAAACATACAAGTACATTGCTAGCCAGGTGGGAAAGGTAAAAGAGTTGGATGAAAATAGCTTCAGTAGGTGGTGATTTGGTTATTGAGACAAAAGCTGCAATCCTAAACACAGTTACAAAGAAGCAAACACCACTGAACCTAG
>JAJKFI010000001.1:28612094-28645500 GCA_029204185.1 Lerista edwardsae | reverse complement strand
GTGTGATCTGTAGTAATGCTCAAATGATCTGGAAATGTGGTCATCTTCTTGGACATCTGAAGGTGTCTCCAGTGGCGTCTCTACAGGGAGGGCAGAGCTCTAGTTTTGTAAGAAGTCTTACCTTGCAGTGGAAATCACTCATTTCATTTCATTTTTAGCCACTCCTCACAGGGAAAAGCAACATCTTGGTGTTGCTTACTGGCTAGAGCAGCAAGGGAGAGGAGGGATTTACATGACAGGGTAAGGCTCATTGCAAAACTTAGAGCTTTGCCCTTCCTGTAGAGACACCACTGTAGAGACGCCAATATTTCATCATAAATAGGGTTACCAGATATAAACTAGGACAGAGTGCCCTATACCTTTAACCATTGGGCAGGTGCAGCTCATCATGGAAGGGTTTCAAAAGCTGCACCGGTCAAAATTCCCTCTTCAATACAATGGTTAAAGGCACTCTGTCCCAGTTTGTATGTGGCAACCCTAATCATAGATGAAAATAAAATATGTGCATCTCATATTTAGTCAGTCTTAGAGTGCCCTCTATTGAGAAGATGCTACTCAACTGACAGTGCTTATTCGATATAGTTACTGTCAAATGTTGGTCAATTATCAGTATTTCAATTGCCAGTATAAAATGTCTAATTCTTTGGGGTTCTTGTGTGAATAAAAACTTATTTATAGGAAAATTATAAAGCAACAATATTGATCCAAAGCAACATATGAATATAAACGTATATTCAAAGCAACTTATGAATATAAAACTACTATAATAGCATCTGTCTGTCTTTGGGTTCAGATGCTTCTTTAGGTAAGGTGTGCTATCACACCATTCCCAAAGTGGGCACAGCAATCTTTTGCAGGAGCTTCAGGAGTGCCACATGCAACAGTAAAGCTGGCACAATAAGACAATAAGGGCTCAGTCCTATCCAGCTTTCCAGTGCTAATGCAGCCATGCCAATGGGCTATGCACTACATCCTTTGGTGGTGGGCAGTCACAGAGGCTTCCCCAATTAAGGGGGTGTTTGTTTCCTTACCTCGAGGCTGCTGTGGCTGCATCTGTGCTAGAAAGTTGGATGGGATTGGGCCCTAAGACTCTTTTGTACAAGCCTAATGATTAACAACCTATAAGTAATCCATGGAATTTATTATCACAAGATATGTTGCTGACCACTAGCATTGAAGACTTGAAAGGGGATTAGACAAATTCATAGAGGGCAAGTCTATCATTACTACTGGTTGCGATGGTTGTGTGCCACCTCCAAAATCAGTCTCTGAATGCCAGTTACAGGGGAGCAACAGAGGAGATGGCTCTTGTGGGCTTCCCAGAGGTATCTGGTTGGCCGTGAACCCATGCATGTTTGCTTGAATGTAAGTTGCACTTAGGCTTTCTCTTAAGGAAACATACATGGAATTGCAACCTAAACTCTATACATTTCTTGACCAACTCACCTGGCATACCTCACAAGGCTGCTGATGAAAGTTCACATCCTGCAACACAGTGAAAGCATCTGACTGATTGCAGCTTTCTTGGCATTTCAATTCCTGAGTACATTAAATGCTGTGTAACCAAAACAGGAAGACTCTGCTGCTAACTGGCTTGGCTAATCAATTAAATAGCTTGCACTGCAGATGCTGTTCATGATTGGGCCATGAGAACAAAAGGTCCATAGGTTATATAATAGGTTAGGTTAAGGAAAGTCAGCATGGCTTCTGTAAGGGTAAGTCTTGCCTCATGAACCTTTTGGAATTCTTTGAAAAGGTCAACAGGCACATGGATGTGGGTGAACCTGTGGATATCATATACCTGGATTTTCAGAAGGCGTTTGACACAGTCCCTTCCAAAGGCTGCTGAAGAAACTTCACAGTCAGGGAATAAGAGGGCAGGTCCTCTTATGGATCCAGAATTGGTTGAGGGCCAGGAAACAGAGAGCGGGGGGTCAATGGGCAATTTTCACAATGGAGAGAGGTGAAAAGCGGAGTGCCCCAGGGATGTCTCGGGGCCGGTGCTTTTCAACTTGTTCATAAATGACCTGGAGACAGGGATAAGCAGCGAGGTGGCCAGGTTTGCGGATGACACAAAACTTTTCTGGGTGGTGAAGACCAGAAGGGATTATGAAGAGCTCCAGAAGGATCTCTCCAAGTTGGGGGAATGGGCAGCAAAATGGCAGATGCGTTTCGACATAGACAAGTGTAAAGTGATGCACATTGGGGCAAAAAACCAAAACTTCACCTATAGGCTAATGGGTTCTGAGCTGTCTGTGACAGCTCTGGAGAGAGATCTTGGGGTGGACAACTCAATGAAGGTGTCGACCCGGTGTGCAGCAGTGGTGAAGAAGGCCAATTCCATGCTTGGGGTCATTAAAAAGGGGGTTGAGAATAAAACAGCCAATATTATCATGCCATTGTACAAATCGATGGTAAGGCTGCACCTGGAATATTGTGTACAGTTTTGGTCGCCGCACGTCAAAAAGGACATAGTGGAGATGGAAAAGACTGCAGAAGAGAGCAACGAAAATGATTACTGGGCTGAGGCCCTTATGAAGAAAGACTGCAGCGTTTGGGGCTCTTCAGCCTAGAAAAAAGGTGCCTGAGGGGGGATATGATTGAGACATACAAAATTATGCACGGGAGGGATAGAGTCGATAGAGGGATGTTCTTTTCCCTCTCTTAAAACACCAGAACCAGGGGGCATCCGCTAAAACTGAGTGTTGGGAGAGTTAAAACAGATAAAAGGAAGTACTTTTTTATCCAGTGGGTAGTTAATCTGTGGAACTCTTTCATAGGAGGTGGTGATGGCATCTGGTCTAGATACCTTTAAGAAGGGATTGGACAGATTTCTGGAAGAAAAGTCCATTGTGGGCTATAGGCAATGATGGATTGTGCAACCTTACATTAGTAGTTTGCCATCCTCCCTGACTCAAGGAGTGGTCCAAATGCACTTTATGGTGCATTTGTGGCATTCCAAAGTCGGCACAAGGGATTTGTGCTAACTCCTAACTCCAGGTTAGGATTGCATCCTTAACAAGCATAGTTACTCTGCTCACATTTTAAAAGTGTGGGTTGGTGTGTGAACAAGAACAATTTTCAAACAAGAACTAGCTAATATAATTATTCAGTAAATTGGCCAGCAGGCGGTAGTAGCGTTAAGCAAATACAATTAATCAGCGATTATTTTGTAATATGAAATATACACAGTGCTTTTCATTCTTCTAGTCTGTCATTTTGAATCATTTCGACTTGTATTGCAGGACAGACATCCTCTCTTTCCTCATATTCCATCACACTGAAGCCCCCTACTGCTCCCTCTTTATATGCAAATCTAGAAAATCAAGGAAATGCATTCTAAACCAGCAAACATATAATAAGTGTGTGTTATAGTCATTATTATGATTTGAGATCATACTATTGGTGTGGCAGCTAAGGGAACAGCTTATATACCTGTAATGTACATTTGTTATACCCCACAGCAAATTTCATGTAAAATGTTCAGACATTTAACACCTCCCAAGAAAATTAGATCTCTCTCTCTCTCTCTCTCTCTCTCTCTCTCTCACACACACACACACACACACACACACACACACACACACACATCCTCACAGCACGTACTTTTCATGCTCTATGGAAGAGAGTGTGTTTCCTGCTTTGTTGTGTGATTGTGCTGAAGGGGGGAAGAAAAGCACAGAAGATTGCTCAGTATAAACCTGTGTTATTTTAAAGTGTGAAATGCAGCCAAGCTTTTAAGAGCTGAATATCCTTTGAATAAGAGCTCTGAATAAGAGCTTTTGCTTTGTTTGTGCAGAATTCTGTATATGTAAGCACCGTGAATCAGGCATAGAAAATAATCTTCATGTTATTTTCTTGTTGAGTGGAACAAGTAGGATATTGATCCAAAAGGCTGCATGTTCTGGGCACTGAATTCAATACACACACCGGCTGCTTGATACAGCCGCACCGATTTTTACCATATTGTGTAATTGAAGGCTTTGCATCTTTTAAAGGAGTTTGATTTGGGAATTGCCATACCAATAACTTTTAGGAGTGCTGAAAATGTGGCATTTGCAATGCAGGGATCTTTCATAGGGTCTTCAGCAGTGGTTCTCAAACCTTTTAGCACCAGGTCCCACTTTTTAGAATGACAATCTGTCCAGGACCCACTGGAAGAGGTATTATGGCCGGAAGTGCTATCATTGTGACTCCAGAGCCAGCTGCTTTCCTGAGAATGCAGCAAGAAGTTGGATGATTTCTCAGCCATTTTTTCAATAGCAGTGAATCAGAAAGGGAAAAAGTCTTATTTACAACATTGACACAAGCAAAACAACCACACAGCTCTCCCCCTTTTCAGCATCCCAACTTCCCATATTTTCAGTATGGCTGATCTAGGTGCTTTGTGACCCACCTGGATCACGACCCACTTGTGGGTCCCAACCCACAATTTGGTAACCACTGTACTGCAGTGATTCTAAAACACTAGGGCCCACTTTTAAAAATGGCACTCTATTGGGACCCACCTAACTTTACTAGAATTGAAAAATAAAGATGATCTAGGAAGAAACATATATATTCTTATTTATTTACAAGTAATATTAACAAAAGAAATACATATATCCACTTTTCTTGCTTATGACCTACCCGGAGGCATCCTGTTGGCCGCTGTGGGAAACATGATCATGGGCTAGGTGGACCTGGGCAGCCCAATCCTCAGTAAGGCCATCATAACAGGGCTGTATCTTAAAGCCCATTAGGAGGCAGCAGCAGGCAAGCGCAGGCCAAGGGGAGGTTTTCCCCTTACACCCGCACACGCCCCAGTCATCCCAATGGGGCTGCTCGGATCTGCACCTGCTGTTTTCCAGGCGCAGGTGCACCTGTGCAGGAGCAGCCTGAATCAGGGCCGCTGGGGATGGGGTTTGGCACTATGGCCGTCCTGCCTCACAACCCCCGTCTCCACCCACTGCACTGCCCAGTTACGCCCCTGGCACACCTCTGGAACGCCCTCGGGAAGGCCCAGCGCCGACTGCGCCCCGCCGATGCTCAACCGGCACAAGGCCGGCACTGCTGGCGGCGATGCCCGAGCATAGGTGCTGCTCCTTGTGCCAGTCCAGTGCCATACCACGACGCTGATGCGCTTGACGGCACGTTTGCGACAGCATTTGGACAGCGCAACGGGGGTATAGGATTGTGCTCTTAATTTGATCCAGCAGGATTCTTTTTGTGGTCTTCTTCTAGACTGACTCACGTTTCTGAGATGTTTCTGAGATACAGATGAATTCTGACGTATTCTGAGATACCTGAGAAGCTGATCACACCCATTTCTTTTCCATTTAATTACCAGGAATTCAATGATACCACACCACAATCAGGTTAACATTTTTTAAAGATGATCCTTCTGTCATTATGCGACTTTTGCCTTTCGGACCCTCTGATCCATGGTCAATATTGACCAGGGCTCAAGGCCTGCATTATTTATTGCTTACTATTAATGTTTGCATGTCTGTATGCCAATAAAAGTATCATATCATCATCATCTTTTCCATTTTTAAAATACGAATACGTTGTCAGTTGCAATATGCACAAACATTTGCAAGAGAAACCCATGAGGGGTAGGGCATCTGGAAGCAAATCCCATGAACTTCAGAATCAGTTACCTATGTCATTATTTAAGCAATATGTTCATGCAGAGAAGACTCACTGGGGTATGCTTGTTTCTTGACATTATAATGTGAGAAACAACCTTAAAGCATATATCTCTTGTTCTTTTTCACATGTGCTGCTTGAAGTCTCACCTCTTACACTTTCTCCAACTGGCCACCCAATTTTTTTTAAATGAAAGGGAAGTTCACATATTCCACAGTATGTTTTGCTTTAAAACTTCTAGTCTTCTGTATATTGAATTATATTTTCATAAATTGTTTTGCCTGTGCCATAAAACATCAGTTTTTACTCTTGCCCGTTTCCAGATTTGCACGTATTTATTTTTTTTGCAATTAGGAGGAGGCTATTCCTAATGTTAAACTGGAAGTAGCAAAAAGTAGCTTGTTCTCAGGCCTGGAATGAGGGTGCAATCCTAACCTGGAGTTAAGCCGGCACAGTTAGGCCATCAAAGTTTGGCTGGCACAAGGGCTACTGTAACAGGTGTTTGGACCACTCTTGGAGTTAGGAAGGATGGTGCATGTCTGTGCACTAGCCTCTCTGACTCCAAGAGTGGTCCAAACATACTTTACTATGTCCCTTGTGCCAGCCAAACCTTGCAGGCCGAACTGTGCCAGCCGAACTCCAGGTTAGGATTGCCCCCTGAGAGTCATTTATTGTTTCCTGAACTGATGATATTTCCCTTTAGCCAGTCCTACGCTGTGATAGTCAGCTGTCCTCTGAACTGGCCTGCTCTGTAAGCATCCTCACTAGTCCAGTGCAGTGGTGGGAATACTAAGTTTTGCAGGAGCCTGAGCTCCTGTGTAACATCACCCCTTTCCCTCAACTGCAGTGCCATTTGCCGCTCGAGCAGTCTGTCTTGAACTGATATCTTGAGGGTTCACATGTGACAGTTTTGCCTATCAGTGACTAGCCAGCTCTGGCGAAAGAGAGAATTGTGGGAAGATCATTTGCAACAGTAGCTCAGAACAGCACAGATGACATTCCTTGACCTCTGTAGTCTCTTGGTGAGGGATGTCCAGTGGATTGAGCAACTAGAAGATTCTGCTGCTGTTGCCTTTGGATCACTGTCCTCTCAACTTATTGAGAGGCAGTCTGATAATGCCTTATTATAGTACTCAAGCAGTAAAAAAAATGTCTTGTTTAGTCATAGGTGATTATAATCTAAATCACAGGTAGGTTTTACATTAAAATATACATTTTCAGAAAGCTACTTTGTTCCTCATTCTTTTAAAGGTTTTTTTTATACTTAGGAAAACTAGAAACTAATTTTTCACAATGTTAAATCTTTTTGGAAACTTTCAATCATCTGTACTGCTGGTATGTTGTAACAAATGGTAAACCAGTTTGCAGACAATATTTGTGCACAGTGCTTAAAATGTACAGGATGCAGATGTTCTATTCTACAAGAATGTCCTACTGATAAAAGAATGAGCCATATCATTACATGTTAAATCTGGAGCCCTGGCCCTTTTTGCTGGCCAAGAGACAAACTGAAGATCGTCACAGAGAGAACACAATGTATATAGAACACAATAAATTAGTTCACCCATTCCACTGAGAACTTTCATATGGATCTGATGGTTGTTTTATTTGGGGGGGGGCACACTCGTATATATATATCATTCCCAGCCCAAAAATGGCATTACTGTCTAATCTAAAGCTACTTGGACCCTCCATCATTGTCTGCTGAAAAGCCAAAGAATGCTCTTGACACTTAGGGTACAATCCTTACCAACTTTCCAGCACTGATATAGATGTGCCAATGGAGCATGTGCTGTATTCTGTAGCGGAGTAGTAGTCATGGAGGCTACTCAAGGTAAGGGAACGTTCCCTCATCTCGGAGCTGTATTGCCCTTACCCCAGTGATGGAAAGTTAGTTACGATTGTGCACTTAATCAATGAAGACTGCAATCCTATAGACCAGTGGTTCCCTGAGGGTTGGAACCCACCCTTGGGTTGTGAGCAGTGATGTCATGCAGTGGGTACGCGGGGGTATGCGAGTACCGGTTCCTAGGATTATGGCTGGCCCCGCCCATTCGCCCGCCCACTCGTCGACTCCACCCCCTGCAACGTTTGAATTTCCTGCACGTTTGAGTTGCCTGCACGTTCTCAGAGGCAGGCAGGCAGGCAGCGAGCAGAGCCTTGCCTTGCCACTGAAAAATGAGCTGCTCTGGGGTTTTGGAACTGTTGGGTCACTTTAACATGATGCCAGGCCTCCTTAACATGTTCTGGGGGTGCTGTGGAATACTGTTGCAACTGTTGGGTCAGTTTAAAATTGTCTGAGGCCTCAGAAAGGGCTTTTTTCATGTCACTTCCTGCCACAACATCACTTCCAGCTTATGACATCACTTCCGATGGGTGGGTCCCGACACATGCCAATCAAAAGTGAGCACCTGTTCTTAAATCATTTAGATGACACCACTGGTTGTGAGCCAATTTCAGGTGAGTCACGAAGCACCTAGAGCAGCCATATTGAAAATATGGGAAGACGGGATGCTGAAAGGTGGAGGGCTGTGTGGCTGTTTTGCTTGTGTCAAGGTTGTAAATAGGCTTTTTTTCCTTTCTGATTCACTTCGCTATTGGAAAATGACTGAGAAATAACCCAACTTATTGCTGCATTCTCAGGAAAACAACAGGCTCTGGCATCACCATGATGGCACTTTTGGTCTTGTCATCACTTCCGGTGGGTCACAGATAGACGTCATTCTAAAAAGTGGATCCCAGTACTAAAACGTTTGAGAACTGCTGCTTTAGAAACTTGTCTTGGATTTAGCCTCCTTGAACACAGTGAGACTGTGAGGCACAATGAGGCAGACTGCCTCGGATTATGCTGTAATCGTACAATCTTATGGATATTTATTCAGAAGTAGGTTCCTTTGAGTAAAATGAGACTTGCTCCCAGAAAATTGTGTTTAGGACTGCAACCTCACTAGAAGAAATTTGTCCCATAATGAGATAGAAAATACAGTAGCAGTGTTCGAATGTAAGGGATGTCTTCTTGAGACATGAATAGCTGAAGACAAACATGACATTGCTATAAACTGCAATAAATTTGCTTTCAGAAACTGAAATAGGGATACAGTATGTAGATTCTGCTTAAGAAAACAACCAAAGTGTTGTAGTTTGTAGCAGAGAGCACTTCTCTGCTCAGCTTTAGAACCTTGCCTCATTGTGGTTTTGCTCCCAATTGCAACCTAGTGTGTGCTCTTTTTAAAAGAAAGGGGGGGAAAAGCTTTTTAAAAGGGGGAAAAAATTGCATGTCAATCGCAGCTTTTGTTGGTTTGTTTAAAATGGTGCATGAGAATGTGTGGTGTCAAGGAAACTTACAACAGACATAAGACATAAGACATAAGAAATTTATTTGTCATTACACTCACAACTGGGTGCAACGAAATGAGGTGCTCTTCCCCAAGGTAAAACTAGACAACACCAAAACTAAAATATGCACAATCAACCATACAACAATCACTTATACAAATATAAATACCCCATTGCTCCCAGCAATTTAAATTCCACAAAAACTTATGACCCCGCATTTAAACTCAATACTGCACTTGGGTAAAAACTGTTTCTGAATCTGCTCGTCCTTGCTTTCAATACCCTAAATCTCCTTCTCGATGGTAATAGTTCAACAGCAAGCAAAGTCTGAGAGCTCCCCAATTCCTACACCACGGTTCCTTGCTGTTTCACATTCCCCCACCCAACAATTTAATAACAAGGTCCAGAAAATTGTTTCCTTCTTGTTAGACACTTCTATACTGTTTGTACCTTGGTAGACAAAAGATAGGAGTTCTTTGACTTTTAGAAACAGGACCCAATAATGTTAAGGTGGCCGAATCTTCATGTGCTTGCTAAAATTTGCAGTTGGAGAAGCTATAGTGATAGTCCTGAAGTGAACAGCTGAACAGCTGTGCTGGGTGGGAGCATTATGCCAACAGGAGCACTCAACTAGAAATAGCACTTTAGCCTCATTGTCTATGAGCCTTTGGCTGAATCGCTATTGCATTCTCTGGTAAGCACATTTGTTGCTTGAATTGTGACACCAGGCTTACACACTCTACCACTCTTTCCGCCTCTCCATGCGTGTGTAGAAATTCTGCTGCATTGTTACATCTGTCCTCACCCCCTGGGGGTACTAATATTATATGTGATCAGAATAGAAATATGTCAGATGTGGAAAACATGCTTTCTTCAAAGTATAACTTTTCGCATAACTTTGAGAGCACTGTCTTTCTTAAACAATGACCACACATGTGGTCTGTTATTTTGCCAGGACGGCTATTTTAAACACAATTAGCAGACAAATAAACAAAACCAAGCAAACAAAATTTCAACCAAATTAAACACAAATTAGTGTCTTTGACTTAACACTGTGAGTTTTGTATAACCTTCACGATAGCTTGGTTAGGTAAGAACGATGACAACATGAAGTGCCGAATAGGACCAATTAGCAAAATCCAAACCAAGAAGCCACTGGTGGCCAAACATGAATCTGACATTCATTAAACTCAAATAACCTTGAACTAGATTTCAAAGGACCACCTTTTCCAATGAAAACAGATAGTAAGAATAGCAAATGTAACGTTTCAATAAATGTCAGAAATGGAACAAAAGATAAACTTTTCTACTCAAACTGATGTTCTTAAAACAGACAAAATAATCTGAGATTTGATCTCCCTGCACATACTGTACGTGCATGTCACTGGAAAAAAAGTCATTTCAGTAGGACAGCTGGTTTCTGTAACCTCCAACACAGAGCATTAGCAGTCTGTTGACTGCTGCAGTCTCCACGCATGCACACATTACTTTCTCCTTTGCCACAGATTTTTCCCACCCGTTATGTCTCAGTGAAATGCAAGAAAGGAAAACATTTGAACACAGTTTCAGCAAATGGAGCACACGATGGGCAGATCCTGTTGTTCTGGCTGGTGAAAGGAACCCGTGCAATTAATCCTTGACCTAGTAAAATTTAGACATCTTTTGCGGTCTAATTTCTGCTTGATGGTTGGCCAATATTGGAGGCTCCACCACCATCCCCTTCAGGCCAGAAGGTGCCCGACCTCTTATGATGCCTACCTCGCTTCAGATGAAAATTCATCTTGTAATGTTTTCTAAGGGGATAGGATCCTAGAAGCATGCCACCCCTTTTCTGGAGATGCTTTGGCAATATGGCTGGCTTTAATGCACAAACTCCAAAGAGAACAACTGGACTGTTGAATTCAGGTTCCTCAGCTTCAGAAGGAATGGGAAGCCTAAAACCAATGTGCTTACAAATCAAAGAAGTTACCACCAAGACCATTCAGCTCAGCTTATGCCAGTGATGCCAAGCAACCAGAGCGGTCAGTAGGTCAGGAACCCAAACCAGCTTCCCATAAAGCTGCCCTCAACCGCCCAACCACAGCAAAAGACAAGGTAAGCCACTAGTCAGGGCCAAAGCCATGGAGACACACTGTTGCTTACCCATCCCTTCCTACTGCAGCAGCTAAGAGCAAAGTGTCTTCTCCCTTGCGGTGATGCCAGGAATGTCAAGTGTTGCCACAGTTGGCCAAATGCTCATCAAACTCCCTTTTATTTCCCAGGGCTGCACCATTGCCAAAACAGGTTGAGAAGCAGTTCTCTGCAGAATTCTACTTCAGTGTCTCCCTCTCCTGGGGCGGGGGGGGGAGTTTACTTTTCTCCTGGAAAGGTAAAGTTCCAAGCCACCATATTCTTACCCCCCTAGGCCCCCTCTGCATGTGCATCTTGGTGGACCCTTCTCCCAAACATTGAGAACAAGTATGGCCAATGCTGTTGTCCAATCCTCAGTACTCTCTCTGTGTTTCTTTTTACTCCCCACAGGTGAGGGCATCATGTAGATCCCAAGAGATGCCTATAGCATGCCTGCCTGTAGTGAACAGTCTTGAGTCCTGCTGCTGGTCAGCGAGATTGCTGACTTACTCCTTCCTGTGCCAGATGGGCCCTTGGCCTGGTCCAGCAGGGTTAGGTTCTTAGGCTCTCTGGTCACTTGTGTTGGGGCTAGATCAGCGATGGGATTCACAAACGACCTGGGGGAATGCTGGGCGGGGCGTACTCATAATTGGAAGCCCATCATTGGCAGCCCGCGTGATTGGCAGCCCGTCTGTTCTGCCCCGCCACTGTCCCCGCCAGCCGCGCAGGCTGGGCCCGCTGCCCCCGGTTGGCACGCCCCACTGCTGCATGCCCGGGCACCCGGGGGGCCCCCCAGGCGAGCAGGCACCCCCTCTGAGGCCTGTGCGGCCTGCACGGTGGCAGGGCGGAACAGATGGGCAGCCAATCACGCGGGAGTTCCACGTGCATCCCGCCCAGCATTCCCCCAGGTCGTTTGTGAATCCCATCACTGGGCTGGATGGACGCAGTGATTGATTCCTTGGACACCGCACTGATGATGTATAGATGTACTGCTGATGACACACAGATGCCACACTGATGTCATTCCGATGATTCACCAATGTCAGGACACTGCTCCACGGGTGAGAAGCTGTGTTGGGGTTTCCATGGACATTGTCAGTGTTGCTGGGAAGGGTTGCACCAGCATTACTGGGAAGGACACATGGGCATAGTGGAAGGGCTGTGCTGATGTGATGTTGCCTGGATGGGCTTAGGATATGATAGACATTGTGCCAGCATTCATGCATCCAAACAGTATTGGCCCTTAAGATAGGGATGGCTGATGGAGGCCAGTAGACTAGAAGGGCCTTTTCTAGGTCTTTCAGGAAGTACATTGGCACAGAAATAAGCTCTGGAGGATGACAAAGAGATGACGGAACCAAAGGGGCAGGCCAGAAGGAGTCCTGAGATTCATGTCCTGTTTAGGATGAACTAGGTAGATATTGGCTTTACCTTGACAATAATTCAAAATTTCCACCAAAGGGGCAATTATCATTCCTTTAAACCAGACAACACAGTAACAAATCACAGGAGTAAAACAAATAGGCAGCATTACAGACAAGAATTTGCTTTAGGCTTAACCTTTTGGGTCCCCTAAATCCACTTGAGACTGTCTTAGGGTATATGTATGAAAAATAGGCAACCTATAGATATACATAATTTAGAGTTCTGTCATGTGCGTCTAAGTGTCTAGACCAGGTATCCTGTTCAGTTCTATAGCAGCCCAGCTGTTACAGTTTACCCACTACTATATAAACACTCAGAACATGGAATCGTTTCAAAGAGACAAATGCCATGTGCTTTTTGAGTCTGTAAAAATCACCTTTTTTTTTCTTTTCTACTTTATGTGAGCTGTAATGAATTTCAATTGTGGAAGCATTTAGCTATAGACCATCTGGTTTCTAGAAACATCAAGTAGCTTGCCCCTAAAGTTTGTCCCCTTTTGGCTTGACTCTTATACTCTCCATTGCTGGACGCTTGTGGAAAGTCACTTTTCATACGCTCAGAAAACACTTTTCATACATGCTTTTCCTTGACCCACATGTATACTGTACAGGTATGCCCTGGTATCCACTGGGGTTCTGTTCCGGACCCCACCGTGGATACCTGAAACTGTGGATTCTGGGTATGCCTTTTTAAAGACAGGGGAACATCATTTGCTGTAACAAGGAAAAAAATATTTGTTTAATGTTCCCCTATCTTTTTAAAAGGCAGTATCCATGGTATCCGTGGATAACTGAAACCGTGGGTACTGAATCAGTGGATGCTGTGGTACACCTGTATACAGTATATATTTGGTTAACCCCCTCCCCAGAATATATAAAATTATATCAATCAATCAATCAATCAATCAATCAACAGTATTTGTATACATAAATACAGTATTTATATACCGCCTTTCAACACAAGTTCACAAAGCGGTTTACAAGCAAATAATAATAAAAATAATAATAATAATAATAATAATAATAATAATAATAATAATAATGTTAAATGGCTCTCTGTACCAAAAGGGCACACAATCTAAAAAAAATGCAGAACATCACTAGCAACAGCCATTAGAAAAGAGACAGTGCAAACTCTTCCCCTGCTAAAAACTTGAAAAAGTGTCTCTTGCCCAGTTTGCAGGGGTATATATCATTATATATCACCAGCCATATATAAAATTATCTGTCTAAAATGGTTTACAACTGTGGAACATGCATTCCTGTGATGTAAACAACCAATAGGATTGAGCTGCTAGGAATCTAATGTGTGGGGAAAGTGTCCCGTTTGCTAGAAATTAACTTTGCCTCTTCTGTCCATTGCTATCAGGGATGTGCTGTGGCCTTCTGTGCTGAGGAAGCACAGAAAGTGACTGTATCATGTGACTCTATCATGTGTATCATGTCACTTCTGATGCAACAAGTCTGGGTCATGCAGAGGTCCAAATGCAACCGGAACAAAGTTCCGGTCATGTCCAGAGCCTTTCTGAAGCCTGTAGAGGCCACACAGAGCCTCTGAGGGCTTCAGAAAGCCACCACCACCCCCTGCGCTCACAGAGCTGGGGTTTTGCTGCATCCTGTCCTGGCTCCTGGGAAGGCAGGAGCCTCCTCCTCCTGACCTGGTCTTCCCAGGAGCCAGGTTGGTGTGAAGCCGCAGGTACCCTGCCCTAGGGGAAGATGTCTCTGGCGTCTTCCCAAGAATGGGGCTTCGTGCGCCTCATTCCAACTCTGGGGAAGGCAAGCTGCCTCCTCTGGAGTTGGAACATGTGTGAAAACCCACCCTTGGGGAAGATGTCACTGGTGGCTTCCCTGAGGGCAGGACTCCTCCAGCTTTTCCCAGTGTCCCTGAAGGCTCCAGCCTCTGGTCAGCCTCTCCCAGCTTATGTGGAGGCTGCAGCTTCTGCAGAAGCTGGGAAGGAGTGTCCTGCCCTTGGAGGGAACACCATAGCATTCCCTCTGAGGGTGGGGCTTCGGCTAACCTCACCCAGAGGCCTCAGAACGCTTTGTGAGAGCAGCTGTCGGCACAACTCAGGACACGACTGGAGCTGGCCATCCTGAGTCACATGTGGCACTGGGTCAGGTGAGGCATTACTTCACCTGCCTCTAGTGACAGCATGTCCCTGTTCCCCGTGTATTTTATTTGATTCCACCACTGTTTGCTCAGCATCTGACAGCTCTTGGGAAGCAGTCAACTTGACGAAGTGTTTGGACGTTGTGGGAGAATGTGGAAATTGGCAAGAGACCAATTCCCTCTGTCATTCCCAACGTGAAAGGACCTGTCTCAGCCTTCTTCCCTCTGGATCTGGTCCTTTGAACCCTTCAACTAGGTTGTATCAGAATTTACAGGATTTAATATGCCTTTAAAGTGACAAGCTAGTGGAATGTACAGGATACTGAACCATCTGCTGTAGGGCATGATTTTATCTAAGTTGCCTTTTTGATGTGATCTATTAATAAAGAAAAAAGAAAAAAAGAGATGCCATTAAAACATAAATGGACAGAGCTGCAATATGAGATAGTGTGTTCGTATGAGAATGCGCACATCCTCTATAATGTTTCATTAACTCCAGATGATATGGAGCAAAATGAAAGCAAACATGATTTGGCCAATAATGCATACTTTTGAACAACAGCATTTTTCTCATTACTTGGAAATGATATTGAAGCTTTCTATCTGCATAATTTTCTTCATAAAAATTAGATACTTTTGATCTAGTTCCCATGTAATTCATATGATTTCCCCCTCCCTTTTTGTTAATGGGCTCAAACAGGATAAAAAGCAAGATCAAATGAATAGCAATGCAATTTTCCTATCTTTCTAAGAATACTTATATTTCTTCCTTAAGGTTTTAAATATGAAGGATCCTTCTAGTGATATTCCATATTTTATAACAGTCTTTGGAGTTCACTGTGGTAGCAGTGGGGATAAAAAATTCCAGGCCCAATCCTGTCCAACTTTACAGCACTGATGCAGTTGTGCCAATGGGGTGAGGAGAAGGCATTCGGGTCACGAGGGAAATCAAACCAACTTTTGAACTTCAGTGGGGCTGAGAGCAGTTTGGTTCAGTCCACCTTGGGGCACAGTCACAGGCCTGACCTTCACACAATCCCTGAAGACAGGGAGGTAAAAAGGTAAAGGTTTCCCCACGACCGAATGGTCTAGTCGTGACCGACTGTAGGGGGCGGTGCTCATCTCCGTTTCAAAGCCTGTAGAGCCGGTGTTTTTGTCTGATCATGTGGCCAGCATGACTCTACGCCATAGCGCACAGAACGCCGTTACCTTCCCACCGAAGTGGTCCCTATTTATCTACTTGCCTTTTTAGGTGCTTTCGAACTGCTAGGTTGGCAGGAGCTGGGACAAGCGACGGAAGCTCACTCCATCACACAGTCTCGAACTCCCAACCTTGCGGTTGAAAGCCCAGCAACAGCGGATTAACTCACTGCGCCACCACGTCCCTAGATAGGGAGACCATGGCATTAAATGAAAGGAAAATAATAACCAAACAGCCTGATGCTGACTGAGCGTGTTCAGCTCTTAGGAAGCACTGAAGACTAAGATATCAGTTGGTCGCAAAATAACAGCAGAAAAGGGAGGGGGAAAGGGGGAAAGGATTTGCCTCCTTGAGCCAACTGGGCATTACAATTGAAAAGACACAACATTTTGTGGCATGGTTTTCTTGTATTCTCTAATCAGGCCAAATACTTTGAATTTTGAATTATTACATCATGCATGTCAGAATGTGTGTATTTGCTATTTGTTCAGTAGTTAAATTATTTTGTGAGGCTGGAAGTCTGCCCGGCCTGCCTATAGAAACTGAAGAACAATTTTTCAGTTGAGATGTCTAGAAGGACTATTTATAATGTTCCAGAGCTACAAAGAAGACCGAAAAAAATTCTTAATTATGAGCTTCTACTGTTCTGGCACATGCTCAAAATCTGCCACACTTTACCATAGAATATTTTGTAGCATATTGCTTGATATATTTTGGGAGGAGGGGCAGTTCTATTTCTGAATATCTCCCACTAACATCTTATGTAAGTAGTGCAGAATTTGGTACATAAGCTGAAAGCTGCAGAGACCCATAATGGTTTCCACATGATATTGCATAAACCTCTTTCATATGTTTTCAATTTAAAGGATTATAAAACAGAAAACAAACAAAAAAAATCAGTATATTTTCTTTTCAGAAACAGAAAATTTCAAAGGTTCTGGATGAGAACAATTTTGTGTTAATTAGATGTCCAAATCTTGGAAGTCACTTCTATAAAACAGTCTCTCATTCTTTTATCTTTCTGCCTTACAAGTTGTTTCCATTCTCTTGTCATCACCGTTTTTATTTCCCAGAGCACTTTGGGGATATTATGTCAGCACTCCTTGACCTCATGAAGTGAAGCTGAAAATGTTGAATTAAGCATGTTTTTATTTCAAAATATAACCTTCCCTACCAGGCAAGATCCTTGCCTGCATGCATGGCAATGTGACAACGGTTCAAAGAATACAGCATCTAAAGTCACCTGCAAATGTGTGAAATAGCAACTGATTGTGAATTATGCTCTTGTGCTGATGACATGTACAAATAAAATGTCATTGTGGCTGAAAATTGGATTGGTTGTTCAAAGGCAATTGGGCACCAAAACTCTGATGCTTTTGCTGTGTGCAACATCAGTGCAAGATTCTCCACAATTGACATACCAACATTGTTCGTTTGGGATACTATGGCTTCAGTCCTAGCCATACTTACCTGAGACGAAGCCCCATTGACTCTAATGGGACTTACTTCTAAGCAGACATGCATAGGATTGGGCTCTGTGATGGTTTTGTAAGTATGCTCCAGCTTTCCCCTTCTCTTTTATTAGTGAATTTTAAAAGATTTTGAAAAAGGAAAAAAATGACAGAATACACTAACATTACAAAGAATATTACATTAATAAGCCATTTATAATGTCTAGAAAGGCTTTCTAATATCCAAAAATGTATCCACATGTAGTTGTCACCTAAAAGCCATATGTTTAAATGTTGAAATAGTTAAAAAATCTTCAATCCATTAAGTAATGGTGGGTGGGCACTTAGCTTTCCAATGTTTTAGTATGTCTGTTAGCTACAGTAACAGCAGAAAGAGTCCATTTTCATTGTCCTGCTGTTAACTTACATGAAAGAGGCAGATTGCAATGCTCGTGCACTCCCCAATAACCACATGATGTGGGTGAAATGGGCCACTTTATTAAAAGTTAGATACAGAAAGAGACAGGTGAGACCTGCAGCAATGGGCAGACCAATCCTGGCGGCAACCAGGGCTGCAAGGGCACTGAAATGGTGATGGCTGGATCCTCTGGCTGCTGAAGCTACTGCCAGGGTCTCCCTGAGGAGGCATTTGCTCCCTTACCTCAGCCAAAGCCACTGCAGCGCCAATTGGTCTCCTTGGCTCTGTACCCGTGTTTGAGCAGGCCCAGATCTGAGGAGACCCGTGTCAGGCTCCCCAGCTTGGGAGGGGGTTAGGATTCAGCGGCAGAGGTTGCCGTCTCCCGGCTCCCTGGTGGGCCTGATCCTCCCCTTCCTCTGCCCTGTTCTGCCCACTCTGCACCTCCCTCACCCCGAGAATACGCATTGTGTTGCAGGAGTGCTGGCTGGCGTCTTCTTGGTGCTGAGGCTCAGTGCCAGCCCTGCGCCAGCACTCCTTGCTCGCTGGGTTCCGTAAACATGTCCTCTCAGACCGCTGGTGGCTTCAGGATTAGGCTTTAATATTTGTTAGTTTGTTCGATTGAAAGATTTCTACCTCACCTTTTTCTTCGGTGAGGGGACTCAAGGCGGCTTACAAAAAATAAAACAATATTAAACTAATATCATAAAAACATTAATGACATCATTAAAATAACACATTATGTTAAGAGAAGCCACCAAAAATTCAATGCATTTTGAAAAAGATAGGTTTTGAGGCCCTGCCTGTCTCTAGTGAGCTATTCTTAGTTCAAGGGGAAGGGAGTTCCATAAGAAAGGGGCCACCACCGAGAAGGCCCTATTGGCTAGCTGCCACCCCCACGACAGACCGTTGTGTGGAGGCTGTTTGCTGAAGGGTGTCAGATGATAGCCTGACCCAAAGTAGGTGTTCCCAACCCTACTCAAAGCTGCTTCAGGAAGTGACACATCGGCCTATCATAACCACCTTAAGGGGCAGAAGCAGCCAAACTGCTCAAGTCAATTTGTGCAGTTGAGGCATTTGAAAGCAGTTGAGGTGGCCCAGGTGATCCAGGCAAGGGACTACCTGTTTGATCCCTCTCACCAGTGAGCAACTGGGGAGTGAGTTCTTGCCCTGCCTTTGTTGACCTCAGGGTGCACACCAAGAGCTCACTCCAAGCCTTCATGCCCCCAGTAACCTGTGAAAGAAAGAAAGAAAGAAAGAAAGAAAGAAAGAAAGAAAGAAAGAAAGAAAGAAAGAAAGAAAGAAAGAAAGAAAGAAGCCCCCAGCCCCACCTACAGCCTGGGACGAGGTTGCCTCTCACGTCCCATGGCCTCAATGGCAGGCAAACTCTCATCTGATGAGGAAGCTGACCAAAGGCGAGCCTCATGCTGGACGCTGTAAGGATTAGGATTATTCAAAAGAGCATAATCATCCAAAAATACTGATGCCTGATATAATAGGAAATTGATATGGCTAATAATTTATTTCCCCCCAAAATCATATCACTGTACAAAGCCATCCTTTTTCCTCTCGCATCACCGTCTGTAGCATGGGGAATTGGGGTTTATAGACTTTCAGAACATCTTGCTTTTCAGTGAGACTGCAGTGCGCAGTGCCACTGCTGGATTGTTTGGGGCCCAGAGGGCAAAGTCATGCACTGGATCCCACAGTTACCCTCCCAACTGACTGGAATGTCTGAGGTGAGGCCTGATAAGGAGACAAGACGGGAACTGGCGATGTCACAAGACTTGAAAAATGGGCAAAACCCTGGGCAAAACCTTGATGTTTCCAAGGTGTTGCCCATTGAAAAGGAAGGAACCTTGCCATGAGTGAGGGGGGCCAGCGGTAAAGAGGCGGGCCCCAGTCATGATCCAAACATTGCCCGAGATTCACTTTTGCGATCCATGCTCTGGAACAAAAGGCTGGGGACAGGGTTGTCTGCAGCAAACTGACACCCCTATTAGTAATTGATGCTTCTGTTTCCAGTGAGTAAGATAGGATTACAGCCCAAATCCTACTAAACCCAACAGGCCTACTTTTGAGTAAAGTAAAGGACACCATTTTCAAACATCTCTGGTAATTGATATTATGATGTATACAGTGGTGTCGCCCTACCGGTTCACTGGGCGGAGTTATCTCGGCTGCAGGGAGGGTTTCGACGGTGATCGGCAGTGGGCGGGCTTTCGCCATTACGCAACGGGAGGCAGCGAGCACGCTGCCGATCACCGTGGAAACCCTCCCTGCAGCCGAGATAACTCCGCCCAGCGAACCGGTAGGGCGACACCACTGGATGTATATATAAAGCAAATAATTTGTAAAGAAAAGAGTATTAGAAAGTAATTCAAACAGGAAACTTCCCAGAGAGAGAGAGAGAGAGAGAGAGAGAGAGAGAGAGAGAGAGAGAGATATGATTTAAGATGAGACAAAAGATAATAGCTCAGATTCTAAAGCCACAGGAGTGAGTATCTAGTCTAAAAAGCAGCAGCAGCCACACAGTTCTGGTGTCAATCTACAAGCGCTTCCTATTCATGACAGGGAGATGTTGCATATTGCATGAAACCAGCCAAATTATAGTGATTTGCTCAAACAATACACTTATACATCAGTGCTCTATACCAGACATTCCCAACTTTTGTTCTACTTAGGAGCTCTTCTCAGGTTCCAGGGATCCCCTGTCAGACAAGGATACAACACAAACAAATAAAATCATTTATTATTTTCAATTTTCAATCCGTGGATCCCTTCCAACGTGCCAACAGGGCCATATGGCTCCCGTTGATAATGGCTGACCATATAATGTTCCTAATATGAAAAGCATGAGTAGCCCATCTGTTATGTAGTTTGTAGTTAACTGAAGAAAGTAAAATTTCATTTTTTAAAAAGGAAGTTTATATTTGGTCACGTCATAATGGTGACAATGTCTATGTGTTGCATGGCTAGATTTGCTAAGAATTCATTGTTATTTATTTATTTTTAAATTGGCCCAAATTGGGACAACTTTCAGGATAGAAGAGAGTCTGGCAGATATGATACCTCACCCTTGAGGAATACAGCACTGAAGAGACGGTGAAACTCTTTGTTTTGCAGTGGAACCAGACTTAATATCTGGCAGGATAAAATGGAATACAGTCAGAAACTAGATCAGGGTAACCAGGATTGGTGGAAATCAGTTAACTCATGGAGCCATTGGGCAGGACCATTCTAGAACCTTCCACTTGCCCAGTGCTGTCACTGTTACGACTGAAAGAGCTGTTGCAGGGAGTGGGGAGTATTGGGCTCAACAACAGTGTGCTCTTTTCAGTACTTACTCCTCAGTGGTTGACTGAGGATACAGAAAAGATTCTTCCCATCTGAAATGACATTGAATTATCATGGTGGAGTGGGAGAGCCAAGGATGCTGGTGCCAAACAATTTCTGATGCAAATTGGAAAAACACTGTACTGAAGTCACTTGGAAATGCCAACACAACTCACTGGTGGAGAGGACAAAATGGGAAGGAAATGAAGGTGCAATGTGGGAGGGACAAGGAGTTCATATATTCTAGATCCTAATCTTCATCAAATGATGGTCACACCTCCAATGCCAGAAAAAATGTGTTGTCAGCAACAGACCTGGTGTTGGTGGAAAGAACCCCATGAACCTCATTGTGTTGGTGGAAGGAACCTCAGTGGGAAAGGGAAAATACAGAAAATTGCAACTCCTGTCCCCCCTTGCCCTATCCATAATGGGGCATTGGATACAGACTGCATTTGGCTCATTGCATATAAGCCCTTTCCTGGGATTAGCTCAGATGATGAGTGGGATGGGGCTGCACTTCTCTGGTCTCTCAAAAGGGTATTTAGGTGATAGGAACCATAGTAATCATAATAGAAACTTTTATTGGCGTAACATATATGACCACCAAAAGTCATGTTTTGCCTACAGACAATTTGGTTCACATTCAATAAAATAAACAAAAGAAGAGCAATACTTATCAACATGCCACGACACCAAGGCTCTTCCGATTTGTTTAACAGGATCGAACAACTTATTTTAAGAAGGCTGCAGTTCTCTCTATAATTCCAGGTATGTCACCAGATAGTAGTGACCGACAGTTGTCTGCATCTGGCCTCCCTTGTCTGCATTCATCTTACCTAAGACTGAATCTGGGTGTTTACTTCGAAGTTCATTCGACTGGGAAACAATGGTGAAAGGGCACTTGGCATGCAAGGGAGCACTTTGCACAAATGACCTCTAAGACCTTTAAAACATGTATATACAACATGTATGGCAAGGTATTTTGTTAATCATATATTATAATAATAATAATAATAATAATAATAATAATAATAATAATAATGCTCGTATTTATATACTGCCTTTCTTAAGATCACTAGATTACTCTAATGACTGTAACTCAAGGCGGTTTACATAGGCAGACTTTATTCACAAACCCGAACGTTTTTACAATTATACAGAAACGTTCAAGAACAACACTCATACAGATGGATCTTTCGGGATTTAGTCTTCTTTCTTTAGCCGCCCGTCTGTCTTCTGCTGGCTGCTAAGAGGCTTCCCTGCTCCCACCAGAGACGCAGTTAAACAGCACACTCCTCCTCCCACGAGGCAGCTGGAACTTAGCTTTTAATCAGCCACAGTTTGCAAGGTCTGCTGCTCACAGAGACTTCCGGTAGTCCCGAGCTGGCAACCTTCGGATCTTCAGCTCTTACCTTCAGGCAAATGGAGGCATAAACCCTCTCGACTAAATCTTTTGCCCAAATATCCTCTCAGTATTCTTGTTGCAGGTCATCTGCCCAGGAGGTCTCCACACACAAACACCCAACTGGAACCTCTATCCACCACCCTAACAGGGAAGGCAAGCACAATGCACCCCACACCTATAAGGAAAAAGGGAGGGGAGGGAATTGAATGCTGTAGTGCAAGACATTGATGCTGCATCTCTGTCTCATATCTTGAACATCTGCCAGTGGGGGTACACCTCATGGATACCTTTTCCCTAGCGGTATTTCTTGGATGTGTGCATTTGTGTGGGTGGGCTAAGGGGACTTGTTCCTATTGGATTGAATAGCTGTCAATCTCCCCAGGACAAAGCGGGTCTTCTGTTGCCATTACCAAACACAATTGTCTGGTAAGCATCTACATGGTCCTGGCCAATCAGGTGGCAATGGGGAGAAGCAGCAACAGACTTTGCTGCCTCATAGGTTAGCTGTGCACTGGTGGTGACTCTTGTGTGGCCTGAGTCCCCTGCATAAGTCCACGCAGGCCCCAGCTATGAATAACAGCTGCAAAAGACCACTCTCTCATTAGATCATGTGCAGAACATGCCAAGGCATAGGAATCAGAGATGCAGACTGCCTAGGATCTCTGTGGATTCAGGGCAGTTCCAAAGTTGTAACTCAGAAAAACCAAAGGGTGAGCCAAGCTACAGGGTGGCCTCATAGTCCCTATGCATGCAAGTTGTTGGTGGGAAATTACTAGATGCTTGCAAGCAGCCTCATGAATAGCCAACTATTGATCCAGAGGTACCACTGATGATTCATGGGCATCGTCATCCAGGTTATGCCAGCGATGTGCCGATGCCAGGATGCTGCACTGTGGATGGGTGGCTGTGACTCAGGGATGTGGGTGATAGCTACATCACAATACTAGTCTTCCTACTTCTGCACAAAATGAAAAGCTTGGACCAGTCTTTAAAACATTGTAACCAATATTTTGTATCCAAAAACACTTTTTAACATCCAGTCCCTATTTACAGATGTTTGTAGTAGAACATTGATCATACTGGGTCCCAGACTCTAACAAGTGTCAGCTGAAAGAGGATTTAGTTAAAGTATGCAATGTGTTAACAGAGATGGTAGTAATAATGTATGAAGTGTAATATATACACACTGCATGGTTTCCAGCTGTTTGGTTTCAGAATCACTCTCTGTGCAGTGAAAGAAAAAACGAGTGTTTGGATAATGTAGCTAAAGGTGAAGGAATCCATTGGTCATTCTTTTGGAACCAGTGTGGAGAACTCACTTAGGCACAATCTGTCCCAAGTTCTTCAAACATAAACCAACCAATGTGTGATATATGTAAGTAATGGCTGGGATTGAATTCGAGGAATTTTGGAGAATCCTTGTGATTTGTCAGTGCTGAGAGAACAGTGTTCTGTAGCTGATACATTCCCATACTTGCTGATGCCTGGTTGCCAACAGACACTCACAGCTTAATCAATAATCACTTATTCCAAATGATATGCATTAACAAAATGGAATATTTCAAATGCTGGTTTCAAAGGGCCTGATGTCACATGTAGAAAAACCTCTTGGTAATTGAGCTGTTTGCAGTAGTGTACCTAGAGGAGGGAGCAAAATGGTGCTGAAATGCGCCATGTAAGCGGCCTCTCTCACTTGTCAGAGCAATGCCAGGCAGTGACGGCAATGTGCAGGAGACGGCTTTTGGTTCAGTGAGCTAGTGGCTATCTTAGCTTTTTTAAATCCTGGGGCAAGCCTTCCAAATCTCCATGGTGCAAAAACCTGCCCCATCAGAAATGACTGCAGTTTTGGAAGATGGATGCCAGGTTGTGACAAGCTGCAGTACCTGTGGTGGCAGAACAGAGTCGTTGTGGAGCTGATTACTCACCGCAAGTGAGAGTTGCGGGGGAGTGTGTGAGAAAGCCAGCTGGCAAAAGAACAGAATACGACCTTGATGACTTGTCCAGGCTTGACTTGTGATTGCCTGCTGTGGCTTGATGGCATGCAGCCAAAGAGGAGAGCCACACTGTGAAGGCTACATCTGGGACTGAGGATTGGTGGATCGCAAGAAGAGTGTATATTTGTAAAAATGGTGGTTTAACCTGCTCGTGTAAGCCGCCTTGGGCATTTGTTTCGGGATGGGAAAGGCAGGGTATAAATTATTCAAAATAAAAATAAAATAAAAAATAAATGTGACAACATCACCGCAATTACTTTCAAGCTGCCCCATCCCTGCCTGATTTTTTTACTTTCCACTGCAGCCCCTGACATCTTTTGCCCAGAGTTTTTGCCCTGACGTCTGCCACTGTCAGAAGCCTCCTTTGCCCCCGTTTCTCCACTCAAAAAGTGGAAGAGAGGACGGGTGGCCGGGAAAAAATACCGCCCACTTGGAGGGAAGCCGACTACCCTACAAGTGAGGTGGAACTGTGCCACTGCTGGCTGCCCAGCCAGCATTAGTATAGTTCACCACCATCGGCTTGGACGGAAGTCACCTACTCTTTTCCCCCAGGGGAGAAGAAGCTGGCTGCCCACCTGAGCATGGCAGAACCATGCCAATGCTGGCCACGTGGTTCCATGTCGCCATGGTTCCACTGCAGTCCCGCAGAGGAAGATGCATGGCCCCCAAGTGTTGGGGAGTGCAATGCTGGGGCACCAAGAGGGGGAAGCAATTTCGGCACTCCCGTTTGGCACCTGGGGCATTTGCCCCTGTTGACTCCCTGTCACCCCAGACAGAACTGGGAGGACCACAGCATAGGGGGGGTTACCTGGGGTAACTCTGGAGGATGCCATCCCAGGAGGGGGTGAAGTGACAGGAGCCCGCCAGGTTCAGAGGGCCAGAGAACCTCAGGTCGACGGAGAAGCAGGGCCTATCCTGGCCTCTGGCAGAGAGGGCAGGCGCAGGAGCCAGCCCCAGGTCCTACATTTGTGCAAGGGGAAACTTTGAAGGGAAGGTTTGAGGCCTTGGGAAGGAAGGGGCGGAGCCAGGAGGAGGAGCCTGGGCCTTAAAAGGAGGCCCAGCTTGGCCCAGGGGGGCAGTCTCTGGCTGGATGGATGGGGAGAAGGATGTGCAGGGAGGCTCGCAACCGCCTTACATTGACGGGCTACCCAGCCCATACTGGACCGGGGCACGAGAAGCCCCAGGGGGGGCTCACCTTGGCACTGAGCCAGAGGCAAGACCAGGGAAGTAAGGATCCTACCCTGCATAGGTCATCAGGGAAGGCCCTCACCCAGTGGTGTAATACAAATGATTTAGGAACAGGAACTCACTTTTGATTGGCACTTGTCGGGAACCCGGAACCAGCCACGGAGCCCGTTAGGATCCGGAACACCTGTTCTGGTCGGTTCCCCCTGAATGACATCACTGCCTTTGCCCCCCTAGGTATCCGGAGTCATTCCCTTTAACCCTCTGAGTGCCGGCCAACCAAGAAGAAAAGCTCTTTGCCGAGGAATTGGGAGGGGGGAGGAGGGGGAGTGAAGTGGGCCAAGTCAGCCCTAATTTTAACTAGTGGAACTGAGTTCCCCCGCATTCCCCCTGCATGACATCACTGCCCTCACCCCTCCCCAACCCAGGGATCAATGGCAGGTGGTCCCCACCAGACAACTGGCCACCAGAGCGGCAAGTGGAATGAACTCAGGAGGGAAGACAGGAACGGTTCACCCTCGTCAGACCTTGCTGTATGCCTCATCAGCTTACAGGGCCTCATGAATGCCAAAGCCTTGACCCAATTAAACCGCATAAGTAAACAGCAAGCTGGTGTTGAGAGATTTATTTCGCGTCGAGGGGAGCTGCATCTGACCCACACCACGCCACAGCCCCCCCACCTCCAAGGGGGATATCAACCTCCCTGAAGTTGATGGAGATGACACCCCCCCCAGATATGCTGCTCTGTTGAGCACCTGTGTGTTGCCATCGCTGCCTGGAATGGCTCAATGGTGAATGGGAAAGTCAGCTTACGCAGCGCATTGAGATGCCTGTGTTGAAATTACACCTCCCCCCATCTTTTCAAAATAATGATTGTCATATTTTGATGGTGAATGTTCTGAGCATTTTCCCGGAGTGTGTGAATATTTGCTAAACAAACAGTGACTTGTTTCTATCTAGTATCCTCATTTGACATCTAAAAATATCGCAGGATTGGATGGTACCTGCAGCGGCAATGGTTTGATTTTGACAGTAGCTGACAGAAACCGGTCTGACAGCACCTGACAGCTGACAAGCCATTATAGTCTGTGATGTTTATTTATTTAAAATGTATATACACTGTCTTTGAGACCTAAAAAGTATTTTTGACCTTATCCAACATGTGACTTCTGATTGTGTCTGGGAGTTGTTCTGAGGCATGGGGTGGCCCCCAGCCCACTCCATTGGCCTTCCCCAGCTTAAGAACACCTTTCAAACTTGACCAGAACTCACTTTGGTTTGAACCCGTAACTTCCAGTCTTGGAGGAAGTCTGAGATGTGGTGAGGCCTGTGGCCTAATCCGTTGGCCTTCCCTGGCCTCCAAACTCCTCTTGGATATGAACCGGGAGTGGCTTCTTGTCACATCTTAGTGGTTCCCAAACTGTGAGTCAGGACCCACTAGTGGGTTGTAAGCCAATTTTAGGTGGGTTGCAAAGCACCAAGAGCAGCCAAATTGCAAATGTGGGAAGATGGGATGCTGAAAGGGGAGGACTACATGGTTGTTTTGCTTGTGTCAAAGTTGTAAATAGGCTTTTTTCTGATATACTTTGCTGTTGGAAAATGACTGTGAAATAACCCAACTTATTGCTGCATTCCCAGGAAAGCAGTAGGCTCTGACATCACAATGCCGATCATGACATCACTTCCAATCTGTCCTGGACAGATTGTCATTCTAAAACGTGGGTCCCAGTGCTAAAATGTTTGAGAACCACTGTATTAGAGGCCTTCTGAGGAAGCGGGACAAATCCCTCCTGGATACCAAGGTCCCACTCTATTTGGAATATAGCAGTCAACATTTGCTGATATCTGACAGATGACTTGGGACAGAATTCGATACAGTGTATAGTAATTTCATTCATTACTGTAGCTAAGCCAGACAAGCTCATATTGAATTCTGGTGCCTCATTTAGGATTTTCTGAAATTCAGATGGTGGATTCTGAGCTCAAATTTCAGCATCAACATTGGACATTCAAAAAAACTTGAAAACACAATGAACATTTTACTATTTCTGCAAAATTTTGTTTCGGCTTTATTAGAAGATTCAGAATGAGGTGGAAATTAGCTACATATGCTTGGAATCTGTTGCATTACTTTCCTAACTGTGTGTGTTTATGTGCTGGAACAGCTTGCCAACCTTATAGCTCCTTATTTTCCAGCTACACTGAACTCGACATCGAAGGCTGTGAGAGCTGGAACAGCCGTGATGACATCACTGTGTAACAATAACGTGAAATAATGTTTACCAAAGCATATAAATAATGAAGCAAGGAGTTTTTGTCTCCATTCTTTTTCCTCTGTAAACTTAGAAGCTAACGAGGCTCTCCATGGTTTGACAAGAGCACATTTATTTACTGTTTGCCTTAGAAAATACTCTGAAGCTTTATCTGTATTTGAATCTTCACTGAGAGGGAAAGAATGAGGCATTAAAACAGGGTCACCAAATGTACCAGGAACAGAGTAAAAACAGCTGTTCCTGAGGCAAACACCACATGTGGCTCTGTGGATGAGTCGGCTCACAACCCACAGTCAATAATTGTTCATGACTGTTCAATATTCAACACTGTGCGGGTCAATGTGCTGGGAAAGTCTGACTTATCAAGAGTGAGAGTGCAATCCTAACATGGAGTTAGGCCGGCACAGTTAGGGCAGCAACATTTGGCCGGCGCAAGGGCCACTGTTAAGTATGTTTGGACAACTCACTGTGTCAGAGAGGCCAGCAAACAGATGTGCGCCATCCTCCCTGCCTCCAAGAATGGTACAAACACACTTTAGGGTGGCCCTTAGGCAAGCAAAGTTTGGCCAGCACAACTGTGCTTAACTCCAGGTTAGGATTGCACCCTGAGTGTTCTGCAATGTGAGAAGGTTAGATGTGGGGTTTTCTGTCCTGTGTACAGAGGTGCTGCAAAGTCCTCTGCAAATAATAATTTTGGAGAGTTTAGAGGTTTTTCCAGCAAACACCTTTCTTCCTGAAAATGATGTGGTAAAGTTATCACAAATGGATTCACTACATCAGAAATAAACCAATGGATCAACCCTAAACTGGGTTATATTTTCATCTGGTCTTTAAATGCTCTTGCTATCATAATGGCACAGATGAGATAATTGTTAAGCCAAAATCCTATTCCCCACCTATGCAGCCTTGCTAAAAAGGCACCTACCACACCCTATAGGTGTATGTGATTGGACAGCCTTCAGGAGGTACAAAAACATTTTGTACTTATTACCAGGTAGGTTGCCCAATTACCAATGGATTTTCTGGACACCTATTTTGGTGGCCTATGTCCGAGGAGAGGAAAGGGGTGGAGAGGTTTGAAGAGGATGGCATGCACCATTACTGCCCATTCCACCCCCTCCTGCTTCCTCCCCACTTCAGTCCGTCTCTCCACCCTGCCCGAAGTCCTCCTCACTGCCTGCTCAGAAATGGCCCTATTCCTCCCACTGCTCCTTATCTCACCCACTGCCTGCCCCCATTGCCAAATTATTTGCCCTGTCAGACAGTGGCCTCACCTCTGGCCTACACGTGCAGCCACCAGTGTCAGCGCTGGCAGTCTCATTGTGCTCACTGGCTGCATCGATGAGCAGGATAATATTGTGCCGCACCTGCCAAGATCCAGGCACTTCCTCTTCCACCAGCAGAATATGTGTTTCGCTGGCAATTGGGCTACAAATTTGGACTCCAGAATGGCGGAAATGTCCTTCAGGAGATTCCAGTTTCAGGCAAACATGATGAAAGTGAGACCTTACTATTTAAATTTATTTAAGCTAAATCATAATTAGGCCAGGAAATTGTTTGTTTAGCACTATAATGCTTTATGCGTTTTAGCTTGATGTGTGTGTGTGTGTGTGTGTGTGTGTGTGTGTGTGTGTGTGTTGTAGTGACTGTCATGTACTCTAAACCTTTGGCTTAGTGTGATGTGAAAATAAATGAAACACATTGACAACCTACATCCCAAATATAGCTCTAGTTATATCAAAACCCAGAGCCAGTACAAATGTTCAGTGACTATGTGACAATTTATTGCCTTGGGATTTGTTTTGGAGTTGTTTACCACTTGAAAATGAAATCAAATGTTCAGAGAAGGGAATTGCTCACCTGTGGGAAATCTCAGCCAGGTTCTGCCTGTCATGTGGTGGAGGTATTCAGGTCTATTTGGGACTGCACATGCATCACACATTGCCACATGAATGCCCTATCAAAACTTTTTGAACCAGGTAGAAAAGACTAATCACAGCTGGGCAGAAGGGGAAGAAAACCTCTCGATTCACAAACAGAACAAACCACAAATAGAACATATCCACATGGAACTGTAAACAGATCACAGTGAAAACCACAGAAAAACAGCACAAGTATGTGATAAAAGTAACATTTGTTTTGCAATCAGAGAAGCAATAATGAGAGAATGCCGCAGTTTTATATCATAGCAGAGCTTAGCCATAGTGCGAAGACACTTGACATATCTCCTCTATGACTGGAAGTCTACCACAGCGATTTTCAACCTTGTTCATCTCATGGCACACTGTCAAGGCACTAAAATTGTCAAGGCACACCATTCTTTTTTTAAAAAATTGACAAGACACAGCATGCTGCCAGTGGGGGGCTCACATCCCCCACAGGCCCTACTAATAAATGAGCCTCCCCCAAATTCCTGCAGCACACCTGCAGACCATTCATAGCACACCAATGTGCCCTAGCAGACTGGTTAAAAATTGCTGGTATAGTAGAATGTCACAGGTCATGTGGAACAAAAAGGCAAAACCAGAACCAACATAGTATTATTTTTAATATAGGCATGCCCCAGTACTTGCTGGGGTTTTGTTCTGGACTGCCCCCCCCATGGATACCTGAAACTGTGGATACTGGGGATGCCTTTTTAAAGACAGGGGAACATCAGTGGAACGTCAGGTTAAAAAAAGAGATTTGTTTACTCTTCCTCAATCTTTTCAATAGGCTTCTCAGTATCCATGGTATCCATGGATAACTGAAACTGTGGATACCAAATCAGTGGATACTAGGGCACGCTTGTAATGTTATTATTCAGAATTGTTATTTTAAAAATTGTTTTGTTTTGTTATTATGTTTTATTCTGATGTTTTTATCTTTTGTATGTTCATGTTCTGTTGTACACCCCTTTGAATTAAGGAAAGCAGTAAAGAAATATTTTAATTGAGTTAAATAAATGCATATACCACTTTCCCACCAAAAAGTAGTTCACAGAGCAGTTTACACAGCAAATCATGTAAATTGTTCCCTGTCCCAAAAGGATTTACAGGGCCCAGTTCTATCCAACTTTCCGGCACGGATACAGCCACAATGCAGCAACAAGGAATCAAATGTTCCCTTGCCCTAAGGAGGCCTCTGTGATTGCCCCATCACCACAGGATGCAGTGCATACCCCATTGGCATAGCTGCATTGGTGCTGGCAGGTTTGATAGGATTGGGCCCCCAACTAAAAAGATGCAGAAAAACATGAGCAATAGCCAATGGAAAACACACTGTGCTGGAATGAAGAGAGGCAGTTACTCTCCCCGCTTCTAAATGTAAGATGAACACCACTTGAAAACTGTTTGTATGTACAAATCTGAAACGGAATGCCTCATTGTAATTTCACAAAAAAACAAATCCACAGTTTGTGCTTTTCTGAGCAATTTATAATGCAGAGTGAATGATTGTGTTTCTTCATAGCAAAGCACATAAAGGGCAGTGAGAGCCATTCTGTCTCCTGAGCTGCAGCCCAGTGACATAGGAGCAGCTGTAGCTGCCCGGGTGCCATAGGAGCGGCTGTAGCAAAATGGCTACTGCTGCATCTTGTGGGATCGATGGCAGCCACCAGTGTCTCCTCGGCGGTTCATTCCCTTCCCCTTGGAAAAGTCCCAGACCTGCAATGGGGCTACTTGAGTCTCCACCAGCTATTTTGCCACTGGAGACTGCGGCGGCCCCAGGTCAGGCTAGCCTGCCTGAAGCAGGGCATAGGATCTCATGGTGGAAGATCCACTCCCTCCCTTCCACCCAATCCACGCCCTCCCCCAGTTCCGCTCCCTCCCTGCCTCATCCCCACCCAACTCCACTTACCAGTCACTGGCACTGCTGGAATGCCAGCGGTCCTTCTTCTCAGCGCTGAGGCCGGGCACTCACTAGCACTGGCCCACCCTCCTCCCATGGTGTAGTGAAACATGCTTTATTATGATATTTTCATGACATTTTTTTCCTGTGGTACATGTGCACTGGTCTGCCAGTGATGAGGGCTGTAGGATTGGGCCCTTAGTCTGCTGGGACCCATGACCCCCAGTTCACTGTTTTAAGGTATGGTGTGGAAATTCCTTTTTGAAGAAGACTCTCTTATGGTTTGACAAGGATTTAATGGCTGATAATTCAGCATGTAGCTTAGTGCCAGTATACAGTTCCAGGATAAGAGTAACAAGTAACGTTCAGGAATCTGTTATGAAAACCATTTTAATCCATCAGATAAACTTTGTTTAGTTCTTTAAACAATAATGTGAATAAAAACATGTGGTTCAAATAAGTGGTGTTAAAATATCCCCCCCCCCAAAAAAATCCTCAATATGAAAAATGTCATCAGTCATTTCCAGTACTAGTAAATTTATTGTTAAACATGTTTCTTTTTTGACTGTAGATTTCTAAAGTTCACAAGAAGTTGGACTTAGAATGCAGATAACGTGTGCAAATAATGTACAGCTGTTAATTTACCACTTTTATTTTTTTGTGTTCACATATACAGGAACAGCTGGAGTTTGGCATTTAATACGCCTGATCCAAGTGCCCTCTGAAATCAGTGGGAGCCTTTCCATGATTTCACAGCTCAAGCCCTCTAGGTCCTATCCAAACAATATTGAACAGGGTCTTTCACAGGAGAAGTAAGCGGCAGCCTATTGATAGTGTTCGTTTCTGGTAAGACAGGGCACAATCCTAATGGGTGCTGGCACTACATGTTGCAAGCATGCCATAAAGCCCATTTGCAGCGCCAGGAGAGCAAGCAGTGCTGATGTGGAAGCCTGCATTGCCCTATGGATGCCACCCAAGACATACTGGTTGCCAGTGGCAAAAAGATAAGCACCAGGTGGGGTGGGTGGGTGGGAAGGCATTCTTGGGTGGGGGAAAGGGTGAAACGGGGAGGGACTAGCGGAGGATCCTATTCCCTCCCCTGTGTTAGGGGCAAAAACTAGACATGGGGTTTCTGGGATTTGACCTGGGGTCCAGTTCACCTGGGTTGCCCAGCCCAGCCCAGCCCAGCCCAGCCCAGCCAGGATCCTGGCCAGCCAGCTTTCCTACTGTGGCAGCAGCAGCCCAGGGTCTCCCGCCTCTCTGGTGGGACAGGCCACAGAAAGGGATCTGTCGACAGGTCGGGGGGCTAAAGGGAGCCCAGTCACAACCTTCTCCAGCTCCAGCCGTTAATTCTCACAACGCCCCAATGTTGGCCGCCCTCTGCCCGGCAGTGCCAATACAGGGCTTCTCAAATCTGCATCTATAATTTAGTGGGTGCAGGCTCAAGAAGCCCCGTTTCAGAGCTCTTGTTGTGCTTTACAAGCTGGCTGCATAATAAAGTGGGAAGGCAAATGCCATATTTGAAGCCCACAGTTACCTTTAAATGAGAAAATGTGCATCTCCCGCTGAATAGTTTTAAGGCAAGGGAATTATTACTGTCTCTGAATGATTTCATTCTACAGGCTGGGTGCTAATGGCTGCAATCAATAATAGGTTGTAGTCCAGCGCACTTACCATATCAAATCAAAAGAATTCAAACGAAAGCCCT
>JAJKFI010000001.1:28574602-28595452 GCA_029204185.1 Lerista edwardsae | reverse complement strand
AAGAAAGAAAGAAAGAAAGAAAGAAAGAAAGAAAGAAAGAAAGAAAGAAAGAAAGAAAGAAAGAAAGAAAGAAAGAAAGTCCTAGATAACCAAGTTTTTATTTTCTGTATAAGTTGTACTAATGGAGAAGTATAGTTCTTAAGAGAATATGCAAGTAATTATGAAGCACATTGATCTAATCTTTGAAAGGATTAGGACAGGGATTGATTTAATGAGATACTGTAGTGCAATCTGCAGTCCTGGAACAAGGCAAAAATAATGTGGTTCAAAGGGGAAAAAAAGGTTGACTAACACTATCACTGACATTTGCTGCAGGAAAAGAAAGTGACCTTGGCTATAATCCTAACTCATTTACAGTTATTTCAGATAAGAACATAAGAACATAAGAAGAGCCCTGCTGGATCAGGACAAAGGCCCATCTAGTCCAGCTTCCTGTATCTCACAGCGGCTCACCAGGTGCCCTAGGCTCACCAGGTGCTTGCATCCTGTTGCCACTCCCTTGCACCCGGTACTCTGAAGTAGCCCACCACCTTTGTAAGGAGGTAGCACCATCCATCATTGCCTATAGCCCACGATGGACCTTTCCTCCAGAAATCCGTCCAATCCCCTCTTAAAGGCATCCAGACCAGATCCCATCACCACCTCCTGTGGCAAAGAGTTCCACAGATTAACTACCTGCTGGGTAAAAAAAAGTACTTCCTTTTATCTGTTTTAACTCTCCCAACCCTCAGTTTTAGCGGATGCCCCCTGGTATGTTAATATTTGTCCTATGTGGAAAGCATTTCCACAGAGAAAAAATGTAAAAAAATTGTATATCTATTTCACTGCATGTAAACAAATGAAATAGATGTGTTCCCAGTCATTTCATAATACAATTTAGACATCATCTGTGATTTTCCTACATGAAAGTATAGATCAAGAGAATTTGGAATTGGGGTAGCTCACAATACAAATTTTCCCAATTTGGAACTTCAAAGACCATTCCACGCTAGAACCAGGTCCCTCTGAATTTGGGGCTAGGGCATAATAGGATTTACTCCCTGGCAATTTATCACATGCTCCAAAATGCACCTTGCAAGGGGGGGGGAAGACTCAGCAGGGGGAATGGCTGGTTGGTGGAGACAGGAATTACCTTACTGGTTTCCCCAAATAGCATGTGTGCATGGAAAGGCAGAAAATGGTAGGGAAGACTGGAGGCAGATTCCCCTGTATTTGAACTTTCTGAAAAAAAGGATTCTGTTATGAGAAATTGAATGCTTTCTAAACACACACACACACACACACACACACACACACACACACAAACGTTTCAAAGGACAAGTAAGTAACCTTGCTTGTGGTTGCAGGTATAAATTTAGAGGGTCGCTTCTTCTTTGCTTTAAGGGGGTGGGTGGGAATATATAGGGGGGAAATGATGTTTATGTATTATGATGCTAATATAAAAGAAATTGATATGTAAATATATAATGCATCAATAAAAAAAAGTAAGTAACCTTTTTCTCTTCCTACATTTTCATTGCAAGGCTGTGAAGAGCTTAATAGGCTGAGGGTGCAATCCTAGAGAAGATGTAGCGCCGATGCAACATGGTCATGAGTGCCAACGTCTGGGTGCCGACCGGCAACCCTGCATCTGCGCTACAGCGCTTGGGCCGGCGCTACTTGTAGTGTCGACCTGACAGCACCGACAGGGTGACGCCCGGGGATGGTTCTGGGAGGAGGGAGGGTGGGCTGGCAGGCAGGTCGGCCTGGGGAGGGGGTGAGGCTGGGATGTGGCTGTTAGGACGCATCTAAGGCCTCATCCCAGGGCTGCGTGGCCCCAATTCAGACACAGATCCGAGGAAGCCATTGGGGAGGCAGGAGCCACCCCTGGTGTAAGGGCCCAAACGTGCCCTTGTGCGTGGGAAGTTCCTGCGTGTTTCAGTGTTGCGCTGGCCTGCCTGTTCCGGTGCAGCATAGGATCACGCCCTGAAAGAGGTTAGAAGCAGTGATGTCATTCAGGGGGAACGGACCAGAACGGGCGTTCCGGATCCTAACGGGCTCTGTGGCTGGTTCTGGATTCCCGACAAGTGCCAATCAAAAGTGAGTTCCTGTTCCTAAATCATTTGAATGACACCACTGGTTAGAAGCTTCATCCTTCCTATGTTACTTAGCAGTAAACATGAAGAAACGTGGGCTGCCCACATCCAGCAGGCTGCTAAGCTCTGAAAATAATGTTTTCATTGCAACGAACTAAACTAGCTTCAATTTTGTTATACATTTTATCATTTTTTTCATAAATGTATAAAATCTCTTACAGCGCTGCCCTTCTTTTACATAGATTTCCCTCTGCCATCTTTCTAATGTCATTCTCAGAAAAACAGCAGGCTCTGGCATCACAATCATGGCGCATCCGGCCATGACATCACTTCCGGGGGGGGGGGGTCCCAGACAGATTGTCGTTCTAAAAAGTGGACCCCATGCTAAAAAGTTTGAAACACTGGCGTAGAGTGTTTCTTTTTAATATATAAATTGTAATAACATTTACAATGTAAGCTTATGGATTAAAAATTGAAAAAGGAATGCAGGTGGGGCCTTTTTATCCACAAGGTTTCTGTTCCTGGAATGCTTGCATATAAAAAAAAATGTGCGGGTATTAAACCAGCAGATATTGCTTCCCACCCTCTGAAGGGCTATCGGAGCCCCGCAGAGTGCCCTGAGTGCTGCCCTGGTGGAGCGGAGAGCGGTGACAAGGCGGCTCACCCAGTGATGTCGTTCAGGGGGAACGGACCAGAACGGGCGTTTCGGATCCTAACGGGCTCCGTGGCTGCTTCCGGGGTTTTTTTTCGTTTGTTTTTTTCAACATTTGAATTTGAACTCAAAAGTGAGTTCAATCAATCAATCACAAAGCGGTTTACAGGCAAATAATAACATTAAAGTTAAATGGCTCCCTGTCCCAAAAGGGCTCACAATCTAGAAGAATGGAGAACACCACCAGCAACAGCCACAAGAAAGACACTGTGCTGGGGTGAAGAGTTCCTGTTCCTAAATCATTTGAATGACACCACTGGGCTCACCTCTCAAAGAGGTGACCTGCAGAAGGGAAGTTTGGCCCTCCTACCCACCTCTGTGTTAGAATGGCTCCAAAATGGAACCTGGTGTGGCATGGGGCATGGCAGGGGTGGTGCAGGGGGTGGGGAGCCAGTGCAGGGGGCAGTCGTTCAGTCCTTGCCCCTGGGCAGAGCCTCCGCTGGGCCCATGACTGGCTGCCATGACAGTTCACTAACTATTGCAAAAATAATCCTTTAGGTAACTCAAATGAGAAACCCAGTTTCTGGACTAAATATATTTAGTATTATTATATTATAGTAGTATCTAAACATATAGATAGTATTATCACATTATGAATATTGAGACAACAGTTTATATGCCATTTCCCTAAGTTACTTCCACTTTGAGCTTTTTAGCTGCTTCAAACACAATGGTTAAGACATTACAGAAATTGTTGGGAAGCGGGTGGGATTTGTATTACAGTAAAGCACTGTAGTTTGATACAAATAACGTAAATGTGAAGATTGTACAGATAAACTTTTATATAAATTTTACAAAAAGAACCCTGGAACATGGAGTTCCTTCCTCTCAATTAGTACTGTGCTCAATTATTCTGGCCTTGACACTGCCAAGTGGAACATTAGTCTATTTATCTAGTATGGTTGGCTTGGAACTTTGGATCGTGTAATCCTAGGCAAGATTGAATAATTAAATGCACATCACACTAGCATTATGGCACCACGACAGTAGAAAGATTATTTCCACCAGAAGGTATAGGATTCATGGACTAACCGTCCTTATAGTGACGGACTATATGGACTAACCAGGTTATAGTGACAGATATAACCCTTGCCACCCCAGGGCACTGCACTAATGCCTTCCTCTGTTGCCTCTCTTGTGCCTGTTTCTAGATCATGAGCATCTTGGACCTATACCTGTTCTCTCATCTGTTGTAAAGTGCTGAATTCACAGGTGGAGCTACTTAAAGATATAAAACTATGCATGGAGCAGGAAACTGACTAAGGGCCCAGCAGTCCATAGCATGCCGTGCCACAGAGGAGCATGCACTGCATGCTATAGGAGGGGGTGACCGACAGCCCAGGATAGGAAAGGAAAAGTCATTTTTACTTACCCCTCCATAGGCCACCTGGGGGCCCAATCGTACCCAACTTTCCAGTGCTGGTGCAGCTGTGCACCAGCACAGGGGCTGCAGTCATGGAGGGCTCCTCAAGATAAAGGAATGTTTTTTCCCTTGGGACTACATTGGTGCTTGAAAGTTGGATAGGATTGGGACCTGGGTCTCCTTGTACCTACACCAGCTCTTTAGCTGGTATAAGTCTAAGGAGACTCATGGGAGAAGCTCAGGGCTAGGAAAGGGAATTGGATCTGGCAAGTGCTGCTGCCACTGTTTCCGTGTCAGGTAATGATTTTAGGGCAAATGGGTCTTATAATAGGAATGCCACCTTAGTCTGAGGAATGGTACTTTGGTATTGATGAGAAGCAAGGCACCTTCCATACAAAGGTGAAAATATACTGATTTTAGGGGTGAAAATGTTTATTCCCTTGGGACTACATTGGTGCTTGAAAGTTGGATAGGATTGGGTTGGATAGAAAGTTGGACAGAATCTCCACATGCCTAGGTGACTTCTCACAATCCAGGTCCTCGTTTGTTCATAGGTGACTTCTGGGACTAACAGATGTGTGCACATATATGCTCACCATTCTCAGGGCAGGACAAATTTCCAGGAGATAGTCAAAGGCATTAAATTATATGTTGCTTGTAAAGTTGCCAGGTGCTGCCTTGTAGTCTTTGTCCTGTAGATGTTCATGATGAGGAAAAAAATTGCGTAGCACAAACCTGAACAATGCAGATCAAACTGATGTCTGGAAACCACAACTTTCTAGCTCAGCACAATAACACTGACAAGCACATGCAATGGATTAAGTGGTGGCTGAGAGCCTGATCCTATGCAAGTCTACTTAGAAGCAAGTCCAATTAGAGTCAATGGGACTTACTCTCAGGTAAGTGTGGATAGGATTGCCGCTTAAGTGACAGACATTGAAGGTTATTAATAGGCCCAATCATCCTCATGGGGAAAGTGCATCTAAGAACGCAATCCTAACTTGGAGTTAGGCCGGCACATGTTAAGCCGGCAACGTATGGTCATCAGAAGGGACACCATAAAGCAGTGGTATTCAAACTCTTTAGATTGGGACCCACTTTTCAGAATGGCACTCGTGTCGGGACCCACCGGAAGTGATGTCATTAACCTGGAAGTGATGTTGTGGCAGGAAGTGACATCATCAAGCAGGAAGTGCTGTCATTGTAACATAATAAAATGACACTCCTGAAATGCAAATTGGCATTCTTGGACTGCAGCAATTGCACAACTGTCCCTGACAGTAAGCAAGATTAGGACAAAATATTATGTAAAAGCACTGAACTAAAAACAAAATTAAAAAACAACCCTCACTTGAAAATTCAAACTGTTAACCCTCACAAAAGAAATATAACAAGAGTAAGGTCTGAAGTTTCCAAGTTGGCTGCTCCCAGCTTTCTGTGACCCACCTGACATCAGGTCACAAACCCACAATTTGAATACCACATAAAGTATGTTTGGACCACTCTTGGATTCAGAGAGGCCAGCACACAGACGTGAACCATCCTCCTCGACTTCGAGAGTGGTCCAGATGTGCTTTACGGTAGCCCTTATGCCGGCCAGACTTTGCTGGCCTAACTCCAGGTTAGGATTGCGCTCTAAATGTCTCCCTTCGTTACACAAATGAAGAACTGAAGTATTAACTTCATTTTTTAACTTCATTCAGGTACCAGAAAGGTGGCCCTTCTGGGTGTATTTTCTCTGTGAAATATTGCAGTATCTCAAAATCAAAGAAGTCAAAACTACAGTGTGTATCCTAAGCCTATGGACAGAGATACTGTACTATGCACGATATTTCTCATTGGCTTTCAATTGTACAAGAGGAGCTTTTATTACCACTGCAGAACTATGAGGAAAAGCTTAAATGACCACCAAGCTTCCCCCTTCTCCGCATCTACTAAAGGCATAGGAGCCATGGCACAGATTGAACCTGGTAACTCTGCACGGCAGAGAACTGGTTCCAAGACAGGCATTCTAAAACCGGTTGTCATTTGAAATGGCGTTTATAATTGGGCAAGTGCAGACTGAACCTCTGGGAACAAAATAACATTTGCTACTCAATTATCTTTTGCATCGTTGTATAAACACTTCTCAACTCTCACAGATCAATCATAGCAACACTTGGCTCTTTTTATTACAAGCTACATTTCTGTTCTTGGGATGTTTTTGGTGAGAATTTGCTCTGCAGTCTATCAGAGCAGAGAAGGCTCCAAAAGGAATACATTTGTCTTTGAATGATTTCTTTGCCTCCTATTTTTCTTAAAGACCTCTCTCTCTCTCTCTCTCTCTCACACACACACACACCCCCACGCACGCACGCACGCACGCACACACACACACACACACACACACACACCACCTTAGTTGTATCTAGACACATTCATATTCCAGTTGTCTTTCTGTATGTTTAGGCTGTGAATGATTATGTCTGCTTTTTTTTTTTTACATAGTATGTTATGTTGGTATGGTATGTTGTGCAGAACCCCCAGGTGGCATGTTGAAGCTAACATTCAAATATAGCCATTTTGGAACAGCTTTTAACAAACAATGGGGGTGATTAAAGACTTACAGAGACATGCGGTTCCTACTGGGGACGGGGTGACTCCTATACTGTCAACTTCTACAGGATGCTTAAGCATTTACTAGGTGAGCATTTGTCTCCAGTATCAGAGCCGACCCGTCATCATATTGGGCCCCGCACTTTGCCCCCCCCCCGCACCCATGCAGTGAGCATATTGCCTGCTGCTGCAGCCAGGATCTCTATCATATGAACAGTAAGTCAGTGGGGCAAGCGGAGCAGCTTTACCTTGGGTCCTCCCACCTGCCCCTGCCTGCAAACTGCCCCAAATGGATCTCCTGGAAACAGTTGGGGGTGACCTCATCATGTCACCCCCAACTATTTCCAGGTGCCACGTGCAGCACCTCAAACACTTTTCTTGGTGGGTGGGGACCCGCGGGAATGCCCCACATTGGGCCCTGCTACTCCTAGGGCTGGCCCTGCCTAGTATGGCCATGCAGTGATTGGAAAGCGTCATCTGCTGAATTTCTGCCTGTTAGGCTGATTGTTGAAGATACAGGAGAATTGGCAGAAGGTGACAACTCTCTACTAGAGCCGGCTTCAAAGGACTCTTAAACAAACAAAAGTGCAGCTTACTGACCATATCAGAGGAAACGACTGTTTCAGTTTGCATTGTGGCAACAGATAATCACCCACAATTTCGCTTTACAAGCACTTTTACTGGTCTGCGGGTCTTGGCTCTTGACCTCAGAGTATCTGTAAAATGGTAATTCTAATCTGGAGCAGGAGAGCTCCTCTCTGATCTCCAGCCAAAAAAGATTTGAATAAGTTTAAACATGTTGTCAGGCCTATCACATAGCATGTATAGCAGCAAGACAGATTGTAGACCGATTAGAGGAATACGGGGTGGGAATGAAGAAAAACGGGCAGAGGACGCATCAACTAGAACTGGTTGGGGTTGGGGTTTTTTTGTTTATATTTTTGGCATTTTCCTGAATATTCTTGAAGATTTACATTTAGCTCGTTTCACAGTAGATGATTTTGCTTCAGTCACTGCTGCTGAATGGTAGTTTAAAAAATCATGAATGGCAGCCCAATCCTAAACTAGCAGCAGTAGCAAAACAGATAGTGCTGCATATCTCGGCAGCTGGGCAGTCATGGGAGGCTTCTCAGGAGAAGGGGACGTCTATCCCCTTCCCAGGTAAGGACACTGGGCCACCAAAGGGTGTCCTGAAGTCTGTGCTAGCTTTTTTGGAGGCCACCACCAGTCCAACCCCTGCTGTGCCCCTCCCCTGCCCACTTCTGCCTTTCCTCATCACCCCAAACGATGACACCACTGCCGGTGGCGTAGTGCAGGCCCAGCACTGGCAGAAAGCCCTTACCGCCAGTGCTATAAGTGCCTGACATCCCTTTCACGACACTGGCAGGGCAATAAGGGCTTATCACCGGCATAAGGGTCAGTAGGATTGGGCCCTGAATTGCCTTGATTCAACTGTGAGAAATTCAATAGCCAACTAGCAAAAGCAAACAAGAGGATGGCTCACACATTGTGTACCTTGGCACAATCATTATTTGGACGCAATCCTAAATTGTGCTGAAATAGGCAGGCCTATTTCACATGAAATAGGCATGTGCTATATATTCAGGGCAGGTTAGGAGGACACTGGAGCCTCCCCTAGGGATTCCTCGGATCTGCACCTAACGGCTGCATCCAGCCCCACCCCCCCCGGGGGGCACCCCCCCCCCCCCCCCCGTGCGGCCCGCCCTCCCTTCTCCCAGAACCGTCCTTGTGCCAGCCGAGTTCAGCTGGTGCAAGGGAGGCTCTCCACCAGGGCTCTCAGGCCGATGCATTAATAGTGCCCTCCTCCAGCTTCACCAGCATTGCTCCTGGGGCATTTGCCCCCACGACCTCAATGGTAGTACTGCAACTGGGTGCAAGGCTCATTGTGTCACTCCCATGAAGGAACTCCTCCTGTACTAGATCGTATAGAATAAATTCCAATATCATACATACAACCTAATTGCACTGGAATAACTAGGGCAGTGTTCTTCAACCTGTGGGTTGGGACCCCAATGGGGTCACAAAGCCTCACTTTGGGGGTCAACCTTTCAAAGCCTAGGCAAGAGAAGGCTTGTATCCAATCCAATCATGGAATAATCGATCATGATCAAAATTGAGTTCTTGATATATTCCCGCACAGCTTCTTATTTCTATTTTGACCTGCAGCTTCTAAGCCCCCTGCTTAATCTGCTACCTCACAGGGTTATTGTGAAGACACAAGAGGTAGAAGGAAATGGGGCATGTGGGGCTGGGGTGGGTGGGGTAGATCAGGTTCAGGGAGGGGGCAGGACTGGTCGTTGGTCCCCAGTCTCATACTTCAGTTTATCTATCTAGCTATCTAGCTATCTGTCTAGCTAGCTATCGGGATGGCACAAAGAAGGTTGAAGACCACTACACCAGGGTTTGTTTATCTACTTAATTATGTAATGGTAAGGGTCACCCAACAAATCAGTAACCAACAAAAATCCAGGGGCGAACTTGATGACACACGTAACAGCCCAATCCAGAACTGCCTGACTGCCCGGGAGCACAAAGGGAGCCAGGCGGCTACTGCTACATCCAGCAGCAGCCAGGCCACCATGGGAGGCTCCGTGGGGAAAGGGCACAAGGCAGGCAAGGGTCTACCCACTTCTGCACTGGTTATTTAGCCGGTACAGAAGCAAGGGCCTCCGTGTAAGGCTGCACAGCCTCACATGGAGGTCAGGAACTGGCGTAGAGAGTTACTGCCGGTCCCGCCCCCCCTCCATCCCCTCCCCACAAAGCCCTCCTGCCCCACCCAGAAAGGCCACCTCACTGGTAGACAGCTGACTCATCGGCAAGAGATGCCTCTTGGTGCCCCCTCTGGAATGCTTGCAGCTGGCGTTGCCGTCGTGCCACCACAGCACCAGCAGTAATGCCTAACCACCAGTGCTGGAGGTGCTTTACGGCGCCTGGTGCAACACCAGTGCGAGCCCCACGCTTGTACCGCTCCTGCTGGAGGGCTCTGCATTGGGCCCTAAGAGTTCTAGTATTATCTCTGATCCAAGGAAATGAGAGCTGACTCATACTAGAACCTTACAGGTTCCCTGCTGTGTCATAACACCACATCAATGGCTCTCAGAACAATCCATTTCTTTGGTCAGTTTTGAGTGAAGGAAATCCACTTTTTGTGAGAGAAAACCCACTTTTCTGGTTTTTCAGCGCCAACGTTTGATAGAATCCAGATATTTCAACATGGTTTGTTTCACTGCATTCTGTTGTAAATTCCACTTCAGATGATATACAACATGGTGGCATTATTCAAAAATATCAAAATTTTCACAATTTTGGGCAGCAGTGTTGTCACACACACATCCCGAGTGCGTCACCAGTGTGGCCTGCATCCTGTGACCACTGGATCTAGCCGAGGATCCAGCTAGACAAGCATCATTTTTCCAACCAGCCAGATACTTCTATGAAACTCTCAGAGTCCGGCCTCCCCGGTGTGCTAAACAGCAGGCACAGATCTGAGAAGACCGCACAGCCTGAATCGGGGCTGCGCAGCCTCCTAAACGGGCTTAGGATTCAGCCTTATGGTCGAATCCAGAGCCCGCCCATGCCCCAGGCCAGCATGCCCGCTGGCCAGCCCATGTTCCACCCTTGTCCTGCCCAGAACTTCCCTCCCCCACCCACTCCCACCCCCGTCCCATCATAGCGCCTCTCTCGCGCTGGCTGGCTTTGGCCGACATGATGGTGCCTTAATGAGGCGCTGATGTGGGGGTGCTGCTTGACGCCCCCAGGTCAGCTCTAATGACGTTACGCCAACGCTATGACGTAGCGTAGGGGCGATGAGCGGGGCAGGATTTGCGCTGCCCATGAAGTTGCCACATTAAGGCAGCAGTTCCCTGCAGCTGATATTCACAGGTATGTGTTGCACATCTTGTGGCAACAAATCCCATGTATTACTTATGCATTTCAAGGCAGATTCTGATTAGCTCATTGCTGCTACATCAATTTCATTGGGTTATGTCAATTTCTAGGATTTCTAGACAAGGAGAAGAAAATCTATTTTCTCCACATCAGTCATGATGTTATAACCTCTATCACATCCTCACTCTATAGTCAGCTTTTTTTTCAAGTCTGAAAAGACCTCAGATTTTAAACAGAATGTACAGTATTCCACCTGCTTGATTATTTTGGTTACCCTGTTTGAGGAGTGTCCAACTGCACGACAGAGCTGTACAAATGCATTATGATCAGGGGTGGCATCAAAGGTTTTCTGTGTAAAGCCCTGGCCAAGAGCCCATGGGCTTTTGAAGGCCCACCCAGCTGACCCCCGAAGCTGCTCAATGAGATAGCAGAGGCAATGAAACTCAGCTGAGATATTCATGTCTGCTATCTTCTCCTGCTTTTGAGGAAGCCCATTCACAGATGGCTGCAGGAGAGAACGACAGAGTTATTCCCTCTATCACTATCTTGCCAGCCAATGGATGCTCCATCCTTAGAACTGCCTGGTCACATCCAGAGACTGCTGCTGCCCTCCTGTCTTTCCTGGAAAGTAGACAGTGCTGAGGCAGGAGCATTCAACTGCTCCCTTTACCTTCTTCCTGGTAGGTGCATGTGTATGTGTGCATGTGCATGTGGGACTTCAAGTCTCTCATGTCCCATAGAACATGATAGCGAGTCTGATTACAATCCTGGCCCTTATTTTTAACTGCTAATGTAATCATCATCATCATCATCATCATCATCATCATCATCATCATCAGAAGAAGAAGAAGAAGAAGAAGAAGAAGAAGAAGATGGTGTCTTCATCCTTAGTATGCAATTTGCCTTTTTCACTGCTGGTGCTGCATACCTAGTTAAAATTTTTATTTAAATCTTGCAGGGAGTGTGCATAAAAAATATCCAAAAGTTGCTAAATTTTGCAGGTAAGAAGGCGCAAGTTGATCTATGGGTGAAACAGGGTTATCTTGGTGTTTCTTGCTTTCCCGTTTGCGTTCTGTTCATGCATTCTGATATTTTCTCTGAACCGCAGCACAGAGCTGGTTTGCTGAGAGTCAAAATGGAACAGTAGCACACTGCTGCTATGCTGTCCCGTTTCCCTCCAGCTCATATGAGAGCAGTGATACATGGAATTCGGTCCCCATGGGTGCTCTTCATTCAAAGGTTAAAAGAAAATGAAATATAGGAGCATGGATTTCTGTACCCCTGCTCCTCTTGCCTATTAAATGGTCAGAATGTGCCCTTACGCTGACCCTCCTGATAAAATCCTCAGGTCTTATATTGCTGATTGCAGTTACCTCTTTTACAGTGTTCATAAATCCTTATTATCTTAATTTGAAAGGCTCCAGAGGGACGTGCCCAACTCTTTTCTTTTGAGTAAATATGGCCGTATCAGCACAATCTCTCAGAACATTCTCCTTTTGGCATATCAGTCTTCAAATCCACCTCTAAATGGCCCTTCTGGCTTTCAAAATGTTCCATGGATTTATTCCAGTTTGCTGCTTTGAACTTTTCTTTACTAAGTCATCAATGCACCTGCTAACTTGGCTTTCACAGCTTTCCCCTCCACACCCCCACGGTGATCTCAAGCCTCTCGTCATTCGGGCCCTCCACTTAATTGTGTACCATCTACATGGAACGCCTCTTAACTATACCACCAAGGACTGCATAACTTCCCATTTCTCTTCTTACTGACATTGGCACACAAACAAGGAAGGGCTGTCTTCTTTAAGTGGTGAATAAAAAAAAGGCACAGTTTCATTCAAAAGCCCTGCAGGCTTGTCTCCAGGAGGAGTTTTTCATGCACCAGGGCTGAGCTGAAGTTGAGTGGCAGCTCAATCCCACGTGGCAATGCAGCAGCGCCAGAACAGGCAGAACTGTGGGGGATTTGGGACTGCTGGAGGTCTCCTTGGGGTAAGGGGAGATTTTCTCTCTCGCCCTGTGGTAAGCCCCAGAGTTCAACCTGGACCTGTGCCAGCTCTATAACTGCCACAAGTCCACATTGATCTGTACGCATGGATCAGGCCCAAGAAGAGGGTTTGGATATGGTGCGTACCGGCACTACTGACCCACCCCCCTCCTCCTGGGCCCGTTCTGCCCACTCGCTCTGCCCAGCTGCAGCATTGTCTAAGGTGCGCTGCTGCCATGTACATGTACAGGGCCACCAGTACAAATGGCCAGAGACTCCTTGCATGTGGCAGCTGCTGCTGGATGCCACACCAGTGCAGGAAAGATCAGAGGTGCTCCTAGAGGGGGATCACAGCACTAGGTTTTGCAAGCAGCTGCTCCCCCTGTTTTTTGGAGCTGTTCGGAGCCAACGTAGCCTCCTCCGTTTTGCTCTAGCCATTGGAATGGCTCTGAAGAGCAGGAGGAGAGGCTGCTTGCAAAACCTAATGCTGTGATCCCCCTCTAGGTATGCCACTGGTTAGGGTGGTGTGCTTGTTCAAGAAGTATATGACTCTCAAAAGGAAATTTAAATCAGTTATTTAAAGTGGTATATTTTGTTTGTCGTGATTTAAAAAAAAACCACTCCAAGTTGGTTGGTTGTTTTAACTCTGCATCCTGGGTTTCATGCCCTAACATAAGTACATTTGGAATTAACCTCCACAATTTCAAATGGGTAGTGGCGGCAGGTTTAGCACAAGACTGGTGCAGGCTAAAACATCCTTGATAAGGATATAGTAATAGCAACAAACCCTGTGAACGAAAACCCACATTTAGCAATCTTAGCCATGGCCAAAAAAACAAAACAGAAAAAGCCCTCATATGGACATGCCTCAATTTGTCCCCAAATTCAACTGTTGTGCAAAATATGGTGGCACCAACATGTCTGGTATATGCGAAGTTTATTTTATTTCCTGTCACATATCTGTAGCACCAATTCATCTATATATATTTATCCATGACTTATGCTTGCCTATACATTACATTAAATCTGGAGTTGCAAACAGTAATAACTGATTACTTCTCATTATTTGTAACATTCTATAGCTCAGTTATTTGCATGCAGTTTACAATGCAATCTATGGTGCCAAAGGATGTTATTAACAATTGAGTAGAAACTCTCATATGATTTAACTTAAAGAGCTGTATTGTAAAGGCTAATTTAAAGCATTAAAGATGCTAAAGTCCAGGAAACTCTGCTTATGAAACACCATGGTTTTTCAGCGAGGAACAAAGCATCGTATATCATTTTTTTTAAAAAAGCTGCTAGTCGAAAGTAATGGAGAGGAGCCAAAACAGAAAACAGGGACAAGTCTGGAATATTTCAGACTTAGCAAGTGACATATGAGTGCTGGAGTAGCAAGAAAAAAGGCATGTATTTTTTTTTTCTAAATGAGAATGAAAGTCCTCAATATCTAGAGGACAAACTTCAAATCCATTTTGGATGACAGCTTCAGTAATTGCCTGTCCTCTTTACTTGCCCATTGTTCAATTTCCTTTAAAAAGGTCACACTAATCTGTAGCTTTCACAAAAGACATTGGGGCATCTAACAGATTTTAGGTTTTAGCAGAGTGCTGTGGTTGTGTTGCTTTAAGTTTATTTTCTTTCTTCCTCTTATTAATGTTTGCAACATACGTAGGTGCAAAGAAGTAAATACTTGTTTCAATGGGTCTTACCCCAGGTTAGGTATTTCCACAAGGAGGCTTTTTCAAGGTACCCATTCAGTGCACTCAAGATGCGTGACACGTACAGCGCCTGCAGGGGCATTCCTGACTCTTCTGATGCCCAGGAGCCCAGAATGCAAATGCCGCCGCCCCCCCCCAACCCGGAAGTAATTGCGGTGACGTAATGACAATAATAATAATAATAATAATAATAATAATAATAATAATAATAATACATTTATTTATATACCGCCTTTCTTAAGATCACTAGATTTCTCTAATGATTGAACGCAAGGCGGTTTACATAGGCAGACTTTCTCACAAACCCGAAGGTTTTTACAATTTACAGAATGTTCTGTCTTCCAAGAACAACACTCCTACAGATCTTTCTTTCTGGATTTAGCCTTCTTTCTTTAGCCACCCGTCTGTCATTTGCTGTCTGATGAGGCTTCCCTGCTGCCACCAGAGATGCAGCTGATTTCAGCACACTCCTCCTCCCACGAGGCAGCTGAAACTCAGCTTGTAATCAGCCGCAGTTTCCAAGGTCTGCTGCTCGCAGAGACTTCGAGCAGTCCCGAGCTCACGACCTTGAGATCTTCAGGTGTTATCTTCGGGCAAACGGAGGCATTAACCCTCTCGGCTAAATCTTCTGCCCTCACCACAATTGACATCACCACAATTACTTCCAGCAATGGTGCTGCTCACTTTTTTGCTTTCATTTTAAAGTGAAAGAAGCGGGCAGTGCTGCTTGGAGCAGTTGCCCACTTCTTTTTGCTTTTTTTTTTTCCAAAGTGAAAGAAGTGGGCAGAGCTCTGAACAGCCACCTGCTTCTTTAAAAGAAAGTGAAAAAGTGGGTGGCTGCTCTGAATGGTGTGAGGGAAGTGGATGGTGGTGCACTACTGCCCGAGGACACTTGTCCCTGCTGACTCCCCACCTCTCAGGTATGCTAGTGAGCACCTGAAATTTTACCTATTTGTCCCTGCTGACCCCTCTCAGGTACACTAGTTTGTACCTGAGATTTTACGTAAAGATCCACATGGTGGGAACAGGAAATGTCCTAAATGATTACCTTTACCCTTACCCACCTGGGGCACCTGGTGGGCCACTGTGGGATACAGGAAGCTGGACTAGATGGGCCTTTGGCCTGATCCAGCAGGGCTCTTCTTATGTTCTTATGTACTTGGACAAAATTATTACGCCTTTAATAACTTACAGAAATCAATAGGACAATGGGGCAGAGTGCAGTGGCAGCATGGAAATGGCCCGTGATGAACTTTTGCCACCATCCTCCTGAGAGAAACTGGAGAAATGGAGTCATTTGGGACAACCTGACAACACTAGCCCAATTCAGTGCAGCAATGCAAACACCGAAAGGAAATGATCTCATGGTCTTTTCTATCAGAGACACTTTTAAATGTTTGATCTTAAACTGATCAAACTTGAGATTAAAAAATCTTAAATTTTTCCTCCACATCTAAGCTGAGTATAACGATTTCCGTCAACTTGTAAGAGCTTGTTAGGGCTTGTTATATGGCCTTATACAGCTTTCGATGTTTTGAAAATCTCTTCTGAATCTTCCCAACTTGTCAGCATTCATCTTGAGTTGTGCAGACTCAGACCGAAACAGCACATAAACAGACCTTTGCACATGTTATTGCGCTTCTCTGTATACCGAATCAATGTGTGTATGTTGATGGTGTATCCCACACTTTCCTGCAAATGTCTTGGAATGGCACACCTGAGCATTTCACCATGCTATCCTCAAAATGACCCTAGAACAGATTTGGGTGAGGAATTGGCAAACTATACATGACTTAAGACACAATCCTAACCAACTTTCCAGCATCAGGGTAAGGGCAATGCAGCTCTGAGGTGAGGGAACAAATATTTTCTTACCATGGGAGGCCTCCATGGTAAGGATGCAGGATGCAGCACATGCCCATTGGCATGGCTATGTCAGTGCAGGAAAGTATACTCCCTTAGAATAAATCACATGTCCCTTATTGCCCATTCCTGTATGTTGTGCCAGCATACTGCATGGTATGCAGGAGCATACCCCACCCCACCATTGTGGCAGCCTCTGTGCTGGTGGCTGCTGCATGACCACTGGTGCAGAAGCCAGATATCTATGTGCCTCTGGCAATGTGGCACAGATAGCCGTTGGAAGGGATCTGCCGGCGGTGAGGCCAGAAAGGAGCAGGATTCTGGCCATAGCGGCTTATTGGACTTGCGCATGTTAAACAGCAGAAGCAAATCCAAGGAGCCGCATCAGCCCATCTGGGGCTGACCCCGGGGCAAGGGGGCAAGTGTACTCTTGCCCGTGGAGCTCCAGCGGCCTCCCGGCTGGCCTGCCTGTTCCAGTGCAGGTTAGGATTGCGCTCTCGGTCTACTATATTACACTAGCTTTCGAGTATCTGTAATGTGGCTGTGATTTCTTGACGCTTGTTTTGCACTGATTTTACAAACATTTCATTTTTTGCCATATTTTTTGTGATTAGAGATTTGTCTTATCAGACAAATAAGCTGTGACTGATGTTCACATACTACATGATACTTTTTTTTGTTACATAGTATTGCTTTAACCAGAAAGGAAGTGAATGCACACACACAAAAATCCAAGCCTCTGAGAATTTCAGGAAGAGGAAGTACTTTAAAGACATGCAGCATCTAATCAGGATTAAGGGATTCTGGAAAACACTTAAGTCCTTTTCTTTCTGGACCACACAAGCCTTGGTAGGAGCCCTATTCCCAACAAAATGAGGCTCCTGTCAGATTGAATTTAATTTTAATTTAATTTTCTCTATTCAGCATCGCAGAAAGTAAAACCATGTGCATGAATAGCCTTAGATCCGAATACTATGACCAAATGTTTATCCGGCTCATTTAATTATCTCCAAGCTATAGATTACAGAAAGCCTAGCTAATTTATAATGTAGCGTCTTGTGCTGTTTGCAAATGTTTTGCATTTGTAGTCTGCATATTTCTGTTACCATCATGGTTGTGGGTGCAAAGAAACTGTATGTGCATATGTTGTTCAGTAAGAAGTTAGTTATCCTACCCTGTATTTGATCATTTACCGATTAGTCTATATTTTGCTATAGGTATACCTTCCAATCATTAGCTCCAAGGTTAATATGTAGCATTTAGGAAACAATGAGCAAATAAAATGCATCAATTCTATAAAACCCAAAATGCTGTCATCTTTAAGTTTAATTTTTTATCTGTTGTGAAGGTTTGAATCTATATTCATCAACCTTATTTGCACTTTACTTGCTGCAGCCAGGATCTCTGTGCGTTGTAAGCCAATGGGGTGAGTGGAGCAGCTGCTCATTGGGCCACCCCATCTGGCCCTGCCTCCAAATGGCCCAAAAAGGGCCTCCTGGAAGAAGTTGGCTGTGACATAATCACATCACCGCTAACTATTTCTGGGTGCTGCATTTGGCATGGGACACCACAAGCTCTCTTCTCACCATGACTGAATGGTGGGGGCTGTCCTGTGGGGAAGATGAGGGGACCCACGGGAATGCCCCACATTGGGCATCAACACCAACCCTAATGATGCCACTGCATTTAGGCTTTGCATATGATATTGTAATTTATTCTTGGTCTGCTACGGGAGGAGGTCCATCATGGGCATGAAGCAATGAGCTCTTGCACCAGGTGAAGCAAACCCTAGTGACGCCAGGGGTCCCTGGTGGTGTCTCTTGCCTGCCCCCTGATGGTCGAATGGGTACTACTGCTACCATAGATACTGAGGCCTCAGCAGTTGCAATGATTAGCTGGGCCCCTGATAAGTTTGAGCCCTTGGCCAGTGCCTAACATGACTGACCTTCAATGCTACTCCTAGATGTGGGTCAAGGCCTTCTTGATAGCTACCCACCCACCTGTGAAACGCCATCCCAGAGGGGGCCTGGCAGGCTCCTGAACATCCCACTTTCATTTTATTTTTTAATTGTTATTCTTTACAAAGAAGACATAAAGCTTAAATAAAGTCAAAATCTTGTAAATGAAACCAAAATACGAAACTGGAATATCAACTAAGAAAGAATAAAAACCAACTGGAGTTCAAAATTGTAATAACAAAACAAGAACGTTCTGTTTGATCACAGATGGCTTTATTTTATTTCGCTGGTTGTTACAATTGTTTTATTATCATTTTTATTTAATATTCTGAGCTGCTTTGTTGGGACCAAAACAGTGGGGCCAAAAGGCAGCTTAGGATTACTTCAAAATATGTGAGTTGGCCAACAGCATGAAGGTGAAATTTTGAAATACATAACTGTGAAGTGTGTGTCTGGGTGGTACTAAAATGCCTTGAAATTCAGATCAATGGGATCTCAGCAGGGAGAATATAATGTGATTTAAAAAAAAAATACTTGTCCCTGAGGAAGTCTTACTGAAGGGATAAAAGATTAAGAAATTGAAATATTGAAAGAAATCTCAATGGATCAGGAAAATATGTTTGAAACTTCCAGGGGGGGGGAACCTAATAACACTTTAGAAGGCAAATATAACATGAACGTGGATTTTGGGCCAAATCCTATTACAGCCTCCTGCCAGTGGAGCACATACTGTGCTGGTGTGTGTTGTTAAACGTGCCATTAAGCACATTGTGATAATGTACCAGTTCATAGTGCCAGTGGGAAGGCTGGAGACTTCTCCTGCCCACCCCCCAGCACCAGTACATGAAGCAACATGTGCCAGAGCAGTTAAGCTTGGTACTGAGCAGTGCAGGGGAGGGCAGTGGGCAGAAAGGCATGTAATGGGGCAGGGGGAGGGTGACAATATGGGCAGGGATGAGTGGACTGGGCCCAGGAGGGAGGTGCGATAGGCAGCACCATTCCCCTTCCTCGGCCTGATCTACCATCACATATCAATGTGGACTTGTGCCAACAATATCAATGGCACAAGTCTGAGTTGACCCATTACGTAGGCTGGGGCTTATGCCGGGGCTTACGCCAAGGCAAGGGACAATGTCCCCTTACCCCAGGGAGACATTCTGCCTGCTAATGTGTGTGTGTGTGTGTGTGTGTGTGTGTGTGTGTGTGTGTGTGTGAGAGAGAGAGAGAGAGAGAGAGAGAGAGAGAGAGAGAGAGAGAGAGATCTGGATTAGAACTGTGGGGAGAGGAATACTAAAGCCCCCCCCCCTTCTGCCTTGGTTTCAGCCTGTTTCATCTCTGCCTGGTGCAAAGTGGCTGGTTCACTCTATCAGAAGTCAAAGAAAAAGCCTAAAGAAGAACTATAGATTTTAGAGTTTTAGCTTTTTCGGCAAAACAAGATCACTGGAAATGTGAGTTAAAGCATTCTCATCTAAATGAAAAGAGTGGAAATGAAATTAGAAATTAGAAAGGATCACAAATCAGATTAGTACAGAGGAAAGTTGGATATTGGGAGAGAACAAAGTGCTCAAAGACTTCAGAAATAACAGATGATGGTGACAGTGGCATACCTATAGGGGGATCACAGCACTGAGTTTTGCAAGCAGCCACTCCCCCTCTTCTTTGGAGCCATTTGGAGCCAATGTAGCCTCCATTTTGCTCTAGCCACTGGGAATGGCTCCGAAGAGAGGGGCGAACGGCTGCTTGCAGAACTTAGTGCTGTGACATCTACCACCACCTCTGGATGGTGGTAGATAAGGATTAGAAGATGGTTATTTTTTTAAAAAAGAAATGTAAAAGCAAACAGAAAGGAAGGAGAAAAACAAATACCAGCCCTTCCTGAATTGTATCACTACAGTTTCCAGGTGAATGACTGCATAACTGCCATTAAATTAGCACATCAGTTGTCCACAACTTCTGGCATGGGAGCAGGGGTGCAGCTAAAGAAGCGCAAAGGTGTGCAATTGCACCGGGCAACAAGCTTTAGGGAGGCAACAAGCTCAGCTTGACACAAAATTGTGAAACCTTGGTATGTACGAATAATACTATCGTGCAATATATATCATTGGAAAGGTAATTAAATGCAGAATGCAATGAAACAAATCAGAGTGCAATATCGTCATTCTATCAAAGGTTATGGACAAACAAAGAAACAACAACCTAAAATGAAAATACGTCTATATAACAATCACTTGCTTAGATAACTTTTAAAGGGGACAAAAGAAAGGGAGGAACCATGCAGAAACGTAACAAGGGTAGAGTCTGGGTGCTGTACCCCAGGGTGCTGTACCAAGGGGGGTGAAATTTCCAGAGGACCTACTTTAAAAATGTTAAAAAGTAAAGAAAAAAAGCCCCAGATAGCTTCCCCTACAGTTGCGCAGCAAAAGCGTTGGATTTGGAGTGTTCTCCAGGCAGTTTTCTGAGGTCCCTGCTGCCTCTTCTGGGTTGCATGGAAGCCCCTCTCTTTGCCCAGGGACGCCACAAATACTTACTTGCCCCAAGCGCTTATTTGTCTAGTTACACCTCTGCAACAGTGCACACCAACCCTAAGCTCCTTGGAAGAAGGTAGTACAAAAATGTGAAAAATATGAATGAATGAATGAATGAATGAATGAATGAATGAATGAATGAATG
>JAJKFI010000001.1:28551440-28574592 GCA_029204185.1 Lerista edwardsae | reverse complement strand
ATGAATGAATGAATGAATGAATGAATGAATGAATGAATGAATGAATGATTTTGTCAAATAGAGGAAGTTGAAAATTAATGGGCCCAGAGTCTTAAATGTCCTAGCTATGCTACTAGTGGGGGAAGGAGTGACTAACAGCTTGGGGGCAGCCAGAGGTGCACCCTGCTAGAGGGAGGATGTAGGTCCCCCCATTTTCCACCATTTTTTAAGCCCCGGTGTGCTGCCACTTCCAGAAATGACATCACTTCCGGGACATCACTTCAAGGACATCATTTTGTCTTTGGCAGCAGGCTACACTTCCATTAGCTACACCACTGCCAGGGAGAGCATTCAAATATGCAAATCCCTCACTTCAAATGCAGCTGGATAAACCTCACTCAGGCCCAATCCTATCCAACTTTCCAGTGTTGACACAGCCATGCCAACAGGGCATGCGTGGCATCCTGCAGTGAGGGGGCAGTCACAGAGACCTCATCAAGATAAAGATGGATTCTTTGCACTCTGACAGTTGCAAAAAGACTGATACTTCAATCCTGGAAGGACAAGTAGCCTCCAACTTTCTTACAATGGAAGGATGATCTTCTCACTTTATCTATAGTTGAATCCGTTTCATACAGAAGACAATTTTGTACTGACAAATTTATTGATATTTGGAAGCCATTTCTTGATATATTTGATATTTATATTTAATTTTTTGTTTTTTGTTTATATGTCTTTTTTTTCCTTATAGTCAAATAAAAAAAGTAAACAAATAAATAAATAAACATTTGTTCCCGTAGCTTGGGCCTGCATTGCAGCTGTATCAGTGCTGGAAAGTTGGATAGGATTGGGCCCTATGACATCCCTTTTGTTAAATATCAGGCTTTCCATAAATAATATTTGAATTGACTCCATGCACAATTTGTTACAGAGGATCTAAATGCCATGTGGTTTTATAGCCTTTTCATGTGTTTCATGAAAACTGTGTGTTTTCATTTTAGAATCCCAGAATTGTGAGTCTGGAAGGTGCATCCAGGGTCATCATGTGTCCAACCACCTGCACTATGGCAAGATTCCTTTGACTTAAATTATTTCTGACACTGTTTATCCAGCCTCTCCCTAAAAGCCTCCAGAGAACTTCCTAGACAGCTTGTTCCATTGCTCAGCTGCTCTTGCAGTTTTTCCTAATGCTCAGTCACAAGCTAGGCTGCTGCTCTTGACTTTCCCTCAGTGGCAGTGGGAACAGTTGACCAGCTTTTGGTAAAAAGTGTTTTTATTTGGTTTTTGCTTTAATGTTCGAACAAGTGGTTCCCAAACTGTGGGTCGGGCCCCACCAGTGGATTGCGAACCAAATTCAGGTGGGTTACGAAGTACCTAGAGCAGCCATATTGAAAAATATGCTGGAAAGAGGGAGGGCTGTGTGGTTGTTTGGCTTGTGTCAAGGTTGTAAACAGATGTTTTTCTTTCTTTCTGCTTCTCTTTACTATTGGAAAACGGCTGAGAAATAACCCAACTTATTGCTGCATTCTCAGGAAAGCAGCAGGCTCTGGCGTCACCATGACAGCACTTCTAGTCATGACATCACTTCTGGTGAGTCCTGGTGCCAAAAAGTTTGAGAACCACTGTTCTAACAAATTTGCATTTCTAGATACAACTTCAGTTTACTCAGAACACATTTTGCCCTTTTCTCTGTGACATTTAGCTTGACTCACCTAATATCATGGCATCATAACACTGTGAGTTTTCCCACCACAATCAGCTACTGATGTGAAGGGGGAACAGGAAAGTGAATAAATGGGGTTACAATATCATGACATGCAATAAATGGAACATTGCGGAGAAGATGGGAAGGGGTTGACATGTAGCTGCTGTTTTGGTAGCAACCCTGTATTTTGGATCATATTTATGACCCTACACATCGTTCTATGAAATTGATTATTTGGACAGCCTGTTACAATCATTCAGCGTTTCTCCCCGAGTATATTCACATAGCAGCCACAGGGAGCGGTGTTCGTATAGGGAGACAAAATGCTAAGTTTTTTCAGGAGCCGGAGCGCCTGTGTAATGTCCCATCCCCCATCCCCGCCTCCAGAGCCATTTGTGGCTTGGAGAGCTGACTTGGGGGGCTTCGTTCACTGAGCCTTGAATGGCTCTAGAGGAAAAACTGGGGAAAAAAAACATGTGCGTGTGTGTCTTGTAGGAATGCCACTGTCCACAGGAAGCCAGTGTTACACATAGCTCAATACACACTAAAACTGCATTATTGCCACCAATAAGTAGGCAAGTCTCAAATATCTGGCCATTGTGCACAATACTGCAGAATAATATGAACAGACAAGATGCTGTGTCTCAGTGTTCATGATATTTGTTTGGTCCAGTCCCTTTATATTAACAAACAGCATGCTCTGTCTTCTTCATGAGTGCTCAAGTGACAATAACCTCTGCATGGTCCCCACACACACACAATGCACTATGGGATCTCATCTTTCTTGGCTGTGTGTGTTTCTTGGGGGTACTAAAATGCAAAATAGATGGGAATCTGCAGCAATTGGACTGCAACAACCATGAAACATACCTGACAGAAAGCAAGATTAGGACAAAATATGATGTAAAAGCACTGAAATAAAAACAAAATTAAAAAAAATGCTCACTTGAAAATTCAAACTGTTAACACTCACAAAAGGAATATAGCAAGAGTAAGGTCTGCAGCTTCCAATATGGCTGCTCCCAGCTTTCCGTGACCCACCTGACCTCAGGTCACAAACCAACCAAGTGGGTCCCGACCCACAGATTGAATAACACTAGTCTAGGACCTGTGTTCTCTCTGGAATGGTGAATGGCCCAGAAGGAAAAGCAGAGCCAGGCAAGGTCTTGTGCAGGTAGACCAAATCTGCCTGTCCCCTCCTAGGAACAGGAAATCAAGAAAGACGAAAAGCAGCTAAGAATTTTGCTGTTCAGATTCCTTCCCAACAAGAGAGATGGGACAAGAGTCTGAATTAGAGCAGAGAAGGAAGAAAAAAATATATATTATGAATGTCTGTGCAGATGAAACACTGTGGAAATTTCTCTCATTGGAAACAGAAGCTGCTCAATCTCAGGGTTGCTACTGGTGTCCAGCTCCCCCAGTCACAAGAAGAAACCAGCAGCATGCTCCCAGCGCCTGCACTTCAAAAACTTAGCACACCAAGGGAAAGGGTCCCAGCCTAGCCTTTTCCCAAACGTACTCATTTTATATATGCTTTTTTTACCCACTGATAGACTGAAGTTTGTACGCATCAGAAAGTAAAAACGCCAGATGATATTTCTGAAAGTGCAGTGCTCTATCCAAACCGGGTTCATCCATTTTCTAGGCTGGTCATGTTGGATGTCTGGGGGTTTATATTGGCTTTGTGGGAACAGTATTAGACCTCTCTATAAAGCTCGTCTGCTTGCTAGGAATGCCTATGACTGATGTAGATGATACAAGGCAGACATGGTTTCCAGTGCAATTTCTTGGATTTCTGGCATCAACGATCCTTTGCCATAAATGCATGCTTTCTGTCCAAGTTCCTCCACCACGTGCCCTAATCTTCTTGACATTTTGCCCAATATATTATGAGCTCAGGCTACTATTTCTTTCCTTTGTACAAGCCAGTAATATAAATGCAAGAGCAAATGGTATGAACCTCAATGGAAAACGCATATCTGTTTCACTTGTATTATTAGTTGCCAGGCGGGAATAAACAGATTTTGTCTATTTGAAGAGCTCGTTAGCTTCTTGGAAGAAAGAACGCTATAGCAAATAGAAACTTCTTAACCTTGAAAATCTTCTGAGACCTGAAAGCAGAGATTTCATTTGTGGAGCCCCCACAAATCTTGGCTATGACAAAGCCCTGTGAGTTGTTTCTCAGCCCACACAGCGTTAGATGCTTACTGTTAATTTGAAATGCATCCCTTCGTATCAGTGTCCAAACGACAGAAGGGTGTTGGTCTGGAAAGCAGTCACATGAAATTCAACTTGATGAACTCTCAGTTAGGTCATCTTGATCCTCAGCTCTTCCTTGCCCTTTGCTGTTGTCTGTCAGTGTTGACATCTGACTTGCCTTCCTTGCTCCAGATGCCTGGGCCCCAATCTGCAAATGCACCAAAAGAATGTTGTGTGTGATTAGCAACAATCCTCATCATTATAATGGGCAGGAGCAGGAAGGCAGAATTAATCATTTGCAGGGCACCTGTGTGGGGGAGAGGTTAATATGTATGTCTGGGACAGAACTTGTCCAAACACAACAAAGTAGACAAATGCATTGTGTTACTAGTCCCCATATGAGTTAGTTGTACACATTCACAGATATTGGCGAAAATAAAGATTTGGCAGCAGTGGTGTACCCAGAGGGGGATCACAGCACTACGTTTTGCAAGCAGCCACTGCCCCTCCTCTTTGGAGCCATTCGGAGCCAATATAGCCTCCGATTTGTTATAGATGCTGGGAATGGCTCCATAGAGGAGGAGGAGCAGCTGTTTGCAAAACATAGTGCTGTGGTCCCCTTCTAAGTACACCTCTGTTAGGCAGAGACCACAGAGGTGGGTGTTTGGCCTACTGCCACCCTAAGAGTTTGAAGGAATAGGATCAGTGATGTCATTGAGGAGGAACGTGCCGGAATGGCCGTTCCTGATACTAATCTGGGCTAGCTCCACCCACTTGTTGCCATTCGTCGGTGGCTCCATGATGGACGCAGCGCTGTGAGGCACTCTTGCCTCAGGGGGGGCACCTGCTCGCTGGGGGGACAGGTGGGGGGCGGGCCGGGGGCCTGAGCAAGCGGTGGAGGGGCGCGTCCACCGAGGGCAGCCCGCATGGCGGGCAGGAAGGCAGCGGAGCCAAAGGGATGGGCTGCCAATCAAATGTGAGTCCCGGTTATGGTTTCTGTTCTTTGATCGTTTAGATTCCACCACTGAATAGGATCTTTCTCTCCCCTATAGTCTTACTGACTGAAGTCTGCTTATTTTGTCCTATACAATTCAACAGAAAACACTGAGAAACTCATTCCTCTATAAATTGCTCTGCCCTGCTAACTGCCCTGCAGAAGGTATGAGGCACCTTCTGAGTGGTGGCTCTGTTATATTTAGCAGGGAGAAAACAACTGTTCCTATCAAGCTCAGCACTGCATCTTTTCCGTGGCTGTTTGCTAGTGTCCTTTTTGCAGCCTTTTTTTTAACGGTGACCTCTCAGACAGGGAACCATACTTTCATTTATTTTGCTATGCAAACACTTTCTCACCTTGCTGCTGAAAACTGATATAAAAATATTTTATAACAGTAATCAGAGCCATCATCTTTTTCATCATGGAATCATAGACTTGGAAGGGGGGCTTCAAGACCAGCTAGTCCAACCCCCTGCTTTAAGCAGGAAAATCCTCTCTAGAACATCTCCAAAAGATACTAGTCCAGCTTCTGTTTGAAGAACTCCAGCGAGTTAGAACCCACCATTTCCCTTTGTAATCAGTTCTATTGTCAAACCCCTCTTACTGGTTAGAAATTTTTCCTGATATTCAGAGCACAATCCTACCCAGTGTTGGACTGGCAAGGCCGACTGGCCAGCGCCAAATCCAAGGTTGGGTCGGGGAGGCTGGAGCCTCCCCACAGCAAGGGAATGTTTCTTCCCTTACCGTAGGGGGGGCTCCAGCCTCCCCGATGCACTACTCGGCTCTGCGCCTGCTAATCAGTACCTTATGGCCGAATCCGGAGCCCGCCACATCCCGCCCTCCCCCCACCCACAATCTCCCTCCCGCCGCCAATTGCTCCCCCGCCCCTGCACAGAGTCTCCCTTGTGCCAGCCGGCTTTGACCAACGCAAGAGAGGCTCTGAACAGGTGCAACGGGACCGGCGCTGCCTGCAGTGCCAGTCCTGTTGCTCGAGTGTTGATGCGGGGTGCCGATCGGCACTCCCACGTCAGCACTCCCCCAGTCGCATCGACGCTACCGAAGCGTTGACATGACGGGCAGAGTAGGATTGTGCTGCCCATCACAATCACAATTAGATCTAGTCAGTGATGTCATCCGAGCGCGCCAACTACCAGAACATTCGGATGATTGACAGCCCTCCTCCCCTATGGCGGAGGGCTGCCACACACCCCCAAGCCTCACTGCGCCGGAATCGCTCCATTTTAGAGCGATTCTGGACGCAAAGGAGGGTGGGCGGGCCCAGCAGCAGCTCGCCCGTCCTCCGAGGCAGTGGCGCGGCCCGGGAGCTCTGCGGAACTCGCGGAACGGAGTACCGGGCCGTTCCGCCTGAATGACGCCTCTAGATCTAGTTCTACTCTCTGAAGCAGCAGAAAACAAACGTTTGCCCCTCTCCATGAGACAACCCTTCAGGTATTTGAAGAATGCTATCATGTGCCCCTTCAGCCTTCTCTTTTCTATGCCATATGAGCAGCTCAAACCGATGCAAGTTTGGGCCACCAGGTGGAGTGCATTATGACAGCAGAAGTTACTTAAATGGCTGCTGCTAACACACAAAGTGCTTTATCGGTGACCGTTCTGGGAGCACTGCCATAAGAGGCAGCAGTGGCAACAGCTCCATCACTGGACCCCACCACGCCCGCCAGAATTAGTAAGTCAGCACTGAGGGAAGGAGTTGGGTGGGGAAGGCGAGGACTGGGGGCAAAACTGGAACAAGGAGGAGGAAAGAAGGGTGGACATTCTTTTGTTCTTTTCAACATTCATATCCGAAATAATCTACAGCAGTGGTTCTCAAAGCTTTTAGCACCAGGACCCACTTTTTAGAATGAGAATCTGTCCAGGACCCACTGGAAGTGATGTCATGACCTGAAGTGCCATCACTGTGACACCAGAGCCTGCTGCTTGCCTGAGAATGCAGCAATAGATTGGATGGTTTCTCAACCATTTTCCAATGGCAAAGTGAATCAGAAAGAAACAAAAGCCTATTTATAACCTTGACACAAGCCAAATAATCACACAGCCCTCTCAGTTTCCTGCATCCCATCTTCCCATATTTTGAATATGGCTTCTTGAGGTGCTTCTCAACCCACCTGAAATTGTCTCACGACCCGCTGGTGGGTCCCGAGCCACAGTTTGGGAACCACTGATCTACTGTATAGATCAGTGAGTTTAAACCACTGTGCTGGAGCATATTGGGTGTGTCGGGAATGGTCTGCAGGTTTGCTGCAGGAGTTTGAGGGAGGGTCATTTCTTAGCAGGGTCATTGGAGTATGGGAGCCCCCTGAGGACAGTGAGTTGTGCCTTGTCAGTTGTCAAACTGATGGTGTGCCTTGACAATTTTAGTGCCTTGTGAGCGTGACATAAGATGAAAAAGGTTGAAAATGGCTGGTATAGATATCTTTAAGAATCAGAGCTCTGATAGCAATCTGAATTAAATCCACACACATTGCATCAAATAATAATCCTCATATACAAATACAAAAGATACACTTTTTTCCTTCTTTTGAGACATAATTCCTGTATTTCTATGCCTATTGAGATACCAGGCAGCGTGAATTCTTGGTGTGTTATTAAAGAAAATGAGAATGAACGGCATTCACAGGCTCAAGCAGTTAAGTTTAAAGGCAAAGATTTTCTTCCTAAATATAGCACATGTAAGCTTGGGAGTACTGCTGAATTCATTCAGATTTCCAGACATGTAAACATCACAGCCATACACATTATATAGACACATATAAAAATTTGATGGCAGAACAGTGTGACAGAAATCCCACTTGCAAATGGTTTTAAAAGATCATTAGAAATGATTGACTGCATATTTTAAATCAGCACCTGATCCAATTTGCTATGATGTCCTACTATGTTTAGTGGGATTACACCTAAGTAAATCTGCATAGAAATAGGAGAGGGAAAAAAAACATAATGTATTATCTAACTCTCAGTTCTGCAAAGGATGCAGACTTCAGGGTGCCATGTTGAGCGTATGAAATCCATTTTTCTAGGCAAAATCATTGTAGAGCACAGTTCTAAGAGCACTTTCTAAGAGCACAGTTCTACTGGCGCTTAGCAGCACCAGAACAACCACTCTCGTAACACTAAGCACTTTCTGGCTATTGCAAAAGGCAACATGCTTGAGCCTGTGCCTTTGCAGCTGCCATACACAGGAAGTATGGTATGCACCAGCAGACTCTGAACACCCACTGGCACCCGTACGTCCATGCAGGGGGTTGGAGGAAGGTGGTGGGTGGCACAGGGCGGTGATGGGGCAGGGAGGAGGGCATGATGGAACTGAGTACGGAGTAGTTTTGGTGGCAATGTGTGTACCAAAACCTAAGCCCCTTATCAGATCCTGCATATTTGCACCATGGTATCATTGGCACCGGTGGGCTGGCAGCATTTTACCCTGGGTCAAGGGGGGGGGGAAATGAAGTAAAGAAGCTCTCACCTTGAAAGAGTGTCTTGTTAGAGACAGGGTGGAAACTTAGAAGCAGGAAGTGCAGTTGCTGAGGAGATCCCCCAGCCCAGGATTCCATATTCCATATCGCACAGTCCAGAAGCCCATCAAAACCCATCCCCCTTACAAGACAATGCCATACTGGATCCAACAGGAAGTCACCTAAGGCAGTGTTCTCAGACCCATTTGGCAAAACAGCTATTTTTTCCCCAATGTGTCAGGGACTGGTAGAGTATTTGTGCCCTTTTACAGGCATGCCCCAGTATTTGCAGGGGTTCAGTTCCAGACGACACCATGGATACCTGAAACTGTGGATACTGGGGACGCCTTTTGAAAGCTAAGAGATCAGTGGAGATCAGTGGTTTTGCTGCAACAAGGTAAAAAAAGATTTGTTTAATGTTCCCCTATTGTTTTAATAGGCATCCCCAATACCTAGGGTATCCGTGGATAACTGAAACCATGGATGCTGAGAGTGAAATCCTATACCGGTGTTGCGCTGGTGCTGCGCTAGTGCTCCGGTCCAGCGCTGTTGCAAATGTGCCATCAAGCTCATCTGCATCAGCGAGTCAGGCACTGGACTGGCACAAGCAGCTGTGCTGGCACTTGGGCACCGCTGGGCCTGTCAACTGCGCTGGTTGTGCTCCGGTCGAGCACCGGTGGCTCGGTCAGTGCAGGACCTCACAGAGGGTGTTCCTGAGGTTTACCCAGTGATGGGTGCAGCGACGATCAAGAGCTGCTGCACCAAACCCTAAGCCCCGTCCCCGGCCAAGATGGCCCCGATCTGGGCTGCTGCTGCACACATGCACCTGCTCCTGCAGATCTGCAGGCACAGATCCAAGCAGCCCCATAGGGATGACTGGGGCTTACCTGGTGCAAGGGGAAAACCCTTGCCCTGTGCTGAGCTGCTGCTGCCTCCTGCTGGGCTTGGGATATGGCCCTGGTATGCCGGCCTTGCTAGGCCGGTGCTGTTTAGGATTGGGCTGCGAATCAGTAGATACCAGGGCATGCCTGTATTACTATATTTTTGTATTGTTTCTTTCGCCCCCTAGAAATTAACTGAGGAGCCAATGACCACCACTTTGAGTAGCACTGACCTAAAGCACCAAACATATCTTGGCTGCAAGGCTTACTTTTGTGTTACATGCAGAACTGCACATAATACTCTAAAGAGATCTATTACAAAAGCACAAATTGTTGATACATCTTTTGTCGACCCAGTTCTCTGGCTCCTAGCCCAGTTCTGGCTCCTTTGCTTCCATGCTGGGTCCTATGGAACTGTTTACTTTCCAGATCACTGGACTTTACACAATCTGTAGTTGACTACGTTCCAAGGAGTTCGTTTAGTACTTGCTCTGCAGAGTTCCTTGCTGGATCATGTCTACCTCCAGTCGTTCAACCAATTGAGTGGCAATCAATGATACTGTGCACACAATGAGCTATTTGCCTGACACATGCATTGAATTCAGAAGCCAATGCTTATGTGAATCAGCCTTACAACCTCTGTAAGAGCCCTCTCCTTTGCAGGTCAACTCAGAAGTAGTATTTTGGTCCTACTGAACTATTTTGGCCAGTAGGACCAGGACCAGATAAGTGTGTTTCTGTAGGACTTCAAAAACTATATTTAATCCTAACCTTATTAGCTTGCCATATATTCCAACAGCATTAAGCGAAATATGATTGTTTGTTAAACAGTGCAATCCTAATGCTGTCTTGAGCTGGCACAAGTCCTGTGCTGTAAAGCACATTCGCGACTACTCGGGAGCAAGCTAGGCCAGTGCAAGGACATGCACTGGCTTAGCAGCACTGAACCTGGGCCCAGAGAACATAGGTTTGTGCTGGCATGTGGGCACTAGAGAGGATGTGGGGGGGGCAGGATGTAGGGCATTTTTGGGCAGGGGGAGCGTGGCCCAGGAGGAGGATCAGGCCTGAGAAGGAGATGGGACCAGCCACAGCAGCTCAGGTTGGATCCTAACCCCCTGCCCCGCTCCAACCAGCATTACACGAGCTGCTCGGATTTTGCTGGCTGGCACATGACATGGGTAAAGGGAAAAATCCCCTTACTCTGACTTGTGCCCCAGCCCAGTCGTACTTCGCACTGGATACAGCACAGGCAACACAGCCTGCCTGTTCCAGTGCAAGTTAGGATTGCGCTCTGTGGTATTTGTGTTCTTTTTAAAAAAAGGGAAGTATATGGCTATGCAATGTGCTGCAATGCCCCAAGGGTGACCCACCCTAAGGCAGCTGAATGGGCCCCTCTGTCCACCTGTCTCTCCCACTCCTCAGTCTTCCTCCTGCTCCCTGGTAGCAGGGAGAAGGAAGAAGACAATGGGGCAGAAGAGGAAATGCAAGGGAGAAGAGTCGTTCTCGTCTCCTCCACACCCCTCTTCCATTCTTTTCTCCTTTTCTTTTTGAAATCCAAGGAGCACAAGGCCACGGTGGAAGTCGAAGAGGACCAGCTATTCCACCATTGAGCAAGGTAGTGGCATTTGGCATGCTGCCCCTAGCACCAGGGAATCTGCAGTTTCCAGTAATTTTTCTTTTTAGCGGGTGAATTATTGGTTACAGAATTTTTTTTGGGGGGTGGGGTGGGGTGGGGAAAACTGAAGGAAAGCAAAAATACAAATGCATTCGTTCCAGGGAGAAAAATAATAATGTACAATCAAGGGCGGAATTTCTGTAACTCTCCACTTACATCAGTTATCAGTTCATGTTTTAAAACTGGCGTTACAAAAGTCAGTGCTGAGCTTCATCATCTTTAACTTGAGTTCTCTTTGTGACCCTCCCATGAAGCTAATCTCCACTTATACCCTCCACAGTTATTAATCATAGCCCTGTGATCATTATGTGTATCCGGAGGGAATGCCATTCCTTCTTGGAAAATATAGCTTAATATTTCTCATATAAACAAAGCCAGATTGTGTTTGATTATTCCATTGTGCGTCTTTGCACTCATGGTTACAGTAACAAATCTGCGTTCAGTGTGGATATTTTTATGCGCATGTAGCACCACTGGTGCAATGTCTACATCTAAGATGAATCTAAAAATAAGCTTCAAAAAAAATTGCTGGCTCTCTGTTTCTTCTCTCTGTCATATGAACATAGGCAGTAAGTTTTGTCATGCAACTAACATTCTTATTGTAGTCCATCACTGTTGTACATGTTTATCATGTGCTATTTAGGTCTTAGGCCCATTTCTAGAATACAGGCAGGGAGCCCTATCCGCAAATCCAGTATCCACGGATTCAGTTATCTGCGGATCTGCAGTTCCAGAGGCCCCCTGCATGCCCTCCACACAATTAATATGTTTTGAGTCTTGCTGAGGTGAAACGTTTCTTGCTTATACAGATCACTCAAAGCCTACAGGCTTCTAGCACCTTGCAGGCTGTCTCCCAGCAGCTGGAAGGCTTGAAAAAACTCAAACAAGGTCAACAGGAAGTGAAGTTGACAACAGGAGGTGAAAAGGAACAAGGTCAACAGGAAGCGGGCAGGGGGCTGTGGGAGTATTATATCTGTCGTTTCTGTATCCTGTGGGGTGGGACAGATCCCTTACAAATATGAGGGCACCCTGTACTTGTTACCTGACAGAGTTCCTAGGCAAAAACAAAACAAAAAAATTGCTTCATAGTGATAAACTGTATATTTCAGTATAATGAGGTGCCTAGTAGGTAAAATAGGCCCTTTGCAGAGTGAAAATCAGGCCATTGTTGTATGCTTCCAGGCTGCTGTCACAAATGGTGTGTGCAGCAGAAGCTCCTGGAGCCTCAGCTGGTGGGAGTATGTTGGTGGACGAGATGTGTCATGGGTGGGGAAAGGAAGGGCAAGGGCAGGGGGAGTTTGATGGTAGGGAGGGGCAGGTTGGAGGGGATGGATCTTGGCAGCAAAGGCACATACCAGATCTTTCCCCTCATTTTCCAGGACACAAGTTCCCCCTTTTCCCCCCCTCAGTTGCATAGCCATCACTACTGCCAACCTTCTAGGCTATCTAGGCCCATTCTACAGCTTCCAACCTAGCCACAAGGGTATGAATTGTTGTTCATGTTCTGCGGAGGATATGTGCTTAATTTTGCATTTGGGGAGACTTTTTAGCCTTATCCTCAGATTTCTGAACTTTCTTAGAGCGCAATCTCTGGAGTTAGACCGGCAGGTTAGGCCAGCAAAGTTTGGCCAGCACATGGGCCACCATAAAGTATGTTTGGATCACTCTTGGAGTCAGAGAGGCCAGAGAGATGTACATCCTCCTCCCTGACTCTGAGAGTTGTCCAAATGCGTTTTACAGTGGCCCTTGTGCCAGCCAAACTTTGCTGGTCTAACTGTGCTGGCCTAACTCCAGGTTAGGATTGCGCTCTTAGGCGTATTATTAACACACTCCACCAAAGATACCTACCAGTCATGCCTCTGAGACTTTGCTCCTCTTCACCAATATGTGAGATAAACTGTGAATATATTATTAGGGGGAGGGGTATAACCCCAACTGAAAATATCTGAATCACCAACGGTGTATGAAAGGCCAACTAGCCCTGCTCAGCGGAATACACAACAGACTTACCCACAACAATTCCCTAAACTCTTAAATTGTTCAAGGCCAGAACAATCTGTTGGAACTGATGGCTGGGAGAGGCACATAAAAATAATAAGCTGTAGAATAAACAGAACTTCAGGCACACGCCTCTCCAGTAATTATTACTAGGTTTGGGCCACCCAGTGATGAACAGGATGTCATGTCCCAGCACAGCCCTTTACGACACAAACTGCTGCTTTGGGATGAGCTCACATGGGAAGGAATTAGCACAGTTACCTTGGATTGTACTAAAACATATGCCTGCAGGTAAAGTGAGAACAAGCCTTGGAAGGATGGCAGTGTTATAAATCAAGTGTGTAGTGAATACAGTTAGCACATAGAGGTTTTTATGAGTTTTATGTTTGGTTGTCACCATTAATTGTAAGCCAGTGAGCCATCTGATATGCATTGGTCCAACCTGGGAATCAAGCCAAGTGCAGAATCATACAATCAAGGCTGTATCACATGCCATGAAATAAATATGTTACCATCGCATTGAAAAACATTCCACTGCAGAACTGGATCTGTCTCTTGGAGGGGAATGACGTGGCCATTTACTAAAATTTTAGATTTTTAGACAACGGTCTCCTTATTCAGAAGCAAGTGCCTCTGGGTTAACTGGCTTACTTCCTGGTAGCAGTCGTGGACCTACCAGTATTCCTGGGGGGGGGCGGGAAATGAGCTGAAGAGCTCCGGGGGTGGGAGGAGGGCAGTGATGAGGTGCCTTGCCTTGCCAAGAGGCAAGCGGTTTCAGCCCTCCTGCCTGCCCTTGCCATTGCATGGCTCACAAAAGGAGCATAGCATGGCATGGCATGGCGGAATGAAGGGGTGCATGAGGGTGGGGAAACAGTGGCAGGGCAGACCACTTCCTCCTCTGTCCCTTGGTGGCCCATTGGCTGGGTCTACAACTGCCTGGTAAATGTGCGTAAGATTGCTGCCTTCAAACTGAAGAAGTAAATATTAAAGAAAGAAGTGTGGCTTCCTCATACAATCTCCTGTTCCTTGACATACTTCTTCACATACTAATGAAGTAGATGTTGTTGTTGTTGTTCAGTCGCTAAGTTGTGTCCGACTCTTCGCGACCCCATGGACCACAGCACGCCAGGCCTCCCTGTCCTCCATTAGCTTCCTGAGTTCACCCAATTTCATGTTCATTGCTTCGGTGACACTATCTAGCCATCTCATCCTCTGCCGCCCTTGCTGCTAGTCCAAACCCAAACCCAAAGCCTGGCAATTTCGGACGAAAGGAGTGGACCACAGCAGTGCCAACAAGAACAGCACAGAAGCCTCTTAATTCCAAAGTGGGGTCAGGTGATAAGTGCCAACTCCAGGAAAATGGGGAAGACATCCACAGAAAAAGACATGTTTAACGGCTACAACATCCAGTACACATGATGTAGACTGGGTAGAAGAGAGAATAGTAACAGCTCACTGGTTTATGTGAAAATAGTGGGCGATTTTCATTTCAGGATAGACAGATGTTCACATCATAAACCCACCAACTCAGCTGGCAGTGATTGATATCCATGCTGGCTGGGTCTCTGCAGAAATGCCAGAGAAAGAATGGATAAGTTTCCTGTACTCACCCCTCGATATGATTTCTTCCCTGGGTCACATCTGATATACATTAGCCTCTGTGCTTATGCTATACCTGTTGTAAAGGAAAAGGTCTACAGCTCTTTGAAGTCAATGGCTGCCTTTCCATTGATTCCAAAGACGTTTGACCCTCCAGTCCTCCAGTCCCTTTCAAAGGAAGTGCATGCGTTAAAGCGTTTTCTTCAACAAAATTGCGTTGCGATCATCATTTCAGCGACAAAAGCAATGCCTGCTGCCCTTTTATTTTTCCCCATCTGTGTTTTATCTAGGGCAGGCTTCAAATGTAACAGTTTGCGAAATCCAAAACAATGCTGTACATTGAGCTTTTGTGTCTTTTCTGGCAGAAGTCCAGTAATTTGTTATGGTAATTGATTGAAAGAAAGAAAGAATGGGCAGCTCCAGCAAACATCCTCCTCCCCATTAAAGCTGTGCAGCTGGATTGTTCTCGGTATCTCACAGCTGGAATCCTCTGTTCAAACTTTTAAATATAAAAACGCAACCATCTGACTGCATCGCTCTTCGGAAAACTACCAAATATATTACATCCACGGCTGCCGTTGAGGGTTTACATGGATACGGTTTCACCAATTTTTCTAAATGTGATAAATGTCAGAATTAATTTCAATCAAGATAGAACCGAAAGCGCCAGGTTCTATCTTTATTAAAGCAGAATGGCTTTAATAAAGTAAAAAAAAAACCTGAATCTGGGTCTTGAAGGGGAAATAACATCATTTTTCATTTAAGCGAAGAGTAATTTTGAAAAGAACAATGAAAAGTTATGATTTTCTCCTTTCAGGCACAGGGGATTGAAAGGGGTTCTCAGAGACATGAGGAACAGTGGAATTTACCCACGTCAGATATTTCGGTTACTGGCATAACTTGGTGAAGAGAAGGAGTTGAATGCAAACTGTACATGATGGTCTTATAGGGATTTTCCTAAGGAATTTTAGGTTTTCAAAGGCAGAAATCTTCAGATGAAGACATATAATGATGACAACAGTAACAATACAGCAGCAAACTTTAATATAAGGTACAAAGCACTTTACAAATTCTTATTTTTCTTCTAAATAGGAATGGGCTGGTGTGCGTTATATTGAGCTCCTGAGGCAGCCCCACCCAAAAAGAGACATATGTGCTCATGCTGCATGCCTGTCTTCTTGGGGAGGAGGGGCCTGGGGATATTTCAGAGAAAGAAGTGTTTGGGGATATTTCACTTCATTGTGTGGGGAGACCAGTTACCTATAGCCATACCCACGCTATTGAGAAAACACTCCAGAGTAGGGGATGGGGAGTGTAGTATGGAGGAAGGGTTTCAAACCCATTGTGCCTGTCACTGACCCGATTCAGATAGGACTTGCTAATGGCTGCCATTTGCCCTAGGAAAGAAGCCCCCATCGGCATTTAGAAGAGTGTCCCACTTGGGTAAAATAGCAATAGTGGACAAGATCAATAGCTCATTGATGGAGCAACTGCTGTGCATGCAGAACACCTCAGGTTCAATTTGGCATCTCCAAGCAGGACTGAGAAAGACCCTTATCTGAAATAATGAACACCTGCTGGGAATCCACATTGATAAGCCAAAGCTATATGGACAAACAATCTACCCTACATACTCATGTACATGTCTAAAAATTTATGTATGAAAATTCACACTGAAAACATGGATTACCCTGTAAGGATAAGTCTTGCCTCACGAACCTTTTGGAATTCTTTGAAAAGGTCAACAGGCACGTGGATGTGGGTGAACCTGTGGATATCATATACCTGGATTTTCAGAAGGCGTTTGACACAGCCCCCCACCAAAGGCTGCTGAAGAAACTTCACAGTCAGGGAATAAGAGGGCAGGTCCTTTAAGGATTCAGAATTGGTTGAGGGCCAGGAAACAGAGAGCGGGGGTCAATGGGCAATTTTCACAATGGAGAGAGGTGAAAAGCGGAGTGCCCCAGGGATCTGTCTTGGGGCCCGTGCTTTTCAACTTGTTCATAAATGACCTGGAGACAGGGATAAGCAGCAAGGTGGCCAAGTTTGCGGATGACACAAAACTTTTCCAGGTGGTGAAGACCAGAAGGGATTGTGAAGAGCTCCAGAAGGATCTCTCCAAGTTGGGGGAATGGGCAGCCAAATGACAGATGCGTTTCAACGTAGACAAGTGTAAAGTGATGCACATTGGGGCCAAAAACCAAAACTTCACCTATAGGCTTATGAGTTCTGAACTGTCTGTGACAGTTCAAGAGAGAGATCTTGGGGTGCTGGTGAACAATTCAATGAAGGTATCGACCCAGTGTGCGGCAGCAATGAAGAAGGCCAATTCCATGCTTGGGGTCGTTAAAAAAGGGGTTGAGAATAAAACAGCCAATATTATCATGCCATTGTACAAATCGATGGTAAGGCTGCACCTGGAATATTGTGTACAGTTCTGGTCGCCGCACCTCAAAAAGGACATAGTGGAGCTGGAAAATGTGCAGAAGAGAGCAACAAAAATGATTACGGGGCTGGGGCACCCCCGTTATGAAGAAAGACTGTAGCGTTTGGGGCTCTTCAGCCTAGAAAAAAGGTGCCTGAGGGGGGACATGATTGAGACATACAAAATTATGCATGGAAGGGATAGAGTCGAAAGAGGGATGTTCTTTTCCCTCTCTCAAAACACCAGAACCAGGGGGCATCCGCTAAAACTGAGGGTTGGGAGAGTTAAAACAGATAAAAGGAAGTACTTTTTTACTCAGTGGGTAGTTAATCTATGAAACTCTCTGCCACAGGAGGTGGTGATGGCATCTGGTCTAGATGCCTTTAAGAGGGGATTGGACAGATTTCTGGAAGAAAAGTCCATTGTGGGCTATAGGCCGTGATGGATTGTGCAACCTCCTTACATTAGTAGTAGGCTACTTAGAGTACCGGGTGCAAGGGAGTGGCAACAGGATGCAAGCATCTTGTTGTCTCATGCCTCCCTGGGGCACCTAGTGGGCTGCTGTGAGATACAGGAAGCTGGACTAGATGGGCCTTTGGCCTGATCCAGCAGAGCTCTTCTTATGTTCTTATGATTGACTTATACATGGGTCAATATGGTTAATAAACCTTTAATAGCTGCTGACTGGGATGGGCTAAGAAGCAGGAAGCAGGGAGGCAGGAAAAAACGGAGCAACTTTACTTACCAGTAATTGTTCTCAGGCACTAAAAGATGCAAGCAAAAAACCAGTAGCCATTTTCCTTCTTCTCCAAACAGACAAAGAGATGAAGGTGCTTATGGGAATTGTAGTCGTTATGAGTGCTGCTGCTATGGAGGTGTGTACTATATTCCTCACAAAGCCTACAACTCCCATAAGCACCTTCATCTCTCTTCCTTCTTTTTTGGAGAATAGCTCCATTTCTGTGCTGCCTCAGAAGAAAGTGAAATGGCTCCCCCTTTTTTGGTTGGCTTTCTGTTGCTGCCTCAGAACAATTTTCAAAGAATTTCATTCCTCTCTCTTTTATACCTAACTTATTCATGAGTCATAGCAAATTCTATTATTTTTGGCTTAAACTGTGTCCTCGACTTATCCATGGGATTGACATATACACAAGTATACACAGTAAGTTTAAAGCAGCTGCACAGGTAATTCATTTTGCTTGTAAACTTTCTTGTTGAAAAGAGGTATCTAAATGTTTCTGTTAAGGATAATGTCAAAGCTTCCTCTCCCATAATGTGGTCCTGATGCACATAATTCCTCCTCTTAGGTACTAGTCGGCAATGAAAATGCACGCATACCAGGGCCAATGACACATTTAACATAATTTGTAATTTGGTCCTGAGTATGACTGGAGATGTGTATCAGAACTTCTTAACATTAAAGCCTGCCCTTGTCCATATGGGGAACTGCAAGTGGTTTGAACATTCATCAAGATAAGAAATAACTTCTTGTATTATAAAATAGATCCACAAAGGTGTGTATGGAAGCTCTGCCTATTTGTTGAAGAAGTTTAATCCCATGCCCATCACCACACTTTTTAATCAACAAATGCTGTACTCAGGGAGATCCTTGCGACGAAGAATAATTGAACAGGGCTTCAGTTCAGGTAAAATACAGAAAACCTAATGCTACATCTGCATATGACCTTGGGGGTGGAATGTTTTTCCTTTGAAGGATACTTTTCTGAGTTGTCATGTAGTGTTTGTTGATGTAGATGTGGCCTCTCTTATGTATGAAGTGGTGGAATTGTCCCTCTAAAAAGCGTGCATTTGCTTCATTAGACTAGAAAAGGACGGCTGAATGAGAGACAAATTGGGATGGGCAAATTGCATCCACAAAATGTTGTTAATCCTAGCCAGAAGGATTCAGGTCTTGGCCACATGATTAGTAAGAATCCTCATTGACAGCAGGGGTGTTATGCTGCTAGTCTGTATGTTTCAAACTGATTGGAACATGGCCAGGTAAGCTACAAATTGGGAAATATCTAAAAGACATTAATAAAGATTGTTTTGAGTTCAAAACTGTGTAGGTATTACCATTGAGCTATGAAAATATCATGTACCGTACTTCTAAAATAATCTGTTGAGAATATGTCTATATAGACTATATATATAGTCTCTCTCTCTCTCTCTCTCTCTCTCTCTCTCTCTCTCTCTCTCTCTCTCTCTCTCACCACACACACACACACACACACACACACACACACACACAGAGAGAGAGAGAGAGAGAGAGAGAGAGAGAGAGAGAGAGAGAGAGATTCATCAATTTCTACAGTAGCAGAAAAGGTAACTTGATCTGCATAGGGAACTGAAGAAAAAAAAAACCCCAAGTGAAATCGGTAGGTATTTAAATCTAAAGAAAGGCTTTTGTCAGATTTCTGGCATAGTTTTATTTTTCTTATACATCTAAAATTGTTTAGCTATGTATTTTTAATTTAAAAAAAAAAATCTGTTGCAGACAGCCGATTCAGTTCTCAAAGAAGCAAGAGTACTTTAACACAAACCATCTGTTAAGATGCTCAGGTTTCAGGAAACTATTGCTTTCACTGGTTACTTTGGGTGTCATTTATTTATTTATATTTAAATTTGCACACCCCTTCCCCCTACTGCCCTCAAAGTAGCTTAGAATTAAGAATAGAAACATCTAAAAATTAATGATATACAACTGATAACCAAAAGCAAATGAAAGGAACAAATGAAAGGAAGCAGGAAGCATCAGCAACTCAGGAAAGAGATAGGCATTCATTCTTTCATGATCTATTTTTTCTTACCTGCTTATAGAGCACATATATATTCATGCATATTTCCCGAGAAAACCCAACTGCCCGTTTCAATCCCCCTCCATTACTGACAATGCAGAGGTGCTGCCAGACCACAGGCTGAATCCATTGATGGGGAGAGTGATGCCTGCCACGAAAGAAGTAGAAGTATTTCTGCTTACTTCTGCATAAGCTTCTTGGTGGCCTGTGGGTCTCCTTGGACCTATGCCAGTTGGCATAGGAGAGAAAAGGGTCAAGGCGGGTTCAAAAACAGGGGAGAGGATCCTGGCGCATGCTGTTGCCACTGAGATCTACCAAGAATAAACCAAGAATGCTGCCTCCTGGCCATACATGTGAGCGGACTGTGGCGTTCCTACGAGGGGGGAGGGTAAAGCGCTAAGTGTTGCAGGAGCCTGAGCTCCTGTGTAACGCTGTTCCTCCCCCTTATCTTCAGAGCCATTCGTGGCTCAGAGAGGTGGTTCAGAGACTTTCCTCTCCAAGCTGCGAATGGCTCTGGAGGCGGGACCGGGTTACATAGGAGCTCAGGCTCCTGCAACACTTAGTGTTTTTCCCTCCATGGGAATGCCACTGTGGATGGGGCATCCTTTGCTAGTTCCAGTCTGCATCAGGGGGACTGCGTCAGTCTGTGTCACCAGTCAAGATGAGGGGGAGGGACCACGTTACACAGGAGCTCAGGCTCCTGCAAAACATAGTGTTTTTGTAGGAACACCACTGCTGCGTTTGAGAATGAAGTGACAGGATTGATTCTTGGACCGCTAGGACTTGCAGCCCAATCCTATGCCTGTCTTCTCAGAATTAAGCCCTACTATAGGCAATCCTGTATAGCCCATTATAGCCAGGTCAGTGTGGATAGGATTGCAGCCTCAGTGCTCAATCAGGTGGCAGGGCTGCATTGCAGCCTAGGTGGTGCCTTTGAATAACAGAGCTCAGTGGATAAAACTTGTGGGGAAAACACTTCCACGCCACTTTAGAATGTCTGTCTTTCTTAGACTGCAATCCTATACCCCCATTGCACTGGCGCTACACCCTTGCCTTGCAATGGCTGAATGCTATCACAAACGTGTCGTCAAGCGCATCAGCGTCAGCAGTACGGCACTGAACCAGCGCAAGCAGCAACGCCAATGCTCGGGCACTGTCGCAACTGCCAGCAGCGCCGGCCTTGTGCCAGTCGAGGGTTGGCTGTGTGCAGGTGATGCTGGGTCTCGCCGAGGGCGTTCCAGAGGTGTGCCGGGGGCATAACTGGGCGGTGCAGTGGGCAGAGATGTGGGTTGTGACGCAGGATGGCTGTAGTGCCAAATCCCAAACCCCGTCCCCAGCCTCAGTGGCCCCGATTCGGGCTGCTCCTGTGCATGTGCACCTGCGCCTGCAAAACAGCAGGCGCAGATCCGAGCAGCCCTATTGGGATGACTGGGATTTACGTGGGAGTAAGGAGAAAACCTCCCCTTGGCCTGCACTTCGCTGCTGCTGCCTCCTAATGGTTTTAGGATACAGCCCTGTTATGTCGGCCTATGTTGGCGTTACTTTGGATTGGGCTGCCCGAGACTTGTAAGACAATAAAAGATAAAACTACCAGCAGAAAATATTTTTATTAGTCTAGGTGTCATTGGGCCAAGACATTTTTTAGGCTGGTTATGGCACTCGTGCGCTACTTATTTAATTTTTGCTTTACATCTTAGGGTGTAAAAAAAAAAGTCCTCCCAAAATGTGGACTATTTTGAAATTGGACCACATATTCACACATGATGAGTCTTTATGAACACAGCTTGAGAAAAAACAGTAGAGCTGATTTCCCTTCAGGGCAATCACTTAGAATTCTGGTGAGAATAACAATAATGACACTCAGCTTGCAACACTCTTCAACTTCAAAAGCCCTTCACTAATGTTGACTAATTAATCTAGGGTACTAAATGCCTTTCAGCGCCTGGTTAACTGACATTTTCTAGCTTTGGATCTCTGTAATTACAGCACACCCTGTCAATCTGCTCCTTTCCGTTGTTAGACTTCAGTTAAGTGAAAGATTGCCTGTGTCCTGGGCTTTCATTCTTACCTAGCTCCGTATAGCCAGAAGGCAGTGATTTAGAAGCAGAAAAAAGCACTTCCTATCATGGAGCCAACAAATCAGAATGTTGTTTCCATTTTACCTCAAGTAAAAAAGAATTATCAGAGATAGAGGAAGAAGACAGACCTTCGTTCTCCTTTACAGAGTGACTGAAAAACTCTTTAAAGGCCCACCCTAAACTGAGTTAAGATGGCATAAACTAAGCCAGCCAAGTTTGGCCAGCACAAGGGACACTGTAAAGTATGTTTGGACCACTCTCGGAGTCAAGCACACAGATGTGAGCCATCCTCCCTGAGTAGTCCAAACACGCTTTATGGTGGCCCTTGTGCTGGCCAAACTTGGCTGGCTTAGCTTATGCCAGCCTAACTCAAGTTTAGGATTGCACTCTAAGAGGCATCGTATGCAGGGCCAGCTCTAGGAACAGTAGGGCCCAATGTGAGGCATTCTTGCGGGGTGGAGGCCTCCTTGCAGGACCCCCCACTTACCAAGAAAAGCGCTTGTGGTGCCAACATGTGGCACCTGGAAATAGCTGGTGGTGACACAATGGCTTCATCACCATCCGTTTCCAGGAGGACCATTTTGGGCAATTCGGAGCAGGGGCAGATGGGAGGGCCCAAGGTAAAGCTGCTCTGCTCGCCCCACTGACTTACAGCCCACAGAGATCCAAGCTGCAGAAGCAGGTGATATGCTTGCTGTGCTGGGGCAGGGCAACTCTAAAGCACAGGCCCTAATGTGATGATATTGGTCACATTGGCTTAAGGCCGGCCCGGATCATATATGATTTGTTTCATGCTCTTTCATATACCGCATTTGAATAATTTACTTCATACACCACATTTGGACAATAAGGAAATTGTACAATGAAAATGCAACACCAAAATTTGAATGATCTATGGAATGGCATCACAATCTTGTATAGTCAGTCAGATTTAGAGACGCGAGGATGTCACTGAGAACAGGTGAAATCAGTTGCAAGAGAAAGCATGTTATGGAGCTGTAAATTCACAGACGTGCATTTCTCAAGGCATATCAAAATGTTGTTGAGAAAGTGAGGTGTTTTTTTTTGACAGTTGAAGATATTTGCTAGTTGTTTTGGCTCTGCCACAGAGAAAATGTACGTGCTCTAACACAGCAATCAAGCATATGAAAAATGACCGTACTCATAAGACATTACTTTTCCTAGCTGGAGGCACTGAAGAGGAGCATGACATCCCATCCAACACTCTTTACATGGCATTTCAGGTACCTGGTTCAGGTTGAGACAAGAAGCCAGTTCTCTTGTCTCTCCGGAGTATTTAGGACTTCTTTCTTTCTTTCTTTCTTTCTTTCTTTCTTTCTTTCTTTCTTTC
>JAJKFI010000001.1:28463719-28551430 GCA_029204185.1 Lerista edwardsae | reverse complement strand
TTCTTTCTTTCTTTCTTTCTTTCTTTCTTTCTTTCTTTCTTTCTTTCTTTCTTTCTTTCTTTCTTTCTTTCTTTCTTTCTTAAGGTGACTTGCTGGCATCATCACAATTTGACAGGATCTGATTCAGAACAAAAAAAGTAAGTTAGAACCCAGTTATCCCTCCTTGCAAATGCAGTGGCACCAAAATGGCTACCACTGCATCTAGCAGAGGTATTTGTGTGTTTTGTGTGTGTGTGTGTGCGTGCGTGCGTGCGCACGCAATTGCAGAGGTCTGCTCAGGGTAAAGGAACAATTGCTCCCTTACACAGACTGTAAGCCACTGCGGTGTGGGGGATCTACTCAAACATGGGCTAGCTAATTAGCTGGCACAGGTCTACATGGACCTCTACCATGGATCAGGTCCAGGAAGGGGATTAGGATTTGTTGGCTGCCACTGCTGCCAAAGCCACCCCTTTCCCAAACCTGCCCTCCCCTCCTCCATCTCCATTGTTGCCCCATTTAATCCTCCCAGCCCCCCCAGTCTGTCCTCCTGCCACCTGTCTTGTCACCTCCGCCATCTTACCTTCAGTGGTGAGAGGTTCTGGATCTGCTGGCATGGGTGGGAAAGCACCAGCCTTCCTGCCAGCATCCTGTCTGCGTACTAGTGAGTATGCTGCCAGTGTCCTATACAACCGGTATTGACTGCTTTATGATAGTCAGCACCAGCAGAAGAGGTGCTCTGACAATGGCCAGTCCCTTTAGGATTAGGCTGTCAGTTCCCTAGAGGATGTTGGACTTCTAGAGGGCAATTGCAGAGGCTTATTGCCTGATGTTCTTCTTTTCTCTTGCAGCATTGTTGGCAACCCTGGGCTGTACAATGTATTTCTTCTTATGCAATGCACATCGACTAGTTAGAAAAGATAGACGAATGATTCCAAATCATGGTGCATGCATGTTTCATTTACATCTTCCAACCAATTTTGCTGGTGCAGATCTGAGTAGTCCCATAAGGGTGGCTGCCATGTGACACAGGATAAGGGGAAATACTCGGAGTTGCACAACAGCCACATCCTAACCTGTGCTGGAATAGGCAGGCTAACTGGCCTGCGCCGTATCCAGCACAGGTTAGGATTGGGCTGTGAATAATCTAGTTGATCATAGAAATGCCATGGACATAGTAAATCTCAATTTCAGCAAAGTATTTGACTGACAGCCCAATCCTAAACTGCCTGGCCTCCAGAGGGGCAGCAGTGCCAAAATGGCTACCACTACATCCTATGGGCACCGCCACCACCACCAGAGTCTCCTTGGGAGAAGGGGACAGTCTTCCTCTTACTCCGAGTAAAGCCCCAGCCCCCACAATGGTCTACCTGAGCCTGCACCAGCTATTTGGCCAGCACAAACTTGAGAAGCCCCATGTTGGGCTGACCGTCTTGAAGTGGAGCATAGGTTCTGGTGGTGGAGACCTCCGCTGTTCCCACCTCCCACCTAGGCCTGATCCAGTGGTCGCCATTTCAGTGCAGCTGGAGCTCTGGGTGCTGCCAGCTTCAGGATTGGGCTAAAAAGGGAGTATTGATAGGCATCTTCAAGTAACTGAAAAGCTATCATGCCTAAGTAGGGGAGGACTTGTTCTCTGTTATTTCTGAGGACAGGACTAAAACAATGCGTTGAAACTACAGGGAAGTAGATTTAGGCTAGACATGAAGAAAATTTCCTAGTTGAAAAAACTGTCTGATAAAACCATCTGCCTCATATGATGGTGGGCTCTCCCTCACTGGAGATTTTCAAGCAGAGGCTGAATGATCACCTGTTAGGGATGCTATAGCAGTTGCCTGTACTGAGAACGGTCAGGTCTTATATGTGGTAGATGCTGAGTTGTTATTTTCCCTATCTCTTCTTGCGATTGATACAGTACCAAGTTTATCTGCTGTTCTGTGTCTTGTGCTGATGTTTACCATTTTAAAGTTTTGATGCAAGCCACTTCGGGAGTTTCTATTGTAATGGAAAGGCATATTGTAATAAATATGTTAAATGAACAATAATTCAGATCATTGTTAATTTTGGTTAATATTTTTCATTAATCTGTTTTCTTTAATAAATGGTTAGAATTTTGTGGAGTTTTGTGAAATAATTGGCCCTTTTGTCCCCATTTTTCAAATATGTCTTATTGTTGAATATTCCATAAAGGTGTTGGTAGCAATGGCAAAGTTCAACTTACAGCCAGTGATGTCATGCAGGGGGTACGTGGGGGGTACGCGAGTACCGGTTCCTAGGATTACAGCTGGCCCCGCCCATTCGCCCGCCCACTCGTCAACTCGTTTGAATTTCCTGCATGTTTGAGTTGCCTGCATGTTCTCAGAGCCAGGCAGGCAGGCAGGCAGCAAGCGGAGCCTTTCCTTTCCTTGCCACTGAAAAATGAGTTGCTCTGGGGTTTTAACATGATGCCAGGCCTCCTTAACATGTTCTGGGGGTGCTGTGGAATACTGTTGCAACTGTTGGGTCAGTTTAAAATCATCTGAGGTCTCAAAAAGGGCTTTTTTCATGTCACTTCCTGCCACAACATCACTTCTGGCTTATGACGTCACTTCCGGTGGGCGGGTCCCGACAGTGCCAATCAAAAGTGAGTTCTTAAATCATTTAGATGACACCACTGCTTACAGCCCAATCTTATCCCCACCACTGGTCCAGGTGCACCAAAAAGAAGTGTGCTGTATCCATTGGGGGAGTGGATCCTGAGGTTTCAGAGGCGATTTCAATCCCCCATATCCCTCTGTAAGCCTCCTGCTCCACATTTTGCTGGTGCAAATCCAAGGAGAAAAAGGGGGTGGGAAGGCTGTTGACAAAGGGGATACGGTCTAACGTAAACCAGCGCTGTTAGATCAACTTCTCCTATCGTCTCCTTACTCCCTTCTCAGGTTTGCTCCTTCCCCACCTCATTCCACCTGGTTCTGCCTCCTCCGATATCATATCTGTCTCACCAGGTCCTCTGGGATTAGCTGATACACGCAAGATGGCTCCAGCCTTCCCACAAGCACTCCTACAGCACACTGCCTGCTGCCAGAGTGCCCTTTATGGCTGCTTTGCCGCAATCACCACCAGTGGAACACATGTTCCCCTGGCAGGTCTACCCAGTAGGACTGGGCTGCTTATGAAGATACTTAAGAAACTAGAAAACAAGTGAAAGTGGCATAGACCATGTTGGAAAAAAAGAGTTCTGCCATAATAATGTTAGACTCATTAAGTTCTCCAAGACTACAGAAGTGTGCAATATGTTAACAACACGTGAATTTTTAACTTGTTTCCATTTCTGTCATAAAGCATAAAGCAAATCCTAATACATTTGGATGTGAAGATTAGCTAATGCTTGTAACTCGTTTTCCCTTTCAGATAACATAAACTTGGAAATGAATAGAACAAAACTGCAATATAAACAATAATGTTTATAATCTTACAGGATTGCAATTAGCCCGACACCCCATGAAATAAATACGCCAGACAGTGTTTGGAATTAAACTGGGCCACTTTATTGACTTTTTTACAATCTGCAGCAGGTACCAATAATCACTAACAACTTGTGCGCAGGTCCTGACTGGGGAAGCGGCCTGGCCGCCTATCTCCCCCTTTCTCGTTGGGCGACCATCTGACTCGAGGCCGTATGCAGTCCTAGACTGCTCAGGCCCTTCATTGTCACCCCACTGGGGGCAAGGCAGCTGAGCAGTCCGGTCTGCAGGATCGCCTCACAGCCCTGGACCACTCAGCTGGAGGGATCCAGCGTAGCATCTTCTCGAGCCGGTCAAGCATCATCAGAACGCCAGCCTTTACCCCCCAGCCTTACTGCCTTGGATATAGACACCAAGAACTAATAGCCTACTCAACCCTGTGCACGACCTGGCAAGTGACCAAACCTAAAGCCACCCTAACCCTGTCCAGTCTGGGGTAGGCGGAAAAAACTTCCAACCACATGTCCAATCTGGATGGAAGCAAAAAATTCCTACCCGGCCCCACAAGGCGACCAGATATTCTCAGACTAGTACTAGGGCGGGCGGGCAGGATTGCTGATCAGGGGTTGCTGAGCGTTTGAGCATGAAACACGCCCACTTCGCTCCAGCTTGCCCCGCCTCCATTTTGAAGCAGCCAATAGCTGTAGGACACACTGTGCTGGCTCCTTTGAAAGGGGGGGGTCGGGCCAATCCCTGCCAGTGCCTAGATGGCGTTTACAGCCTTTATAGTAATTGCATCTTTTTTGCACCAACCTTTCTACAGTAAATTAATTGGAACATTTCGACCTGATTCCAACCTTGCTCTCCCCCAGGTATTTTCTATTGTTGGAAAAGTTAACAGCTATCTTGCCATGATACAATTTACCACAAAATTGTTTTGCCAAATATGCACAAAATAACTTGTGTTTTCATGTTGAAGCACGATTAACATTTCAGAAGCAAAAAGCAAGAGCAGGGACAATGACTTCAGACACACTGGTTAGGAAGACATAGGAATGGGCCAACATATGTAACTCCAAACAAGCACATTAAAGGCATTTTGACTATCAGTTGTAATGCACTTGGTACAAAAGAAAAACAATTAGATAGTCCAAAGTTTAAAATCATAGTTCATTAAAAGTGTAACCCTATACTTACATAGCAGTGCTGCATCCTAAGGCTATTAGGAGGCGGCAGCAGCGCAGTACAGGGCAAGAGGAGGTTTTCCCCTTGCACCCAGGTAAGCCCTAGCCTTGCACCCAGGTAAGCCCTATGGGGCTGCTTGGATCTGTGCCTGCAGGTTTGCAGGTGCAGGTCCAAATGCGCAGCAGCAGCCCGAATTGGGGCCACCCTGGCCAGGGACAGGGCTTAGGATTTGGGACAAGGGCTGTCATCTGTTGCTGCCCTGTTATGCCCCCGGCATGCCTTTGGAACACCCTCGGCAATGTCCTGCGCCAACCAAGTGCTGCCGGTGCTCAACCGGTGAACAACCGGCGCATCCGACGGGCACAGTGGTGCCCATGTGCCGATGCTGCTGCTTATGCCAGTCTAGAGCCTGATTTGCCAGTGGTGGTGGGTAGGGGGGTTTCATCATTTTATTAAAGAAAGGGATTTGAGTGTTTTCCTTGCAAGGTTAAGGAAAACTTAAACAGGGCATTGATAAGGATATAATTGATTTGCGTTCATTGCTCTATTGTGGCACTAAGTGGTGTCTGTCTTTTGACTTGCAAGTAACTTTTCAATAACTTTAGAGCTGATGAGACACTGTGGACGCACCCCAGATGTTATGGCTACTTTGGGGGGAAATTAGCATACTGGTTCTCATTCACTCACCACTGTATCCTGAACCCCATTTTGGGGTCTAAGCCCGACATGGGGCTTCTCCACTCTCTATGTTGCCAGAAGAGACTTCCGTAGCCCCATGGGAGGGCTAGGGCTTTCCCCAGGGGAAGGAGACAAATGTTTCCCTCCCCCAAGTTGCCATGACTCCTGCAGTTGCCATGGTTCCAGCAAGGATGCAGCGGTAGCCATTTTGTACCTCTGCTCCTCCAGGAACTGGGCAGCTCAGGATTGAACTTTAATTTGGTAAAATCAGGACAAGAATGACAATGGCCAGGAAGACATTCTAATACTTCAGATTATATTGATTGTGAAAAACTTGTAGTTCTTTGCTGGGAATCAATTAGGGATCAATGAATTGAGTAAAAAGATATTTGCTGTACAATTGGAGACTGAAAGTATTATATGAGAGAAACAATACTCTCAATTCAAGTTCTGCCAATATGGTGCAAAAATAGTGTACTTGTCAATGTAGTTTTATTCACATCTGCCACCCACAAAGACCTAGATTAACTTCACAGTATGACTTTGGGAATTGGCTTATAGGTTATTTACAAAGAGAAAATCCCACTGTGTTATTCAAACTTCACTGCACAAGCCTTGGAGCCTTGTAATAGGGTCACACTACCATGAGGTTTAACAGCGCATATTTACAATTACAGCACCATGAATCAGAAATGCCAACACTTTAGAAATGAAGTATTAAACTCAAGGTAGTTTTGACAGCTACCTTGCCCCAAAGGTTTTCAGGCATCCACTACTGAATTTAGTTATTACTGTCTGATTTGCTCCAAAGCAAGCTTCACTAAAGAAAATCTTTTTGAAGTGGTTTTGAATACATATACTTTCTATAAGCCCTCCACTTTAAGCATGTTCATAGCAGTATAGTATTACAGTCTAAACTCAGTTAACTGGCAATGAAGATTAACTGTTCAGTTCTACAGAAAGAGAGCACCATTTTCTACAAAATGAAGAAACATTTCTACTTTCAATGTCGGATATAACAAATACTCTTTATTCATATTTGCCTGAATTCTTAAAAAGTGTGCAGTTCAACTTGAATTTTGCATGGCCTATTTATTTCCAAGGCTCTCTAGGAATCAAAAGACATGTGCTTTTGTTTATAATTTGAGCAGACATATGATACATTGTCATAAAGCAGCAAGAATAATCCAAGCAAACAAAAATGTTTTCTATTGATCTTTCATATTTTCATTAAAAACGTTTACAATGTCAAACAAATGGAGCCAAATGCTAAGTAACTCTCAAAGCTATAATCAATCACTTACACAGTATCTGCTGAAGTAATTAACAGCTAAATTAACAGGGGGAAGTAAAAGAAATTAAATTAAATAAGTATTTTGAAGACACTCATGTAAGTGCATGATACCAGATTGGCATTAGAGGATTTATGGATTTCAGACCCAAACTGAAGAAATCTTGTGTATTCTTGAGTTGTATCCAAAGAATGTTAGCCAAGATCCAGCACCACTGAACTATAAGAACGAATTAGTCATTATTTCAATAAGACTATCCAACTATCCAGCACTGATGTAGCCATGCCAATGAGGCATTCTGCAGTGGGGGACGCAATCATGGAGGATTCCCCAAGGTAAGGGAATGTTTGTTCCCTTACCTTAGGGCTGCATTGCAGCAGCATCTGTGCTGGAATGTTGGTTAGGCTTGGGCTCTTAGCCGTGACTCAGAGCGTGATCCTAACCTGGAGTTAGGCCAGCACAAGTTGGGTAGACACAAGGGCCACTGTAAAGCGTGTTTGGACCACTCTCCGAGTCAGGGAGGATGGCAAACGTCTGTGGTCCAAACATACTTTATGGTGTTTCTTGTGCAAGTCAAACTTTTCCGGCCAAACTGTGCCGGCCTAACTCCAGGTTAGGATTGCGCTCTCATTTTCTATGGACAGTGCACATTGGCTGTTCCAAAATGATCGTGAAACAAATACTGTTAGTCTGTGATTTGGTTTATTGTGTGTTTGTGTCTGCTTCAGTTTATTTTTGATTATGTCCCTGAAAATAATGTAAGAAAGTTGTGCTGTCTGTACAGTACTTTGTTTTGTGTTTTTTCCCTGAATTAGCAGGACTGTACTCCAGTTTACAATGTCAACGTTTACAATGTCTGTTCATCCTTAAAGAGTCACCAACCTCTGTACAACAAAGTGGAGACAAGGCCTTGCCTTGGGCATCAGATTTACTGTCAGTGACAGCAACGTGATCCAAAAATAAGCAGCTCTTAAATGTGTTGCTAAAAAGCTGCCACTGCTCACAGCATAATGGTATCTTATCTAGACTACCTTGCAACTAGAGCATGGAAGTACTGTATGATGGGGGGTGATCTCACATGACAAATATTTTTGTCCTGTTAGGAAGACATAGCTATGAAAGATCCTTTTGCACCGCTTGCTATTGATGGCAGGGAAAGACAGTGAACTACCTTCTGCTATATAACCCAAAGCCAGTACCAAGGAATCCATGCTGTCTGCAATGCAGCCCAGACAGCACTTCACAATTCTCAGTAAGACAGCACTCAAGCTGCTTTATTTGTTGCTGCATGAAATCTGACTTACTAGAGGTGAGTGAACATCTCCAGGTATGCATCAAAAGAAATCAAAGGGTGTTTTTTTTTTTTCATTTTGTGTTGGTTTTTGGTTTTGGTGAGCAATCCCTTTGAATGATTGTGAGAAGCTGAGAGCTTTGTGAATCTCAATAGTATTGCAAACCTCTGCAAATGAGAGAAGCCCACTTGGCAATGGACATTTTCCACTGAATAAATGCATGTTAGGAAGCAGTACACATGTGTGTCTCCTTGTCCCATGGGGAGGGCTGTTTATTTTTGTTAAAAGCACATAAAAAACACAAAACCGCCTTTTGTGGGGGGCGGTTAAAATAGCGAAATAAAAAAATAAAACACAGCATTTTAGTGTTTAAGATATTTTCCAGAAATTAAAATAGATTACTTTTCTGATTAGAAATAATACAGTGGCTGTATCTGCTGACATTGTATCACCTACATCACCTACCTAGTGCACTTTTAAAGCATTTAAACCTAATAAAAGTGAGCACTTGGAATGAGCACTTAGAATAAAAACTCGTATCAAGGGTTTCTGCCTTTGGCACTCAAAACATCTTGGTCTGTATTAGTGGCTGCCATCCGGGCCGGCCCCCCTCAAAAAAAATAATGCAAAAAGGTCTCTGAATGCTGCAGAGACCTTCTAGAAGCTGGAAGAATGGCACTGGCAACCAACAGGGACTCCTTAAGTATGGCCAATGGATACTTCTGCCATTTTGAAGTTCCTTGCAGCATTTGGAAGGTCTCTGTATAGTGGATAATGAGGATAGAGGTGATAAAAATAGGCCATTCTGCCTCTCACAGTTAAGCAAGGTTGTAGATTGCATGGTCACATATAAAGAGGACTGACTTTATGTTAAAAATCAACAAAAATATTTTTTAAAAAATAATACTACATAGGAAAGTGTGTGCCGCATTCCATGGTCCTTTCTCAACTGTCTCCACCATCAAGCATCCCATTTTCTGCTGCAGATGTTTTAAGGCTGAAATCTTATGCATATTTATCTCAGAGTAAAGCCTATTGAGGATGTGGTGGTGCTGCAGGTTAAATTGCTGAACTGTTGACCGGAAGGTTGGCAGTTCGAGACCACACAAGGGAGTGAACTCCCGTTGTTCGTCCCAGCTCCTGCCAAGCAACCTAGCAGTTCGAAAGCATGTCAAAATGTGAGTAGATAAATAGGTACCACTTCGGTGGGAAGGTAACAATGTTCCGTGCGCTACGGCATATAGTCATGCCGGCCACATGACCACGGAAGCTTGTCCTAGGACAAACACTTCGGCTTAGAAATGGGGATGAGCACTTCCTCCTAAAGTCAGTCACGACTAGACAATTCGGTCGTGGGGAAACCGTTACCTTTTAAACCCTATTGAACATAGTAGGACATACTTCTAAGTAGACATGCATAGGATTGTGCTGTAAACCTTTTCCCTAATTCTACTATATAGCAACATATGTATGTAATAATATTTTACTCCCTTACCATATAGACCTCTACTCGTATGAGCGTTCAATTACAGCTCTTAATAGAACAAAGTCTTCCTTATTTTAAATTCTTGCCCTATATGCTAAAGCATCCCTTGCTTTGAAAGAGGGTGCTATTAATTTCTACCAGAGGAAACGTGTTATGGTAATTTCTTCCACTAACCCACAACGCTAATAAAGAATATTGTTTGGAGCTACTGTGCTTGACACAACATACCCTTGTTTTACATTTTAAGTTATTGAAACAGAGATCAGAGACTAAGCCTCTAGCAACATTTTGCTTCCTTGGTGTCTAAACATGTTTAATTTTTTAATTAGGAGCATGTTTGGGTGGTGGTTAACATATTCTGCCTTCTAGGATCTATATTTGAAACTATTTATTATTTCTAAGGAAGCTCTCCTCTTTTTAAAAAAATCTAGCCATTTCTTGTTTCCCTTAAAAATACAGTAAGTTTATTTACTAGAGCAAACAGTAAAACACAGAATTAAAAGGTGTTTTTTTTTAAAGACTTTTAGGTGGGTGTATTTATCTCTCTGATGTTAGCAATTTGACTTAATTGTCTTACTAGCCACTTAATCATTCCTAGACTGATAGAGGGTGAGGTCTTTAAGGTTTCCATGGAGAGCTCTGTAGTGGGAGTCTGGAATCAAATTACACCACATCCAGGGAAATGGCATGGTATATTTGAAGTGCCTCACATCAGAGTGTGGGGGGAGAGAAGAAGCTATTAAAATGTATTTTAAGAGAATGTTGGAGGCTGTCTTTTTTTAGTATCCAGGATGGGCTTCCATTTTTGTGCCCCTCTATGCCTCTGCACCCTAAACAATGGAGTGAAAGTTCAGTATGAACCATGATGTAGGAGCAAGTCTTTCCCACCACTGTATTGTGCCTATTGTTGTTGTTGTCCAGTCGCTAAGTCGTGTCCGACTCTTCGCGACCCCATGGACCACAGCACGCCAGGCCTCCCAGGCCTCCACTAGCTTCCGGAGTTTGCCCAATTTCATGTTCATCACTTCGGTGACACTATCTAACCATCTCGTCCTCTGCCGTCCCCTTCTAATTTTGCCTTCAATCTTTCCCAGCATGAGGGTCTTTTCTAAAGAGTCCTCTCTTCTCATGAGGTGGCCAAAGTATTGGAGCTTCAGCTTCAGGATTTGTCCTTCCAGGGAGCAATCAGGCTTGACTTCCTGTAGGATGGACCGATTGGATCTCCTTGCAGTCCAGGGGACTCTCAAGAGTCTTCTCCAACACCATAATTCAAAAGCATCTATTCTTCGGCGCTCTGTCTTTCTTATGGTCCAGCTCTCACAGCCATACATAGCCACTGGGAAAACCATAGCTTTGACTATGCGAAGGGTGATGTCTCGGCTTTTTATTAAGTTGTCTAAGTTCACCATAGCTTTCCTCCCAAGAAGTAAACGTCTTTTAATTTCATGGCTGCAGTCACCATCTGCGCTGATCTTGGAGCCCAGGAAAGTAAAGTCTGTCACTGCTTCCATTTCTTCCCCTTCTATTTGCCAGGAAGTGATGGGAGTGGTGGCCATGATCTTAGTTTTTTTAATGTTGAGCTTCAAGCCAATTTTGGCACTTTCCTCTTTCACCCTCATCAGAAGGTTCTTTAGGTCTTCCTCACTTTCTGCCATTAGAGTGGTATCGTCGGCATATCTGAGGTTGTTTATATTTCTCCCAGCAATCTTGATTCCAGCTTGTGAATCATCCAGCCCTGCCTTCCTCATGATGTACTCTGCATATAAGTTAAATAAGCAGGGTGACAGTATACAGCCTTGTCGTACTCCTTTCCCAATTTGAAACCAGTCGGTTGTTCCATGTCCAGTTCTAACTGTTGCTTCCTGGCCCACATACAGGTTTCTCAGAAGACAGATAAGGTGGTCTGGTACTCCCATCTCTTCAAGAACTTGCCACAGTTTGTTGTGATCCATACAATCAAAGGCTTTAGCATAGTCAATGAAGCAGAGGTAGATGTTTTTCTGGAGCTCTCTTGCTTTCTCCATGATCCAGCGAATGTTGGCAGTTTGATCTCTAGTTCCTCTACCTCTTCGGAAACCAGCTTGTACATCTGGTAGTTCTCAATTCACATACTGCTGAAGCCTAGCTTGTAGGATTTTGAGCATCACCTTGCTGGCATGTGAAATGAGTGCAATGGTGCGGTAGTTTGAACAATCTTTGGCATTGCCCTTCTTTGGGATTGGAATGTAAACTGATCTTTTCCAGTCTTGTGGCCACTGCTGGGTTTTCCAAATTTGCTGGCATATGGAGTGCAGCACTTTGACAGCATCATCTTTTAAGATTTTGAGTAATTCCGCTTGAATGCTGTCACCTCCACTAGCTTTGTTGTTAGTGATGCTTTCTAAAGCCCACTTGACTTCACACTCCAGGATGACAGGTTCGAGCTCAGTGACTGCACCATTGTGGTTATCAGGAACATTTAGATCGGCCTTATAGAGTTCCTCTGTGTATTCTTGCCACCTCTTCTTAATCTCATCTGCTTCTGTTAGGTCCTTGCCGTTCTTGTCCTTTATTGTGCCTAACTTTGCACGAAATTGTCCTTTGACATCTCCAATTTTCTTGAAAAGATCTCTAGTCTTTCCCATTCTATTGTTTTCCTCGATTTCTTTGCATTGCTCATTTAGGAAGGCCTTCCTATCTCTCCTTGCTGTTCTCTGGAAATCTGCATTCAGTTGGGTATATTTTTCCCTTTCTCCCTTGCTTTTGGCTTCCCTTCTTTCCTCAGCTATTTATAAAGCCTCTTCAGATAGCCACTTTGCCTTCTTGCATTTCTTTTATTTCTCTTTGGGATGGTTTTAGTTGCTGCCTCCTGTACAATGTTACAGACCTCCGTCCAAAGTTCTTCAGGCACTCTGTCTACCAAATCTAAGCCTCTAAATCTATTTGTCACCTCCACTGTATATTCGTTTGGGATCTGATTTAGGTCATACGTGGAGGGCCTAGTGGTTTTCCCTACTTTTTTAAGTTTAAGCCTGAATTTTGCCATAAGAAGCTCATGATCTGAGCCACAGTCAGCTCCAGGCCTTGTTTTTACTGCCTGTATAGAACTTCTCCACCTTTGGCTGCAAAGAATGTAATCAATCTGATTTCGATGTAGGCCATCTGGTGAAGTCCATGTGTAGCATTGCCACTTGTGTTGCTGGAAAAGGGTGTTTGCTATGACTAATGTGTTCTCCTGACAAAACTCTATCAATCTTTGCCCTGCTTCATTCTGTACTCCAAGACCAAACTTGCCTGTTACTCATATTACCTCTTGACTGCCTACTTTAGCATTCCAATCCGCTATGATGAGAAGGACATCTTTTTGGGGTGTTAATTCTAGAAGCTGTTGTAGGTCTTCATAGAAACGGTCAACTTCTTCCTCTTCAGCACCAGTGGTTGGGGCGTAGACTTGGATTACTGTGATGTTGAAAGCTGTTGTGATGTTACTGTGATGTTGATGTGATTGTGCCTATACTGATGTGTATTTTCATATAACCCTATGTATATTTACTCAAAAAACAGATCCCTAGGTCAGTGTTTCTCAAACTGTGAGTCAGGACCCACTGATCACAAGCTAATTTCAGGTGGATCTATGTGCATTTTATTTTTAATATATTAGACTTGATGCTACCATAATATGCAGCTGCATTTGAGGAAATGTTACAGATCTGTATTTTTAATAGGCTACTATGAATCTGCTTTTAACAATAACAGTCAATGAGAATTTCTCCCAGATAAGTTTGGCTAGGTGTTGCAGCCTTAGGGATATTTGGGGATTATTATTTTTTTTTAAAAAAGATCAGCAACTGCTTGGGAGGGTTAGGAGGTTCTTATTTATTTTAAATTGATTTTAAATCAATTTGTAAACATATTAAATTGTAAACTTTTAATTTAAAATACAGTAGATTTTGTCATATGGGGGAGTTAAAATTTTCCCTGCTTGATGATGTAACTTCCAGCCATGACATCATGTTCAGGTTAATTACATCACTTCTGGCAGGTCCCAACAGATTGTCATTCTGTTGTCATAAAAGCTGGACCCCAGTGCTAAAAAGTTTGAGAAGCACTGCCCTAGGTGCAGCAATGTTTTACAGTTACCTGATTGGGAAGGACTTGACCACCCCACCTTTCTACCTAAGGTCTAGGGTTGGGCTGGCCAATCAGGAAGGTGTAGGCACTCCAGACATAAGGATGACTCAAATCCACAAATGCACATACTGGCTGATACTGGTGTTTCAAGCAAAGGTCCAAACATTATTATAGGAGGATGTTTCAGCAGCTTTAGGCTGCTCCCGGCCCAGGGTTTCTGGGGTGGTGTATTTAGATTAAAAGTACCTAAATACAATGGAGTTTGGCAAGGAAATAGGGGTGGACAGGACACTCATCAAAGTGGGGTTGTCAGCCTACCATCTGTCAACCCCCAATCTAGGCCAAGGGGGTCACCACAAACCATTGTTCCCCAGTTTGCTTATTGAGAAGTATAGCTGTCCCCCAAACCATGTAGCTCTTCCAAAAGCCAGGCCTTTTGACTTGCTTTGCAGACCCTTCTGTAAAGGCTGGCACACAAACAATCTGGCACACAAACAATCTGAACAGCATCTCGACACTTGCCAGATGGCATGGGGGCAAGATCTCCTACTTCTCAGACTTCGAATTTGGCTGAATTTGGTTGAAGCATTTGAAGCCATTGTGCGTGAGTCACAATGACATTGTTATATTGTGCTCATGATGGACTATTATCCCGCTGAGTATCCTGTGAAGGCTATAAGAGAGAGCTCCTATTTTCCCACCCTGATGGAACCTTGACCACAGCAGAGGAATGGTTGCAAGATTTTTCCCTTGGAGAGTGAAACGTATATGCTGTACTAATTGCTCAGTGGCAAGGGTTTGACTCCATGTGGGAACCTTCACCAGCTGGAAGGAACCCTTTTGCTAGTGGAGGGACCAGGATGGGTCACACAGGGGCAGTGATGTCATGCACCCACTACGCACCACTATGCGAGTACCGGTTCCTAGAAGTTGAACTGGCCCCGCCCACTCGAAGCTGGCCCCTGCTATTTAACCAGGGAACAGTTGAAGCAAAATATGTATATATACATCTCTAGAAAGCAAAGCAATAGAAGTTAAATCAACACTAACCACAAGCTGAAGTTATTACAAACATGATCACATCCATGGCAAAAATCATGACATCACTTCCGGCTTATGACATCACTTCCGGTTGGCGGACCCCGACAAGTGCCAATCAAAAGTGAGTACCTGTTCCTAAATCATTTGGATGACACCACCGCACAGGGAGCTGCCAACAGCACTCAGGCACAGCAGGGTTCTTGTAGTTTACTGCACAGAGATGCAGGCTGAGCGCCAGGCAAGATGGGCTTGAGCCAAGGGGCTTGCTCCAACCAGCCAGCCACCCATCTGTCTTGGGGGGGGGGGCTGCAGTAGAACTCTGTGGAACATGACTTTTCATGAGAGCTGCCTGGAAGATTAGCATTCTCAGTAGCATAGTCAGAGGAGGGCAGTGCAGTGAGTACTGCAGTCACTGCAATGTGTCTTGTAAATGACCCTTCCCACTTGCCATTCAAGCCATTATGGAGAGTGCCATCAACATAGCATGTTGCTGTTATGGCCTGGGAATGGCTCTGACAACAAGTGGGAGGGGCTGCTGACACAGCATGTTGTGGCGCCTGCAGTACTTACTCTGCTTCCCCTCTTGCTAAGCTACTGAGCTTTCTGTACTTTTAAAGATTTAGCAGAAGATTTAGTTGAGAGGGTTAATGCCTCCGTTTGCCTGAAGATAAAGATCTGAAGATCTGAAGGTTGCCAGTTTGGAACTACCGGAAGTCTCTGTGAGCAGCAGGCCTTGTAAACTGCGGCTGATTAAAAGCTGAGCTGTCTCCGGCTGCCTTGTGAGAGGGGGAGTGTGCTAGGTCAGCTGCTTCTCTGGTGGGAGTAGAGAAGCCCCTTATCAGCCAACAGAAGACAAATGTGTGGCTAGAAAGAAGACTAAATCCAGAAAGATTCATCTGTTTGTGTTGTTGTTCTTGTAAGATAGAACGTTCTGTAAAAATTGTAAAAACCTTCGGGTTTATGAATAAAGTCTGCCCATGTAAACCGCCTTGAGTTACAGTCAGAGTAATCTGATGACCTAAGAAAGGCGGTATATAAATACGAGTAATACTCCTGCCAACCTAGCAGTTCGAAAGCACCTAAAAAATGCAAGTAGATCAATAGGGAGCACTTCGGTGGGAAGGTAACGGCGTTCCGTGCGCTACAACGTAGAGTCATGCTGGCCACATGATCGGACAAAAACGCTGGCTCTACAGGCTTTGAAGCGGAGATGAGCACCACCACCCCACAGTCAGTCACGACTAGACCATTCGGTCGTGGGGAAACCTTTACCTTTTTAAAATTATTATTATTATGAACCACAAAGCTGTGGTTGGAGTCCCTGGCATTCACCGCAAGGGAGCAGCCACTCCTTGCTCTTGGTTGTGGCAAAAAGGGATGTTGAGGCAACATGATTTCTAGCAAAGACACAGTTGATAACACTAAAGTATGGGTGGCAGAGGATGTGAGGCAGAGCCACAGCTGTAATGTGTGGCAGCATTGGATTCTGTCTCCTCTCCTTTGCTTACCCATATGGGGTGCATTGTCCTTGCTCCCCCTGGCAGGTGGAGTGGAGATTCCAGCAGGGGTGTTGTGCAAGGGGCACACCCTGCCTGCAATCTGTTTGAACTTCTTCCTTCCGGACGTTGTTATAGGACATGGTATATTAAAACAATCAGGCACAAGAACAGTTTCCCCCCCGCCATGCTATTGGGCTACTGAATCGCTGATTATGTTGATGTTTTGGTTTTGATTTGATAAGTTTTAGAGTTAGTGGGGGTTTGTTAATGGGATGGTATTATTTATTAGTTTAAGATATATGTGAGAGCTTTTGGGCCAAAGTAAAATTCCATGTATGGTGAAATTCCATGTATGGCCAATAAAAATTCTATTCTATTCTATTCTTCTGGAGTGGAGTCTCTGCAATGCATGTGTAAACAAGAATGCTGTGAGGACAGCTCAGGCCTGTTTTTGCAAAGTGTTTACTTTGTGCACAAGTCCCCATCACCTGGGTCCCTGTATACGTGCCCAAAGTGTGCACAGCATGGGGCCAAAGAGGCTCCATGCTGTGAGTTGTGGCATTCCTGGTAGGAACCTAGATACTGTAGCTAAGGCACTGTGATTGGTTGTTGTCCCATATAGTCTGTTTCCTGTGCTCCATTTGGAAATTGCGTGGGATGGAGAGCTGTTGGGAGATGAGATTTTGTTATTTTTTCCCTTCCCCATTGCTCCATATGGGTTTACTCCTATTTATGCCAGGCTGTTGATGGTGTAGTATTAGTATCGGGGCAGAGGTGTACTGGGGCTTTTTCCGCATGCTGCGTGAGGGGAGTGCGGGGGAGGGGGCAGTGATGTCATGCAGGGGGTACGCGGGGGTACGTGAGTACCGGTTTCTAGGATTACAGCTGGCCCCGCCCATTCGCCCGCCCACTCGTCGACTCCGCCCTCTGCAACGTTTGAATTTCCTGCATGTTTCTGTTGCCTGCATGTTCTCAGAGCCAGGCAGGCAGGCAGGCAGCGAGCGGAGCCTTTCCTTTCCTTGCCACTGAAAAATGAGTTGCTCTGGGGTTTTAACATGATGCTAGGCCTCCTTAACATGTTCTGGGGGTGCTGTGGAATACTGTTGCAACTGTTGGGTCAGTTTAAAATCATCTGAGGCCTCAAAAAGGGCTTTTTTCATGTCACTTCCTGCCACGACATCACTTCTGGCTTATGACGTCACTTCCGGTGGGCGGGTCCCGACACGTGCCAATCAAAAGTGAGTACCTGTTCTTAAATCATTTAGATGACACCACTGGAGGGGGGCTCCTGCAGTGGCCAGGGTCAGGGGTAGGATATGGTATGAGTCAATTCCTCCTCATCCCACCTGGGTCCTGTCTATTTCCTGCCCACATCACACCCCAGTTTCCTCCCTAAGAATGGAGTTGCATCAGCCTCTGTAATGGCATAGCTAAGGTGTTTGAAAATGGTGCTATGTTTTCGCAGAGTTCATTATTTGAAAGGCAGAAAGCGGTGTTATGTGATTTTATTTTAAGTTCTCCTTCCAAGTGCTCATTTTTTAAAAGTCTAAATGCTTTAAAAGTATACTGGGTAGATGATTCAGTCACAGTATAATTTCCAATTGGAAAAGTAATATATTGTAATTTCTGGAAAATATCTTAAAACACCCAAATGTGGTGTTTTTATTCAGATTTAATTAACTCCAACAAGGTGGTGTTTCATGTTTTTATGCATTTTTAATGAAAATAAACACCCCTGGACATTGCATTGTGCTGCCATTGTGTTGGTACCCCACTGCGGAGCATCCACTGGCTGGTGAACTTCTGCACTGGCAGGGTCATTATTGCCAGTGAATGTGGACATGTACTGGAATATCTTGAAAATAAGGATTGAGCTGCCCCTATTTATCTAGGATACGGTTTAATTCCCATTTTAAACATTTATTTCAAGCAACTGCAACCCACTCCGAGAATTTGGAATGAACTGAGCTGTACAGCATCTGTAAGTGCAATCCTAGTGCGCCCCTTGCCTTGATGTTACGTCATCATGTCGACGCAAGGGGCGGAGCGCCGGCGCATGGGCACCGAGAAGCACCCCCGCATTGGCACTCCAACTCCAATGGAGAGCCTCCTTTATGCCGACTGGTCAGCGCAAGGGATTCTCTATCCCATTTCAAGATGGGGATTGGTGGGAGGGGGAAGGCGGGACTTGGGCGGGACCTGGGTGGGCTTGGGAGGTGGTCGTACGCTCTTTAGTGGGCACAGATCCGAGGAGCACACAGGGGAGGCTGGAGTCTCCCTTACGGCCTCGCTAATCAGGCTCAGAACTTTGTGGCTACACTGTGGATGTGTATTTGTATAGTGTGTGCACCTATCAGCTTTAGATGTACATACAGATGTTCATCTATTGCAAATATAGATTACCGGTACACTTATTACAGGCAGTTTCATGGCATGTGTGTGTGCATGTGCATGGTCTTTGCATGCATTAGTTATTGTTTTACAGAGAAAATCTCTCTCTCTCTCTCTCTCTCTCTCTCTCTCTCTCTCTCTGTGTGTGTGTGTGTGTGTGTGTTGCAAGGATTTATTTCCAAGAACCAAGAGAGCCTGTGACTGATGTTTCTCCAGGTGGTAGAAGAGCTAAGACTACCGTGCCTAATCACATTATTTTCCCCCTTCCTAGAGAAAGGCAAATCAAAGGAGTTTGCCACCGACCGTGCTTGGATATCTGCAGCAGCCCGCCCATTAACTCCCTTGCCTCTCCAAGCAGGACTCCAGGAATACCTACTATACCTGCACCGCAGATTCCCTCTGCATGTCTGTGAAGGGGGGGGAAGTATGCAAATGAAGGCGTCACCAGCAGCCAATCAGGAGCAAGCGGCAGGAGTTTTGGGAGCCCTCTCCTCTTTTAGCCCTCCTCCGCCTACTTCCCACCCAGGGAGTGCTCTCAGCAGCTCGCCGAGCGCGGTGATCGGCCGCTGCCGGGGGGGCGCGCGTGGTGCCACCACCTCTCCACTGGGACCTCCTGCTGCTGCTGTTCCCGCTTTCCGCCCCTTTCTGCTCCTGCCGTCGCTTCGCGCAGGGTTCCTTCCCCAAAGCAGGTCACGCTTCCTCCTCACACAGTGGCCAGGCTGGGGCTTCCCTCAGGAGCCTGCCTGCCTGCTTGCCTGCCCCTTTCAATTGACCTCTGTTGGCTCGGCTGCCGCCTGACCCGGCGCCCTGAGGAGCTTCCCTCCAAGGGGCTTCGCCTTTCGCTCTCCTCCCAGCGCCTCTTGGGAGCCGGAGCGAAAGGGTCCGCGGGGCTGCTGCAGCAAACGCTCCCAGCTTTTAAGCCCGCTCCACTCTCGCCGCTCTCTTCCCTCCCACAAACTGGGGGAAGAGGCAGCTTTGCAAGCTCCACGTCGGAGCGCGCAGCCTGTCGGCGCTTTGCAAGGAGCCGCAGCAAAGCGCTAAAGAGCCACCAGGCGCGGGAGGGGGGCTGGCTGCTTTCCCCTCCCCGGAGTGGATGGAGAAGAAAACGGGAATGCGACTGAGCCATATTTGCTGCCTCTTTTACCAGCTGTGTGTCCTGTCAAATGGGATCACTTCAGGTAATTTCTCCCTTCCTTCTCTCGCCCCCACCCTCTCAATTTCTCTTCTTGAAACTTGTGTTCTTAAAAAGTATTATGTACAGAGTCCCAGAGGCTGGGTTATTTGGGAACCTTTGTGCAGCATGCTAGCGATGGGGAACAATGTGTGTATACAACTAGGTCATATGAATTCTGGCTTGAGAGGTGGGTCTTGAACAAGCACAATTTTTTTCCTAGGGCAATGCTGTGTGTGTGCGAGAGCGCGAGCGAGCGAGCGAGCGAGAGACTTAACTATATGAAAGAAGTGCTGTGGCTCAAATCTGTCTGAAATTCTTGCCTCATAAACCCAGAGGCAATGATTGGAAGGAAAGATTCAATGCTTATGAGTTCTGTGCATGCTCAGAGACCGTTATTTTCTCCAGCCAACCTGAAGATAACTGTGCAGAGGTTGGCATTTTGTATTGAGAAATCACGCTTGTGGTTAAATTAAGTGCTGCTTTCGGCACCTGATGTGAAATGTGATGGATCCCTTTTTCTGGATAGCGAAAGCTCTTTCCAAGTAACTGTCTTGTTGGCTTCCTTAGCATCCCCCATAGGACAATATCTTGGTTTGGCACCACATTTTAGAATATGCCCTCATATATCAATTTCTCCCAAATGTGTCTTATCTAAGATTCAGTATGCCTATGCTCACTAGGAATGATTTGTGTGTCTTCCATCTGCGTACATGATCCACAAGAAGGTATGTGAAGTACAAGTCTCCATATTCTGTACCCTGTTAAAACTGTTCTGGAAGAATAAAAGACTGTATTAAAAGTGAACTTTTGAAGCTAATACTGACAATTGGTCTGTCAGTATTGTTTATATTGATTGGCAGTAGTTCTCTAGGGTTCCAGACAGGGGTCTTTCCCAGACCTACCTAGAGCCCAACTTCCTCCTTGCAAAGCATATAATCTGCCTCTGAACTATTGCCCCTTCCTTATTGATGAAGCTGCCTTATATATACTGAGTTAGAAGACTGATCCATCTAGCACTGCTAGTCAGCACTTTAAGCTAACTTGACACAGCTCTTCAGGGTTTCAGACAAGATCTCCCAGCCCGGAATTGAATCTGGGATGCAAAACACATGCCCAGCTTCCACTGAGCTATAGCCGTTCAGGCCTCTTCCTTCGGAACTATGCGTATATTAATCAGGTGACTATATACACTTTAATCATAATGTATATAATCATTTATTGCATATAAAAGTACATTTTTTGATAATTTGCAATACTAGCTGGACAAGTTTATTATATTTCTCTCTTCATCTGTCAAGTGCCTCTTTGCATCCCTGTGTTTGAGATTTAGGACATTCAGTCTCTGGATGCAGGAACTCTTTAATTGTTTTAAAGGTGGATCACGATTATATGTAAAGGTTCAATGTTACTATTAACTATTTCAGTGTTTCAGTAAAGTTGCATTTACTTGCTTAATGTCCAGCACGAAATAGTGAAATGTGAGAGAAACTCTTTTATATCCTCCATATAGTGCCATGTATGCATCACTTTGCTGCATGCTTCACCTTGTGACTGTATAGGGCTTTACAGGTCCTTCCTTGCAACGAGGGCATTGTGTTGCAATGTGAGACTTTATTTGTAGTATGGTACTTGCCTCATTTTCTGTGAGATATACAGTATATATTACAGTGAAATTCACAGATGGGAGGGAGGGGATAATGTCTCCTAGGACTCACACTGAATCTTCAGGATTGATGCAATGTGATGAGTGCTTTCTTTTGGTTGGTCTCTTGGAACTTGCCATGCTCAGGAGACGGTTTTCCACATAATTGGGAAGACAGCTGTAACTCAACAGTGGACCACACGCCTTGCATGTTAAAGGTCCCAGTTTCAGTCTCTGGCATTTCAAGAGAAGCTGAAATATTGCTAGGATGTTCAGCCCTGACGACCCGTGTGGGGCTATCCTCTGCAAGCAGGGCAAAGGTGGGGAAAATGCATGGAGCCTATTGGCTGCTTATTTGACAGGGGCATGGCGCAGCTGTTGTCAGGGCTCCTTTGGGCACCTGGTGACAGTCTGCACTGATTTTGCAGGCCCCTCCCACCCGCTCTTTGAGTAGTCTGAGATTAGCTGGTCACCCCTTTGGGGGCCCAGGTAAGAATATTTTGTCAGCTACCTCATTGGCCATGGTTGTTTGTTTGTTTCTTTAATTTTTTTTTTTGCCTGTCTGGGCCTGGCAGATCGTTGCAGTGATTTGGGAAAAGTTTGGGAAAAGGTTCCCTTTAGTTGCCCAGTTAGTGTGCTGGTGGGATAGTTAGGGAGGGAGCTGGCATACATGCTGATGTAAGCAACATCAAGGGTGAGCCAGGACCACTCTGACAACATCTGCCTGGCTGGCTGGTTGGGAAACTGGCTGGCGAGCTCCTTATCTAGTTCAAGCAAAGACCAACCCAAGGTGGGTTGGTGCTGCCCAACTGCCTCAACCCTTTGGGGTTGGCTGGGAAAGGCTAAACCAACACTCAGCTGGGGTGGTGCCTGGAGCCAGGATGTCACACCCATTGGGAGGCTGGGGAGGTAGATGGCCTGGCCGTTTCCCCCAGTTGTAGCTGCCAGCACATGGGGTTTTCCCTAGTGGAATTTTTTTCCTGCTGCAGGTTAAGTTTGTTGTGATTTTATCAATAAAAATTTAATTATCCCAAGCCTCTGCCTTGTGTGCTGATTGGGGGGTGCCAACATAAAATATTTTTATCCTTGGGATCATGGATTCAGCGTATTGTAGTTGACAACACCAAGCAGGATGAACCAATGGTCTAACTCAGCACAATGCTCAGTTTACAATGCCCCTGACTCTGTTCTGTGTAGTCTGTAATATTTTTTCATAATACCTGAAACCACAGTCTGCATGATAAAAAAAATAATGTTTTTAGAGCATTATAAGCATGATTCAAATTATTTTGTTGTAACCATTATGATCTGCAGCAGTGTTTCCCAAACCTTTTAGACGCCCGAGAGCCAGAGATGTAACCATGCCCCTAGTGCCACCGCCCTGCCCCCCCGGGCCACTCTGCCACACCCCCAGCATCTGGAATCACTCCATTTAGGAGCATACCAGATGCAAGAGAGGGAGGAAGGGCAGGCCATAAAGCACATTGCTTTCCCCCTCTGCTGCACCTAGCCACAACCAGCATCCGCCTCACCTTGCAGCACCACAAACATGCCTCTGCCTAGAGCAGCAATTTTCAACCACTGTGCCATGGCATATTGGTGTGCCATGAATGGTCCACAGGTGTGTGTGGAAGTTTGGGAGAGAGTCATTTATTAACAAGGCCAGTGGGGGATGTGGGCCCCCCTCTGGCAGTGTGATGTGCCTTGTCAATTGTCAAAACACTGATGGTGTGCCTTAACAATTTTAGCGTCAGTGTGCGTGAGAAGAAAAAGAAGAAAAAGGAAAATTGCTGACCTAGAGGGTGTTGCCTGATTTATAAATGCCAAGGGGTGTGGCTATAATGGTGATTGGGCAGCAGTGTTTCCCCTCCCAAGTAGCAGCTTGTTTAACCTCTGATGTACATAGTCTAATCTGCCCTGTCAGTTTTGTGAACCACCAGAAATTGGGTCATGACCCACAATTTGGGAACTGCTAACCTACAGTGTAAGGTAACTTCAAGCTGAACTGTGCCTCTTCCCCTCTGACAGAGAAACACTGCAGGACATAGCGCATGCCGCATTGGCATAGTTGCATCAGTGCTGCAAAATTGGATAAGAGTGGGTCCAAAGTCACACAGGCATATTTCCCTCCCCCTTTACTTTTGGATTCTATTAGTATGCAGACAAAATACTGTAAGCTCCCTTGGAACCTATTAATAAGGAGGGGAAAGGCAGGGTATACATATTTTAAATAAACAAATATTACTGTTCTCATATTGCTGGGCTGAGGCTGAGAGACAGTAGTTTGCCCGAAGCTATCGAGTGAGTTCATAACAGAGGGGAAATTCATATTGGGCACCTGCTGATTTATTGCTGTTTCTAAACTATGTAATTGTCTGGAGTACTATACAGGCATGCCCCGGTATCCACTGATTTGGTATCCATGGATACCATGGATACTGGGAATCCTATTAAAAAAGATAGGAGGACATTGAATCTCTTTTTTTACCTTGTTGCAGCAAAACTACTGATATTCCCCTATCTTTAAAAAGGCATTCCATGTATCCACACAGTGGATACTGGGGCATGCCTGTATTGCAATAAGGGGTTGAGAATGTGAAAAAAAAAATGTATGCTGCATGTACAAATATAAAGATTTCTGGCATTGATATGCTGGGTAATTAGACTGATTGTAGCTGAGCAGCAGTAGTGAATTATGCATTAAAGTGAAAAGGACATAATTCCGGCACCCGTATTGATGTATCATTGTGGCAAATGCTATGGTCAGAATGAGTTGTTCTGACTACAGTTTACATGGGGCTGGCACATCCATAAGGTGAGCTGAGCTGTGCCCTTTGACCTCTGTGGTTGCCTAACTCAGCTCCCATTAGCCCACTGACCTCTTCTCTCTGCTCTGCTGTTTTAGGTTTTCAAATATTATGCTGTAGCAGGTGGAACAAGGAAGCTGGGAAAATCCTGTCTCACTTTGGCTTCTCCCAGCTCCTGGCCCTACTTTGCTGCTTTGTTTAAAAGCATACAGCAACAGAGCAGGGAGAAGGAAGCAGGTATGCTGGATGAGGTGGGGAGAGGCCTGTCTCCAGCATGGTGGGGTGGAAGGAGGAGGTAGCCACAGAGATGATGATGCTGTTTCCTGATTCAGAAGAGTACTGCCATCACCTTCTCTCTTCCGGCAGTGGCAAATGGTCAAAAAGGGCCGCTGTTATTCCCTTGCCTCCTAAATGTGTTTGGGGGTGCAAGAGCAGTGATGGGACAGGATTTCTGCCGCATTTTAGGTGTCATTGTCCCCTTGGGCCACGTCTGAGTTTAAACACAGGTCTGTGGTTTCTCCTGTAGGTCTGCAACCTCTGGGAGACTCTGAAGAGTGGGAAATTGTCTACCCAGCATTATGGAGCAGAGGCCAGCAGGAACCCACTGGAGGCAGCGGCGCAGGAGGCAGCTGCAGCACTGATGGAAACTGTGGGAATCGCAGCAGCAATGTTGGTGCTACCTCTGCATCCAATCAGGGGGGTGGGCAGCTCCCGTGAAGTCCGCTCAGTGTCTTCGTCATCTCACAGGCAGCTACAGCCAGTTGGGGATACTTCGGAGGATGACGGCTCAGAGGATGAATATGAATCTCAGGAATTCTACCACTGGTTTCCTCAGGGATCTAATGCTACTACCCAGCTACTACCTCCTCCACCCCTTCCTCCTCCAGAGGCTGGGGATGAGGTGCTGCTGAGGATACCAGCTTTTGCTCAGGAGCTCTACCTGCTGCTCAAAAGAGATAGCCGCTTCCTGGCCCCTGGCTTTGCAGTGGAGGAACGACTCATGAATGAGAGGAGGAATTTCCCAAACTCTTCCCAGACCCAGACAGAGAGATCCTGTTACTATAGTGGGTCTGTGTTGCATTTCCCTAGCTCCTTCGCTTCATTCAGCACTTGTGGTGGATTGGTAAGTTTTACAATGTACAATAATCTCCCAGTCTGTTTTTCTTATTCACCCCTCTGTTTTATTCTTCTTTTGCATAAATCCACATTTTTTCCACTTTCTCTTTTTCCTCATCTCTTTATAATCTGATCTGTGTCTACTTAGAACTAAGGCCCATTGTGTTCAGTGGGGTTTACTCCCAGGCAAATGCATATAGGATTGCAGCCCTAGTTACACGTGTTCACTATAATCAGTCCTTAATCATGTTCTTGCAGCATGATCCTATGCAGGTCAAGGTCAAGGTTTCCCCACGACTGAATGGTCTAGTCGTGACCGACGGTAGGGGGTGGAGCTCATTTCCGTTTCTAAGCCAAAGAGCTGGTGTTTGTCCTAGGAAAATCTTCCGTGATCATGTGGCCAGCATGACTATACGCCCAGGCTCGTGGAACACCTTTATACTCCCACCGAAGTGGTACCTATTTATCTACTCACATTTTTACATGCTTTCAAACTGCTAGGTTGGCAGGAGCTCGGACAAGCAACGGGAGCTCACTCCATTGCGTGGTCTCGAACTGCCATCCTTCCGGTCAACAGCTCAGTGGTTTAACCTGCAGCGCCACCACGTTCCTTCCTATACAGGTTACTCAGAAGCAAATTCTATTCTACTCAGTAGGATTTACTCCCCAGTAAGGGTGCATAGGATTTCAGCCATATACAGGTTGGCCCTTGTTATCCATGGGGGTTCCGTTTCCGGAACGCCTGCAGACACAGAAATCCACTGACGTTTGAATCTGCTGGTTTGGGCTTTCCTGGGAGGCTGGCCTTCAAATCACCTTGCAATTGGGTCCAGAATGCAGCGCCAGTCAGGTTTGGAGATTCAGGTGGGCCCTCCTCTGTGGGTTCAGAACTCATTATGAAACCCATGGATAATGAGGGCCATCTGTACTGCAATCCTATGCATGTCTACCAAGCAATAAGCTCCAGTGAGTAGAATAGGACTTACACTCAGGTAACTGCAGCCTTTATCTTGTTTTCTGTCTTCTTTCCCTGCCTACCCCATCCTTTCTCAATGTTTTGTGAAACCTCATGTAGAGCTTTTATAAGAGACTTGCAGTCCAATCCTGAACTGCTTAGCTGCCACAGGCTCAAGCGGCAGCAAGGCAGCTGCTGGAGTCTCCCTGGGTGAAGGAGACATTCATCCCTTTTCCCTGGGGAAGGACCCGCCGACCGCAGTGGGACTCCTTGGCTCGCTACTGGCTATTTTGCTGGCAGTGAATCAAGCAGCCCAATGTCGGGCTGCACGAGCCACCGCTGGGGATAAAATCTGGTGGTGGAAGCACCTCCCCTTCCCCTGCCCGGTTCCTCCCCCCTTCCTGCCGCCTGCCCCAAACGGGCTTACTGGTGCCACTCATGTTGGGGCCTGGCACTGAATGAATGCCGCCCCAGCGTGGACATACGCGTGTCACAGATGTGCTTTACGGCATGTTTGCAACATTGTTTCTGGTGGTACACACATACTGCCAGCGATAAAGGCCTTCAGGGTTGGGTTGTGAGGGCTCATGTAAGAGACTGAGGTATGATGCAGGACTTTCCCAGTTTGAATCTTGCTTCTGCCTTGAATGTACTCAGTAGGTAACCTTAGGCAAGCTATACCCTCTCAGTCCCCATAACTTTAATTTGGGAATAATAATACTCTCCTTACAGTATATACTGTATAAACAATATATATAAAGCACTTCGCATACTCAAGAAGTACAAGTATTATTTGTCCTTTTTCCTGTGCATAAAATCATCAACAGCCCTCCTTTCATGCTATTGCCTTTAATACTTGATACTACATCACTGACTTTCTTGATACCATTTGATCAATTATTTCATAATGTCCAATTTAAATCATGTTTAAATCTTAGGTTGATATCAAAGGCCCAGTATCCTAGCCATCAACTACACGGATGTTACTCCCGTATTTCCGTGAAAATAAGACCTAACTGGAAAATAAACTCTATACTAGCATGATTTTTCAGGATGCTCATAATAATAAGTTCTACCCCAAAAATAAGCCCTACCCCCAAAATAAGCAAGGCTCTGTAGGGGCTGCTCCGCTGGTTGCGGCCAGGCAATAACGGTGGGCGGCCCCCCTCGGTGAAGTGAGCTGCAGGGACAGCCGCTTTGGCCCGCCAACTGGCTGGACCGCCCCCGCCTGATGACAGCCAGAAACGTGGGAGACCCTGGGTGCACTATCCGACATCATTGGGCGGCAATGACCCATGTCCTCCCTGTCTGGCGGTGTGCGGCTCCCTGGGCGGAGCAAGCAGCGAGCCACAGCCACGGCGGCTTCGACCTGCCGGCTGGCTGGGCCACCCCCACCCAACAACAGCCAAGAAACACGGGAGACACTGGGCATGCCATCCGATGTCATCGGGCGGTGACGGCCCGCATTCTCTCCATTTGGCGATGCGCAGCTCCCTGGGCGAGTGCGAAGCTTGGCTCACCGATCGGGAAACAACAAGGGCCTTGGTGAGGCGGGGCAGGAGTCCCACATCTGGGTTGGGTGGGTGGGACCCAGGCAATTGGGAGGCCCTTAAGGAGGCTCCACGGGGCAGGGCTGGGGAGACGTGGGTACATGAAAAAATAAAACATCCCCTGAAAATAAGCCCTAATGCATCTTTTGGAGCAAAAAATAATATAAGACCTGGTCTTATTTTCGAGGAAATACAGTATATATGTTATTATATATGTTACTATGGACACAATCCTAACCAACATTCCAGCACCGTGGCAAGAGCAATGCAGCTCCAAGGTAAGGGAACAAGCATTCTCTTACTTTGAGGAGGCCTCCATAACTACAACTCCACTGCAGAATGCAAAATAGGCCCCTTGGCACACCTATGTCAGTGCTGGAAAGATGGTTACGGTTGCGCCCTATATGTGAGAACATTACCATGGAAAATAAACTGAAAAGAGAGGTTTCTGTTCCAGAGACACAATCTGTCGCAATCTAAAATGTTCTAAATGTTCTAAAATGTTTTATATCTACAGTTACTACGCTTGGTTTCTGCACATTTCTGTTAAATTGTGAATTCTGTTATTTATTTAATACAATTGTACCCCACCTTTCCTCCACACTGTGGGCAAATTTTGTTAATTCTTCTTCAGCTAGTAGAAATGCAATGTTTGTTTACGGAGTCATTTATCCAAGAGCCCCAATTATCCAGTAAATTTTCTCTTTACTGAGCATACTTTGGCTACAAAATGCCTGGTGGATGTATAGGTTAGAACAGTTTTCAAATTGGGGCATCATGACTCTATAGCCTGCCAAGCCCTGCTTCTTTCCCCAGGAACGCGTTGCTTCTGGTCATATAATGGGGCTGGGGAGACTTACCACTGCCTGCCCCAGTGTCTGGGAGCCTTGAGAACCCCTCTGCAGGGCTCCTTGAGCTTTAGAAATGTTAATTGCAATCCACTTCTGGGTTGTGATAGCGAAACTGGAAGTGGGTCGCAATAGTTTTTTAAGTACTTGCAGTGGTTCCTGAACTCCCAGAGAAATTGAGAACCGCTGGATTAGAGAGAAGAAAAAATGCTGGGTAAACAGGCTCTGAATTAATGTTTTCTGCCCTTTTGGGACTCAGGCTGCAACCATAGGTGCTGACTTTGTGGGTACCAGGGGGTGGAGGACACCCACAATAATTTTTGACAACCCACAGAGCGGAGCACCCCCATGCCCGCGAAACCCTTGGCCTGGTCATGTGGGTAAACCTACCCAAATTCTGTTTGGCGTCTCCAGTTTGTTGCAGTGCTGGAAGGCATGCGCTCCAACGCTCCTTTTCATTATTCACAAGGCTAATATGGGCCTTGAATTGGTTTTTATTTCTCGTAGGTCCCATCTGTTGCATGCTGATTTTGATGAAGTGATTGGGTTGGGAGAACACAGACAAGATTGTTAACTTTGCAGCCAGCCAGCCAGCAGCACTGAAAAAGCAGTCTTGCTTGTGCGCTGTGGCTAGGAGGGGGCTGGGGACTGGCCCAGGGTTTACTGGTTTTCTTTGCGAGAGATGGTGGGAGCGACAAAAGGCAAGTGAAAGCTGGCAGGAGTGATAGAAGGCGAGAAAGAGAGAGAGTTGGTGGGAGTGACTGAGGCCGAACGAGAGATGGCAGGAGCGATGAGGGCGAGTGAGAGATTTGAAGGTGCTATTTTACTGCTGTGTGTGCATGGCTACACCAGGGGGCATGGCTATGTCCACATTGCTGCATTGGGTGTGGCTACATCAGGGAGCCCAATGTTGAACTCAAGTCAGCTCCCCTGGCTGCAAAAGTCAGAATTGTGGAGAGTAGGCGGAAAAAAACCGAAGTTGAATATTTGAGAAAGTGGTGTTGCTGGGGTTATAGGCTGCAACAGGTGAGGTGCACAAAGGCGGGTGACACTTATATTAAATTATAACATTTTTGGTACTATTTTCAAATAGTACCATCATGTTATATATAATTCTATGCAGAAGTTTCTGCAGAATGCAATGAAACAAACCATATTGAAATATATATGTGCTACCAAAACTTATAGTCAAAATAACAGAAAAGAAACAACGGCATTCTGTAACAAAAAAATGGATTTCCTTAACTCAAATTGACCAGTGAAACAGATTGTTCTGAGAGCCGATGGGGTGTTACAGTGGCGGATCTAGGGGGGGCAGGGGGAGCAAGAGCCCTGGGCGCCATCTTGGGGCTATCTAGGGGGGCGCCAGTTGCCCCCACAACATTGTGTGGGTAGACCTGGACTCCGGAGCCCAGGTCTACCCATTGGGACCAGCCGCGAGTAGACCTGGGCTCCCTCGAAGGGAGCCCAGGTCTACCAACGGCCATTTCTATTAGGTAGACCTGGGCTCCGTCAAGGGGAGCCCAGGTCTACCCACGGTCATTTCTAATGGGTAGACCTGGGCTCCCTCGAGGGGAGCTCTACCCAGGGCTGCTTCTGGGGGTAGACCTGGGCTCCCATGGGGGCACCCTTCTATTGGGTGCCCCGGGTGCCATTTTGACTAGGTCCGCCCCTGGGGTGTTATGACACAGCAGGTAACTAATAAGGTGTTAGAAGGAGAGCGCAATCCTAAACTGGAGTTAGGCCAGCATAAACTAAGCCAACAAAGTTTGGCCAATACAAGGGCTACCGTAAAGCTCCTCTCAGAGTCAGGGAGGATGGCTCATGTTTGTGCTGTCCTCCTGCACTGGGTGACGCAAACCTAGTGTTGCCACTGATTTGATTCCCAACTCAGAAACTGTAGTCTGAGATCTAACCAGAGCCATGTGGTACGCGAGTGGCAGGTGAGGTAGAATCACCCCACTGGAGTTGAAAAGTTCGCCACTGTTTTTCAGTGCTGCCACTACTGCTGTGATGGCTGTGATCCTGCAAACATGTACAACCCATGGGCTCCAGCTGCTCAGCGCCTGAGAATTGTCAGTGTTTATGTAATCACAGCAGTGGTGGCACTTTTCAAATAACTACAGTCTGGTGGTTCTGCCTCACCTGCCACACCCACATTGCATGTCTCTAATAAAGGCTCTGAATAGGGAAAATTCATTTATTTGCAACTTCATTTTGCAGGGAATAGGATTGCCTTTTTTTTTTTTTTTTTTTTGCTGTCTGGCTGCCTGTTGAGACCTGTCATGCTTCTGAATCCTTGATTGTATAAGCAAAATTGTTGGTGATGGTAGTTAACTACTGGTATGACTTCTGCAGATTTAATCCTGGATTGCACCATATGAAAGTCAAAATTAGTCCAAGTGACAGCAATAGTGGTTTCTGGTATGAACAAATGTCCCAGGATATTTAAGGGTGGGTGGAGATAGTACTGGCAGCTGGGATGATGTAAATTCCTGGAACGATTTAAAACAAAGAAATTATTTTTTTCTTTAGCCAATTATTAATGTGCACGCCTGCAGAACTAGATAGAATAAGAGCAGGGATGTCATTGACAGTGGCTAAGAGACCAAGGAGAGCCAGTGGCATCTCAGATGAATACTGTATATCCTGGATTTTGTGGTTGGTTAGCTGTAATATACACAACAGTGCTACAGCTATGAAGACATCCTTGGCTTTCATTTCAAAGTCAGGTTTCAACCCAATAATATTGAAAATAGCTTGCCAGCATTTTGAGGGGACTTGAGTTAGTTTAGTTTATTCCTTTTAAAATGTATGGACTTGTCAGACTTGATAGGATTTTATAAAGTGAAATCAGGTAAATATGCAGCTTTTTCAAGCGTTGGTTGAACATTTGCCAAGCATTTGCTAAGCTTGCCTGTTGCAACCAATTCTTATTCAAACTGTTATAGGGGAAGATCTATTAAGGGCGCAATTCTACCCAGTGCTGGTATGGCAAGGCTGGCTGGCCAGCGCCATGTCTGATGCTGGGTTGGGGAGGCTGGAGCCTCCCCGCGGCAAGGGAACATTTGTTCTCTTACTGTAGGGGAGGCTCCAGCGCCCCCTGTGCGTTCCTCAAATCTGTGCCCTTTAAAGAACGGGCGCAGATCTGAGGAGACCACGTGGCCCGAATCGGGGCCACACGGCCTCTACAATGGGCCTAGGATTTGGCCTTATGGCCGAATCTGAGGGCCGCCCATGTCCCGCCCTCGTTCCGCCCACATTCTGCCCTCCTCCCGCCAATCCCCGGAGTGCGCTGTCATAGCGCTTCCCTTGCGCCGGCTGGCTTCGGCTGACACAAGGGAGGCGCTGCTCAGGCGCTAGAGGGCCGGCCCTGTGGCCTTAGCGCCAACATGGGGCAGCCGATCGGTGTCCCCGTGTCAGCGCTAAGCGCGCAGCGCCAGCTCAACCTCGTTGTGCGTGTACTGTAGGTTTGTGCTGCCCGTGATACCCAATAATAAATTTGCTTCTGAAAAGTATAATTTACAGGTTTTATACCTGTTTTATATACTTGCTGCTTTTTTTTTTTTAAAAAAAGGGAGGTTTCCAGTATGTTAATGAGATTGGTTATGAAAGAATAGCCAAAACTTCGTCATATGAACATCATTGGAAATCATGTGACTACCTTTCATTTTCACTTTGATTGTATCAGTATACTTATAAAAGTTTATGTAGTGCTGATCTGATAAATTTTTTTCATTGACATTCTCTCCTTTTTCCCCTCCATACTCTCAATAAGATTTGTATCAGTTTTTATAAGGGCTAGAATCTAGCCCTTATAAAATCTAGAATTCTTATAAAAGAATCTAGCCACTAGATGAATTGGTCCAAGCCAAAGACAGATTGTAGGAACATTTTTATTTGTTCAGTGCTGCATATATTATATACAGTGGGGATAATTTGTGTGCATCAACACATGGTATCTATAATTGAGGGTGCAATCCTAACCTGGAGCTAGGTTGGCACAGTTAGGCCAGCACAAGGGACAATGTAAAGTATGTTTGGACCACTCTTGGAGTCTGAGAGGCCTGCCCACAGACGTGCGCCATCCTCCTTGACTCTGAGAGTGGTCCAAATGCACTTTACGTTAGCGCCTGTGCTGGCCAAACTTTGCTGGCCTAACTGTGCCGGCCTAACTCCCGTTTAGGATTGTGCTCTGAGTGTTGGTTCAGGTATTTGTTGCATTGCCCCATGAACACAATAGGTGTCTTAAAATTGTTTGGTGCTTATTAACAAACATATTCTACACCATCAATTATCTTTTTTATTGGTATCATAGGAAAGATTATGTTGGTCTACCTGGTGGACTGCTGCTCGCATAGCTTGTGGAGATAGCTGCCAACTGGAGTGATTTTTAAAGTCTTTCCTCCTACATCTGAAGCTTGTCAAATCTAAACATTTTCTGCAAGGGAAAAATTACGCAGCTCTGCCACATGTAAGTTTGAGGCTTTCAGATACTCGGAAGTCTCAATTTTCATTCATACTTTTGAAGTTCTTTCTCTGCCCAATGGTAGTGAATGCTTGTTGTTCTTTTTTAGAAGAATTACTGAATGGTATTACCATATAGCCTTCCTGGTACACTTGGGCTTTAAAAAAAATTACAAGGAAAATTTTGTTCATGCAAGCATGGGCCTGGGTGGGAATAATCTTTCTGACTGAAAGGTCTTAGAGTTCAAAGGGCTTTACTTTGTTTACTTTAATTTATCACTCATTTGAGTTGTAGATAGATATGTTTAAACAGGTGCTATCAGATTTAACATCGGGGAAAATGGTTTAGGAGGACATCAATGAAACTGTCAAATGAAAAGAGAATACTGAAGAATTTGCTTTATCACAGAAGTCCAGGGAGATCTAAGGTTTAGTGTGGTAGATTTCTGAGCTTTAGTTATGTCTTGCTAGGAATCTGAATGATTCTAAAACAGGCATTCTCAGTACTGCATGTCGAGGAAGAGACCTTTGCTGTGTTCTTTAGGGCTAGATGCAGGGAGATAGCAATATCCTGCCTTCTTGTTCCTTAGGTGCCCTGCTGCAGAAGGGCAGAAGCTGGATATCAGCGCTGGAGTGCAGGGAGAAATAGCTTAAAAGAATCAGAATGCAAATTTTTCTATAATGGTTCTGCACTTCATTCTGTTCTTGCTTTAGCGACCCTCCATATTAAGTTCTTTATACCATGCCTGGTATTGCTTTAATCTTTTATTGCTGACAATGTTGTTCTACCAGTTAAACTGTTATCTACAATTTCTTAATACAGTGGTTCCCAAACTGTGGGTCAGGACCCACAAAGGGATCACAAGCCAATTTCAAGTGGGCTGCAAAGCACCTAGAGCAGCCGTATTGAAAATATGGGAAGATGGGATGCTGGAAAGGGGGAGAGCTGTGTGGTTGTTTTGCTTGTGTCAAGACTGTAAATAGGCTTCTTTCCTTTCTGATTCACTTTGCTATTGGAAAACAGCTGAGAAATAACCCAACTTAGGAAAGCAGCAGGCTCTGACTGTCACAATCTGACAGACTTCACTTCTGGTGTGTCCTGGACAGATTGTCATTCTAAAAAAATGGGTCCCAGTGCTAAAATGTTTTAGAACCACTGTCTTAACATATTGTTCAAATCATATGAAAGAGGCAGTTTAGCTTTGGGGGATCCTGTACGAGTTTCCCACCTGGGCTATCATGGATGATGTGTCCTGTTTTGTCCACAGGGGTTGTAAGGACATTCTTCCCATGCTGTATGATTTCTCTTGCCAAAAAGAGACCTGATCTCTGACTCTCTGACTCATCAAAGACAGTCTCACTTTTCCTGAGCCTCTAGCAATATATAAAACAATACAGGTTGATTATCTCTTATCCAGGCTGCTTGTGGCAGGAAGGTGTCTAGATTTTAGATTTTTCTGGATTTTGGAAAAACTGCATAAATATAATGAGAACTGCTTCCTCTTCCTTTTTTCACTGTTACCCATGTGGGTGTCTACTGGCCTCTTTGATATTTTTCAACAATGGCACACACTACAAAACAGAGAATGGAACTTACAGCCTATACATGGGAAATGAACACTTCTCGTGTTTGCACTTCTGAAAGTAAAAAAAAAAAAAAAGTATTGGACAAAAATGTTTGGATTTTAAGATAGTCTGGGTTTCGGATGTCTGGTTAAGGGATCATCTACCTGGATAAGCTAAGCATCAGCCTAAATGAATCATTCTGTTAATTTAACAAGAAAGGATAGAAACTTTATTTGCTCTAATGTTATAATTAACCAAAATGAGATCAGTTCATCTTGCAATTAGAGCAAAGCAATCCTCTAGCTACCACATCATTAATAGGAGCCATTCTCCAAAACTGTGGTAACTTTACACATTTCACGTCCTGTGCAACACCCCTGTTCAAGCATTCTTTCTTCCAGTGCTTAAATTATATGCCTGTAAGTTAGTTAAATGCTTATTTTGTTTAAACGTTCTGTGTTCTACAGTCGGCTTACAGTATAAGTTTGTCATCCCATCTGGGAACATCCAGCAGCTTGTTCTTGTTCATCCAGTATAGACTTCTCTCAGGAAATGTAGGGGAAGAGATGCATGTAAGGGTCTGGGAAACGCAAGCTGCTACATGTTCCTAGGTGGGAGATCCAGCCAGACACTGTTTCTCTTGGGTTCAGAGGGAAGCCAAGAAGAGCCATACTGACAGTATATGTTAGCAAAAGTAAGGGCCCAATCCTATCCAACTTTTCAACATCGATGCAGCCACAATGCAGTCCCAAGGGAAAGGAACATATGATCCCTTACCTTAAGGAGGCCTCTGTGACTGCCCCACCACCACAGAATGCAGAGCATGTCCCACTGACACAGCTGCATTAGTGCTGAAAGATTGGATAGGATTGGGCCCTAATATGTATTGGAATGCAGAGGAAGCATTAGGCGAGAGGGAGCTTGTATTATATACATAGAAGATGCATTAGGCCAGAGGTGCTAAAACATAAGGCTTGTGGGCCGGATACTTTTTTTTTTTTTTTGCATTCTTTTAACATATTTTATGATCCCAGGGATTAATTTGTTGTATGTTGTATTTTTAATATTGTTTTTATTGTCTTTTAATACTGTTTTTAATTGTTTTTTATTGTGTTTTACTTTGTAAATGCCGCCTTGAGGGCCTTTGTGGCGGAAAGGCGGGGTACAAATCAAATAAATAAAAATAAATAAATAAATAAAATAAAATACTGCCTCTGGAAGCTTTTTATTTGGTCCCCATGATAATTGGGCTCTCCCAGCACCACCATTAGCTCAGCTGTTGAGCAGCAAAGTGACATCTTGGCGGAAATGGCGCTGCTGAAAGGTTAGCCTACATGATAATTGGGCTTTGCCATATCTTGAAAATGTGATCAAGGTTTACGTATTGTCATTTTCAAGTAATGACTTCCTAAGTGAGAACAAAGTGCTTATTTCTGGCAAACATCGGCTAGATAATAGCACTTCCTGCTTAATGGCATCACTTCTGGGCCACAGCAGATGCCATGAATACTACCTGGCTTGCTGTATGAAATGAGTTTGACACCTCTGCATTAGGTGAAAGCAACTTATAACAATGCCCCTTTAGCTGGCTGGGGATTCCTGCCAACTGTGGAAGGACACACATGTGGCAGGTTCTGAGGTAGGTCTGCCCAGTTCCTTATCCACCAGTTAAATTCAAAGGGAATTGGCATCTACCTAGTTCCAGGGAAGTTAGAAGTTTAGCTTCTAAGGCAAAAGCTTAACATTTCTTATACAGACAGGTCTCCCACCCCCTTTAGATACAGTATTATTCTGTAAAACCATGATTTTAAAAATTTGGGGTTCAGTGACATCGAAAATAAGCAGTGGCGTTTCTACAGGGAGGGCAAAGCTCTAAGTTTTGCAAGAAGCCTTACCTTGCAGTGGAAATCACTCCTCTCCTGCACCGTTTTAGCCAATCCTCACAGGGAAAAGCAACATCTTGGCATTGCTTACTGGCTACAGCAGCAAGGGAGAGGAGGGATTTACATGACAAGGTAAGGCTTCTTGCAACACTTAGAGCTTTGCCCTTCCTGTAGAAACGCCTCTGAAAATAAGCAATGATAAATCATGCTGGCCACTCTTCTTTGCTGGTGGTAAACAGCTGTTAATTGGCGTCAGTTCTGGATCTTGATCCAGAAGCCGGCAGACAAGTAAATTGAAGTAGCAGCAGCTCCAGGCCTTACGGAGCTGGCAGACAGGGCAAATTGTAAAGTTCATTTGAACTCTTTGAACTTATTGTAGTCTTTTGATATCCATCCATGATAGTATGGGAGAATTTTGCTTGATATAAGTTCGTTGGCATTTGTCCGCATGCAGCAGCAGACTGAGAACTGAGACCTTTAAGGGGACCACTATACATTCTGTAGTCTGCACACATGGGGTGCACATTTGGAGTTCAAAGAAGAGGGGATGTTGACCCTGAAAAAACTTCAGCAATCAAGTTGCAAAGAATGCTTAGAATTCGTGTTAATTCCACGGCAACTACTGGGATTTCACGGTATCTGGGATTAGATATGGTATTATTCTGTAAAACCGTGATTTTAAAAATTTGGGGTTCAGTGGTGACACCCCTTCCTCAGGATGGCACCTGGGGTGCTCAGCCCCCGAGCCCATAGGACATGTTTACAGAGTGAAATGAAGACGTAAAATATTTTTAATGTATCTTTCCTCTACAAATTTCCTTAGAGCACAATCCTAACCTGGAATTAGGGTGGCACAAGTTACGTGTGCTGGCCCAGGAGTGTTATAAACGCACCATACTGTATAGTGTGTTTGCAACACTCTCAGAGTCAGGGAGGCTGACGCACGTCCATGCGCCAGGTACAGATTGCGCCCTTAGTTGTTGTAACTGGGAAGTGCCTTTCCTTGTATATAAGTATGCTGGGTGAGAGGAAAGAACCTTAAAATCACTTCCTAAAATAGTTATTGTGTTAGACTTTTATGGGACTATTTATACTTCATAGCTTTTAAGATGGTAATGGCACATGTCTTTGCATGTAGTTGAATAAAAAGTACATTTTTGGACACACATTGTGCATTACACAATGTTTTTCTTGGATCCACCGATACTTAAGTCAAAATTATTTTCTGAATGAGTTTTAGATCCAAAAATGTAGAAATGTGCCCCGCAGCCAACTTGTTAAAGTGACTTCATTTTTTCAAATGTGACTACCTTCCAACAATTGCATGTGCTTATTTAATTACCTCAGCTGTGCTACCTTGGACTCTCACCAGATCTTCAAAGCAGAGCTGGGTCAAGTCAGGCCAGCTCTACTTGGATTGGGGCACCTCTTGGGAGAAGCCAGGTGCTGAAGTTATAGCTAGTCGGCAAATGACACACTTCACGGAGAACAATTACACTGCATAAGCTGCAGCAGAATGTTAAAGGGTATACAGTGCTAGAGGTATTATATTGTAACACTTATCACTTCGGTCCATGCTTCCTTGGATTAAAATGATTTATAATTAAAATTGCTGTGATGTAAAAAATATGCACTGTTTTTGAAAAATTGGTAAATGAACAGACTTCTGGAGAGAGAAGCAGCATTGGTGCAATCACCAGGAAACTTAAGGGGGAAATCTCTCTTAGCTTTCTCCACCTTGAATGAACACCCAGAATGACCAGTCTGACAGAGCAGCGCAGGCAGGGTTGTTGTGCCTTATGGTTGACAAATAAAGCAACTACAGGCATCCCCCTGCAAATATGGAAACCGTGGATATGGAGGAACCATTTTCAAATAGCAGCCCCCAAGCCCTCTCACATGCCCATTACCTTAGTTTTTGTTTCGTAGTGCTAGAAGCACTGGTATTTCTTGCTTTGATAAAGCAACATCTTGCTTCACTGAAGAGTGATGTGCAGACAACCAGCCTGCATTCTACAGACAGGAGATTACCTGAACAGGAGGTACTGAGTGCAGGAAGAACTTCCTCTTAAAGTTGAGTTAGACTCCCTCTAGGGTGCAGGCTGGTTGCCTGTACATTGCATTCTTCAATTGAGCAAGAATGTTGCGTTATCAAAGCAAAAAAATACCAGTGCTTCCAGTGCTACTAAACAAAAAAATGTACTGTTCTGTAATGCATATGGAGGGGTATGGAGACACATGTAGCTTCTGCAGGTTTCAGAAGGCCTTCTGGAGGGGACTGAACACAGCCTGGTCACCGTCAGAAGGTTTAAGGGAACTGTGTTTTTCTATATCCATGGAGGTTAGTGGGTGTCTGGGAACGGATTCCCTGTGGATACTGTGGCCCCATCAGAGTCAGAAAATCTAAATCTCTAGAAAAAACAAACCATATTTTTATGTTAAATATTTTATTTTTACCATATTTTATTTATTTATAAATAATAAATAAATTGTATAAATAAATATAAATAATAAATAAATAGGAAAAATAAACACAAAGTTATGTCTGTAGATATGGATTTCAAGTTGTGTTTTTTTTAATTTTCAATCAACTCATTTCATCTCAGCTTTACAAAGACAGTGCTTTTGAGACTGACATCTAAACTTTTGTGTGCTGTGTTCTGCATTGCTTTTGGAATTTTACTTGTGCAACCCAATCCTAAACACTTAGATATCCTTTGCATCTGCTTGTAGGGGTGGAGGACTATTTGTTTGTGGGCTTTAAGGAGAAGACTCTGTAGGCAGTGGCTGCACCATCAGCCTTTAGTGGACTAGAAATCACTTTATGTCAGTGACTAAGGGTGCAATCCTAACCTGGATCCTAACCTAACCTAACAAAGCTGCACAGTTAGGCCAGCAAAGCTTAGCCGGCACAAGAGCCACCCTAAAGTATGTTTGGATTTTTCTCAGAGTCAGAGAGGCTAGCACACAGATATGTGCCATCCTCTCTGACTCTGAGAGTGGTCCAATCGCGCTTTACGGTGGCCCTTGTGCCAGCCAAACTTTGCTGGCCTTACTGTGCTGGCCTAATTTCAGGTTAGAAATGCACTGACAATAACTCTGTTCATTTTATGGCGCTGCAATACCCTTTCAGATTTTCTCTGCCTTTTCTCAGGAGTCACAGCACCACTATGGAGCACCACTACCAAAACCAGGGGACATCTGATAAAACTGAGTGTTGGGAGAGTTAAAACAGATAAAAGGAAATTTTTTTTACCCAGCGGGTAATTAATCTGTGGAACTCCTTGCCACAGGAGGTGGTGATGGCATCTGGCCTAGATGCCTTTAAAAGGGGATTGGACAGATTTCTGGAAGAAAAATCCATCGTGGGCTATAGGCCATGATGGGTGGGTTGTGCAACCTCCTTATATTAGTAGTAGGCTATTTCAGAGTGCTGGGTGCAAGGGAGTGGCAACAGGATGCAAACATCTTGTTTTTCGTGCCTCCCTGGGGCACCTTGTGGGCTGCTGTGAGATACAGGAAGCTGGACTAGATGGGCCTTTGGCCTGATCCAGCAGGGCTCTTCTTATGTTCTTACTGTGGAGGACCCTTGGACTGTGTAATACATGCACACTTGCACAGAGAATGCATATCCAAATTAGCAGAATGATGTTCGAAATTCTGGAAAATGGCACTCATGACAATTCTGTCTTGCAAATCCTCCTTAAGTGTTGCTATTACATTGTATTCAGTTACCTCAGACTGAAATATACCCTGATGCATGTCTTAGGGGTTAAAAAAAAGCAGCATATAAAATCTGTCATGCTTTCTACAGAGTGGAATGCTATATGTGAGGTAACGATTTGTTTCTGAACGTTATTTTGCAAGGAATAGCCAAGTTACTAAATTTGGCTTCATCATACTTAATTATTTCCGTGTAGCCTCATGTCTGCCAGTGTTGTATAGGATGTTGTAGTAATTGATTGTAGTAATCTCAGTTTGAAATGTGCTACATTTTCTTGATGTACAACTTATCAGGGGCTTCCACGAGTTCAAGATGAGCTTTGGGACTTTGTTTCTTGGGTTTCTTCCAGTCTCTCAACATCATTTTGTTATAGCAAAATGCAAATGGCACCCTTGAGAAATTGTTGGCAAAAAAAAGTATGCAGTTGAGCCTACTTAAAAATAAACTGTTTAAGAAATAGTCCTGTGAAAAGAATAACATTTTCTGTAAACCAGCCTTAACATACGTTAAATTGAAGTTAAGCTTTTCTTAAAAGAATGAAGGCCCAATTCTATACTTGAGATATGTCAGTCTATCTCCATGTACACTGGCACAATAGTCCTGCTCTCATAATAGTCTGCTTGTTGGCAGACACAATATGAATTTTGGTGCAACATTGGAAGAATACTACAGATCCACAGATCAGATGTAGAACATTGGGCCATACTCCCTCTTCTCTCAAAGAGGAGCTTTGCTTGGCATTTTGATTGGTAATTTTTTAAAGAATAAGGCAATACATTTTATAAATATCCCCAGATTTAATGGCTAGCTAAAGTTTCTAATCAGTATCTTCCTTATGTGTCATATTTTTCACATAGTGTAATGCAACCCCTGGTACTATGTGATTGTACTGTGTGTTGAGAGGAGTCTTCCACTAGCACTTGCCTAAGAGCTCACAGAGATCAGCCCAGTGACATTTTCTGTTCGTTGTATCTAAGACATTGTTTCCATTATTTGTCATTTACTAGCAAGTGAAGATATTGTGTGGGATCCAGTGGACCGTGTGATTCTGTTTGCATGTGGATGTTTTTCAGTCATCTGTTTTGGCTACAGCTCCCACGCCTCCAAACACTTGGCAGCCAGATTGGCATTCCCTTTGATACCGCTACTGGAAAAGGAAATTTGTAACCTGACTTTCCACGTGCACTCCATTTTGAACCCTGTAATTCAGTGGTATTCAAACTTTTTAGATCAGGACCTACTTGTTAGAATGGCACTTGCGTTGGGACCCACCGGAAGTGATGTCATTAACCTGGAAGTGATGTTCTGGCAGGAAGTGGTGTCATTGTAACATAATAAAATGAAATTCCTGAAATGCAAATTGGCATTCTTGGACTTCAGCAATTGTACAACCATTAAACATCCCTGACAGAAAGCAAGCTAAGGACAAAATATGATGTAAAAGCACTGAACTAAAAACAAAATTAAAAAAAAACCCTCACTTGAAAATTCAAACTGTTAACACTCATAAAAGGAATATAACAAGAATAAGGGCTGCAATTTCCAGGATAGCTGCTCCCAGCTTTCTGCGACCCAACTGACATCAGGTCGCGACCCACCAAGTGGGTGCTGACCCACACTTTGAATAACACTGCTGTAATTAATTAAATTTTGTGCTTTGTTTTACTTAAGTAGGTAAGATGCAATTATACTTTGATTAGTTTTATTGTTCTGTTATGTTTGAGAGTAGAGCTGCAGCGTAGGTTAAGGATTTTAGTAATATCCTTCACTAAAACATTGAAACAAATTTCATAAGCATGTGGGAGTAGTAAGAGGAGTTGACCTGGTCAAGCACTGATCATGACCTATGCCTATCAGAAAGTCCATTTGGTCAGACCTACTTCTGAATTTTGAGTACCGTGAAACATTGGTTTCATTAGTGTATCCCACTGTATCCCCCAATGTATTATCAGTTATGGAGGGCAGCTCAGGGCTTTTCCCCAAGGCCCCTAGCATCCTAATCCCAGCCCAGCAAGCATGTCTTAAACAAGGAGTTGCAGAATAAAAACCACAAGTTCATCGTTGCTTACCTGTTACCTTATTTTACGATTGGGGAAGAAAACCTATTATATGGAATTCAAACCAGAAAACCAAAGGACTACTATCTGTTAGTTTTGGCACTGGTAAAGCTGATATTGCAATTTAACATCCCAATCCTAACCCGTGCTGGGAGGCCAGCTGGCCTGCCCCATATCCAGTGCAGGATTGGGGCTTTATGTGGTGCAACTCAGAGTAAGATAAATCTTTTCACCTTACCCTGTGTTGCGCTGCAGTAGTCCCAATAGGGCTGCTTACAGCTGCCCCAGTGAAATCCCTGATGCAACTCCAAGCGACCTGTGTAAGCGACCGGCACAGGTGTTAGGATTTGGCCTAAGTGCCAGAGGTTGGTCCCACCTTGCTCCCTGGGCCAGGCTGTCATGGGCCCGCCCTTATAGCCTTCCCCCCCACTCCGATCCTCCCTCCCTCCACTGTCCCTTCAACCTCCCCAACCCCTCATACTGGCCGGCGCAAACCTACCTGCCTGGGGAAGCATGGAGACTGGAATCAGCTTCCATGGGCTGGTGATGTCCTTGCGCCAGATCAGCCAACTCCTGAGTTGGCGCAAACTGATAGCATGTTTGCAACAGTACTGGCCAAACAGCGCCTTAGGTTTGCTCTCTTAGGAACATAAAATAAGACTCAGGGCTACACCTCTGTTATTTTTCTATTCTTAAGTGAGTTTTGTAGATCAGAATACTCAATGTACTAAAATAAGATACCAGTGAACTCAGGCTACATATATGTGTCTATTCCTATTCCTACACCTATTCCTATACACTTGAACTATAAATTTGTATATTGTGCAGTCACATGAGGAATTACCAATCTGCTCTTGCTGAATACTGTATACTGTAGATTAAAGACAGAACCATTGGATTGGCTTCCTTAAAGCGAGGCATCTTTATTTAAAAAGTAGTTTTAAACTCAAAAATTATGCCTACATTTGAAAAGCTTACTAATTACAGAAGTATTATTGAAGACTACTGAATATTTGGAAGTAACTAGTATGAATATCTTCTTGCATTTTCTTTGCTCCATTAACATGGCACTGCATGCATAAAATATATTTCATTTTGCTCAAAATAAACTAGCATAGATGAGTCTAATAGGCAGGTCTGAGGTTATTTCCAATTATTTGAGGGTGATGAGATTTCAAACTGACAGTTTCTTCTTGGTAATTTAGCATTTTGGATGGGTGAATTAATTGGGAGCCACAAGCTGGGTAATTTTTCCTGCTGATAATCCTGTGTTAAGAATTCAGCAAACAGTTGTGTTTAGTAATTCTCTACCAGCAGTTTAAGCCACTTCCTCTACCAGCCACTGTCAATATAATCTTGTTAATGTAAATTTGATGAAAAGCAAGACAACACCAATTCATTCCTTGTACCAAACCACTTGAAATGCTGCTGAAAGGACACTCAATTTGTGCTCCAAATAATTTATGCAATTTAGTAAAATGGCTTGAAGTGGTGGATAGGATTTGAAGGGTCCAACCTTTCACAATTGCAGGATTATTTCTCTTAAATAGTGGCTGACATATATTTATACTGTTTCAAATTTGCATAGGATTTGTGCTAAAAAGTGGCAAATATCTAGGTTCCCGCACAGTCATTAGCATGCCTGAATGCTTAAAAAAAATTTTTTTTGATCAGCCCTAACAGGAAGCAATTGTCTTTCTGCTTCCTGTTAGTGTCAATCTAGGTTTTTTTTCAAGCATTCAGGCTGTTGACAGCCTGCTCACATCATGATTGTATGTTTATACCTATCTTTTAAAGCAAGAAATACTTATCTGGTAAGCCTTTAAATAATGTTAATAGATGTGTGGGGGCCACTGTTAATACAGGTATCTCCAGATCCACAGGGAATCCCTGGAACAGATCCCCTCTGGATATGCAAAAACGACCTAAATTATATTTTTGTAATGAATATTGAAGGAACACTGCTTACAAAGCTTTTTATTTTAAATTTGGACACTACTACTTTGACTCTTGCGTTTAATAGTTGTAAACTCTTGCTAGGTAATTGTTTAAATCTATACTCATTTTTGGACAGTGAAGTAACTGGGTTTTAGTTTTTTAGTAATAAAAGCTTTTGCTCTCTATAGGCACTAAAAGTTTTGCAATACTTCCTTTCAGTGTTACACATCTAATAAATAAATAAATATATTTATCCCCTGTGTACTCTTTCCAATGCCAGTTGAGCTTAGAGGTTTTCTTGCAAGAAGTTTTCTTTGAGTTGTGCCCTGGGGCAAATTCAACTTCAAAATTTATTCTGGGATTCAGAATTGCCACACTCTGACAAGAAAGAATTACTCACATTTATTTCTGTTAATATGATTGTCAGTAAAACAGATGAGAGTTATTATGTCGGGGTAAGATAAAAAATGCAGGAGACCACCCTTCTCCATTAGAAAAGAAATAGCAGCAGGAACAGTATAATAATGCCTTTATTAATTTAACTGAAAATCTGGAAGGAGTGAGCTGGCATTTGCGTTTCACAGAAAAATTCTAAAGTGTTTAAAAAAAGAGTTCGGGGAGAAAAAACATATGTTACAGAGTATGGTAAAACTCTGTTAGTTACATATTAAGATCCTACTGCCTATGATTGGGGCTGACGTGCTTGATTTTTACAGCTTAAATAGTAGTTGTGGTGGATGAGAAAGCAGGGAGTAAATATTTGAATTGGACCTGAAGCATGTTGCCCTGTCTTTTGGGCAATGAGGCACTTTTTCAAAGTGGTGTCTCTTATATTTAGCAGAGGGAGAGCAACTGCCCTTTTTACCCCAGTGTGGTGTTTTTTCCAGTGGCCGTTGCTGGTGTGGGTACTGGGGGCACCTTTTTTTAAAGACAGGGGAACATCAGTAGTTTTGCTGCAACAAGGTAAAATGATAGGGGAACAGTAAACAAATCTCCTTTTTTTAAGGCTGCGATTGCCTTACCTGTCTCCTTGCTGGGCTCCAGGAGCTGCGGGGAGCCCTGCGGAGGCTTCCACAGGGCTCCCCCGACGTTGTAATACTGAAAAAACAAACCCGATTGTGAATTGTGAACCACTTCCGTGGTGTGATTGTGAAACCGGAAGTGGGTCACGATAGCTTTTTTCAGTATGGGGAGCCCTGCTGAGGGCTCCTGCAAGGTAAGGCGGTTGCAGCTCCCGTCACCCCAGGCAGTGAGCCAATCCTGGGGATCGCGTTGCTGCCTTCCACCTGCCCCTGCCCTCTAAAGGCCCAAAGTAGGAGGATTTCAGGCTGCGGCATTATGATGCCCCAGTTTGAAAACCTCTGCCCTACCCTTTAATTTCTCTCCATTTCTGTATCTGTGCCAGTGAGATGGTGAGCCTGCAGGCAAGGCCTGTCTTATAATTTTATGTATTGCGGTATTTTGTTTTGAAAGTGTCTTAGAAAAAAAATAGTACATTACAGTATTATCAGTGGTGTCATCTAAATGATTTAAGAACAGGTACTCACTTTTGATTGGCACGTGTCGGGACCCACCCACCGGAAGTGATGTCATAAGCCAGAAGTGATGTTGTGGCAGGAAGTGACATGAAAAAAGCCCTTTTTGAGGCCTCAGATTTTAAACTGACCCAACAGTTGCAACAGTATTCCACAGCACCCCCAGAACATGTTAAGGAGGCCTGGCATCATGTTAAAACTCCAGAGCAACTCATTTTTCAGTGGCAAGGAAAGGAAAGGCTCCGCTCGCTGCCTGCCTGCCTGGCTCTGAGAACATGCAGGCAACTCAAACATGCAGGAAATTCAAACGTTGCAGAGGCGGAGTCGACGAGTGGGCGGGTGAATGGGCGGGGCCTGCTGTAATCCTAGAAACCGGTACTCGCGTACCCCCGCGTACCCCCTGCATGACATCACTGAGTATTATGCTTATTAACAGCAACTTATGGGTCTTTCTTTCCTTAGGACTTGCTTGTAAACGTGACATTGTAACAGCTGGGCCAGTAGCAGAAGGAGGGCTCATATTGGTGGCAGCTGATAGTTTTAGTGATTATTATTTATTATTTATTATTTATTTGATTTTTACCCCGCCTTTTTGCCCGGGGGCACTCAAGGCGGCATACAACATAAAAAATACAATATAAAATCAACATTAAAAAACAATTAAAAACAATGTTAAAAACAATACAAAAAAATTAAAAACAGATACAATTTAAAAAACATGTCCAGTGGATCATAAAATTATAAAAATACACAAATACACAAACCAGCCAGCCAGCCAGCCTGTCAACAGTTAAAAGCTTTATGGAATAAAAAGGTCTTCAGCCCCCGCCGAAATGTAAACAAAGAGGGAGCAGTTCTCAATTCTAAGGGGAGGGTGTTCCAAAGTTGGGGGGCCACCACCGAGAAGGCCCTCTTCCTGGCCGCCGCCCCTCTCACTTCTCCTGGTGGCGGCACTGTCAGAAGGGCCCCCCCCAGATGATCTAAGAGTACGGGTTGGATTGTATGGAAGAAGGCGGTCCCTCAAATACCCCGGACCCGAGCCGTAAAGGGCTTTAAAAGTCAAAACTAGCACCTTGAATTGGGCCCGGAACAGAACTGGCAGCCAGTGCAGTCGCCGAAGCAGCGGCCTGACAGAGTCAAACCGACGTGCCCCAGCAACCACCCGAGCCGCCGCGTTCTGTACTAATTGTAATTTCCGAACCGTCTTCAAAGGCAGCCCCACGTAGAGCGCATTGCAATAATCTAATCTAGATGTCACTAGGGCATGGGTCACTGTGGCCAGGTCCGCACAGCTCAGGTAGGGCCGCAGCTGGCGAATCAGCCGAAGCTGAGCAAAGGCTCCCCTGGCCACCGCCGCCACCTGGGACTCCAGGTGTAGCTGTGAATCCAGGAGAACCCCCAAGCTGCGAACCTGCTCCTTCAGAGGAAGTGCAACCCCATTCAGAGCAGGACGATAATCCAATACCAGTGTTGTTTATACCAGATTATCAGTGTTGTTTGTGAAAGGATTAAAACTTGCTTGCAAATCAGATCCTGGAAGATCCTGGGTAGGTATGTGGGATGTATGACTGCAAATGCCACATGGTGATCATTTAAAACAGTTGCCATATGTTGACTGATTTGTGCAGGAATTGCAATATTCAGTGTGACACACCCTGTCTTGATTTCCTCTGTTGCGTAGGGAATTTCTGTGAATCCTAACTGTTATCATGAATGTTTGGTAGTGGCATGGAAAGCCTCTATGTAACAAGGTGGCAAGCTGGTCTACACGGCCAGCCATCATATCGCCCAGCTGCTGTGCAGTAACTATTTCAATCAAGTGTTCTTTGCAATACATAGTGAACTCATTTAACACAGACTTGGGATGGATTTGGCTCTCTAGGAAACTGTGTTGTGCAACCAGCTGGAAAATCCCTCAGTACTTTTAAAGGAGGGAGTTAACATGGATAAGAGACAAGACATTTTCCTTATCCAGCAAATTCAACAAAGTTGTCAGCAGGTGGATAGGGAACTTTAAGAAAAGATGTTGTGCAGATTGAGCCCAGCAAGAACATCAGGAAGTACAGTTAATCAAAGGCAGAGACTATTGGCTTCTATCAGTGTATCATTTCTTTAGCCTTCCAAAAAGAAGATAACTGATGACAGAGGGCTATACTCGGAAAAGCATGATTGACTCTGCTATTTGTTTGAAAGTAGTTGGCTGAACCTTGGCTATTTCATTGGTATGTTTGGTTTTTATTCATGGTATTTGTATTGCAGGTGCTCTGTTTGTTTGGGATGATATCGTGAAACACAAAGAACAGTTTGAGGTTATTGTCAGACATTGTGGGTACAGACAGAAAGACACAAGCAGACCCAAAATGGTTGTAAATGTGCTGTGAAGCTTTATTCACCTTCAAAAAGAGATTCTGAGATATACTGTCCCTGCTTGGCTATCAGCAGGTTATCTCCATTACAACTTATTGGCTGTAATAATTTATCAGAGAATACTACTAAACTCTTGTTCAGTTTTACCTCTTATTAAAACACATTTTTAATCTAAAATTATATTCTGTCATGACAGTAAGGCCTTCCCCCCCCGAAACAATGATAATGATGCATTGTGGAAGGAGTGGCATTCCTATGCGGGAAACACTAAGTTTTGCAGGAGCCTGAGCTCCTGTGTATAGCAGCCCCTCTGCTTTGTCTTCAAAACCATTTGCAGTTGAAGAGCTGTCTTGAAAGCTTTGCTCTGTGAGCCATGAATGGCTTTGGAGGCAAGGGAGAGGGGGCACATTACTCACGAGCTCAGGCTCCTGCAAAACATAGCATTTTGCCCCCCTCTCGGAAAGCCTCTGCATGGAAGGAGTGTTTCTGAGAGGATTCTGTAGGAATTAAGAAAGAAGCATGTGGAGTTCCTTGTCACTTGAAATGTGTATGGATCCTTCCTTGTCGTTTCAGGGAAAGCTAAACACCCAGTTGCTTTCTGCAGCTGCTGGTATCCCTGACTGTTCTTCCTTGCTGTCATTTGGCTTGATCTGGTTTTGTTATTGTAGCAGTTCAATAGTTGTCAGTTTAAGTATGATAATGATAAATAATGATAAATAATAATGATAAAAAAGGTGCTCTTGGCAGGCACAGAATGCCTTCACTACTGCCACTGAATCACTTTCCAATCTGGCCCATGCCTCTGAACTTGTGTGAAGGAAAGATTTGTGGGTCATGATTTGACTTCCAGGGCTGGACTTCTAGGCTTCTTCGTGTCTCTCATCTCAGAAATCAAACACTAAGTTCTGAGCTTTGCTCTTTTTGAAAACAAATCCTCCCTATGGTGGATGATGCCGTCAAGTCTCACCTTGTTTGTTTCTTCATACACCTATTGCCATACCGTTGTTTTGCATGAGGACTTTGTTTTGCATGAGGACAAAGAAGACTTTGTCTTCTTTGATATGCTGTTGCCAAATGCAGTGTGTCTTAAGGCAATAAAAGTTATTGCATTTCCCCCCTTAGTGCAATCCGTGTAAAAACATAAAATGATCCTTCTTATTTAAAATACGCATTTTATCTTTTTTTATATATCATTTTTGGAAGCACTCAGTGCTTTTACGTCTTCCTCATTTATCCTTTCAATAACTTTGTATCATTATCCATGTAGCTGAGATTTAGATACCATAATTTGCACAAAGCCACCCAATGAACATTATGGCTAAGTACTGTCACTATTGAACCTGAATCTGATAAGAAAACCCAGCATAATCCATCAGAGATGAAAAAAGGGTATAGAGAGAGATTAATACAACCTTCCTTAAAGGAAAGGCTAAACCATTCTGGGTTCTTTTATAAAGAAAAATGATGATGTGTGTTGTAGAGCAGTGGTTCTCAAACCTTTTAGTATTGGGACCCACTTTTTAGAATGACAGTCTCTCCGGAAGTGACAATGACATCGGAAATGATGTCATGGCCAGAAATGTCAGAATGTCAGAGCCTGCTGCTTTCCTGAGAATGTAGCAATTAGTTGAATTATTTTTCAGCCATTCTCCAATAGCAAAGTGAATCAGAATGAAAAAAAAGCTTATTTACAGCCTTGACCCAGCAAGATAACATGCAGCCTTCCCCCCTTCTAATGTTCCCATCTTCCTATGTGTTCAATGATGGCTGTGCTAGGCATTACGCAACCCACCTGAACATGGCTTGCAACCCAACGTTTGGGAAATACTGTTGTAGAGAAAATGGATACAAAAAATTTTTTTGTCCACCTTTCACAGTGCAGTTGTGAAATAGTTGAAATTGTCAGGAAATAGTTTTAGGACTGACAAAACTGAAGTATTCGTCATGTATGCTATTTGCCCATTTGCTCCCTAATAATCGTGCCAGACAGTGATATGGGTGAAATGGGTCACTTTTATTGGTGAGCAGGTAGAGGAAGGACCTGCAGCAGGAGAGGAATTGATATCCTCAGTTTTAGTGCGGGCAGCTGATTAAGAGGAAGGCAGCTGAATTTCTAGTTCTCCAGGTTGGGCATTCCCACCCTGATTCCAAACAGCACCCCAAGAAGGCCCATGCCCAGGAAGCCTTTGAGGACCCATTGAGCTGGCAAGCTGCTGAAGGGCAGTGCAGGTTTCTCCCCCTGGCTTTGCCTATCTCAGGATGCACACTGAATACCTTCAATTCTCAGAGCCGTATATACTACTGACCTGTGCCACTGACTTAGGGCCCAATTCTATCAGACATAAGGTGGGCGGTACGCTTATACCACCTGCGCAACTCTCACGTAAGGTGCTGTAAAGCGCCTCCAGCGCCAGCAGTAAGCCGTTACTGCTGACATTGGTGGTACGCCATGGCAACTCCAGCCCTGCACAGCTTGGACGGAGCCCTGGTCATCAGCGTTGCAGCCTTTCTGGGCAGGGCGGGAGGGCAATATGTACTTTAGATTCTCAGCCTGTATTCTTGCAACAGAAAAGAAAACCCACAATTTGTGGTGCATCATAAAGGAGAGGATATACAAGTGTTTTCCTACGCAGAGACTATTTCCGTGTAGGAGGAAAAAGAACATTTGAAGCTGCTTTATCTCCTTTCCTGTATGAACTATGTTCAACTTGCTACCTTTAAAAAAAAAAAAGACATAACCATGGGGTGTGTTATAAAACTAGTGTATAGATTGTACTGTACATATTTAAATGACTTCTTGGGTCTCCCAAAGCAAGCTTTTAACATTCCAGATATTTCACTGTGCATCTGCTACTGGCATGCAGCCATCCACCCACACAGACTGAGTCAAGGAAAATGAAGCTTATTTTAGAGTTTTGAAATAAAGGAGCTAATAAACTGGATGGGCATCCTTCCTAAAAGGCTGTGGCATCTGAACTTTCTGCATCTGCATTGCTTGGATATGCCTGCAAACCATTCTGCTGTTATATAGGAAGGCTCCTGGTTTTCTGTGCAGGATAGGGAGAAAAGAACTAAACCTATTTTGTCCTTTTTAGGTGACAGGGACACAGCACTGCTTTGCAATGTCGCAGTATATACAGCTCATTATATGTACCAGTGGTTGCAGTGAATGTTTGAAACACTATTGTTTTAAATTATTCTTCATGATGGTAACTTTATAGATAATATGCCGTGTCTGTTTCTTTTTGTTTTCCTCTGCAGATGGGTTTTTTACAGATGAATGAGGACTTCATATTTATTGAGCCACTCAATCACGCTTTGGCTGTGACAGGACATGCACATCGGGTATACAGACGTAAAAGGTCCATACACGAGACAGCCACTGAAAAGCTTGCATCTCATAGTCAGTACTGTGGTGTTCTTTCTGGTAATGTAATCTCTATTAACATAATTTAATGCAAGATAAATGCTTTGGAAGAACAAATATAGTCAACCCTTGACTTATACAAGGGTTATACAGGTGTGCCCTGGTATTCACAGTGGATTGGTTCTGCCCCCTCCCAGAATCCCCATTTTGAATTGTATAATTATCTGGTGTGCTCGGCTTCTGTTGTATTTTGTTCTTTTGTATTTCAATTATGGGGAATGCATAGCCATTACTTCAGCTGCCAGAAGTGCTATTGTTTGCAGAGACTATCTAGGTATAAAAGTCTTTATGGTCTCTATTGACGTATAGATGCTTTAGTGGGTGGTGGATTATTATTTTCTATCCAGTTTGGTGAATCCATCTAACAACATACGCATGAGCCACAGGCTGATTATGCAATTGTCTGGTCCAACTTTAATAGGGAAGTTCTTTCCTCATGCTTGCTGAATTCCATCCTTGGACCAAGAAAATGGGTTCTCCTTAGGAGGAGTCCCTTCAAACAATTTGGTTCCCATCCCTGCTTCTGAGCCCAAGGGGTAGACAGATCATGGCATCCCAATTGATTGGTGTGTGACCAGTGCACAATTAATTGTCCTCAGTGGAGGCTGGACAACCGCACCTCTGGTGTTAGACACCGCAACAAGAACTAGAATGGGAAAGTTTTCAATAGGGAACCTTGGCAAAGGGAGGAGAGTGGAGTAAAACCTCAACATTACACATGTACCGATTTCCTATCAAATTTTCTTTTTTTTGGGGGGGGGGGGGAAACAAATCTCAAGTTGTTCCTTGTCCCTGAGCATGTTCAGTCTGCATACTGAAGGTGTGTGTGATGGATTGACCTTCTCAAGGCAGCATACTTCTCAGTCCAGTAAATGATATTGCAGGATAGGTGGTTCCTGCTGGAGCTGCACATTTTCTGTTGACCCCCCGCCCTGTCTCCACACATGGGAACTTGGTAGAAATTTCCATGATGCTTTGCCAGGTGGACTTCTTGCAGCACATGTGCTTTCCAGCCATGATACGTTTTATGCTTATTTGGAGTGGCTTGGATCAATTTTGGCTGCTGTGGTCACTGTGACAGAGGGTGACAGCATAGAAGAGGCAACTTCAGTTGCATCTTCCTCCCTGTTTGCCTCAGTCCCTGAAATCTTAGCATGTGACAATTCATAGATGCCCAACTTGCCTGTCAGCTGGGGGTGATAGAAGCCATGATGGCTATCACAGAGTCAGAAAGTCAAAATGCTTGCTGTTCTGATGAGCTCCTGCCCAAGAACTGTTAGGGAACTGGGCTTCAGCACCCTTTGATGTGTTTAAGGCCTGGGACAATGACCAGTGGATAGGCTACTATTGGATGCCTCAGTCCACCCTTATGGGAATTATGGACTAGGTGATGCAGCTTACCCTGAAGTCTAACCCAATGGGAGAGTCAGCCACCTCTGAAGAGCAAGATGCCATGACTCTTTGTACACTGGTGTCTGTTGCTACCTGTAGCACACTGTCCGCACTGTATATGGTAGGCATTTCTACATCTTCTGCTAACTTTGTGAATATTTGTGAGTCAGTAATAGAGACCATACTGGGTTCAGTCATGGGTTAGAGGTGTCAGGTCAGTAACTAGGGGTTTTGCACGAAAGCATTTGTGAATTTTGTTGGTGCCCTGAATGGAAGCCACATTCCTGTCCTGTGTCTGAGAAAAGCGGCTGACAGTTGCCTGAATTCAGTTGTGCTTTAGGTAGCAGTGGATCTTACAGCAATGCTCCTGTATGTTTTTGCAGAGGCAGCTGGCAGATACCATGATGCCAGAATTCCACTGATGTCCCATTTGTTTAAGAGCATAGAGGAGGCCACTTGGCACTTGATGTGATGAGGTCAATGGGATCTCTATTCCAGGTGTGAACAATCAAGGATGCTGCATACCCACTGCAGCTGTGGCTTATGAAGCATTTCAACCTCATTCTTGGCTGGTAGAAAGACTATATGGATGGTGAAAGGATGGTGGAGGATTGCTGCATCACCTTTTGTGATGCAGGCATGGGTGGTACACTCATACCACCCACGCTGTGCCCAATTAGATTGTGCCCTTAGTGAGTTTTGCAACCATATATTCAAAAGCCATGTGGAACATTTGGAACTCACAGGTTAAAAAGTGAAAAAGATACTTGGCTTATTCCATGAAGGAAAAAAACCTCATGGATAAGGAACCTCATCTGTACATCTAAATGTGTACATCTAAATTCTGTGACAAATGCTGATTTTTAAATGAGCTTCTGTACATGTGGTCACATTAGATGCAGGATCCTGACAGGACAAGTCACAAAGAAATCAGATAACTTCCTTTTTGGAGGATCTCTCTCATCTATTTTAAAACTTTTTCTGTTTTCTGTTTTGTTGCTCATTCATTGTGGTTTTGCATGTTGTGTTTTCTAGCTAAGATATATTGTTCAAGATCTAAGCTTAGCTTACTATGCAAGGTAGGACCGTTCAAAATTTTCTTCAAGCTTTGCAGATTATTTACAAGTTAATTCAGATAATTGCAAAATCAAAACTGCTAGACAGCTAAGATCTAAGGTTTTGTCTGTAGACTTGGCAAGCTTAGAATGAAAATGGCTATATTAGAATTTCAAACAGAATATAATAACATTTTAATCTACCATTCAGTCTCAAAATGTATCAATTCAAAGTGTTAAATATTTGCTTTGGTTTCCTTGTCTCTTTCATTATCAGTGAAGCAGTTGACACAAAGGGTTTTTAAAAAATGGCAGGTATGGTCATAAACTTCTTATGCTTGACTGTCTGTAAAACATCACTTTAAGCAGTTTTAAAGGGTTTATTCATTCTTTTAGGAAAAACAGTGTTTTACCAGTTTTTCCATGCATTTAACTCAGAACAACATGTGGAATGCTGCAGTAAGGTATCTTTAGGCGCTGTCACTGGTTTTTGTTTTTTTTAAAGCCTCCCACACACAAATGCTTTCTTGTTTTCTTTCTCATCTGTGTGGTCTGTGTTGCACTTACTCTGTGTGCTGTTGTTGCACTTAAAGGGGCTCTTCAGTTTTAAGGATCCCTACTGAGCGACCAAGGGGAAGTAGAGCGATTTTAAACAGAGAATGTTGCTGGAACCAGTAATCTCTTGAAATGGAAGAAGACTATTAAATGTGACAGTTGTATACATAATAGCCTTTTTGTTGTAAATTAAAAAATCTTTAAAAAGCACTGCAAAGTACTCCAGATACACTGACATTAACACGACATGCATACTTTTCAGAATGGCTGGAGTGAAGATATTTTCTCTTTATCAAGAAGAAATTTTTGTTACGTTTCACCAACATCCCTTTCTTCCTTAGAAAGCTCAACTACTGAATTTGTGATGTTTTTTCATATGCGAAAATCAAGAAAAGGAAACATGGAAGTGAACTGTATTAAATTTTATTAGTATTCTTCTTCTCTCCTCTGAACAACTGTGTAGCAATGCTAATGTACATAATTATTTTTCAGTGGCTTCTACAAAAGCCAATTTTATCCTCTTTAATTTTACAGCTGAAGGAAAAGTGAGTGTGATATTGCAATTCTTGCTTTTACTGTCCCTAATTTGTGATCTTTCTAATTGAAAGCCACTTCTAACCTGTAACATGGGGAACAACTTTCCATTTTTAAAAAAAAAAAAATTAACTTCACATATGCTGTGGAAATGCTTTTCAGAAATCTGCAATTGCATAAGCTTGATATGTAAGCATTGCAACTAAGAAACTGAGATACAAATCACCCATTCCATGTCCTCCCCTCGTTTTTTCCCCGTCCACAGCACCCCAAGGAGCGCAAATGGCGCTCCTTGGACTTGAGGAGAGTGCTCTGTTTCTAAACTGAAGGGACCAAGTCCTTTAGGAAAATGGACTCTCTTTTTGTGGGATACCAAGGCTATAAGGAAGGTCTTAAGCAGTGGTGTCATTCAAATGATTTAGGAACAGGAACTCACTTTTGATTGGCACTGGTCGGGAACCCAGAACCAGCCACGGAGCCTGTCCTAACGGTCCATTCTGGTCCGTTCCCCCTGAATGACATCACTGCCTTCGCCCCCCTAGGAATCTGGAGTCGCTCCCTTTAACCCTATGAGTGCCGGCCAACCAAGAACAGCTCTTTGCAGAGGAATGGGGGGGGGGAGGGAGAGTGAAGTGGGCAGAGTCAGCCCTAATTTTAACTAGTGGAACTAAGTTCCCCCACGTTCCCCCTGCATGACATCACTGGTCTTAAAGTTTCTAGACGTATATTGGCCAAATGGCTCAGGGAGGCCATTGAACTAGCTTAAGTCACCATGGGCAAACAACCCCCCAGCAGGGATCACGGCTCATTCCACCCAGGAGGCGGCTACCTCCACAACCTTTGAGGGAGTGCACTCACTAGCAGACATCGGTAGTGCCGCCACATGGGCCTTCCCTACTACTTTCACAAAACACTACAGGATAGATCTGGCGGCTCCGCCCTGGCTTCCTTTGGTAGAAGGATACTCCAGAGGGTGGTGGTGTCCTAGCCGACATCTGTGCCTCTACCCACTCGGCAGGTATTGCTTTGACACCTCCCATGTGGTGACGAATGCCCCACCTTCCTTCCCCAGTGAAAAATGGAATTCTTACCTGAGAATCTCCTGTTCTGGGGATAGGAAGGTGGGGCATTCGGCCTGCCACAGGACGGACAGTGTCGGCAGGCCACTCGGCTCTTCGGATGGGTCACTATCTCACCTGTGATCACTACAAATGCTGACTCCCTGCTGACTACAGTGGCTTATGAAACCCTACGAACCATCTGCCTGTGTGGGGCGGGAACCGTCAGTGTGGGGCGGGAGGCTTTTGGACATGTGGAGGAGTCTTCTTAATATTTTTGGACTGTTATGAAAGGCTGTTTCCAGTGGGCCATGAACAATTAGTGGAACAATAGGAAAAATTATGGTTAAAACAATGGAAATTTATTTTAAATGTTAAGGAAAATATGTACAAGGTGATGTACAGGTAGTATATGACTCCAAGTAAATTAGCGAAAACGTATGAAAACATCAAATAGATGCTTGAAGTATAAAAGACAGGAAGGATATTTTTATCATATGTGGTGGACATGTGAGAAAGCAAAAAAGTATTGGATTCAGATATATACACAGATGCAGCTGATTTTAAAAACAAATTTGCAAATGAAGCCTACCAAGTGCCCCAGCTGTCCAGTGCTTGCGTCCGTGATCTGGCTTGCCTGATGGGACTGTGAACCATGCCCCGACTTCCGCCATGGCTGTGCATGGTTGTGGAGTTGGGCAGGTGAATCAGAACTAGGTCGGTATGCTGCTTATCTGAACTGCCCAGGCACTGGGAAAAGCCCAGAAGGCCTTGTGGCCATCCCAATAGCCCATCCATTGGCTGCAGCACAGCCTGTTTTGGAGTGGCTGCCTGCTGTGATGGATAGAGTTGGGGTTGAGTTGGGATTGTAAGTTATGTTGGGCAGCGTATATTGCATTGCAGCTCTAGTTAAATGGTTAATAAAGCAGTGACCCTGTTAATAAGCTCTAGTTAATAAAGCAGTGACCCTGTTCACCCTGATGCTGTTGCCTCATCTCTTTATTATATACCATGCCCTTAGCAAGTTGACATGCTAATTGTAAAAAAAAAAAAAAGGTAGAATTAGGAAATATAACATTAGTTCTATTTGTATTGTATAATCAATCTTTTGAAAATCTTTCAATTGCTACAAAAATCTGTACAAAATAGTGTATTTACGTACAAAAACCTTCTGAATTACAAGTAATATATTTTGGTTCCAGTCTCTTGGTAAAAATGGCTTTGCAGTGATTTCTGTGTCATATATTTCTTTTGCAGATAAAAAAAGATCCAGAGGTCAGAAAGGAGCAGAAGGTGGACGAGGAAAAAGATATTCCTATAAATTACCTCAAGAATATAATGTGGAGACGGTAGTCGTTGCAGATCCAGCTATGGTTTCATATCATGGAGCAGATGCAGCTAGGAGATTTATACTAACAATTCTCAATATGGTAGGGAATCTTGTGCTTTTCCAGGAATAAATCCATTAAAATTAGGTTCAGTAAAGCACAGAGTATTGCCTGATCGTGTGAGGCATTATGATAATGCTGGACTTCGGCTTGGAAGATCTAAGTTCAAAGCCCCACTCAGCCATAAAATTTCCCAGAGTGGCTTTGGGCCTTAGTCTACCTTACAGGGTTTTTGTGAGTTTTGTGGTGTACTCAGGAACCTTGTACACCACCCTGAGCTTTTTGGAGTATGGTATAAAATGCTAAATGAATGAATGAATGAATGAGCAGTAATATTCCAATGCTGTGTATAGTGGCTAAAAGACTGAGCTACAAAATAGGAATTTCCTTTTTTGATTCTCACCTGTACTAGGAATTCACTAAGTAGCTTTAGGCAACCAGCTTTCTATCTGCACTATGGGGTAAATTATACATAGCTTTCACGGTTGTTGTATGGACTGCATCAAATACAGTTGAAGAGCTTGGATCATAGGAAAAAGTGCTATACACATGCTAGTTATGATTATTGCTGGAGCAGGGTCCAATTTTCACAATGGGTTGGGTTCTTACGTACCCGATTCAAGGTCAACTCAGCCTTCAACCTTCCGAGGTCAGTAAAAGGAGTACCCAGCTTGCTGGGCGTAATAGATGACTGGAGAAGGGAATGGCAAACCACCCTCCCTGTACAACAGAATCTGCTTACCAAACATCACAGTACATGGGTCAGTAAAGACTCAGTGCTTTGAACAGGGGACTACTTTACTGTTTAAAATTAAGTAAATATCTAGTAATATTTTGTTCCTTCTTATTTTAGGTGTTCAATCTTTTTCGACACAAGAGTCTTGGAGTTCAAGTGAACCTTCGAGTGACTAAGCTTGTTCTGCTTCATGAGACTCCAGTAAGAAAGTACTGCATTTACCTTTTTCCATGTAAAGCTATTTTAGAGTAAATAGCAATACAGATATAATCTTAGGGCCCAATCCAGGGCCCCTCAGCATGAGCGGTAAGAGTGTACTGATTGCATTGGTGTTGCACAAGGCACCATAAAGCACCTCCAACGCCGGCAGTAAGCTATTACTGCCGGCACTGGGCCAGCACCATGGCAACACTGGCTAGGGGGCCCCCAGAGGGAGCACCACTCTTTCCAGGCTGGGTGGGGCATTCCGGGGTGGGAGGAGTAGAGCAGGGGCAGGACTAGCAGTAACTCTTGCTGCTGGTTCCCGACCTCCGTGTAAGGCTGCACAGCCTTACACAGAGGACTTTGCTTCTGCACTGGCTAAATATCTGGCATAGAAGTGAGTAGCTACTTGCCCACCCTGTTCTTTTGCCATGGGGAAAGGGGACCAATGTCTCCAATGACTAATGTGGAGCCTCCTTCCTGGCTACCGCCGTGCTCCCTGGCGATCAGGCAGCTCTCAGTTGGGCTGTTAATGCCTCAATAGGGCAAATCACCATGAATAATTATAATAAAATAATGAGCGAAAGGAGTGGATACTTCATTGTATCTGGGATATTTCAGGCAGCCTTCATTCTGTATTATCTTCATTTGCTTTCAGTGACATACTCACAGAGCTAAATCTGATTGCCCAGGAGGATGTCATTTGTTTCTAAGAAAGAGAAAGGATGTTTGAAATAAAGAAGTGGTGCCAAAGCCACAGTCAGTCTCCACGTGGCACTGGTCAAAGATAGGCATTTAGGTAGGGGGAACATTTTAGGCCCCATGAACCACCTAATCTCACCAAAAACTTTTGGCTGTTCAGCTCAATTCTGTTTATAATGTCTTGATAAAGCATTCTTATTTTGCTTTGTGTCTAATTGTGGTTATCATTTGTTCTGAGTTTTGTTTAGAGACCACATTCCATTGAGAACCTATAGTGCACTCTGAGGCTTTATTGTGAGAAGATTTGGGGCTCAATCCTGAGCCCCTCAGCATGGGCAGTATGAGCTTACTGCCTGAACTGCTGTGAACTGCCATAAGGCACGTTCAGTGTGGGTAGTAATGGCTTATTGCCCGTGCTGCAGTGACACTGGAAGTCACTATCCTGAGGCGGTGATGCATTGAAGGCAACAGGCTAAGTAAACAGGCTGCTGGCATTGTGGGGATTCTGGGTGTGACGGGAAGGTATAATGGGCAGTGGGAGTGCTGGAGAGGGAGTGGGACTGGAGGTGGTCTTAGCTGCTGGATCTTGATCTGTGTGTTGGGCCTTGCGGCCTGACACAGACGCCCTAGCCTCTGCACCAGCAAAATAGCCAGTGTAGAGGCAAGGAGACCCATCGCTCAGCCTGCACCCTTACCGCAGGGGAAGGGGGATGAACTTTTGGCTACCGCTGCACCCACAACAGCCAGGCAATTCAGGATTGGGCAGGCGCGCATGGAGGCCTGAGCATGCCCCATGGCTGGCACTGAAACCATGCCCCCCCGGACGTTACCCTGCCCCCGCGCATCGCTCAGACACGCCTCCCTTACCCCGGAAATGCTCCATTTCCAAGCGTAAGGGAAGTGTGGGCGGGCGGGAGGGCCGAAAACCGCTCGGTCTCGCCCGGACTGCGCACAATGGCGCCCTGCCGCCGCCCGGCGCCCCATGGCTCACGTCATCCCGGGCCACAGGTAAGATATGCGCCTGGGATTGGGCTGTTCATCAGTTGTTTGAATGTCTGGAAAAGCTTTGCATCCAACAGTGGAATAATATTGATAATAATGATTTTTCTTACTGGGAAAAAAACCCCAGAATTATTACATACATATATAATAAACCCCCAAACTGGTTTTTTTTAATGGGTAATGATAACTAGTTACTGCATTTAAATATTTAAAGACATTTGAGAACTTTGTTCTTTTTATAGGACATACAAAGAACAAATTTAAATCACAGCATACGTAATCCTGTTCAAACAGCTCTGTAAACACTATGATTCTGTTTATCCAAATCACCTGATGGAACTCAAAATATTTGGACAATCAAAAGTCTGGATGCATAAAACTTTTATGTACATATGTTTTTCAGCAATTGGCTGGGGTAACATTATAGTGAACACATGGTTATGTTCATAAAAATTGTCTCTAGTATTGTAGTTCAGTATAATTGATATTTTAATATTATCTAGAAACAGAGTTATTTATTCGTATTTATAATTTTAAACCTTTTTCAAAGCTGTGCAGCTATATCCATTTTAGTAAACGAATCTTTACAACTTTCAGGCAGACATGTATATTGGACATCATGGTGAAAAAATGCTGGAGAGTTTTTGCAAATGGCAACATGAAGAATTCGGTAAGAAAAATGACATCCATCTAGAGATGTCAACAAGCTGGGGTGAAGATGTGTCACCAGTAGATGCAGCTATATTAATCACCCGGTAAGTTGCAAGTTTTTGTCTTTTGTTACTGACAATGAACAAAATGCAGACTTCTTTAGTCACTCTGAGGTACACCTGAAATTGGTATGGGCAAACATTTCTTCCAACAACTTAATTCAAAGGAGGATATTCAAAGTGTGAAACTTTTCAACTTTGCATGGAAACTTGCCATCAGACAGTGTGAATTGGAACTGGAGCCAATAAAGTCCATGTTGTTCATGTTATTTGGAATTCACATTGCTTGGTCAATTTTTCAAACATTTCACTGCCTACAAGAACTTAGGGTCAAATCCTATCCAATTTTCCCTGCCTGATGTAGCAGTCCCAATGGGGTGTGTGCTGCATTCTATGGTAGAGAGGGAGTCAGGGAGGATTCCTCAAGGTAAGGGAACATTTGTTCACTTACCTTGGGGCTACATTGCAGCTGCATTGGCACCAGAAACTTGGATAGGATTGGATACTAACAGCCCAATCCTGAACTCCCCAGCTCCCATAGGAGCAGTGGTACCAAAATGGCGACTGCTGCATCCCGTGGGAGCCAAGAAACCACTGGAGGCTCCTCGGAAGAAGCCTCACTGGGTCCCATCCCCTTGCAGGGCCACCCCATCCCTCCCCTGCCTGGTTCCTCCCACTCCCCATCCTGCCTCAAATGGACTTACTGACTGCTGGCACTGCTGGAACACCGGCCATCTAGTTCACCCAAGTTGGGACCTGGTACTAACCAGGTCTGTTGGTTACCGCATGGGCAGTAACCGCATATCACATACCGCATGGGCAGTATCTTGTTGTGTACAGGCTTTATGGCACATTCACGATGGCCGTACCACGTGTACCATGTACCACATGCACCATGTGGCTACCGCTGCATCCCGCAGCAACTGCTGCATCCGCAGCCCCAGGAGGCTATGCAGGGAAAGGAGATGTTCCTCCCCTTTCCTCGCAATAAGGGTGCAGGATGGGCGATGGGTCTACTCACTCCTGCACCGGCTTTTCAGCCAGTGCAGAAGCATGGCCCTTCGGGGGACCCATGGCTGCTGTCGCCATGGCACCGCCTGGCCTTGGAGGTGCTTTACAGCACCTTGTGCAACAATTGCCTGGATGGTACGAGCGTATCACCCTGGGTAAGCCCATTGGCTTGGGCCCTAAGCATATTGCAACTTAAAGTAGTTTTAATGGAATGCACTATAATTGTTGTTGCCTGTTTTGTTTCATTGTTTCATGAATGGAAGTTAATTAAACATAATTATAAAAACAGTATATCCAAATAAGTATTTTCATTTCTTTAAAGACTTTCCCACTTTAATTATTTTGGGGCAGTGGTGTCATTCAAATGATTTAGGAACAGGAACTCACTTTTGATTGGCACTTGTCTTGATTGGATTGGCACACGGAACCAGCCACGGAGCCCGTTAGGATCCGGTACGCCCGTTCTGGTCCGTTCCCCCTGAATGACATCACTGTTTTGGGGAGCTTTTCTGCACAATTGTCTTCTCCTGAATTTCCTGCCATTTTCTGTGGCTCTCCATTTCCATATCTACTTGCCTGTTTTTATTTGCTTCTTTGGAGAGATTCCTGTTTAATAGCAAGCTTTATCTTGTGTAGCTGAAAATTTCAACTTTGCATTGCCCCAAGGACCTTCTCTAGAACTGCATTTAAGAGGTTTAAAAGTTTACAAGTAAAGTATAATTTATGGAAACGACAGACTAGAAGTTGTCTATTCTTGCCTCAGATTCTTGTCTGCCATTAGTCACCTCGCTTAAGCTTTAGAAATCTATCATAAATCTCTTAAAAGTTTTACTTTGTTCCCATGTGAATAAAGGTCTGTTATCCCCTCTTCTCTGCTTCGTAAATCAATTGTAAACAATGTGTGCATGTACTGATAGCAGAAGGGATTTGAGTGCTGTGTCATTAAGATTTTGCAAGCTTCGCATATGAGGTTACTCTAGGCAAATACCTGGTAGAGTATGAAATGACATGGAGAAAAGAATAATGTTGTCTTTGATGTCTTTGAACCGAGATATTCAAAGTTTATATATTAAAATTAAAGATGTGTTAAAATTCTTCTAAATTTTGCAAGTCTTTGAAGTGTGTGTGTGTATATGCGAGAGGGAGAGATAGGGAGAGAGAGAGAGAGAGAGAGAGAGAGAGAAGAATTATTTCATCCTATATACTTTCTCTCTGGATTAGAAAAAGAAGAGAATTGATTGAAGAGGATGGAGCACACTATTCTCCTCCACCCCTCCTATTCTGCTTGGTGTCCCTCTTTTTCAAATTTAAGGAGTGAGAAGAAACACTGTGGTGTGAAGGGAAATGGCATTATGTGTGTCTTCCCAGGCTAGCCTTGGATGTAAATGTAAAGTAAGCAAATATTGATTAGAAAAACTGAAAGAGCTGTGTTTTGTCAATCAAATGTTTGGACAGGATCTGAATTTCGTGTAATTCAACCTCACCAACCCTGGAACAAAACCTTCCATGACCAACTGGTACAGGTCACTCAGGAAATCAGTAACCAACAAAAAAAAAAAAAAGTGGCCAAACTCACAAACCACTCACACAAACGAATAAGAGCGCAATCATAATATAAGCTGCACTGGAATAGCGAGGCAGGCGGGCTGCGCTGTATACAGTGCAGCCTTGGAGCGCTGGAGAACCTCCTCAGAGCAAGGGCACGTTAGCCCTATGGGTTCCTCGGATCTGCACCTGCTGCATAGCAGGCACAGAGCTGAGAATGCCATGTGGCCCAAATTGGGGTTGTGCGGCCTGTGGATGGAAGATGCCAACCCCACCCCTCTCCCCGAGCTGGCATGCCTATTGGCCTGCCCACCCCTGCCCAGTTCCTCCCAATAGTGCTAGCGCCAATGTGGAGGTGCCAGTTGGCGCCCCCAGTGTCCGCGCTAGTGACGTTAGGCCAATGAAAGCATGTAGTGTCGGCCCAAGAGCATCCATAGGATTATGCCCTAAGAGTTTTAGAATTAGCTCTGATATAAGGAACATTTATTATTATTATTATATTAATAATAATAATAATTAATAATAATAATTCAGTTTATACCCCACCTTTCTGCCCATAGGCACGCAAGGCGGCTTACAACAATGGCAATAAAATACAATAAAAATTACAATTTCACATTAAAAACAATTTAAAAACAGCATTAAAACAATTAAAATTTAAAAAAAACAGCAGTAAGCCCTGTGGATCATAAAATATAAGCAAGAATATCAAAGACCAGCCAGCCTGTCAACAATTAAAAGCTTTTCGAAATAAAAAGGTCTTCAGCCCCTGCTGGAATGTTGCCAAAGGGGGAGCAGTTCTTAATTCTAAGGGGTGGGTATTCCAAAGTTGGGGGGGGGCAACTTATTGCTTCCATGGTGTGTCATAATAACTCCTTGTTAGCTCTCAGAATACAGTATCATTGGTCAGTTTTGAGTTAAGAAAATAGCTTTTGTGTGTTTAAGTCAGTTGGGTGTTTTCTGTTTATTTGGCAATAACTTTTGATGGAACACACATAATATACAGCGCAATCCTCAGCAGTGCTGGAGTGGCGAGGCTGGAATGGCGAGGCTCCTCCAGCGCTGCTTTGGGGAGGCTGGAGCATCCCTGGCGCAAGGGCAACTTTTTCCAGTGCATTTTGTACAATTGGTCCATCAAGTGTTTACTGTAGTGCCAGTTACTTGCAAATATTAGCAAATCCACTTCCTTTAAAATATTTGGAAGGCAGTTGTTTCAGGAATGATGAAATATACAGTATGCTCAAGATTAAGATGTTACATGATGATCCTCATACAACTGTCCGACGTAGTATTGAGGAAACAAATAAGAAATCATTTATAGGTTTATCTAGGGTACTGTAAACTCTTACAGGGCAGCCTATTCTCAAAGGAATACAATCCTCATTCTTGGAATTGGGGAATGTGTTACATTTGTTTCAGTGCAAAACAGGATACAGTGCACTTTGCTGCTGCCAAGACTTAGCAGCCCTAGCTCCCCAAGCTCTCATAATTAATCTATGGGAAGTGTGGTTCAGTCAGAATAGAAATCTGCCAAAACCAATACATCCCGGATTGCGTACAATACCATCACAATAATTGTATTGTACAGATAGAATCTTTCCTATTTTTATATTGAACATATTTCGATATAAAATCTCTTATCCTCTTATATATTTGTCTTAATACAAATGACAGCTATAATGTTCTTAGCATTTCTTAGGCCTTCTTCAGACTCAAATTCATTGGATAAGTACAAAATTACATCTACATAAACAACATAATTGCTCCCTTGTTATCTATATATATAAAAATGGACGTTTGTGTGTATGTATGTATGTTCCTTATACACGTCTCCGTGCCTTGACCCACGGCCACGAAACTTGGCACACACGTTCCTTGCAGCCTGGAAGGAATCACTGCGGGGGTCAGACCCCCCTACAGCCCCCCGTTTTTCAGGGAGGGGGCCGGATCGTCAGGAATCAAGGGGATTGAATGGGGCTACAGGTCTGCTGCCACCCTGTGGTCACAGACGATTCTGCAGGTTCTGTGGGAGGGCTGAGCAGCTCAGCTACCAGACAGAGGGAGAACAGAAAGCGAAACTAAAGTGCTTTGTGGCCTGAGTGGGCCAGGGAGGAAAGAGCAGGATCCACAGAGTTCCAGCAGCCAGTCGGATCTGAGAGGGGCCTATTTCCAGGGAGCTAACAGGCCACCTCTGCCTGTTTCTCATACATCAGGGTGGATTCCTGCCACAGGACCTGCAGACAGTAAGTGGGACCTTCATGTTGCTCTCTTAGTTGATGGTGTCCTTGTTTCCTCATTCATTTCACAGTGATAGTGTGCATTGTGGGTTCCAGGTCATCAATACTGTTTTATTTCAGGGACGGGTTCTATATGTCTATATATGGATCTCACTATGTCATGCTTTTGAGGGAGGTGTGCATATTTGTGTGTATGTTCCACCATTACTCTGGAACACCTGGAACGATGTGCACCACACGTGGTACACGCCTTCCTTAACGATCTGGACAGATATGCTGTGGGGGTAGGGCCCCCCATACGCCCCCAGAGGTGGGGGTGCACTGCAGAACACACTCATTCCTCCTCCCAATAGAACCTGGGGATAATTTCTGCCCCCGGGCAACGCCGGGTCACAAACAGCTAGTATATATATAAGACAAATGCTGGCCCTTTTTTATGTGGTACATGAATGTCACCTCTTACAAGTGTACATATGGAGGATTCTGTATTTTCTTGCATATTTAATTTTACTGCTTTTGCCATCTCTTTTTATTCTGGATCCTATGACCTATAGGGCTCAGGTACAGGAAGTTGATTTCACTTGGGTTTTTTACTCCTGTTAGGATAATGTCTGTGATTGTGGGTGCTATCCTAACCTGGAGTTAGGCCAGTGCAAGTCCCTTGTGCCTTGCTAAATAGCAGGCACAGAGTCAAGGAAGGCGCATGGCCCAAATCAGTGCCGCATGGCCTGGGGATGGACTCTTGGATGAGGCCTACCGACAGCATTCCATCCCCACCCCCCTCCACGTGCAGGCATGCCTAGCGGCCAGCCCACCCAGAGGTTTATGTTGAAGCAGAGGTCTTCAGCTATGCTGGTCTGCTATCATTATGAAGTCATTTAAATATTCGCAATCTGGGAGTTGTCCAGGACACATTGTCCCTGGATGCTGAGGTGACATCTTTGGCCCAGGGGCCCCCAGCTTTGGCTGGGGTGCCGGCTGAAGCCATACCTGTGTCAGTCAGATCTGGCAATGCTGGTCCATACCCTAGTGACATCTTGGTTAGACTACTGTAATGCACTGTGCTCTGAAAACAGTTTGCAGTTTGCAGTTAGTGCAGAATATGGCAGCTTGGTTGGTCACTGAGGCTCGATGTGTGGAATCTGCTATGCAGTTGCTGCAGTGGTACACGGGCTACCCATTCCTTTCCAAGCCAAATTCAAGGTGTTGTCCTAAAATTATGGCATAAGATATAGGATACCTCAGGGACCTCCAGGATACTTCAAGGACCACCTTCTCCCATATATTCCTGCATGTCCCTTGCGGTCATCAGATAGGGCCCTTCTTAGGATAGCACCACCATCCAAAGCCAGGAGGATGGCAGTAGGGTATAGGGTCTTCTTGGTTGTGGCACTCTGGAACCAGCTGCCAGAAGATCTGAGGGCAGCTTTCTCAGTGTGTGGTTTCTGGTGGGATTTGAAGACCCATCCCTTTCACCTTGTTTTTGGAGAGGGAGGTAGTCCTTAGGGGCCCCTCTTGACTTTTATGTTTCTTTACATTTTTAATATGCCAATCTGCTCTTTTACTGTTACTGTTTATCTGTAAAATTGTTTTAATGGTTTTAGTTATTTTTATTTTATGTTAAATTTTTTATGTTGTACCCTGCTTTGAGGTTTTTTTAACAAGTGTTATAGAAACCCAATAAATAAATATGTGGACAGTAACTGAGAGCGCAATCCTAAACTGGAGTTAGCCCAGCATAAGCTAAGCCAGCAAAGTTTGGCCAGCACAAGGGCCACCATAAAGTGTGTTTGGACCACTCTCAGAGTCAGGGAGGATGGTGCACGTCTGTGTGCCTCTCTGACTCCGAGAGTGGTCCAAACATACTTTACAGTGTCCCTTGTGCTGGCCACTTTGCTGGCTTAGTTTATGCGAGCCTAACTCATTTTAGAATTATGTCCTGAGTCACATCACCATTTGACAGCAAAATTGTAATGACATTTATCTTTCCAACCCCCAATTTTAGGAAGGATTTCTGTGTACATAAAGATGAACCATGTGATACTGTTGGTAAGTAAATAAAACAGAAAACATTGATCATAGAGCTTTTGAGATATAGCACAGTAGGAATCCATGCAAGATTGAACATAGCGTATTTGTATGAATATTTTTGCATGCATATTTATAACACGGTAAAATGCAAAAACTGTGATGAGCTGCCTCATCACAGAAAAAAATATATGGTTATATTCTGTGAGGCATTTTAGCAAAGGTTTGTCATGGTTTAACTAATGAAATCACATTCCATTGCTAGAGGTGTTTGAAAACAGTGTTTGTTTAAATAAGTCCATTGTGTTTAGTAAGAATTATGGCGCAATCCTATCCAACTTTCCAGCATTGATACAGCTGCAATGCAGCCTGAATCAAGGGAACAAACATCCCCTTAAGAGGCCTCCATGACTGCCTCGGCACTGCAGGATGCAACATAAGCATCAGCACTGAAAAGTTGGATAGGATTTGACCCTCAGGCTATAATCTTATTTTACTCACCAGAAACAAATGCCCCTACTCCTTAATGCCTAGTTAGGATCAAAGTAGGTTTTATAGGAGACATAGTGGGACAGATTCTATATGACAAATGAAGCATTATTAACCTCTTCTCCTTGGCATGGTCTGTTCACAGAGGCTTCAGATCCAATGACTATTAACTAAAGAAAAACTAAGCCTGTCAGGATTACTAATACTATAAGCATATTCTGTAGTTTGACCAATGGAACAGCTGTTGCTTCATGTCACTTTACATTGACTGCATTCATATGATCTTCCAAACCATGATTGGAGAATGATGAATAAGTACTTTACTTAGGTACACTTGCCTCTCCTCTTTCTTCTTCCCCTGCCCCATGGGACTTCTCATTTATTAAGTCATTAAAATGTGTGCAAATTGCTAACCACAGTTTGGTTTGTGTTTTAGAGACCATAGTTTGCTGGTTAGGAAAAAGTGGCAAACATTTTGTTTGCTGAAAATAGGAAATAATGAATGGAACCCCATGTGCGGGGGGGGGGGAGAGGAAACACATGAACACCATTCATGCTATACTAGGATCATTCATGATTCTCCAAACCAGTGTGAGAAAATAAGAATATAAGAAGAGCCCTGCTGGATCAGGCCAAAGGCCCAACTAGTCTAGCTTCCTGTATCTCACAGTGGCCCACCAGGTGCCCCCGGGGGGGGGGCATGAAACAAGATGCTTGCATCCTGTTGCCACTCCCTTGCACCCGGCACTCTGAAGTAACCTACTACTAATGTAAGGAGGTTGCACAACCCATCATGGCCTATAGCCTATGATGGACTTTTCTTCCAGAAATCTGTCCAATCCCCTTTTAAAGGCATCTAGGCCAGATGCCATCACCACCTCCTGTGGCAAATTAATTACCTGTTGGGTAAAAAAGTATTTCCTTTTATCTGTTTTAACTCTCCCAACGCTCAGTTTTGGCGGGTGTCCCCTGGTTCTGGTGTTGTGAGAGAAGGAAAAGAACATCCCTCTATCGACTCTATCCCTTCCCTGCATAATTTTGTATGTCTTATTTTGTATGTCCCCCCTCAGGCACCTTTTTTCTAGACTGAAGAGCCCCAAACGCTGCAGTCTTTCTTCATAAGGGAGGTGCCCCCACTCTGTAATCATTTTTGTCGCTCTCTTCTGCACCTTTTCCAGCTCCACTATGTCCTTTTTGAGGTGTGGCGACCAGAACTGTACACAGTATTCCAGATGTGGCCTTACCATCAATTTGTACAATGGCATGATAATATTGACTGTTTTATTCTCAACCCCTTTTTTTAATAACCCCAAGCAAGTGAATTTAGCCATAGTCCTAATTTTCTCCCATTGGGTGGTGCACCTTCCAGTTAGTAGCTAATTATGAGAGACGCAGGAAAAAAAAGATACAAATGTTCATCCCCTTGCTCTGTGCTAAGCTTCTTAACTTCCTTAGGATGCAGCACAGGCCGGCCAGCCTGCCTGCTCCTGCCCAAGTTAGGATTGGGCTGCCCCCAGCATCCTCCCTGCCCCCTTTCTCTCCTCACACTTGGGCCAGCGAGGACTTCCAGAATCTCTCAATTACGGTTTCTTTATCAGAATTCACGATTTTCCTTTTTGCTGAAATTGCAAATTAAAAATTAAAGTGGAACATTGAATTTGGAATTTAAATAGTTCACTAGTAGGGATTAGACAGAAGAAGGCAAGTAATATGAAGTAACAAATCGTCACGCAGTGTATATATAGGGCACATGACATAGCATATTCCAGGAATGTTTTAACGTGCTATAAATTATAGTGCTAGCCAAAGAAAAATGCTTAATAAATATCAACTGAACAATTTATAGTTGCCTAGAGTTTACAAAAACTAAAACAACATGTACACTTTTATGCATGATACAAGAAGGAGTGGGCATTAATGTTAACTTGAATTTACTCAAATATTTTACTCCATTAGAGTCTCATGTTATTCCAAGTTACATGAGTACTCCTTAAAGTGATGCTAATATCTAAATGTATGATGGGGAAAGTTTATGCATATTTATTGTAAAGACAATTCAACTGAAAAGTGAGGGTAAGGAATACAGAGTGGCATATGGAAGTGCAGTCTTCATGGCAGCAGGCCACACCTAACAATGTACTGAATTGATGCTTGTGTAGCTTTTGTTTTAGAACAGACTTATTAGATGGAATGGCACATCACATGTTTTTGAAGCATCTGAGAAATGTTCCGTGTCAAAAATCACAGCCATAGCAATTTCAACCAGTGGAGGTTTGATCCTCTTTAAGAATAAAAAAATAGGAAATTGCTATGGATAGCATTAGGTCCTCTACTAACTGCTTATGCATCCGTACATTTGCATTTCATCCAAAAGTCAATGTGTTGTGGACTTGGAAATCCAAAGTGGATTTGAATTATATTCCTCTAGAAGTGCTACGTGCTTGAATTTCTCGCTGCAATTTAGCTTATGTGCACGCACACACACAGGCACACACACCCTCCAGCATTTCAATGTTTGACTTTTCTTCCTTGAGATGGCTCTGCATTAAACCTGTTGCAAAATGTTTTAATGCAGAGCTATCTCACAGGATCATGCTGGTTCATCATTTGTGACAAATGAGTCATCTTTTTTTTCTTCACACAACCTCGGTTTATACAGCACATTCCAAAGTGGTATATATTATTTGTATCTTTTAAGCAAGAACAAATATGGGAAGTTTCCTCCCCCCCCCCGCTTCTTTCTCTAATGGGAAACACCCGGTATGCTGAATGAAAACGAATATGAGTTTCTTAGAAACAGAGCTTCAAGTCAAAGTTAATTTCCCCCAAGTCATACCCTGAAGTATGTGCATCTGAGAAATATATGAACATAATATATATCATATTTGCTATTTCACTGACTTAACTTATTGTAAATGTCTTTTAGGGAAATTTATGAAAACTGAAGCCCTGTTGCTGTTCTGTTGCCTCAACATATAGAAATTCACATTCAAAGACACTGTAAATATACAAAAGAATACTATTGCAACAAAATAAACAAATTCTAGCAATATTTGCCAGTAACTTTTATCAATATTAACTTATTCATCTGTAATTCTGTGGAGTGTGAATTTTGTTTTAAACATGGCAAATGTTTATAGTTTCATGGTTGAATAAAAGTATATTTCGGATTGCATGAAATCAACCCCAGGCAGACAACCCTGCTCTCAGTGTGTTATTAATCAGGAACAATTTAATGCCATCTGTGATGTGTGTGGGGGCAATATGGAAGATGAGGATGAATAGAACAGCCAGGTCAGGTGGAACCCATCACCTCCCCTGTCTGTTAACCCCCTCACATGGTTCTTTAAATAATACCAGGAGGGAATTCTAAAATCTGACCTGCTTTAATCAAATGTAAGGAAATTTCTTTTTTATACTAACAGGGGAGGGACTTCTACGAAAACGCTCTCCTTTCTTTTGCACTATGGACTCATTTACTAATCACGCATGTCATCATGTACGAAAAACCTTTCCTTCTAACCTGGGCATGGTATAGGCATGGGAGTGATACTATAAGCCCTATATTAAACTGAACCAATAAAACCAAACTTTATTTATAAAACTGTTAGTTTTATAAATAAATTTTAGGTTGCTTTATTTGCTTAGATGTTCCATTGCGTATAAGATTCCTTTAATACTGGCTCTTAAAAACAACTACAGGGAAGTGCAAAATTGGACTGGGGGCTGTATGACCCTTGCATAATCCCCGGCTGTGCTGACCTGGAAGTAATTGGTAGTTACAGGATGACATACAGGGGGTACTGGGTTCTGCAGCAGCTAAATAGCTGACACAGATCCAAGTATCCCCACTGAGCAGGCTGAGGAGCTACACGGTAGAGGAACAAATGTTCCCTTACCCTGAGGAGACCTCCTGCCTGCACAAGTCCAATGCTAGATACAGCACGGGACTGGTGGCCTCTCTGCACCAGCACTGGATAGGATTGAATTAGCCAGTTCCATGCTCTTCGCTCTACCTCTCACACTGGTGAGAGTAACCCTGGAAAGCAGGCTGGGCCCACAATTCTGGCAAAAGCAGGCTGGGCCCACAATTCTGTGCAAGCTCCCTCAAGTCCTTGCAGTAAAGGCCTCTAGATATTTGTGCTCATGCTGAATCACCACCTTTATAAGCACCACTATGTAGTCCATTCCTGGCTCTTGGTTAAGGAGCAACTTCTTAGAAGTCTTCTTGAGATTTATTTCCCAAGCTTTTTCAGTGATTATCAACCACCGTTTCCTATTCTTTGTGTCTTCATCTTCTTCCTGGCAACACTGCCTCTTGAATCTCTGCAACAAACACCCAAAAATGCAACTAACCAACATAGTCTCTCACTGTCTCTGCTGTCCCTTACATTACATTATGTTGCATTACTGTGACTGGCAAAAGTCTTCCTTCTCTCCATCAGCACAACCTGCTGACAGTAAGTCCCATACAAAGTCTCATATCCATTTCCTCAGAGACTCTGCTAGCACAGCTTGAACCTCTGTTTACAAATAAAATTTTCTCTGAATCCTGATTCTTCACAGCATCTAAAAGCATTTACCTATCGAATTACTGTCCTTTTGGCCCTAGGCACTTATTTCATATATTTTTCCTGAAGAACTTTCCAGGGCTACTATAGCAACCTCTGCTTCACCTCACCCCAGTTAATTTCTCATCCTCAGACTGAGTTGTCTTCTTTTTCTTCCCATCTCCCTCAAAAGACAAGCTCATATTTTCCTGCCTTCTATCCAACAACCCTTCCCTTTCAAGCATACTCGTATTCTCTCTGCCCTTAAAAAACAAAAACATTTCCGAAGTCTTGGTTTTTTTAAACTTCACCTCTGCTCTTTTATTTGAGCAGGCAGCATAGAGCTTACTACATGGTACAAACTTACTGCACCTTGTACTCTAATGTCTCTCTTCATTCCCTCAAATCTTGCCTTTCCACTTTCCATACCAGTGAGATTGCTCACACCAGGAATTTTCATGACCATTATCCTCATTTCCTGCCATTAGCCAACACCCAACCTGGCCACGCTTTGAAGCTACCCTTGAGCATGCTCATCTGGGTTCAGTTCCCACTGGGAATTTAGTAAGGTTTTTCTACACGCATCAAGACTTGAGTACTGTGCAGGCTCAGACTACAATCCTATACACTCTTACTTGAAAGCCCAATTGACTATAATGGGGCTTACTTCTGAGTAGACATGCATAGAATTAGACTCTTACTTGGTTATAGTTCCAATTGAGCTCATTGGTAATTTCTTCCAATGGGATGAAGCTTATATCTTCAGTGTTCTTTCTTGTTCCAGAATACAAAAAGCATGAGTTAACTTTTCTTGTAACCAACTCTTCCCACCCACCCTGTTTAAAACAATTATCAGTGGAGTGTTATCAGTGATTTCAAGTAGAGATGTTTCAGAGAAAAATTTAATATGCAGTTTTGTAGAAAATCCCTAGGATTGACTGGAGATAGTTTAACCATTACAGAAGATCAATTGTTCTCTTTTTTCCCCTTATGGATTTAACCTTGGAACCATTCCATATAATAAGTTCCATATTAATAAGTCACAGAAAGAAACAGAGAACACACACACACACACACACACTGTTTTAAAAAAAAATCTTTCTTTTACCTAATGCTGTGAAAGCTAAACAGGAACAGCTGCTTACTTGAAGCCAGTTTCTGTTTCTTAACACACATAAAATTAATAACAAAGGACAAGACTTGAAAGTAGTTCACAACTGGAAGTTGGCTGATTTACATTCAGTAGCTAGAGTTTGATGTGGGTTTCAAGCACACGGTCAACTTTGTATAAGTCAGGTTACCAGATGCAAACTGGTACAGAGTGCCTACACCTTTTGAAACCCTTTTGAAACCCTTCCATGATGAGCTGCACCTGCCCAAATTTCCTCTTCTATACAATGGTTAAAGGTGTAGGCACTCTGTACCAGTTTGTCTCTAGTAACTCCAAATAAGGAAGAAAGCAATAAAATGGGTTTAATTTTATATTTTGCTTGCATCTAGACTCCGGTAATTTCTTCCACAATGTTGAGAGTGGAAACTTTTAAATGTCAGAAATGTCCCACGTTTCATGCCTGAAGTGCATGGTATCAAATAGTTGTGCTCCACCTCGGTGTAAATGGTGGGTTCATTGGCTTCACATTCACTCCTGCTTGCCTGAACTGCCAGTGGGAGGACGTACCAGATTGTTTCAAAGCTCACTGGCTTCCTTCTTGCTTCATTTGACTTTGATGGATTCCTTCCAGATTCCCTTGTAGTGGTGTGGGCCACTGGTGTACCTAGTGCCACAGGCACCTAGAGCAGACGGCTCCCATTGCTCTGCCTTCAGCAACCTGAAGCCATGAGTTGACTGGCCTTTGCCTTGAAATCCCCCTGGGGGGAGGCCAGTCTTCCTGGCATTCAAAGGGATAGGAATATTGGCACCATGTTACGGTGAGCAATCAAGGCGGACTACTCTCTGCCCCCTCTTGCTATGCTACTTTTGTGGAATGAGCTGGTTGCTAATTTGAGAACTGAGTAAGAATGTTTTGCTCCTTGGCCAAATTGTTTTTTGATTTGTGGAGTTTTTTCCCCTCTCATTTTGCACTGCTTTGGATAGGATTAGTGAGGTCTAGGTAGCTTAGGTATTCGAAGTATCAAAATTTTGAGATTACAGTCACAACAGGAGGGCCACTGTAGATGGAGAGGAATAGGATTAGGAGAACTGTCAGGCACACAGAGGCATGTGCCTGGTGAAGAAATGTTTGTGGACCTGCTCCTCAGTATCATTGCACTTGGAAGGAGAAGTAAGAGAGCCCTTAAGGAAGAGGCTATTCATATGCTGTAGGTCAGTGGTCCCAAACCCAGTAGTTCGGGACCCACTAGTAGGTTGTGTGAGCCAATTTCAGGTGGGTTGTGAAGCACCTAGAACAGCCATATTGAAAATATGGGAAGATAGGATGCTGGAAAGGGGAAGGGCTGTGTGGTTGTCTTGCTTGTGTCAAGATTGTAAATAGGCCTTTTTTTCCTTTCTGATTCACTTTGCTATTGGAAAATGGCTAAGAAATAACCCAACTTATTGCTGCATTATCAGAAAAGCAGCAGGTTCTGGTGTCACAATGACAGCACTTCCGGCTATGACATCACTTCTGGTTGGTCCCAGACAGATTGTCATTCTAAAAAGTGGGTCCCAGTGCTGAAAGGTTTGAGAACCGCTGCTCTAGGTTATGGGGTACCTTGGCTGGTTGTGAAGAAATCCAGAACCCTCACGACACCTTATAAACTATGACTATGAAGTACCTAGTTGGTACAAAACTAAGCTCAGGGTGACCTTGCTCTGAAGGGAGTGGCCTCTGTTGGTATGAAAAACCTTTGTCACAGCTAGGGATGAGACTGCAAGTTGTGCCCTCCATGGCATGAGCCCATACTCATTCAAGGGGCTATGTGGGGGAGATAGATTTGTCCCCTGCAGCAGTGAGCTATGGCATCTTATGACTGTTACTAATGAGTCTGGGGTAAGGTGACTCATTGGAACACATAATCCTTAGATGCCCAGCTCACCAACTTTTACGTCAGCTGCTCCTAGATCCTTGGCTATCCTCTCTTGTTCTTTCTCTAACCTCCTCCCTATCCTCCTTAGTGATCGCTGCCCCCCCGATCACAAATTCTATTGCTAATTTTCTAGCTATGATTATGAAATTAACCCTCTCCTTATGATCTCTTGTATCTCTGGTTGCTGTGTTATTTTTTGTATTGTTTCCTTTTCCTTTGTATGCCAGTAAAGGTTATGACTATGACTGTTACAAAAAACATATAGAGCATGGTTCTCGAACTATTTAGCACTGGGACCCACTTTTCAGAATGACAGTCTGTCCGGGAACCACTAGAAGTTATGCCATGGCCAGAACTGTTGTCGTTGTTACACTTTTCCTGAGAATGCAGCAATAAGTTGTTTCTCAGCCATTTGCCAATAGCAAAGTCAATCAGAAAGAAAAGCAAGCCTATTTACAACCTTGACACCAGTAAGATAACCACACAGCCCTCCCGTGTTCCAGCATCCTATCTTCCTATATTTTCAGTATGGCTGCTCTAGGTGCTTTGTGACCCACCTGAAATTGGCTTGTAACCCACAGGTGGGTCCCACCATGAGGTGACTTTTTAAAAAAGTCTTTATGTATATTAGAGTCACATAGAGAGATAAGAAAACAATCCATTGTTGAAGGCTGGCTCTTGTATGCCATCATATGTGCTGTGGTAAGTTTTGGATTATTGCAATACGCTGTCTGTGGGGCTGCCCTTGAAGACTGTATGGGAGCTGCAGGTAGTTTCGAATTTAGCATCCTGCTTATTGAACTGTACTACCTGTAGAAAATGAACTGTTCTGGTAATAATTGACATGGAATTAGAATACCAAAAGAACAGTCTTATCTCCCGTAAGTCTTCTTTCACATGAATCTTTATGTACCATTCTAAAAAGGACAGTGGGGCAAAAAATGCCAGCTACCAGCCAAAAGGTATTGCAACTGAGGCCCAAATTTTACCTCCTTTATCCCCCAAGTAATTGTCAAGATGCCACTACCCCTGAAGCATTTCTCATTATATTTATGCAATTATTCCAAAATCATCCTGTAAATATCATCATTAGTAGTGAGAGGCACAACATCACTGATATTTTTCTTTCGTTTCTATTTATATTTAATTTTGTTAGAGCAGTGTATTTGTTAATCCCATGCCCAATATTTTACTTACATCTTACAACATGGGTCTCATTGGGTTTCAAAACATACTTACCTGAACTTGATTGTGCCCAAAATACATTTCAGTTAAATAAGTTCACAGGCTCCATTGTGAGATATCAATTAATTTACATACATATTGGCATATCCTGATGTATATGATTTGCTATGCATTGCATAGCATGCTTGCAGATTTGCTACTTACTAGAAAAAAGATATTATTCTTGTTGTACATTTGAATCTCAAAACATGATGAATTTAAATTACAGTCATTAACTGTGATGGTTATATTTTCTAGGTATAGCGTATTTGAATGGAATGTGCAGTGAAAAACGAAAATGTATTATTGCAGAAGACAATGGTCTCAATCTTGCATTTACTATTGCCCATGAGATGGGCCACAAGTAAGTAAATGAAACAAACAATATTTAACATGTTGGTATTCAACAATCCTGGGAATAAATTCAGTTTAACTCCAGATTGTCTGACATCAGAGATCTGATATTCATATGTGTGAATGATTATTTAGGTAATCAAACTTTTCCTCCACATTGCTCATTTAGTTTTCTTGTTGTGATAATAAGTACAGGTGGGACCTTGGTATCTGCTGGGGTTTGGTTCTGGGACTCCCCGCTGATACCTGAAACTGTGGCTACTCATGGCCCTATATTAAAATGCAGTGGCAGACCTAGCAAGACTCCACTGTGGCTGGGTTGATGATAGCTGTCCCTGGTGCCAGCTCCCCTTCTCAGCCACCGCCACGCTCCCAACCAAGCCACACTCCATTTTGGAACGCAATCAGCACAGGCGCGGGTGAGTGGGCAGGCCAAATGCTGCTTGACTTTTTGCCTGTGTGGCTCAGGCAGGCGGGTTAGCAACAGTGAGTGGTGTCACTGGCTTTGCTACTGTTCCAGCCTCTGTGATCCCTTGGACCTGCCACTGTTATGGCTTAGTACTATGTTTGTAGATGGCAGACTTTAAGATACAGTGGCAGCCGGCCTGCCTGCCTGCCTGCCTATGTGACATGCTGGCTAGTTTCAAAGATCTTCCTTCATGAGAGAGGAAAGCATCATCTGCTGGAGTGTGAGATTGCACAGGGTGAGCTTTGCTGGCAGAAGAAGGATGCAAAGGACTTTTTTAAAAAAAAATACAGTATTCAAGCTGTGGATCAAAATTCAGTATATAAATTTATTGATCAAAAATCAGTATATAAAAGGTTGGACCTATACTATTTTTAATTATGTGATTACTATGAAAAATAATTGTTTACGGATACATATGTAAAAAAGGATTCTGATTTTTGTTCTGAAAACAGATGAAGGGAAAGTGTCAATCATGTGCCTCAAAATATTGGAGATGCACTACCTATCAGGCAGTGCATCTCGTGTGGAGAGTGGTACTTCCCTAGCCATGGTTCTGAAACGCACTTCTCCTCAGGCACTCAGAAGCACCAAAAATGATGGCACTTTAGGAACTCTGTCTTACCAGGATGAGAAATCCAAAATTTGATTGAGACATAGAAAATTATGGTGGGGATAGTTTGAGTGGATAAAGGGATGTTCTTTTTCCCTCTGTCACAACATGAGAACCAGGGGAAATCCACTAAAATTGAGTGTTGGGAGAGTTAGAACAGATAAAAGGAAATACTTCTTTAACCCAGCGGGTAATTAATCTGTGAAACTCCTTGCTATAGGAGGTGGTGATGGCACCTGGCCTAGGTATCTTTAAAAGGGGATTGGACAGTTTTCTGGAGGAAAAGTCCATCACAGGCTACAGGCTATGATGGGTGGTGCAACGTCCTTACTTTAGGATATCTCTGTCAGATACAGGGGAGTGGCAACAGGATGCAGACATCTTGCCTTGTGTGCTCCCTGAGGCATCTGGTGGGGCACTGTGAGATACAGGAAGCTGGGCTAGATGGGACTTTGGCATGATCCAGGAGGGCTCTTCTTATGATACTACCTCCTGGAATTCTTCTCTGAGCACTTGAGACAAATTCATCCCTTTCTCTGCCTCCAGAGCTAAAAGTGGAGGGGAGGTGTAACCATTGGGTAAAACGGGAGGTAGACCTTGCCTCAGCAGGAGACTTGGTCCTTTTTAACCCAGACATCCCAAGATCCTATCAATCTTATAACAGTGGTTCCCAGACGTTTACTGCTGACAGTTCCTTTGACCTAATGGGCCATTGGCTGCTGCTCCTTATTAAAGCTACAATCCTATATATTGTATCAGGCGATGTGTTTTTCACATAGATTCCGCAGCTTGCCTGACTTATTTCTGTTGCTCCCGGATTGGGAACCACTGCCGTATAAAAATATTTGTATGGCTAAAGAGGGGTGGCCTTAATGTGTGCAGTATGGATAATTAAAATCTCTATAAGAAAAGTACTTATAAACAGAGAAGACTGCATGTTCAATACATGTACTTTACTACTGACCTACAGCCCCAACTCCTTAAAGGAGGGGCAGAGCCGGCCAATACAATAAAATATTTTCCTGGCTACTGACACAATTTGGCCATTCATGAACAGTGCTAGATCCAGCAGCACACTCATTCTGAACATGTGGTTCTTCAAGGGATTATGACCTTGTCTAGAACCAGCAAACCATCCCAGACCAAAAAGCAGAGTGAAAGTACACTGTAAAATATTTAACGTAGATAATCATCTTCTGGAATTATATAAAAAGGGGGTGTCTCATCACTTGTACAGTTTCTCTATAAATCAGTAAGTCACTCTCCAGCCAGCCACAAATATTCACACATTTGGTTCTGACAAATGACACAGTGAAATACAAGACAACTGGGATTCACTAGTATTTTCCACTTTCATTGACCTTTTGAACAGATGTTTTCAACTCTGGGCCAATTTCAGTCTTCTTCTTTTAACAGCTAAATTGCTGTGTTTAAAATGAGGTTCTGGATTTTCAGCTTCTGTTTTCTTATCCAATTGCCACTTTGTCCCAGCAATGTTATTTGATTAGCAAGTGAGCAACAAGTAGATCTTCTGCAGTTGCAGGCCAGAGGTTCAAAAGAGATCTGTGTTTTGGTACCAACATGGGCTTAATCTTTGTTACAATGGTGATTATCTTCATTTGTGAGTGGGAAAACCTAGCTTTTGTTTTCCTGTTTCACTGCTTCTCCTAACATTTCCGTCTGTGAAACCTGACTCATGGTGTTCAACATCTCCTTGTTGTATCTCCAATAATATTCACAGAACCCCTCTCTTAGGGCCAATTTAAATATTGCAGTTCCCATGTGGGAGTTGCTGGGGGAAAAAAGCTTTGACCTACCACTCCATCAGAAAGATAGACAGCAGTCCATGGGCAGCAGTCCAAGAATGATTCATCTTATCCTGCCCATTTTGTGTGTATATGTGGAATGCTCAGATGTTGCTGAAGAACACTTCCCAGTACGTTCCTACACCTGAACCATCAATCTAGCACCTTGTAGAGATCTCTGGCCACATTGTTCTGTTTTCAAAACAGTACCTTAATAAAATGACTATTGTCATACAGTGGTCCAAAAAGAGCAGAACCATACTTCAAATGTCTCTGCATTGCATGAACGTTTTTCACGGGAAAAGTGAAACTGGCTGTTGACAATTATCTCTGTACTTTTGGGGTCTTGTGTAAGGGACAATGCATGCATTCCCCTTGCAGAAGGATACACATGTGCTCCCAATGGAGGTGCAGTTTCTACATGGCCCCATAGAGGAAATGTATAGGTTGTTCATTCACAAGTGACCTTGGAAATGTGTGAAAAAGAATGTTTGTAATCTTTGACTGTGTATCATGTATGGAGCCATCCTTTGTTGATATTTATGATACATCACAGCCACAACCAAATACCTGGCAAAACATACAACACAGGTATTTTGCCTGTGCTGATTTTCACACAATAAAGATTAATGAGCAATATTGGCTGTTGCATAGTACATACATAAGAGCCATTTTCCATTTTCTGCATGTGAAAAAAATCTCATAAGACTTAAGTGCCATCAGTGATATTTCAACACTTTTTGCTGGTAATATAGAAGATAACTATTTTGTGAGTTTGTTATGCACCAAGGATTAGAACTCAAGTACCTTGAAACAGACCATAAAAGTGCTACATTCTATACCCCCACTTAGAGTAATTTACAACTAATTCTATTAATGTAGGAAATTATATAATACCTCTTTCCTGTACTGCCTTCCTTCTTCAGAAGCTGCCACAGACATGGCACCGACTTGCTTTTATAATTGGGGGTGCCTGTGGCCACGCCCCTGACATACCGTAGCCATTCCCACCTTTAAATTAAATTACATTATAGCGGGTAGACTGGGCTCCGGAGCCAGGTCTGGCCGCTATATTTATAATGGGTAGACCTGGGCTCCGGAATCCAGGTCTACCCATTATAAGTATAGCCGGTACACCTGGGCTTTGGAGCTTCCTTAGTCAGGAGAGCAGACATTGTGCGCACGCGGCAGGAGTCAAAATGGTGTCGCACGCTTCACTAGTCTGTCTCCCAAAGACCGTGCAGGTTAGCTGTGGGTGCTGCGGTCCAGATTGGGTGTGGGTATTGGATGCTGGGGGGGGGGATTGGCATTAACATGGGGGCTCTGCCCTACGGAAAAAACCCATGGGGGCTGAAAAACCCAGAGCCCCCCCCTAGATGGCGCCTATGGCCACAGACAATGACAACTGGAGAAATCCAGTCTGGCATGCACTGAGCAGGGGTTGGGCTAGATGACCTTCAGAGTCTAGGAACCTTTCAACTTTAATATTCTGTGATTCTACATGCCCACCAGCACCACTCACAATCACTATCAGCAGCAGCACACATTTTGAGTAATGGTACTTCACCAAACCGTTCCAATTCCTTCTGCACTCTGATGAAGATGAATTTGTTCTTATTCCTTGTGCACTCTGACTGGAGATGAAGGTGCTTACGGGAGTTGTAGGCTTTGTGAGGGATACAATATAGTACTTCCATAGCAGCAGCTCTCATAAACATTACAATAAGTCCCTTCACCTCTCTTCCTGCTTGATGAAGAAGACAAAATGGCCACCTTTTTGTTTGCTGTATGGTGCTGCCTTGGATCAATTACTAGTAAAAATTGCTCTGTCCCCCCCCCCCCCGCTTACATCCAGCTTCTCTGTCCTGTTTCCCCCCTCATCTCACCAAGCAGCTGCTCTTAGAAGCGTCACTGTATTGACCCATGTATAAGTCGACCCATGGTTTCGGGGTGAATTTAAGGCATAATTTTTTTGACTTACACATGTGTACATACAGTATATCATTCTAGAGAAAGCTGGTCATCTTAAACAAAAGTTACAGAGTACTTCATTAGCATCAACTGAATGTGCACTGTTCGAATGCTGTTAAGCTTAACAATTATTTGTAATAGAAAGTTGTCCGAATATGCAATATTATACCAGTTTCCACATATGCAAAAATTGTTTATTATTTTTATCAGTTAACTGAATATCTAATGGCACCAACGTTTTCTATTTCTAATGATACAATAACCATAATCTGAAAACATGTAACAGCTATGTGATTATGCTTGGCATTAGGACAAGGAACATAAACCTTAAACAAAACAGTTTTCCTTAAAATAGCAAGTTCAGCTTGCAGAACTTGGCATTAGCATTTTATTTGGTTATTTTGTGTGCCATGTATTAGATACTTAATTTAAAAATCCGGAAAAGGGCCATGCATTTGTCCCAATTTATAACCTAATTACATTGAAGCTTTAAACTATTTATATTGCTTATGTATGCTGGAGTTTAGAGTCCAAATTATATCATCCATTGGAATTACACATGGTTGGAATTAAAATATCAAAAGTTCTCTGCCAGTTTTTTATTTTTTGTTTTGGTGTGGAAGTTCTCTTTTTTACTTTAATTTGAAGACTGCGAGTTTCAGCTTCCCAAAATATAGATCAGCAACATTTGTAATCCCTCCTTGCATATTGTTTCTCCTGAGGCTTAAGTGGTCAGAGAATGAGCTCTTCACGCTTGCCTGGTGAGGCCCTATATGTCGCAATATGCCTGTAGCCAGTGGTGGCATCTAAATTATTTAAGAACAGGAAATCACTTTTGATTGGCACGTGTCAGGACCCGCCCACCGGAAGTGATGTCATAAGCTGGAGGCTGGCAGAGCCCAGGCCTACCCGCGGCTGGTTCCTAGCCAGTGATGACATCAGCGACGAGTGGGCAGAGCCAGCCAGTTCTGTACAGCGCCTGGCGCCTACAGAACAGAAAGCGAAGAATTCCCCCCTCCCCAATTGCAGCTCCAATAGTGATGGGGACAGTCTCCCAAAGAAACCTCACACCCAGAGCGCCAGTGAAACGCTCTGGACTGGAGAGACAGCGGCAAAAGCCTTTCCTTGGTCTTCGCGGCTAGGCGAGGTGGAATTATTCAAAATTGCCAGGGAAGTTGAAAATTGGCACGGGGGCAGCAGCCTCGAAGCTGAGGCTGGCTGAGCAGAATGAGGCAGGAACCTGTGGAAGGGGCTGAGGGGCGGCACCACTCCGGACAGCACCCTTGGGCACTTCCCCACACCAAAGCCTGCTTATGCTGGGCAGGTCAGGAAGGCAGCTTCAAAAAGTCCCGGCTCCCCTCCGTCCCCTCCAGGGCCCCCTCTCGATTTGCCACCGCACCCCCAGGACATCCCTTCTCCCCAGTGGGCTGCAGACTCACCAGAGCGGCTGCTGACTCCACATGTGTGGCTGGAGGGAGCGAGGAAGGGGGCTGTGCAGGACGGGACTTCCCCACTGCAGCCCTTCCCCCTTCGCCCCCCTAGGAATCCGGAGTCGCTCCCTTTAACCCTCTGAGTGCCGGCCAACCAAGAAGAAAAGCTCTTTGCAGAGGAATCAGGAGGGGGGAGGAGGGAGAGTGAAGTGGGCGGAGTCAGCCCTAATTTTAACTAGTGGAATTCCCCCGCGTTCCCCCTGCATGACATCACTGCCTGTAGCCCTAATGTTCATGCTATGATGGTTCATCAAGCTGTTCATATCTGTAAAATAGGTGCCAAAGTGACAGTGATACTAATTTTTTAACTGTTCTCAGAGGGAGGTCATATAATAATTCCACTTGAGAATAATTTAATGTCCTCCCTTCCTAAATAGTTCCGATGCAAGTTTGTTTATTTTTCATCTGTCTTAATATAAATAAAAGAGACTATCTTGTCTTCTATCTTTGAAAAAAAGATATAAAATGAAAAGCTGTTCAACTCTAATCCTCTTCTAACAGCCCGTAAGGCTGGAGTCTGCATGTGGGCACCATCAGCCCTCCAAACCTCCCCTGTCCTTTGTTGGAGCAAGTAGGTTATCAGCAGCTGTAGTTTTGGGGAGAAAGGGGTGGGAGGGGGAAGATCTTGATGGCAGCCATGCCCACTAATTCCTCTCCACTTCCATTGACAAAAACATGCAATCCTAACTTGCACTGGAGCGGGCAGGCCGGCTTGCCTGTGCTGTATCCGTGCAAGTTAGTAGCTGGCTGGAGCCTCCTCAGGGCAAGGGCACATTGGCATCCTGACCCCAGGGTAGGCGCCAGCCACCCCGATGGGCTTGCATAATTCTGTGCCTGCTGTTTAGCAGGCGCAGCTCCAAGCAAGCGGCCTTACGCGGTCAGGAACCGCGTGTTGAGAGTCGCCATTGGTCCTGCCCCTGCTCCACCCCTCCCCAGAATGCCCTCCCACCCCAAAAGCCTGCATTGCTGGTAAGTGGAGAACTTATCGCTCGCCAGCAAGCAGTGTTCCCTCCAGGGTGTGCCTGGCTGGTGTCATCATGGCGCTGTCCCAGTACGGTGGTAGGCATACCGCTGGCATTGGAAACCCTTGACAGGTCCCTGTGCAACACTTGTCCAAACAGTACAAACATACCACCCATGGTAAGAGAGATAGGATGGGGCCCTGAATCTCTAATATAATTTTGCCAGGATTGTCATGTCGGGCAGCTCAATCCTAAGCAGTGTAAACAGCTTGAATTTCCAAGTGAGGGTTTTGTTTTTTTAGTTCAGTGCTTTAATATAATATGGGCAGCCCAGTCCTAAGTAAGGCCGACGTAGTAAGGCCAACATAACAGGGCTGTATCCTACAGCCCATTAGGAGGTGGCAGCAGTGAAGTGCAGGACAAGGGGAGAGTTTCCCCTTGCACCCCTAGGAGCCCCAGTCATCCCTATGGGGCTGCACAGATCTGCGCCTGCTGTTTTGCTGGCTCAAGTGCACGTGCACAGCGGCAGCCTGAATCAGGGCCGCCCTAGCCAGGAACGGGGTTTAGGATGTGGCACTACATCCATCGTTCATCACCACCCCTGTCACTGCCCACTGCGCCGCCCAATTACACCCCCGGCCCGCCTCTGAAACGCCCCCAGCGAGGTCCTGCGCTGACCGAGTGCCACCAACTCTCGACCGGCGCTTCTGACAGGCGCAGTGGCACCCATGCACTGACGCTGCTACTTGTGCCAATCCAGCATTCGATGCAGATGTGCTTGATGACACATTTGCAACAGCGCTGGACCGGCGCAAGAGTGTAGCGTTGGCACAACGCAGGTATAGGATTGCGCTCATATTAAAAAAAAAGATACTTTTGTGTAAAATGTTTGTATTATGAGAACAGAGAACCTTTTGTTTATTTGGATAGAAAATCCCAAATGTTTAAAGAAAGGGTGTGATTCTGCATGCTACATTAAATGGCTAAATATTATTGCTCACCTGTGGCAACCTTCCTCATGCAATGGCAAAGAATATTTATTTTTTAAATACATATTTTATGATGATTTGCACACAGAAAAATCCCCAGATTCTTGCTTAGGGGCTAAAACAGACTTAAGATAGTAGGCTAAAGCACAATAGTCAGCTGACTAACAAAGCACAGTTTACAAATTTCTTGCATGAGGTTACAGTCTTGATGCAACTAACATCATAGCCCCACGCATGTCGTACCCAGACGAAATTGCAGCTTCAGTCAACTGAGATGACTGAGTTTGTGAATATACCTGTATCATGACAACATCAAATTTGTCATAGAAGATTTAGCTTGGCTTTGGTCTCAGGATCCTTGGCTCAGAGTCAAGAGTTTGTTGGCTGTCAGCTGCGGAAGTTTTAAGGTAAAGATGGACCAGACGAGCTTGGCAAGAAAAGCTCTTTGACAGATGGAAGGGAAGTTGGTTTCCAGTGCAGGAGGGAAAGTAAAGAATTCACGAAATTTGGACTCAGGCCAGTGAGCTGTGGCTGAGCTAGAGACTGGGTGAGTAAGAGAAACTGAATTAGATCAGTGTCATAGTAGCTATGCAAAATTAAACTATTTCTTAGATTATGTAATTTGCGCTAGGTCTCATGTATAATAATTGTACACTACTTGAGGTACATTGTTCATCTAGATTATTTTCTAAGCCTCCATGTCTCTAATTTTCCTTCTTTCTTCCTCTCCTCTGAATTGAAAACAATTAAGACTTTGAAAATAGCATTTTTTAATCTTCTGAAATTTTGACCTGGACAACATATAAAGTTTGCTATCTGACGGTGTAATTTAAGTCAGTCTTCAATTGTAACAGCCATGTAAGGCTTCAGCTTATATTTGGACAAAAGGAAAGGTATTCAATCCTTTATCCTGTGCATTTTCTGACCAAAATGTGTGCATCTGAAATGGCTGTTTTAACCCTTAAGGTGCTATAGTTACACTCTAAGGGCTAATTTGGTACTGGGGGGGGGGCACAACTTTTGACAGAAAATGGTACATAGATACACAGCGCAATCCTATACCCCCTTAGTGCCAGCACTAAGTGCCCGCACTCTTGCGCCGGCCGAACGCTGTCACGAACATGCCGTAAAGCGTGTCCGCGTTGGCACTATGGCGCTCAGCTGGTGCAAGAGCGCAGTGCCAGCGCTCGGGCGTCGCCATGTCCATCGGCGCAGGGCCTGTGCTCGGTCGGCACAGGGCCTCTGCGAGGGCCTTCCAGAGGCGTTCCAGCGTGTAACTGGGGGATTGTGACTCAGGTGTCACATCCTAGTGTTATAGTGTCATATCCTAACACCCGTTCCTGGCCAGGGCGGCCCTGATTTGAGCCACTCCTGTCCACGTTCCTCTGTGCCTGCAAAACAGCAGGCGCAGATCTGAGCAGGCCCATAGGGGTGACTGGGACTTACGCAGGTGCAAGGGGAAAACCTCTCCTTGTCCTGCACATTGCTGCTGCCGCCTCCTAATGGGCCTTGGGATATGGCCTTGCTATGTTAACTAATTGCTGCTTCAGTTCTGTGGCCCTGATCTGAACCACGGTGCAATCCTACCCAGCGCTGGAATGGCAAGGGCGGCTGGCCAGCACCATATCCTACGCTGGGTGGGGGGGAGGCTGGAGCCTCCTGCAGCAGGGAGTGTGCACTGGAGCCTCCTGCGGCAGGGAGGGGCAGAAGATTTAGCTGAGAGGGTTAATACCTCCGTTTGCCCGAAGATAACACCTGAAGATCTCAAGGTCGTGAGCTCGGGACTGCCGGAAGTCTCTGCGAGCAGCAGACCTTGGAAACTATGGCTGATTAAAAGCTGAGTTTCAGCTGCCTCGTGGGAGGAGGAGTGTGCTGAAATCAGCTGCATCTCTGGTGGCAGCAGGGAAGCCTCATCAGCCAGCAGACGACAGACGGGTGGCTAAAGAAAGAAGGCTAAATCCAGAAAGAAAGATCTGTAGGAGTGTTGTTCTTGGAAGATAGAACATTCTGTAAATTGTAAAAACCTTAGGGTTTGTGAGAAAGTCTGCCTATGTAAACCGCCTTGAGTTCAAACATTAGAGAAATCTAGTGATATTAAGAAAGGCGGTATATAAATAAATGTATTATTATTATTATTATTATTATTATTATTATTATTATTATTATTA
>JAJKFI010000001.1:28436692-28463709 GCA_029204185.1 Lerista edwardsae | reverse complement strand
TATTATTATTATTATTATTATTATTATTATTATTATTATTATTATTATTATTACCATAGGGGAGGCTCCAGCCTCCCCTATGCGCTCCTTGGATCTGCGCTCGCTAAAGAGCGGACACAGATCCAAGGAGACCACACGGCCCAAATTGGGGCTGCGCGGCCTCCGGAACAGGCTTAGGATGTGGCTATATGGTCATCTCCCAAGCCCACCCATGTCCTGCCTTCCCACTGCCCACCCTCTCCCTCCCTCGCCCAGTCTCTGTGCCGCTTTGGCACGGAGCTTTCCCTGCGCCAGCCGCCTTCAACCAATGCAGGAGAGGCTCGCTGGCGCTGTTGGGCCGACGCTACTCGTAGTGTCAGCCTAACAGCAGGAGTGACGACGTGGGGGTGGCGATCGGCGACCCGCATCGGCGCTCCGCCTCTTGCGTCGATGCGATGACGTCACGTCAACATGAGCAGGTAGGATTGTGCTGCCCGTTTTATACAGCTGCTACATGGATGTAAAAGTAAGACCCAAACTACAGTGTTGTTGGTATCTTAACATGCAGTCAGGGACTTTTTAGTTCTGGGAGGCCTTTGCTTCTCGGTTGTGTGTGTGTGTTGCCATTTATTTAATAAACAGAAGGAATGTATTTTCTCTGTCCATTTTGGAAGGTAAATAAGAATAGAACATTTCTTTCAGCACCTCTCCTTTTTCTGACATGGTAAGTTTGTCTTGATGACCATATCAATCTAGATAGGAAGCTTCCTTAAATGGAGTCAGACAGTTGGTCCATATGGTTCAGTACTGCCTATGCTGACTGGCTTTCCAGTCCTACTTGAAATGTAAGGTTTTGAGGCTGGGAGTTTCTTCATGCAGTGGAAGTGTCCCACAAACTGAGCTATGGTTGCATCCTGTCTAATTTCATTGTATTGAAATAATGGGCTGGATGCTCTGAAATAATGGTTCTCTAACGTTTTAGACTAGGACCCACTTTTTAGAATGGCACATGTCAGGACCCACCAGAAGTGATGTCATTAACCTGGAAGTGCTGTCATAGCTGGAAGTAACGTAATCAGACAGGAAGTGCCATCATTGTGACATAGTAAAATGATAGTCCTGGAATGCAATCTGGCATTCTTGGACTGCAGCAGTTGCGCTACCATGATTAAGTAGTTGCACTACCATGATAAACTACTGATTAAGAGTGCAATCCTATATCTGCGTTGTGCCGGTGCTACGCTCTTGTACCAGTCCAGTGCTGTTGCAAATGTGCTGTCAAGCACAGTAGCGTCGGTGGATTGGCACAGGACCAATGCAAGCAGCAGTGCTGACACTCGTGCATCTCTTCGACTGTCAGCAGCCCCGGCCTTGCACCGGTTGAGTGTCGGCGGCATGTGGTTGGCACAGGGCCTCCAGAAGGGTGTGCCATAGGGGTGCCAGGGGCATAGCTGGGCAGCGAAGTGGGCAGAGATGGGGGTTGTGACACAGGATGGCCATAGTGCCAAATCCTAAACCCTGTCCCCAGCCTCGGTGGCCCCAATTTGGGCCGTTCCTGCACACATGCACTTGAGCCTGCAAAATAGCAGGTGCAGATCTGAGCAGCCCCATAGGGATGACTGGGGCTTACAGGGGAGCAAAGGGAAACCCTCCCCTTGTCCTGCACTTCACTGCTGCCGCCTCCTAATGGGCTGTAGGATACAGCCCTGTTATGTTGGCCTTACAATGTCGGCCTTACTTAGGATTGGGCTGCCCATATTATATTAAAGCACTGAACTAAAAACAACAACAACCCTCACTTGAAAATTTAAGCTGCTAACACTCACAAAAGGAATATAGCAAACGTAAGGTCTGCAGATTCCAAGATGGCTGCTCCCAGCTTTCCGAGATCTCCTGATATCAGGTTGCGACCCACCAAGTGGGTCTTGACCTACAGTTTGAGAAACACTGATCTGAAGAATGCTTGGAAAGAAGTTGTTACAGCAGGGCTTTCTTGTCCTTTGTCACTACAGTATCTATTAGATGCCCCTCTTCAAGCCTCTTGTCAGGGCCAGCAGACCCTTGGGAAAAGGGTAGGTTGAAGCTTAGGGCAGGGTCCAGAGGGAGGGAAAATTCCAAAATGGAAACCAAACCAAAACGATACTTTTTATTTCTATTTCCGTTCAATCAGAAAATGAAGGCACACTCCTATTTGTTAGTAAAAATGTAAATACTGTACCTTAACAGAGAGTACTAAAATATTAAACTTACATGTGAATATTGTTTACTGGAATGTTATATTTATTGGGAAGCAAAGGTACAAGCCTGCCTTCCTACTATTAACATGTTTCCAACATTTTTTTTTCTTACAATAAGTGCTATTTTCAATACTTTCACATTTTTAGCATGGGAATAAATCATGACAATGACCACCCATCTTGTGCAGATGGTCTTCATATCATGTCTGGAGAATGGATCAAAGGGCAAAATCTTGGAGATGTTTCATGGTCCCGGTGCAGCAGAGAAGATCTGGAAAGATTTCTCAGGTAATGCATTCAAGAAGTGGAATTGCTTAATGTCAGCTTTTCATTTGTTCATTTTTTCCTTGATAGCTATAAATTTCCAATATGCCAAGTTCTCAGCACCTTGTAGCAGCTTCTGTGTCAGATTTGAAGGAAAGTGTTTTTGCACTTTTCAGAATTCTGCAACACATTACAAGAGTTAAACAAACCACTTTACTCAATCTTGGATTGTAAAAGACTTGGATTGTACATACTTTTGCAAATTCTGCAGTATCCCATGGGTGTTTGAAAATGGTGTTATTTATCTTCTTCAGAAGTAAGCCGGTTGTGTTCAATAAGACATAGACTGTAAATCTATCTTACCAGAACAAAGACCCATGGGACAAAGAGAAGGTAATATACTGAGATGGAAAAGCAGGGGAGAAGATAAGGTACAAAGGACCCTGACTGGAAAATCCATTCAGTGTTCCCAGCTGAGAACTGTAATAGACCTCCATGGGTCTTCATAACAAAAATACATTAGGTACAAATTAAGAAATACCTTGCAAGCAAAAAGCAAGCAATAGCAATCCAATTTGTTGCAGATCTAGATTAATGCTGTTCCTGTGATTAATGTGCATACTGTAAATCAAAAGCAAGTCTTTTCTATCCAACACCTTAAACTCAGGAAAATCCTGCTTCTATCCATCTATCAAAGGCCTTTGCAGAGCACATGGCTGCATCAGACAGTAATATGCTTGCATTTTGAAGAGAAGGGTAACTGCTGCTTGAAAGGAACTCGATCTTCATGTCTTGGTTCTAAAAGACATCTGCAGAGCATCAAATTAATAGAATGCTGGTTACACTCTGAAGCGTGGCCAACTTTTGCCTTCGCCCACCCTTACACAGGGCAGAGACATGTGGAGGCAGTCGATTGGCTGCCTTTCTCCTAGGCTCAAGGGAGACAGAGGGAGCTGCTGCCTGCTCTTTCCCTTTGGGCCTGAAGGCTATCTCCTGCCCACCTTCCCTGCATACAGTCTGAGATTAGCTGGTCACTGGTTACAGGGCCAGGTAGGAATTTTTTACTTCCAGACTGATTGGTCGTGGTTCTGGTGGTTTTTTCACCAACCCCAGGCCGGTGTTGTGGGTGTTGGTTGGTAAAGTTATGTTTAGTTGGCTGGTTGGCAGATGCCGTGCAAGGTTAGGTAAGGTAGGATAGTGATTGGTGTCCATCTGAGGGTGCAAGGCCAGACGGTAAACCAGTACCGCTCATGTGTGCTTGCCCGGCTCGGTGGGTCTGGCTGGTGAACCCTCTTGGCAGGGAGAGATGAGGGCTTCAGTTGCTCAGGAGACTTTCCCACTTGCATGCCTCAGGCCTAGTGGGCCGCTAAGAAAAGGCTCACTGGATGACAACCAGGTGAGCCTTGAGGCAGGTGGTGCGCCAAAGGATATAGGGGGTTATTCGGACTGAGGTTTTCCCATGAAGTTGGGTCCGCATGGCATTTTGGATTGGTTAGTTAATACCCTGCTGCTTGTAAGTTATGTTTTAATAAAGCAGCCCATTCTACCAACATGCCTTTCTGTTTCATTTATGGAGGTGCGAGGTAAGGGGGAAAGCATAATTTCTACTACATTTTCCTTATGTCAACTCCGTTTTTAGTTTATGCCCCTTGTCTTCTGTATTTAGGAGGCCAGTTCAGATGATACTCCAACCAGCTCCTTCAGTTATGTGGGGCAGGTGAATGGGTATGAATGTTTTCCCCTCATCTGTCCCCAATGTAATGGTTAAATAGTACTTTAAAGTGTGTAAATGTGTAAATGAAGGGGTGGTTTGAACCAGCTGCCACTCCAAGCGATTTGACCGTGACATGCTATGAGGGGATGAGGGGAAAATATGTGTACCTGCATGCGCTTGACCCATGTGGTCAAGTAAACATATTTTACTGCATTAATGCTATAAACATCATTTGATGTCCTGGAATTTCTATTCCTCCCATTGCCGAAGACGCAGAAAGAAAGGGCAGTTGGTCCATTGTGACTCCCTCAGTCACTACCTCTGATGGAAGTAAGGCTATTGGTCACCAGCCTTCCTCTGCTTCTTTCGCCAATTGGCCACTTAGCATGTGCAGACCAATTGAGCCTCCGCAAGACATCTGGGCTTTCCTGACCCAGACTAGTTGGCAACGACACACCATTTGTTTTCCTGTCTGCCTCTTGCTCTTTCTTTGTGGGTTGGCAACCCCTTAGTAAACATCTCCACCTATTTTCTCTGTCTTTGGAAAATTCTGGGTACTTCCATGTTCCTTTTTTAAAAAAAAAAAATCAGAACTGCTCTTTGGACTAATACACTGAGGTGTTTTTTTTTTTTAAAAAACAGAAACCACCAGTATCATCAGCATTCACGGTTCATGTTAAAAACGTAAATGGTATCATAATAATGAATTTTTGGAGAAGTGTAGCCTATGGGCTGGAATTCAACAGTGCCCTGCACAAGGATTTTGGGGTGTGTGTGTGTGTGTGTGTGTGTGTGTGTGCGCGCGCACACACACACAGAGTAAGATTCTTTTTAAAATTATACTCCTTGGACTGGTATTTTATTACATTTGCTTATCTCTTCTCTCGGAAGCTGATTTTATGATATTACTCCAAAACTTGCTACTAACTTTATGTCATTACTCCAAAATCTAACCATTCTGGGCAATGGCCCTTTACTACTTCCACAAGGAGGGTGGCTGTAAATTCAGAGTACCCTACTGGGAGCCTGATGAGAAAAGAACAAAATCCTGCTACTAGATCTGGATTCAGCTCTAGAATCTGGATCTAGCCATCAGGTCTACCCATGCATTTTCCAGTGCTGGGTTAATTTGGGACTGTGCAATAAACAGGAATTGAACACAGATGTACATCTGGATAAATTCTGTGTACACTTAAAAGGAAAATTTTTCCTATTAGATTTTTGTTTTGTTTTTTCTCCCTTATTTTTTAATAACTGATAAGTTGAAACAACATGGGAATCAACATGTAAATTATTCATGGTCATAATTAGTTCATTCTACCTTTTACAATCTATACCAATTTAATACTGTATTCTTCGTTTCCCTAATTAGAAAAAAAAGTGCTTTAAGTTTTCTTCTTTAGATATATACATCCTTCTTTGTGGGGAATGTATGTTTTATGTCAGTGCAATAACCAGCCTTTATTAGTATTCATCATCTTCTAAATGTCTGTGTATTGCCAGGTCAAAGGCCAGCAACTGCTTGCTACAGACAAATCCCCAGAGCATCAACTCTGTGATTATTCCTTCAAAACTGCCAGGGATGACATACACAGCAGATGAACAGTGTCAGATTCTTTTTGGACCAACTGCATCTTTCTGCCAAGAAATGCAGGTAACAGTGATTGAATACTTTAATTTTATCTGGCAATAAATTGAGGTTTTGACCTCTTCTTTTTTACATTCCCTGATAGAAACAGAGTGGTAGGTTTACAAAGAGAAGAAATATGGGGTGTTTCTAAAATGTTTATTAGCTGCACAAAGCTATACCACATTGTTTCTGGCTTGTGTTGCATTTTTCAGTACCTGAAGCTGGTGATAAGACTGGCTGTTTCACATAGCTAGTGTTGACTGGCTTTGAAATTTCTTCTACCAGTTCTATAGCTGAAAGAAAATTCTGTATTTTTCTGTTACTTGGGAAAATGCTCCCAGGTTTTTGGAATGAGGCTCATGGTATGATTTTGAGGAAATCTGTTAAAAATGCTTTCCAGTTGTATTGATCACAAAGTCTATAGTATTATGTCAGAAAGTTACGATTAGAGGATCTAAAACACATGGCAAGTAATCTTAGTATCTGTATGTCTGTAATGCTCATTTGTATAAAGTATGTGAACTGTCCAAATGGAAATAATGCCTATTTATTACTGTATGGCTGGATATCCCTGAGAGTGCAATCCAAGGGGTGACGTTGCGCCCACACTACATGCAGTGTCTGGATGGGCTGGTGGGCATGCCGGCCTGGGGAGGGGGCGGGGCCAGGATGCAGCCAGCAGGCTCTAAGGCTCCGTCCCGGGGCCACACAGCCCCAATTCAGGCTGCATGGCTTCCTCGGACCTGAACCTGCTATACAGCAAGCGCAGATCCAAGGAAGCCCATGGAGAGGCTCCCTCACACACCTAAGGAGTATAGCAAATGTAAAGCCTGCAACATCCAACATGGCGGGTCCCAGCTTTCCACAATGGTCCCAACCCACAGTTTGAGAAACATTGTCTTAGATACTCCATCCTCAAGTCGTAAAGCACTTTAAAAACAGAACCTTGAATTGTTCCTAGAAACAAATTGGCTTCAGGAGGGTAGCGTTTGGACTGGAAACCCGTAGCTGCCATTAGCATGGCACTTCTAGGGTTTACTGCCACTGTTGCTGAACACAGGGAGTTAAAAAAATACATTTTTACTTGAGTTCGGTGTCTGTGAAATATGGATGGCAGCTACAGGTCACAGTTGAACAGATCGCCCTTCTTAAGGACATAACGTCCCCCACAAAAAAAAACATGCTTGCTATCTGCTTGCCCTGCTTGCGATCCCCAATGTTGGGAAACACTACGTTAGAATGATAGTTTCAAACTTCAATATGCAACATACTGATCATATCTATCTGTATAAAAGTCAACCTACGTCTCATGCAGACACTGTGTTAAGGCTATCCTTGCTTCATTTAGTTCCTCTGTTGGAAAGTTCAGTGCTTGCATATTTATGAAACTAATTACACAAGAGTGTGTAAACCCCTGCTAACTAGGCAAGAGGCTCTTTTCCACGTGGTACTCCTCTTACATTTAGCAAGAAGAGAGTAATTGTCCCTACACACGCCTGCGCAGTGTCTTTTCTAGGGGCTGTTGCTGGTGTTATGAATTTTTTTAGATTGTGATCCATGTGCCACATTGAGCTTCCAATTTCAATTGTCATTTCCCAGCTCTCAGCCTCTATTTTCCAGCCACCACCAATTTTGGATTTAAATGACTTGCTTTGTCTTCATTTTGCCACATTCAACTTGGGCACTGGAATACTAGTCAGTTACCTTCAAGGTACTTGAATCTTGGATATGAGTTGTATTAGGAAGTAGGAAGAATTTGACGCTATTGGACAAGTTGACGCTATTTCAATTTTTTGTATGCTAATCAAATGAATTCTTCCTAATTTTAAATCCTGATTCTGTATTGTCCATGGTTGGACAAGAGAAAGGAAGTTCATTTGTAGCCATATCATACCTTTTGTTTATCTTTAAGCTTGACAGACTTCATTCATGTGATATTTAAAGATTTCTAGAACCAATCGATGACGCACATTTATATGCTAGCATTTACATTGTCTATGTCTGTTTCTTTCCAGCATGTTATTTGCACTGGGTTGTGGTGTAAGGTAGAAGGGGAGAAGGAATGCAAAACTAAGCTGGATCCACCAATGGATGGAACTGATTGTGACACTGGAAAGGTACAATATAAAATGCCTCTTCTCAAAAAGTGGAAGTTGCATAACAGTTATTTTGTTTTGGTGGTGGTTTTATTTTTGGCTAGTAACAGGCTTCTGGAGGACCCAACTGGGATCATGGAGGGTAATGTTAACCCCTTTTCCCCAGTGGGCTTCCTGTTTAGATCAGGCCTCTGTGACTGCTGTTCCCTTGGAAGGATAGCTCTTTCAGTCACCAATGGGAGCTTTCCACAAGGTAAATAGCAGGTGTGTGTAGTGAAAATCTAGATTGTGACCCTGGACCACGAAAAGGGTTAAACTTTCTTCCGTTTCTCCACACTCTTGATCTAGATTGCCCCCCTGTGACTAATTTTCAACCAATCCTCCTGCAAGTGCACAGAGGGACAAACTATGCATTTATTGTAACGTGGTTTGACACTTATGGCACAATTCTATGTGCCCGGTAGTGCCGATACAATATTGTTGAGTCGACACTACGTCACTAGCGCTGACGAGTAGCGTCAGCTACGAGTAGTGTTGGCCCGAGAGCGCTGACAGCAAGCCTCCCTCGCATTGGCCAAAGCCAGCCAACACAAGGGAAGCTCTGTGTCCATCCGGACGCAGGATTGGCGGGGGGGGGGAGGTTGGGGGCGGGATGTGGGCAGTCTTGGGATTCAGCCATAAGGCTGAATCCTAACCCCAACTGGGAGGCCACGTGGCCCTGATTTGGGCTGCGTGGTCTCCTTAGATCTGTGCCTGCGTGAATATGCCCTTGCCGTGGGGTGGCTCCAGCCTCCCCAATACTGCATTGGATTTGGCACCAGCCGCCCGGCCTTGCCAATTCAGCACAGTATAGGATTGCACTCTTAGGAAGAAGTGTTTCAATTGGGCCTATGATGGAAGCAATGGTGCAAATTTCATCATTATAAATTTATAATTATAAATTTATCATTATAAATCATCATTATTTATAAATGGGATTCTTTTTTCTTTGCATGCAATATTCTTTTCTTTACTCTTGATCTAAATTCAAGTGCTTCTACAGGTGTATTATGCATGGCAATTTCATATACAATTTTTTTTCTTTTTATGATAGAATGAAACTTTTGATTTATAGTCCTGCTGTAAGATGCAAACTGACACCTCATTTTCTCATTCCATGTGGAGCATGTCCAATAGTGAAAACTGATACCCTTATTTTCAGAAGGACGAAGCTACTGAGTGAAATCTAAAACTAAAATCCCAAACTCTTAAAAAACAATGGGATTTGTTTTTGTGTTGGTCACATATATCTGACAAGAAAAAGAAATCTTATTTCTGGATTATTGTAATCAGTTCATTGCTTTCTAGTCTCAGAGCATTTCACAGAATATTATAAATCCATATATGTCTGATGGATTTTGCATTTGTATGACTTGTACTACAAAAACGTTTAAAAACTTATGTTACCAAATGACTCTCAAGTGTCTATTAAGAACATTCAAAGCAACATATTCATCCTAAATTATTGTCCTAGTTTATAAAAGCTGACTTCAAAACATTAGCATAAAAATGACATTTGAAGAGAAATATTCATGAGTTGTGTTCAGACTTATGCAAACTTTGGATTACATGCTATCATAACTTAATTGAGATGACAATCCAGAATAGAAAAAACAGAAATTTTTTTAATGGAAATAAAATGCACAGAAATACAGAAACGTTTCTAATTAATGCTAGTATTTTGTAAAGGTAATTAGAATTGTGCTAATAGTACTAGATATTTGGTAAGCAAGTTCTTTCTGTACTAACATAAAAATGTAGAACTTCAGTAAAAGCAGAATGCCCCTTGGCATTTTTAGTAGCTACAGTTGAGGCACAAGGTAGCTCTTTGAATATGCATGGGAATATAGTGAGTGGTTTTGAAGTAGTGCTATATGCAGTTGTGTGCACTCTAATCTCTGCAACTCATGCTTACCGCCTGAAGGTATGCTTACCTTTCATCTGCCCCTGTTTGTTTACACTGCACGTGCATAGGCAGTTGTGGGACCATCATGGTTTGGGCAGTTTCTGCAGCAGAAGCCATGCTGAGAGGCTGAGAACAAACAAGGCAGGATATCATTTTTGGACAGGTTCTTGCTTCATCCCACTTTCCATGCCTCTGGTTAAGATAAAGTGGCTAAGGTCTAAAAGTGGCTAAGCTCTAAAAGTGGCTTGAAAAATGGCTATCTGAATATGCCCGTAGGTGCTAGATCAAAGGAGAATCTCCTGTCAATTTTGTGATGTAGTTCATGCAAAGCAGGCCTATTTAAATATGTAGGACAGTGAATTATTGTGTAGGTGTGTTAATATATTAACCTGACCGCTGATTTTTACAATAGTGGTGCAAGGCTGGAGAATGTAGCAGTAGGACTTCATTCTTTGGACACATGGAAGGCGAATGGAGTACATGGAGCACTTGTAGCAGAACTTGCAACACGGGAATCAGCAGTCGACAACGTAGATGCTCTGGGTAAAAAAAAAAATCAACTGGCATATCCTTTCTTTTACACAGAGATTTGCTATGTGTGAACCACTCTTATTGCACAGACAGAAAAGTGGAATAGCCTTCTAGTATGGAGGAAATTTCAGTCTCTTGCACAAATTATCCCACATTAGGACTAGACTAGATGAGAAATATGTCATTCCTGCCTTTCTGAACATTTGGTTAAAAATGTTGAGCCCTTCCGATCCTGATTAGGATTGCAATTGAGGAAGTGTGTGTTTAACAGGTTACCTTCAAATGCGGGACAAGATGCATGAGCGAACACAAAAGGTACATGTTGTATATAGTATTTTCAATATAGAATATTGCTTTGATAGTTCTGTTCTGTGAGCTCATAGGGTGGTGAAGAACCATGTCTAAGTATTTATATTAGGAACTGTCATGCCTTTCTGCCATGGGGCCAATCACCATAAGGTCTGCAAGCCTCAGGACATTTAATGCTGTTTGTGTCCTTGTGACACTTAATGCACCCTGGCTCCCCTAGGAATGTGGTCCACCTGTTAAACCCACAAATGTCAATCAATCACTCTTCCGTCACCCACTCTGTGCCACTCCGCTTACTCAGAAGCTCAGCTACAGAACACCAAAGGGGGAAGATTAAACCAGTCAACTTTCAGGTGTTTCCTAAAACTTTCCAGGACCGTTGAGACAACTTACTACTTCTTGGTAACAAACACATTTCAATATCTCCTTAAGGGTGCAATCCTAACCACCTTTCCAGCACTGACATAGCTGTGCCAATGGGGCATGTGCTGCATCCTGCAGTGGAGTAATAGCCATGGGGGTCTTCCCAAGATAAGGGAATGTTTATTCCCTTACCTCGAAGCTGCATTGCCCTTACCCCAGTGCTGGAAAGGTGGTTAGGATTGCACCCTAAAAGATCATTTATTTAAAACAAAAGATAAAATATTCAATCCAAAAATTCTTCCACTTATCAGGCAACAGAAAAAATAACTATCCTAGTTAATCTTCAAACCATATACTTGCATAGCTCTTAAATTGATGACCCTGATTCACTGAGTTCCTGACTCCCCTTATATAAGAAATCCCTCCTTCAGTGGATTTTTACTGAATTACAATGTTCCACCAAACTACTGAACTTGTCCAATAATCTAACAAATACATACTTCAGGTCCCTTATTTTAATTACAATTAATCCAACATGGAGAAGTTCTTTTTGGCTCAGATAGCCTTCTAATTACCTACACCTGTAACTCACTCCCCTCTTAACCAACTTCAGCACATTTCACGCTTAACTCCCTGCTATCCAAAGAAGCCAACCTTCTCTAACCTCAATTTCAAACTATCCCCCTCCCCACATTCTAGTACAACCAAAAAGGTTACATTTAATGCAAAAAATACATTACAAAATATTTCTTTATTCAAACATTTCACATTTTATCTTTCCCCAGACATATCTTTCCCTCACATTTTACCATCCCCCATGCCCTTTATAACAGGCTAATGAAGAGGGAGGGGAAAACCCTACTTCTGTGACAGGAACCTTTCTCCACGAGTATATAGAAGGTTAGGTTTTGAAAGAACAACACACAATGTTTATTGTCTTCCTGAAAAGGGGGCAGATGGCTTATTTGGTTACTGTTTCTTTAGGCTTAACACAATGTCACGGTTTCATAGCCTCAGGCTGGGTACAGATAACTTTGGCTTAAGAGAATACAGCTTGCCTGTTGGAATGAGTCAGAGAAAGCAAATAATTCAAATGTATGTCTAAGCATTTATTTTCGCTCATTACAGAAAGCTTCCCATTACTCTGAGATTATTCAAATTGGTTGTGTTATACATGATGTATAGAGTTGCATGGGAGTATTGATCTGGGAAGACCCAAGTCTGTCCCTCACAGTATAAGGCTTGTGGCAGGATGTTACTTTCTTTACTAAAATCACTGCTACTTTCACCTGCACTTATATGCAGAGACAGACCAGTCAGGTAACAGTCGTGACTGCAGTCTCCACATGATCAATTGAGTTAAACCTCTCCTGCTTAAATCCAAAAAATCAACTCTCAAAACCAACCATCAGTTCTGTCTACTTCAACTTATCCTTCCCTCCTTACTCTGATTGTCTACTCTCAAACCTTGTGTGTTCCATTCCTGGGCAGAAGGCAATTGGATTAAACATTTCAAACAGGCAAGACATCACCCTGTCCATCACAGCAGATTAACTCTTCCGCCTGTTCCATTTTCTTAGTGGAAAAAAGGGAACATAGAGCAAATGTGGTGTTGTGTTTAGTGTCTCAGTTTAAGATTAAGACATGGGTTCAAATCCCTGTTCAGCCACAAAGCTCGTTAGTGACCTTGGTGAAGTCATCTTCTTGCAGCCTATCACAAGGTTGTTGTAAGCATAAAATTGGGGTGGGAAGAACTGTGTATGCCACATTGAGCTCCTTAGAGGAAGGAAGGGTTAAATATATAACGTAGTTCTTTTCAACCTTTTTCAACTCGTAGTACAAAGGTAAGGCACTAAAATGGCCAAGGCACACCATCAATTTATTGACAATTGACAAGGCACACTGTGCTGCCAGCGAGGAGCTCACATCCCACAATGGCCCTACTAATAAATGACCTTCTCCCAAATTCCCAGGTCTGGTCCCCCATACCTGGGACCCATTTGCAGCACACTAATGTGCCATGGCACCATGGTTGAAAATGGCTGATATAATGCATAAGCAAATGACCCCACTACAGTATTTTTCTCGGTAAGAAACAGTATGAGTGATGAGCAACTCCTGGAATAGCTTGCTCAGGAAATCACTAGGACAGAAAGGTTTAAATCCTCCTTTTAATATCAGAGGTGCCTTCAAGCATTCACTGTGCACATCTGTTTTCTGCAAAGCTCTGACCAGTGATGTAAGCATGAAAGGAAACTGGCTCCTCTGGAGCCACAAGGCAGTTGGCCTGTTCTGCTTTATATACCGTCTTGTTCAATATCAGAAAAAAATCCAAGCCCTGTACCATTTCATACCATTGGAATGTGAACGATAACTAGGGGAAACAGTGTGACAAAGTGAAGATCACAAGGCCAGTTCTGGTAGTCTTCATTTATACAAATGCTGTTAGAGGAAAAGGCACTCTTAAAAATGGTACACATTCAGAGAAGGAAAAGAGGTGTAAAGTGTGGTGAGATTTAGCTTGATGTTACTCGGTTTCTAGCAGAACAAAATTCGCCATTCTGGGGTTCTCATCCTACCCTAGATCATGATGACTGTGCGCTGTTCCTTTCTACTGTAAAGTTAAGCATTAAATCGAATCAAGATCTTGAAACCTTTCTTGAGTTTCACCTTGAAATTCTTATGGAGCATTGAATAGCTGGGAGAGAATACAAACACTATATGACCTGGTCGAATTAGAATATTTTGCTGTGTGTGGCAAGAAAGTACTTAATATAATTTTTGTAGCTAGCATTTCTCACATCTTTTACATGATTGTTGAAGAGAGGATGCATGATGCTTCAAATGCTGGGATGCTGGGATGCTTCAAATTTTGTTGTACATTATGTATAATGACAATAAAGTATCTATCTATCTATGATGCCTTGCAAACTAAGCAGGTGGTAGTTGTCATAAGATACTGTATGTACGTGGGACGTGGTGGCACAGTGGGTTAAACCACTGCTGCTGGGCTTTCTGACTGGAAGGTTGGGAGTTTAAGACTGTGCGACGGAGTGAGCTTCCATTGCTTGTCCCAGCTCCTGCCAACCTAGCAGTTCGAAAGCACCTAAAAATGCAAGTAGATAAATAGGGACCACTTTGGTGGAAAGGTAACGGCATTCCGTGTGCTACGGCGTATAGTCATGCCAGCCACATGACCATGGAAGCTTGTCCTCGGACAAAACGCTGGCTCTACAGGCTTTGAAACAGAGATGAGCACCGCCCCCTACAGTTGGTCATGACTAGACCATTCAGTCGTGGGGAAACTTTACCTTTTTACTGTATGTACACGGAAAAGATGGAAAAGTGGATATGCAGGAATGATTTATGAAAAATGGGGTATGTGAATGTGGAAAGAGAGTAGACATTGTGAAGCAGATGAAGTACTAGCACACTGTAAGGCAGAGTTACAAAACTGTATAGATCAACAGTGCTTCAAGTTCTGCTCAGCCATGTAGCTTCCTGGGTGACCCTGGGCCAGCTACTATCTCTCAGCTCCACCTACCTGTCACGTTACTCCCATGGCTGCAGCACCAGCAGACCCCCCACCTGGAGCCTGCGAGTGGTGGAACCAGTGCCCTCCTGATCCCTGGCCGCAGCTCAGGGGTCCAGGATGTACCCATGCCCAGTTCAGGTGCTAGGCAACCCCCTTGGTAGCTAATGCCCCCAGTGGCAAGGCTGGACTTGGCTGACTTCAGTTCCCAGAAGAAATGGCACGGCAGTTCGTAAAACAGATAACGGTTTATTAAGACTAATGGTTACACAGCAGGGCCCAAGGGGCCCAGGACATACACAGCACACACATGGAAACCCAATGCAAAATAAGAAAGCTGGCTATCTGCTTCTCTGACTAGCCTATCTCTCCTTAGTTCCTTGGGTCGGTGTCTCACAGGGTCCATTGCTATCTCCCAACTGCCTCACTGTTGGTCTCTCACTTCCCAACTCAAGCACCCCTTGCCCCCCCTGCTCCTCCCTCCCAACGAGAGGTTCAAAGCCGTGGTATCGCTCGGAGCTGGCCAAGGTCAGCTCCGTTCCTGGAGCTGCTCCTGGCGAGTTGAGCAGAGACAAAACACTCTGGTTCCCACCGGCTGGGCTGGGAAGGGAAGTGGGGAGAAGCCGGGCCTGCAAAATGGAGTCAGGCCCAGCTCGCCTCCTGGGATCACAACACTACCACACTGGGTTGATATGAGGACAAAAGGAGAGGAGGAATTATGTACACCACCTTGAGCTCCTTGGAATGTGAAATATGTTTGGAAAATACTGATGCATTAAAGCTAGGACACGGAATGAAAATTATCAGGCATTGTTTTCACCCTGCAGTACAAGCCCCTAAATGCGCGTGTCACAGCTCACCTTGGTGTGGCAAGAGCTGTGTGGAGGCAAAGCAATGCCTGGACTACAGAGCTCCAGGAGCTGCTGATTCAGGCAAAATGGACAGCTCCTCAGCTAATCATTAGAAAAAGCAGAAGACTGTTAGGAGCTGTTATCCAAAGGGGCTGACTCCAGACAAGAGAGGAGGGCAAAAAAACAGACAGAAGAGGAGAGGAAAAAGAAGGGGGACAAATTCCAAGGACAAAGTACCCTGGAGGGACAAGAGGGCTTTGAGAGTAAAGGAGGACGAGCATAAAACTGATGGATAGAAGATACAGGGACTGCTCTGAAGCCAGGGCATACCCCCTGCCAGACTATGCAAGCAGGAATTCTCACATGTGACCCCCTAGCTTTGCGCAGAAATGCCTGGTGCACCAACATAGCACCTGACCTACTTCCCATAACACCACCCCCTCCCGGGCAACCCTGCCCCACACCATGGTCAAGTTCCATGTCAGAGTCCCCAATTGCTGGTGTTTTAAACAAAAAGTTCAGAAAGGTTATGCAGTGTCACATTTTTCATCATATCTGATTTGCTTGAATGCAGAATATTCTTGTTTGATAGTCCAAAGAGGGAGGAAAATCATTGATCGTTAGTGGTTTCAGATATCACTAGTTTCTATAGTTTCTCTAGTGTTTGTGCAACATTACCTGAATACATTTTCCACCTACTCCCTTTGTTATATTAGTTACCTCCAACTAGATTTGCCTTCCATTACTGCTTCAAAGTAGGCATATATCTGTGTACAGACATATGTTACCACTTGCTACAACAACCTCAATAGGTGAAACATAATGTGAATAGGCAAAATGGTTCAAGAAAACGTCCTCTGCAAATATGTTACTATTTTTTTGTTTTGTCTTCACTAGTCCAGTTCAAGAAGGAGGGGGATGTCATGGCTCCAGAATACAATATAAAATATGTGAAAATCCTTCTTGCCCTCCTGGAGTACCTGCATTCAGGGACTGGCAGTGTCAGGTCTTCAGTGTCAGGCCTTCATATCAGAAACATGTACACCAATGGCAGGCTGTTATCGATGAAGGTAATCATAATTTACATTCCAGCTACTAGCATTATGAGTACATTGGTTGTTTCACTGTGGATAATAAGATAATGTTACAAAACAAAACCCTGAGCCTTCCTTTTTTTCCCCAGAAACAAATCGTACCCAAACACTTCAATTTACATAGTAAGGACTTGTGCCCAGAAACAGAGGCAGATCTAAGGGAGGGCAAAGCTCTAAGTTTTGCAAGAAGCCTTACACTACAGTGGAAATCATTCCTCTCCTGCACCGTTTTAGCCAATCCTCACAGGGAAAAGCAACATCTTGGCGTTGCTTACTGGCTACAGCAGCAAGGGAGAGGAGGGATTTACATGACAGGGTAAGGCTTCTTGCAACACTTAGAGCTTTTCCCTCCCTGTAGATCCACCTCTGCCCAGAAAGGATGCATCATTGAACACAATAATGGTCTTCCTTCTGAGTAGACCTCAGAATTGTAGAGAAGAGTAGGATTGACCATTAGAAGACTACAGTAGTTTGTTCTGCTCTATTCCAATTGCATACTGATCAAACAGCTTACAAGTGAAGCTGCCTTGAATCCCATTCAGTGTTTACAAAAAAAAGGCGGGGTAAAAATCCTGCAAATAAGTAAATGCAAGAAAAGAAACACAGTTATAATGCCTCATAATGCATTGGTCACAGAAAGAGTGCAAACATTTATTTTCAAAGAAGAGAAAGGAAGCATGGCTTTAGCCTTTTAATATTTTACATACCCTGCCTTGTATTTTGGCAAAACACTCAAATGGAGTGCATATTTTGGTTGGCCATGGAACATTTGCTTAAAAATCCAGACGTCAACAGATTTCCAGCTCTTCACATACTGCATGCATCGCCACCAGGTATCCACCAACTTGCAAAGGCAAAAGGCAAAAGCCTGGCAAGTAAAATGCCAATCAGCACCGAGATCCCCAGTCTCTAATTTATACTGTATTTTGGAGAAGGTAAGAAACAGGAGTCTCTTTTGAGCAGGAGAGAGACTGTTGTTTCTTACCTCCTCCATAAGTGAGCACAACTGAGAGAATTCTCTGCCTCTCTCCAAGCCTTCTGCATGTGCCAGAGACTTGGGGAAGAAGGAAGGGGTTAGTGGTGACCACAAATATTGTCTGAGTAGGCAGCCAACATTTGTAGACCCCTAAAAACTACAATAGAACATGGTTGCTTAATTTCTTTAGGATGCGTTTAAGTAGGGCCAAAGCACGGTGTTGTTGTTGTTGTTCAGTCGCTAAGTCGTGTCCGACTCTTCGCGACCCCATGGACCACAGCACGCCAGGCCTCCCTGTCCTCCACTAGCTTCCTGAGTTCACCCAATTTCATATTCATTGCTTCGGTGACACTATCTAACCATCTCATCCTCTGTCGCCCCCTTCTCCTTTTGCCTTCAATCTTTCCCAGCATGAGGGTCTTTTCTAAAGAGTCCTCTCTTCTCATCAGGTGGCCAAAGTATTGGAGCTTCAGCTTCAGCATTTGTCCTTCCAGGGAGCAATCAGGCTTGACTTCCTGGAGAATTGACCGATTGGATCTCTTTGCAGTCCAGGGGACTCTCAAGAGTCTTCTCCAACACCATAATTCAAAAGCATCGATTCTTCGACGCTCTGCCTTTCTTATGGTCCAGCTCTCACAGCCATACATGGCTACTGGGAAAACCATCGCTTTGACTATGCGAACCTTTGTTGGCAGGGTGATGTCTCGGCTTTTGATTAAGCTATCTAGGTTCACCATAGCTTTCTTCCCAAGAAGTAAACGTCTTTTAATTTCATGGCTGCAGTCACCATCTGTGGTGATCTTGGAGCCCAGGAAAATAAAGTCTGTCACTGCTTCCATTTCTTCCCCTTCTATTTGCCAGGAAGTGATGGGAGTGGTTGCCATGATCTTAGTCTTTTTAATGTTGAGCTTCAAACCAATTTTGGCACTTTCCTCTTTCACCCTCATCAAAAGGTTCTTTAGGTCTTCCTCACTTTCTGCCAGTAGAGTGGTATCGTCTGCATATCTGAGGTTGTTGATGTTTCTCCCAGCAATCTTGATTCCAGCTTGTGAGTCATCCAGCCCTGCCTTCCTCATGATGTACTCTGCGTATAAGTTAAATAAGCAGGGTGACAATATACAGCCTTGTCGTACTCCTTTCCCAATTTTAAACCAGTCGGTTGTTCCATGTCCAGTTCTAACTGTTGCTTCCTGACCCGCATAAAGGTTTCTCAGAAGGCAGATCAGGTGGTCTGGAACTCCCATCTCTTCAAGAACTTGCCACAGTTTGTTGTGATCCACACAATCAAAGGCTTTAGCATAATCAATGAAGCAGAGGTAGATGTTTTTCTGGAACTCTCTTGCTTTCTCCATGATCCAGCGAAGGTTGGCAATTTGATCTCTAGTTCCTCTGCCTCTTCGGAAACCAGCTTGTACATCTGGTAGTTCACGGTACCAAATGTTTATTGATGTGCCAAGTTAATAATTAGCCTAAACTGATGAGAATCTAAAAAATGGAAATATTTATTTCAGTTTCATGTGTGGACATTCACATATTATATTTCTTTCAAATATATCACTTTCTTTTTGTGATACTGTCCTGTACATCGCAACACTTCCAGCTTGTCCACCTGGGAGAAAAAGGATGTATTTGCCATATTTCCACTCTTAGACATACTACTTGAAAGGAGATATTTCTTTTGTGAGCAACATAATAATATGACAGGGATCTTATGGCCTTGTGTACCTCTCATTTACTCTCATGGTAATTAGTAACTTGTCCATTGCTAGGGTTACCATTTACAAACTGGGACATAGTGCCTGTACTTTTAAACATTGTATAGAAGAGGGAATTTGGGCTATACCTGCCCAAATCATCATGGAAATGGTTCAAAAGCTGTACCTGCTCAAATTCCCTCTTTTATACAATGGTTAAAGGAATAGGCACTCTGTCCCAGTTTGTATCTAGTAACCCTATCCATAGGTCCTATGTGGAATATAGTAAATATATAGTAAGTGTTATGATTAATATTGAAATGTTGCTTCATTGTAAACAATGATCTCACACTCAATTTTTTATTACTTATTCATACATACAGAAAAGCCTTGTGCATTATTTTGCTCTCCAAATGGAAAAGATCAGTCTGTACTGGTAACTGAGAAAGTGATGGATGGAACTTCATGTGGACCTCAAGACTTGGATATATGTGCAAATGGCAGATGTCAGGTAAAATGAACCACTGAAACCAATTTTAGTATGTGTTTGTTGCGCAATGTTTCTCAAACATTTCAAACTCTGGGCCCCGTTTTTAAATTTATTTTCCCTTATTTGGGACCCCAGCATAGCACCAGCCATGTGTTCTTCATAGTCTCTGGGTAAATGCACTTGAGGTCTGTACAGAGAAATGTTTTAAACTTTCAAGAATGATAGTCCTGCATATGCTTGGTTTGATTTGGGCTACAAATGTTTACCACTCATAATGCCAGGAAACATTAGGAATCATATCCTTGAAAGCTCTTCTGTGGATTGGAACATAAAATGAAATTTTCTGTAAGTGCCTTAAAAGCTGCATTTATTATGGCTAGCCTGCTTTCTGAGTGCATGTGCAGAAACATGCTCAATGAAGGCAAATACCTTCACTGAACAGGAAAGCCGATTGCACAAAAACAAAGATTTTCTCTGCTTTTAGTGTAATGTCTGATTGTTGTTTTTTTGCTGAAGGTCATAGACACTAGTCAGAAAAAGGTGAGCAAAAACCCCAAAGGGTGATTTTTAAAGTGCCAGGAAAAGTTATCCTTGATATTGACGATCAAGTAAATTTACTGAAAGCAAACAGTATGACACATGGACTTGAATGATATATTGCTCACTTTTTTTGCCACTCCTGGAGTCAGGGAGGCAGGCAGGCAAATGTGCAAAATCCTCCCTGTGCTGGTCCAACCACCTAAGCTGGTAAGTGTACCCCTGCCTAGGAAGGCCTGCATGACAGGTTTTGGAGCGGGAAGGGAGGGCAGGGGAAGGAGGAATTGGGCAGGTTACGCTGGCGAAGGTAGTGGAGTCAGGATCTGGAGTCATGGCACTCAGACCAGATCCTAATCCCCGTCCCTGGCCCGGTTGGCCCAAATTTGCTTCAGCAATTTCACTGGTGCAGATCTGAGTTGCCCCATAGGGGTGGCTGGGGCTTACCCTGAGGTGACCTGCAGCTGCCTCCTAACCTATGCTGGATGCAGCAGAGGCCAGCTCCCCTACCTGTTCCAGCAGAAGTTTGGATTGTGCTGTTAGTAGCGATCCTACAGTAAATACATGAAGGAATAACTATGTCAATAATTTCCAAATAATTCATTGAGATCCCCGAAAGGAACCATGGTTGTCTTGAAGGTAAATGTTCAGGTTGCTGGCTCTGCATATGTGGAAAAGAATTTTAAACTAAAAATTTAGTTTAAAATTTAAGTTCTGGATCAAGTAAGAGAAGTACTGTTCTATAGAAGGATACTGTTCTATAGAAGTGATGTTTACATTTTTAGGAAGTTTTGGTAACGTCATAGAATATTTGACTTAGGGCCAAATCCTATCCAATTTTCCAGTCCTGGTTTAGTTGTCCCAATGGGGTGTGTTCTGCTTTCTGTGGTGGGGGACCAGTCATGGAAGCCTCCTCAAGGTAAGGGAACATTTGTTCACTTACCTCAGGGCTGCATTGCCCTTACCCCTGTGCTGGGAAGTTGTTTAGCATTGCACCCTCTGTGTCCCACAATAATGGTGGAAGAGGAAAAACAGAAAGTGGCTTTCATATGATAAAATCAGCTGAAGTGCCTACCCGAAAAAGTTACGTCAGCACTATAGAGCATTCTTCTATCCCAAAGCTACTGTTCAGTGATGGTTTTTTGCTGACATGATTCAATACAATTTGCTGATATGACTCAATATAATATAACATTACGTAATGTAACATAATGTACATTATTGGAAGCTATATTATAAGACACAGCAGGACCTTTAGTAAAAATGTAAAATACTTCATTTTCACCCTAGAAGTTTGGATGTGATGGCATACTGGGATCTTTGGCATGGGAAGATCACTGTGGTGTCTGCAATGGCGATGGAAAATCATGTAGAGTTGTTAAAGGAGATTTTAATCATACTCGAGGAGCAGGTAAACATCTTCTTAAACTAATTAATCATTCTGTGAAGTTCATGGATGTTATTATTATCCTGCAATGGAGAAGCTATTTTAAAGTTTCCCATCCTTTCTGCTGATTAAATTATAGCACAATATTCATTGCAAGCAGTGATTGGTGCAAAAATGCACTTTACTTTTACCCAGTCTGAAACTTATTATTGCTGAGATGGGGGTGATTATGAACAGATGGGAACAAGTATTTAGTAAACCCCACTGCATACTTTTTGATACATAATACCTTGCTTTATTTACTATACTTGAACATAAATATTTATTTGGATTAGCATCTTATGAGCATTGGAACTTGAAATGAAAGAAAGGAAAGAAGAGAAAATATCCAAAGAGAAATTATTGCACATATATTGATTCAATATTTATACTTACCATGAATTTGATTTCTTTTAAGAAGATTTGAAATGCTAAACAATTGTCTCAGTTCTGGGGGATGTTTGTCTTTCAGAACTAACAGAATAGTTATATGGCTGATTCTTCAATGAATGGATACTAAAAGGATTAGGCTGCAATCCTCAGGCTTACTCCTGAGCAGACATGCAGAGGATTGCGCTGTTACTTACCACGCATCCCCCAATAATGACAAGAGACACAGGCATGTTGGAGAAAAAAGGGGCCACTTTATTAGATACTAGCTGTTCGCCCGTGGCTTCACCCATGTGGAAATAGTAACGCAATAAGATTTCATTAACTGTCACATTCAGTGAACGATGATAAACTGGAAGACTTGCCAAGTTAGCTCCCCTTAAATATGACCATCTAAGATTCGAGTGGGTGCTGGAATTTTCTCAAACATCATGAGTCCAAGACTGGGGCATAATGATTTCTAAAAATTTCCAGAAGGTTCTACAGAGTTGTATTCGTGCGATTTGAGTAAAGTTGGGCTTAAATGTCATCGGGACTGTCCCCAATCAGCTTAGTGACCCTGAAAACTATGGATTTGACACTAATGTTGGTCATTTTGGACATTTTATTTTTCACCCTCCCATGCTGATGGGGGCTGAACTTGGACTTAAACGGCATCGGGAGTGTCACTATTCATCTCAGCGACCCCAAAAACTATGGATTCGACATTAATATCGGTAGTTTTTGATTATTTTTACGTGTCACTCCCTTCCCACTCCCACCCCTAGACCCCCCATGTTGATGGGGGCTGAACTTGGACTTAAACGACATCAGGAGTGTCACCATTCATCTCAGCAACCCCGAAAACTATGGATTCATCACTAGTATTGGCCATTTTCGATTATTTTTACGTCATCCCCTTCCCACCCCCACCCCTAGGGGTGCTAGGGGTGTCTTACCCTTGCAGTATTTCTTTCCAGACTGTAAGGCATATGTGTATCGAGTTTGGTGTAAATCGCTCCAGGCATTCCAGAGTTATGCTGGAACATATATACGCACGCGCACACACACACATACACATGTTCATTTACACACACACACACACACACACACACACACACATACAGAGAGAGAGAGACAGAGAGAGACAGAGAGAGAGAGAATTAAATCTGCAACAAGAACAACTTCACCTAAAATAGCCGTGCGGGTCTTACTGCAGGGGAGGTGGCACTGCAAAGCCTGCCTCACCTGTCTGTCACTGGGCGTGCCATCTGCTGCCAAGCCAACCAGACCAGAGCCCAGTCAGCCTGTCATTGACCACCCCCCAAGGGAGGGCTGAGGCTGCAGGATGATGAGGGAGCCCTCGCCTCTCCTGAACAGGAGGTTTTGCCGGTCCCTAATCAAGCCGGGCAAGGAAGCCTGCCCTTGCAAGCCTCCAATGGACACCAAGCTGTTAACTAACCCCCCCCCCCCACGACACTTGGTAACCTAACAGTGTTTACCTAAATCCAACCTATAACCCAACCCTGCTTACCAGTCTGGCGTAGGTGAAAAAACCAACAGCCATAGGGCCAATGCTGGCTGGTAGTGAAAAATTCCTACCCGGCCCCAAAACACAGGCAATCAGCTAGTCTTAGACTGTATACTGGGCGGGTGTGCAGGCTATCACTGGCCAGATGTGAAGTGAGGAGGCGGGCTGACTGTGCCCGCCCTTCCCACTGCGTCACGGGAGCGAGCGGCCAATCACGGCCCCCCATGGTCCGTGCCTCACATCAGGGGCGAGGCGTGGCAAACCGCGGCTGCACATTGGTGCGCAACTGCCATTACAGCTCATCTGAAAGAATACTGGTGGAGCAAAAAATTTCTGGAGCTTCAAACAACAATTCTTTCTTCAGAATTGTTTAATTTCAACCTTTAGATTAGGCAGTCTAGTACAAAATAATGTAATTAGAAGCAGAGAATTTTAAAACCAGTAAACGCCACAATCTGCACTGAACTGAACAGTGCTTCAGAAAAGAAAATTAAAGTCAGGCCTTCAATCCTTGGATGTGACTGTGTCATAAATAATTCAGGACATGAAAAGCATAACATAATTGAGTCTGAGGACATAAAGTAAGGGATGATGAATTTTTAAATTATAGACAAAGTTTAAATCTACCGTGCAAAACAATAAGCATAAGCATCCAAACCTTTTCAAATCTACACAGTTCATAACACAGCTTTCATACAATCAGTTCATACACAGCATTGTCCAAGGAAGTGTTTTCCTGTTTTGCTCTCTAAAATATAAATTTAGATAGAAATGCCTCCTAAATAGCTAAAATATAAATATTTATATTTTATAGCTAAATAAATTGTTGTTCCGTTGTTAAGTCATGTCCAACTCTTCGTGACCCCATGGACCACAGCATGTCAGGCCTCCCTGTCCTCCACTAGCTTCTGGAGTTAGTTCAATTTCATGTTCATTGCTTCGGTGACACTATCTAACCGTCTCATCTAACCTTCTTCGGTGACACTATCTAACCTTCTCCTTTTGTCTTCAATCAAGGGCACAAATGCGCCCTTGCCCCATGGATGCTCCAGTGCAGTCCCAACCTGTGTTGGATACAGTGCAGGTCTTGAGTGTTGATTGAGCCCTGAGTGTTGGGAGAGCTAGAAACACAAAATACTGTATTCTTTCCTCAGCATGAAGCTCCTTGCCATAGGATCTGTTGATGACATCTGGCCTAGAAGCCTTAAACTTGCAGATTTTAAATTGGACAGATTTCTCGAAGAAAAGTCCATCACAGGTTCCAAGCTGTGATGGGTGTATGCAGCCTCCTGGTTTTAGATACAGGTTACCTCAGAATGCCAGGTGCAAGGGAGTGGCATCAGGATTCAGGTATCTTGTTGTCTTGTGTGCTCCCTGAAGCATCTGGTGGGCCACTTTGAGATACAGGAAGCTGGACTAAATGGTCCCTTGGCCTGATCCAGCAGGGCTCTTCCTCTATTGTCATGTGCTTTCTATACACATGAGAAGAGGATGGATCAGTGGCTATGTGGAATCAGGCACCCAGTGGGACAGGAAAGGCTAAGGGACAAGCATCTGTGGCAGGATCTTTCCTGCAAGTTTGTCACTTCTATAAACCTCCTACTGGAAGCAGATGTTTCATCAAACCTCATGGGTGGGCTGTCCTTGTCTATGAAGCCTTTCCCCTCCCCTAAATCTTAGAAATAGCTTCTGTACAAATCCATGTACATCTTGCCTAACAGAGCTAGTTTAAAAGCCTGTAAAAACACTGGCTACAATCTTATGCCTAATTACACAGATACAAATCCCATTCATTTCTTCAAAAATTATGCATGCATAACTTTGCGGAAGTTGCAACCACAGTGCTTATCTGTGGTCTTAGTGATAAAACGCTGTTTGTTTTTATTGAATCAAAGTCACTGCTGTGGTTTCTGCCTACAGGAATGTTTGAAGGAATATCTTACTCTGTTATGTTCATTTAACTGTAGATCTCTATATACGCATATAAGACACATGCATATATACGTTTGTTTATTTTGGATTTGGCAATTCAGAATTTGCCAAGACATTTCTGATGAGTCTGGAAGGAAACAAGGGAGCCCCATTTCCTTGAACCCCCCCTTCCACTCCAACAGAGAAAAATAAACATTTGAAGTATATCAATGAAATATATAGGAAGGACATAGGAATGTTGGTCTGATCTGGTAGGGCTCTTCTAATATTTTTATGTTCGTAATATTCAAAGTATGTGGGCATCATGTTTTCTCATTGATAAACTGAATGTGTGACCTGATCATGAAGAAATTCAAATATATAAATAAGCCGGAGTGATGATTGTGAAATTTGTGAATGAGAATTTCATTTGTGTCTTTTGGATGTTACCCATTTGCAGCGACAGAATTATTTACTTACTTTGTAGTAATGGAATACCATAATGCCTGGTAGGGAATAGGAATCCTTTATGTGGGACTCAATTCAAATATGTATTTTATGTGCAGTTAGGCAGTAAGTATGCTGGCAAAAAATATTTAGTAGAATTAGGAAATGCCAAAAGAAACACTGAGAATTATCAGTATGCAATAGCTTTGATGCAAGAGAGGCATAAAATGAAATTGCTTGTTGTTAAGTAACATAATATGTTGGAGGCATATTATTTCATTCGTATGGTAGAGAATATGAATTATTTGCATATTATTTCATTCGTATGGTAGAGAAAGGCATCAGGGACTAGTAATCTTTCCCAAAATACTAGCCATAGGCAAATAAAGTAACAGGACTCAACTTTGGAATGTGTAATTAAAATACTGTTTCACATAACCACAGTTAGGATGCAATCCAAGGGCGCCCTAGAGCCGACGCAAGCTGCTTCCGTGGGCCCTGCGGTGTCGCAAAAGTGCCGTAAAACTGTTTTATGCCATGTGAGGCGTACAGAGCCGATGCTAACAGTTGCATCAACCCTGTGGTGCTGGAACATACCCCAGATAAGCTGCTCCTGTGCCAGCTGGCATAGGAGCTATTCTGGGCGGGGGGAAGGTGGGAGGGAAGGGAAAATGGGGCGGGGGAAGGGTGTTCTACCCCTGCTAACGGGGCAAGAGGCACTGTTTCAAGTGGTGTCCTCTTATATTTAGCAGGGGGAGAGCAATTGTACCTATTCACCCCTGCACAGTGTCTTTTCCAGTGGCTGTTGCTGGTGGTGTTCTTCATTTATTGATTGTGAGCCCTTTGGGTACAGGGAGCCATTTAACTTTATTTGCCTGTAAACTGCTTTGTGAACTTTGTGTTGAAAAGTTGTATATAAATACTATTGATTGATTGATTCCGGGCGGGTGGGCTGGCCCGGGGACGGGGGTGGAGTCTAGATAGCCCACTCTGGGCACAGATCCGAGTAGCCCATAAGGGTGGCTGGCTCCAATGCCGGGACAAGAGTGTTGTAGTATTTGTGTAAATAATAGCAGAGTTGGAGGCTCGGATAC
>JAJKFI010000001.1:28396741-28425312 GCA_029204185.1 Lerista edwardsae | reverse complement strand
GTTGGTTGGTTGGTTGGTTGGTTGGTTGGTTGGTTGGTTGGTTGGTTGGTTGGTTGGTTGGTTGGTTGGTTGGTTGGTTAAGACTTTTCATCTTTATTACACAAGCCACATCTTGTAGTAGCTTAGAGCTCTAGTAACTTTAGCAATAGATTTGAGTCTAAGAGGATGTTCAGGCTACATTACTACACAAAATTTTGACAGATTTTTAGAAGTGTATCAACAGATTCACTTTTTTCTTAGATCCTGTTAGAATTTTACAAAAAAATTATCTTATGAAGAACAAATATATCCATAGGGTGTGTCTTGTACATTCTGTATTGTATCATTAGGGCTAACGCTTGAATTGTAGCACTGTATCATGGAAATTGTATCATTATGGATTAGCAATCACACTTTCATTGAATGTTATCCCAAATATGGAAATAATTCAGAAAACCATCAAATTATGCTGTTTTCATTCTTCCCAGCTGGCAAGTAGGTAGAATGTGTTCTTGCTAACATTTGTTTACCATGCTTATGAATCATCAGTAGCTTTGTAACGTCGATCCTGTGGTTCCACAAACATGAAAAAGAATTATTTTAATAGGACAACAGGAAAATTGAAAAAATGAACAATTTCTTCTATACTGTTTCCCAATATATCTGCAGCTCTTCGAGATGCCAGCAAACAATCTATAAATAGTGACTGGAAGATAGAACATTCTGGAACATTCAACATTGCTGGTACCACTGTCCATTATGTTAGGCGAGGTCTGTGGGAGAAAATCTCTGCCAAAGGTCCCACCACATCACCTTTACATTTATTGGTATGGTAGCATTGGATAATCATTTAACACTATTTTACGCTATAAAGCATAATAAATTTAAGTTGGTGCCTTTATATTGTATACACACAAATATTTATTTGCAATCAGATCTGCCATAATTTTGCCAAATGGGTGATATTCTGAAAAAAAAATCAATAAAGTCAGAGAGGTTGGAGATTGCTAAATAACCTGAACAATTTCCTGAAGAAAAGTAGTAGTGATACCAGTAAATGAAGTAACAACATTTGTTAGTTGCCGTCCAGTTCCAATTGCTCTAGCGCGCATACAGAACAGCTTCCTACAAAACTTTTCTGCCAGAAAAAACCTTGTTGGTTCATTTCACTGGAGGAAGCTAATCCATGCAAATAAATTCCACCAATTGACTAAATGGGAACCTCAACACAATAATAATCCATTAGAGATTTGCATATGCATCTGTGCAACTTCCTTGGCAAAGGATAAAGAATGCAACAGAGTTGGAAAAATGAAAAATGAGGTTTGGTTAAAGTGGTGTTATTAACCTTTGGAAAGCTCATTTCCTTAAAACACACAATGCTGACCACAGTTTTGATGGCAGTATAGCAAATGTCTGTAGTCATGAAGCAAATTTCTACATGATTCAAATTTATTTCTAAAAATGTATTTCTAAAAATATAGACTTACTGGATGTTTTAAGTACTTGGACAAAGAATAACCACAATATACTTTGATATATTACTGCAGCCTTATAATGACTATTGCAGATAGCATCCCTATGACTAAAGCTCTCCTGACATGTATATGCTTTGTGTAAAGCATGCGCGCACGCGCGCACACACACACACACAGAGAGAAAGAGAGAGAGAGAGAGAGAATTTTATTTTTAATAAAATTATGCTAGATTGCTCTGGGATTTCATAGTGAATGATGAATTTCTACAAATCATTCCATTGGGGGGCGCCCCACCCCCCAAAAAAAATCTGGTGATATTTATTTTAGAGACATATTATTTGATATTTCACTTTTTATGTGGAATAAAATGCATCTCTTTGTATCAAAATTCTGATAACCATTTCTAAATTTAAAATAAGAGAAACACTTTAACCTTTTACCCCCAACAATTTGTTAGTAAAAGTGTTTATGATTAAGTTATTTAAGAGGACTTGGCCCCCATGTGCCTGCATGTTTATTCTATGCATACTGAGAATAAGAAAGACCTTGCTAGATCAGATCAAAGGTCTATCTAGTCGAGCATCCTGTTTCTCACATTGGCCAGGCAGATGCACTGGGAAGCCCACCAGCAGGACACAATGTATGAAATAGACCTGTTCCACTTCTGCTTTTCAGCAGTTGAGGTCAATTCAATTTCTGTACCTAGGGGAAGTATGTTGCCATCATTACTAGCAGTCATTGATCAGCGAATCTTCCTTGAATTTGTCTACTCCTTTTTTAAGGCCATCTAAGCTAGTAGACATGGGCAGTCCAATCCTACATAACTCCCCGACTGTATCCCATGGTGAAGTTTCAGGTGCTGAAAGTCTCCTCTGGGTAAGGGAACACTTGTTCTGTTTTGCAACAGCTGTAAAGGGCCTTACAAGGCCGGAATGCTAATTCCAGCAATGTAAGGCCCTAATAGGATTGGGCTGTAACCTAGAGATTGGAAGAACGCAAGCCTGAGTGATGTAGAGAGACAACTCCAGTCACAACTGATGAAGAGACTTGGCAGAATTACCTAACTCCAAATATACTTGGAAGAATTAATAGCTAATGTTCTGAACCCAGAGGGACACCCTTATGAACAGGTGTTTGAGCTTTTAATAAAGTAATATATTTCTTTTCCTCTGGCATGTTAGTGTGCACTAGAAATTAGTTTGGAAGCTTCTGTAACATGGTGATTTTGTTCTCTCTTGGAAAAATAATTTGAGGGGGAATTTGGGGGCATGGCTACTATGCTTGAGGCAGCCCTTTGGTGTTCCTGTTGACTCTCAGCCCTCTCTCTGTGGCCAGCTTGTAATGTACAGTTGCCTGTGCAGGCAGATCAAAACTTTTAGCATGCCATATTGTACAGATTTGTAGACTGTGGAGGACCTGAGGGGGTGCAAGGGGTGCAGATGCCCTGGGCGCTGGGCTAGAGGGGGCAGTGACGCAGCCACCGCCATCCTGCCCTACCCCCACCCCCGAGTAGGAGCATGAAGCCGCTGTGGGAAGCAGCTTCCATGGTTACTTCTAGCCGCGGAAGCCACTTCCTGGAACAACCCAGTGCTTCATAACCACATATCTCCAGGAAGCAGCTTCCGCCACGGAAGCCGCTTCCCAAAGCGACCCAACACAGCTGTGAAGGGCTGCTCCCTCCTTCTTGGAGGTGGGTGGTGGCCTTTGTGGCCACATGAGGCCACTGGGGAGTGGGAGAAGGCACCTGCAGGTAGGGGCACATTCAGTGGTGGGATTCAAATAAATTAACGACCAGTTCTGTGTCCTTCAGGGCGGCCTTCAGGGCCATCCGCTGCCTTTCTTCCCTCTCCCAACCTAAAATTAGCAACCGGTTCTGCAGAACTGGTGAGAACTGGCTGAATTTCACCACTGGGCACACACACCGGGCCCACACCACCCAGGATCACACCTGCCGGACATGACATTAAACTAATGTGAGATCTTCTCTCTGATATTTTGTGGGTGTGATGACAGAAAAGGAATTCTCTGCCATCAGTCAAAAAATAAATAGTGCAAGCCATTTCTTCCCTTTGCTCATATGAAGCTTCCTTATCCTGAGTCAGATGATCGGTCTATCTAGCCTAGAGCGCAATCCTAAGTAGCGCCGGAATGGCAAGGCCAATAGGCCTGGGCCATATCCAGCACTGCTTTTGGGAGACTGGAGCCTCCCCGTGGCAATGGCATGTTTGTGCTCTTACCATAGGGGAAGCTCCAGTCTTCCCTATGTGCTCCTCGGATCTGCACCTGCCAAACAGTGGGAGCAGATCCGAGGAGACCGTGCGGCCTGAATTGGGGCCTCGCAGCCTCCTGGACAGGCTTAGGATTCTGCCTTTGGCCAAATCTCAAGCCCGCCCTCAATCTGGGCCAGTCCACCTGCCGGTCCGCCCAGAACTGCCCTCTCCCACCCACGCTCTCTCTGTCCCAACATGGCGCCTCCCTTGGATCAGCCGGCTTCGTTGGCACAAGGGAGGCGCAATGTGGGTGCAATGGGACTGGTGCCGCCTGCAGTGCCAGTCCTGTTGTTGTAGCACTGTTGCAGGGGTGCCGCTTGATGCCCCCGCATCGGCACTACCAACGTTGCACCGATGCTATGACGTAGCATTGGCGCGACAGGCAAACTTGAATTGCGCTATAAGTAATGGCCTTCCAAGACCTCAGAATGACACACTCCTACTTCTGCTACCAGAGATGTTTTAAATTGCAATGCTGTTGACTGAACCTTGGACCTTGCAAGTTGTTTGTGCTTTGCCACAGAGGTAACTTCACCTCCCCCCCCTCCATATATCTAATTTTACCTCTGTGATATTTAGGTACCTCACGTTTAAATTTTGAATGTGTTCCAGGTCCTTCTTTTTCAAGATCAGAATTATGGACTACACTATGAATATACTATTCCCTTGGACCCGCTGCCTGAGAATCAGAGTTCCAAAGTATCTGAACCACTTTTTATGTGGACGCATTCAAGCTGGGAGGACTGTGACGTTATATGTGGAGGAGGTAACAGTTTCTAAAACCTCTGGTCTGTGTGTGCATTGGCTTAATGTTGTTGAAGATTTATTGTTGCTGCTGCTGTACTAGTACTGTCCTTTTTCCCATTTGGGCAATATTACTTTCATGGAAAAAGCTAAAACATTTTGAGCTTATTGTTATCTTTCTTACAATGGTTATAACTAGAGTTATAGATTACAAAGGGCCTGCAACAAAATCTGGCCCCTCTCTCATTTCAGTGTTGTCCTCTTTGTTTGCATTTCCCTCTTTCCCCTCTTTGCCTCTCCAGCCTTTCCTTTATTGTCTGTTTCAATCTACTCAGAGTAAACATGCTCTGGATCAAAGTAGTAGGCTGCTGGGCACCTTTTCTCTCCTCCTCCCCTCTCAGTGTTTCCAGCTTCTTTCCATATTGTTCTGAAAATGAGTTATTGGACCCCGTGGACTTTTTCCAAACATTCTCTAGATCAACCTTTTTGTGTTTCTTTCCTCCCCTTTCTTCTTTTCCTGTTTGTTGTCAATATATCCCTGGGAATAAGCCCCAGAGGACTTCAGAGGGCTTTCTTCAGTCAGCCCTGATAAAATAATACATAGAAGTGTTTGTTTGCAGTAAGATAGGAAAGCCTAAATCTTACTGAACACAATGGGCTGAGTAAATAACATCATTTTCAAACACTTCTAAATATAAGCCTGCAACACTCACACACGGTGTTTCAAATCTTTGTCTTTCCCCCCTTCCTTCCATTACGTGTACTTCAAAGACACTGCACTACTCTCAGTGAGCCTGAACCTAAGCAACCTTTGGATGGAAATGATTGTACTGAACTCTGTGTAGCCTCTCTAGGAATCCCCCCCCGCCTCTCTGTTTAACCCTTACATTCTCCAGACAGCAAATGTGGAGAATAAGGGCCTGTTCCTGTCCAACTTTACAGTGCCGGTGCAGCTGCAGTGAAGCCCTAAGGAAAGGGAACAAATGTTCCCTGACCTAGAGGAGGTCTCCATGACTACCCCCCTACTGCAGGAGGCAGCACATGCCATGTTGGCACGGCTGCACCAGCGCCGGAATGTTGGATAGAATTTGGCTCTGTATGATCCAAGTAGTAGAAGAGTGAAATGTAAGTCCCCTGCCATCCCACCCACCCCTGTGCCAACTCACGTGTGCCAGGGCGTCTCCAGATGCCACTGAGTTGTGGCTGCTTACCGCTTGCAACGGCAGCCCAGTTGTGCAGAACGGCAGGTTATGTTTTGCAGCCGCTGTAAATCACTTCGCCACTGAAATTCGTATTCCTGCAGTGCAAAGGCTCAGGGTGCAATCCTACACGAGCCCTTGGTCCATCGCTAACTGCTTGTGTCGGCCCAATGGCTAGCAGCAGCGTTGACCCAAGCGCACCAACCCAAAGCTGTGCCGTGCCGCGTGTGCACCAACCAAACCCGACTGGCGCAAGAGCGATTCCAGGTAGGGGGTGGGAGAGTGGAGGAACTGGGTAGGGTTGGGTGGGCCAGGAGGTGGGCCAGCCTGGGGAGAGAGGTGGGGTTGGGCTGAGCCCATTAGGCTGCATCCTAGTCTCTGTTCCCAGGCTGTGCAGCCCCGATTCAGGTTGTGCAGCTTCCTCAGCTCTGTACCTGCTATACAGCAGGCACAGAGGCAAGGAACCCATAGGGGAGGCTGGAGCCTCCCCTGGGGCAAGGGCACGAACTCCTAGGGAGGCTCCTGAGTGCTCCACAGCTGCTCTGGATACAGCACAGGCCCACCAGCCTCACAGTTCCAGAGCAGCGTATGATTGTGCCCTCAGTAAGATGGGGCCGTCAATAATTCTGACATTAATATAGTCACAAAGCTCTGGAGTTGTCCTACAGTGCATACCATTAACCTGCTCTTTTGAAACAATGCAGTTAGTAATATTAACGTTGGCATAGTTGAAGCAGCTTCCTTCAAGATTTTTCTTTTATATTTACAACATTGCATTTACTATATCAGAACTGATGCATGTTAAATAAAAAATAAACCACCATGTAGTCTAGGAACACTGATTTTACATGATTGCATAGCTAAATATTTGGGAAAGGGTTGGTTTGTCGTGACAAATTACTATCTTTGCCTATGGTAACAGTATAAAGCTTGCTGCCTATCCAGTGGATCAAGAAACCTGATATTGTCTTCAAATATTTTAACTTAAGTAGTCTAAACTGCATCTGGGCTTATTTAAATAACAACTACTTTTGATTCAGTTTAGCAGCTTCTGGATGGTAATCAAAAGCCAATATTTGTATGTTTATTTCCATCATAATTTGTTTTGAAAATATGATTTGCATGAAAATAACATGTTTCACTTTTTTAAGTCTGTTGTAGAATTTATTTTTTAAAATTCCCCTTCTTGTACATTGTTTGAACACACGTAAATATAGTGGTGTGTTGTTGTTGTTGTTTTTAAAAAAATTAGTTTTTTTGTATGCCTTATTTTTCTTCTTTTGTTGTAATCCTTAAAAAGCAAAGACTGGCTCCAAATAACTGCACAACAATTTCCTCATGTCCAAGGGGGCATTGGGGTTGTAATTTTCAAAGATCCCCCCCCCCACTAGTTTTTCATGGCAAATCATTCTGAAAATTAAGGGAATTTAGAAATCAGTTTGTGATCATACAAGGGGATTTGTTATTTATGCTGCAATTCTAAACACACTTGGCTAGGCAGAAGCATTATTGAATAAAATGGAACTTACTTCTGAGTTGAAATGTACAATATAGGATTGTGCTGTTAAGAGGACAAACCTTTAGACAAGCTTAGACTGGTCCTCTGAATCATGGCTATCATTGAAGTGAAAAGAGTTGCTTGAAAAATCACATTTAATCAAAGTTTCCTTCTGCTCCACAAACTTCTGTTTTATGTTTTATCAGGAGAAAGAAAGACAACAGTATCCTGCACAAAGATCATGAACAAGAATATCACTTTTGTGGATAGCAAGAAGTGCAAATATTTAACAAAACCTGAACCACAAATCCGAAAGTGCAATGAACAGCCATGCCAGACGAGGTGATAGTGAGGCAAACGATGATGATGATTTTATTTCATGCGTAGACTCAGATGAAGCACTCGCTGCTGCTTCTGACCCCATGGGCACCTGACCCCATGGGCACCATGGGCAAAGACAGAAGGCCCAGAGGCATCTGAAATGGCACAGAGGGCTCTGGTGCATCCTTTGCTTCCTTTTTGCCACCTTTTTCCTCTTGTTTTCTGATAAAAATTCACGTCTCTCTTTCGCATGTCACTCGTGATGTTCTCGTTTTCCAAATTTTTCCTACTCTTAGGTTAACTCTTGTATTTGTTCACTGTTTTTCATTCTTTTACTTCCTTTCTTATCTGGCACCAAGGTTTCCCCTTCCATTCATCTCCATTCTCCTTTTGTCCCATGTTGTTGTTTAAAGATAGTGAGCCTGCTGGGAAGAGTCTTGCATTTGTTCTGTTTTTATATAGAACAAAAGGACAGGCAGAGGACCAGGCTGGCTGGGAGCGGTAAATACAGTTTACTTACCTCCCTGGCAGCAGCGTCATGCAGCCGGAACGCTGGGCGGGAGGAACGGGTGAGCGGCAGCCCGCCCATTGCGTACCGCTCCATTTTGCCGTCTTCCCCACCCCGCGGAAACACTGCTCTATGCTATGCACTATACAGGACTTGAAAGGACTACCTAATGTCATATTTCTGTCTTGCCTGTTTCTGGATAGCCCCAACCGAGTATAAAAGGATAAAAAGAAATTACAGTAAAAAAAAGTGCACCTTTCAGTTCCAAATCTGTGTTGCTGTGACTATGGTGTTGCAAAGCATTATGGGCTGTTACTGGCTCCTGCAAGGCATTCTGGGACACTGCTAGCACTTGACAGGCTGCAGAGTAGCTTCAGAAGAGCAGGGATAAATTCCAAAAGGCCACTGTAGAGACAGAATGGTCCTGCAGATAGCTTGAAAGTGGCTGTGAATACAGAATAGCCGCAAATGTTTGTGGATAGCTAAGAACAGAGAGCAGGTGGCATGATAGTAACAGTTGTATTCTTGCAGATAAGCAAATCCAAAGGAACTGAGTGCACAGAGGGTTGACTACAAGTATTTGGCCAATGAGTAAAAGCATTTACAAAAGAGTTATAGTTTATAACTTAATGTTTTCTATGCAGAAGATTTATGGCTATAATGATTATTCATTATAAGTAGCCCCATCAGGGCCACTGTGCACTACCCAATGGGATTTCCCCCCCCCTTTCCTCAGGTAGCTTAGCAGGAGCTCCAAGCCCTGGGCTGGATATGGGGCAGGCAGGTTGGCCTCCCTCTTCCAGGCTGGGGTTTGAATTGTACTGTTAAAGACCTGCAGAGCATTAAAATCCTTTTATTTCTTGTTGGCATAAATAGTACTATGTGAAAACCTCCATATCAGTGAACTGGGGATAGTCGCCTAAAAGATAAAATTTCATTGGCTCAAAGTAACGCCTGCTGCACTGATGATCTTTAAGAGTGGAAGTCAACATGCATCACAAAGTTAAATTAAAAATTGTTCTCTTGTTGTTTTAATATCATGCTATACTAGAAAATATTTTTTTCAATAATCTTATATTGGCAAGAAAATGTGGAACGTCCCTAATTAGTATTTTGTCTATTTTTATATGCAGATGGATGATGACGGAATGGACTCCGTGTTCAAGGACTTGTGGGAAGGGGACCCAGAATAGACAGGTAGCCTGTACACAGCAACTCAGAAATGGGACCTTGATCAGAGCCCGTGAGCGAGACTGTCTTGGACCGAAACCTACTTCAGCCCAGCGTTGTGAAGGACAGGACTGCATGACGGTGTGGGAAGCTGGAGTGTGGTCTGAGGTGCAGTACATGTGCTATTTGGCATTTCTTCCCCATTTATTTGACTCATCTCATTGCGAGTTTATCTGTCACTGTGTCTATATTTATCTGTCACTATATTGGTAAACATAGATTTTTGTTTATATAACAGGAATATTAAAGCTTATTGAAAGAAATAGCTTCAGTAGGGTTAACAAATCAATAAAATATCAAAAATATAAAGGCAATAATAAAATTCATATTTAAAAAAATTGTAAAACACACACCCAGAAAGCAGTTGTTGTTTTTTTGTTTTTTTTGAAAAAGATATATATCTTGTCTAGGGAGCTCCACAGTCTCACTCCTCAAGAAAGCTGGCCTCCAATTTATGAGGGTAGCTGACTCTAGGGGTATTCTTCATTTCAGCTTTGCATGTTCAGGGCATTGGAAACATATGGCTCAGTTTCCTAGCATATCTGCTTCAGTTTATAGAGAAAACAGGGACACTAAATTCCCTCTAAATAACTGCATTTATTATTTTGAGTAAGCTGCTACCTGCTGCAGTATTCCTCTTTACATTTTGCCCAGTTGACTATCCTTTTAAGAGATTTTGAAATTATTGTTGTTCAGAAAAAGGGGCATGGATCTTTCTGTGGAATCCCTCCCTCCCTCCCTCCCTCCCTCCCTCTCTCTCTCTCTGTGTGTGTGTGTGTGTGTGTGTGTGTCCCTTTCCTCATTTCTAAGACTTATCTTCCAACAGTGCTCTGTAAAATGTGGCAAAGGAGTACGCCATCGAACTGTGAGGTGCACCAATCCGCGGAAGAAATGTGTGTTGTCTACAAGGCCTAGAGAAGCGGAAGACTGTGAAGACTATTCCAAATGCTATGTCTGGAGAATGGGAGACTGGTCTAAGGTGCAAAATACTTTATATAAATACTATGCTTATACTATGCAATACTATACAGAATGCTTTATACAAATTTTCATTAATCGCCATTGTCAAATATAATGCACTATGTTTCCAATGAAGGACAAGTACAAGACAGAGAAAAGTTAGCTATGTGATAACGTGACAAGACAGAAAATATACTTTATATTAGGGAAGAAGGCATTCGAGGTAAACTAAAACTCAGGGTGCAATCCAACGCCCTCCGTTGGGCCGACGCAACATGTGCCCCCAGTCGCAACGTGCGCCAGTGGGTATCCCCACATTGGCGTTAGTGTCTTTGAGCCGACACAAGCACATTGCATCGCACAATGTCCTTTATAGGATTGCCTCGTCAGTTTGCACTGTAGTTGGGTTTCATTTCTTATTCTCTGCATGATTACATGGTTTCAGTTTTAGTGCATAGCATTATGAAGCCACTGTTTACCTGGTAATGTATCTACAGTTAGACAAAGATATGGAAAACTAAGATATTTGCTCATTGTTGATTGTCTGTGCTGCAGAGTAATTACTGATAGTCTAGCCTTCCATCACACTGGAGTCCATTGATTATTCTCTTTAGGATCCTTTTTGACATAGCTAGGAGTCTATTCATTCAAGGAAAGCCATTTTTTTTTAAACTAAGTGCCAACATGTGACTTGAGAAAATTGTCTCTTCTCACTCTTTGAAGTCAGAGGCTTAATGTGTTCCTTCTTGGCTTTCTCTTCAGTGGGAACATCATTTTAATCCAAACCAGGGAATTACTGAAACACAAGGCAATATAAATAATCATAACAAAGTGAAGATAAACTTTGGGGAAGGGAATTGTTTTACCACAATAAATATAAATGAATCTATATTATTTTCTGTTGCTTGCAATTGCAGCAACAATAGGAGCAGGAGAAGAGGAAAGCTACCCCAAATCACCAGTTCCTCAAACACAGTTTGAAACCTGGCAGTTTCACTAAAACCTCAAACATTTTATTTGCAAATGCTAGTGGTGAACAAAGTGGATTCACACATTAAATGCTAGGACTTAACGTCATGCTGTGTTCTGCGCCTGTCACGATAATTTCAGTGAGTGATTTAAGAGAAAATAAAACAGGGAAGCTTTTAAAAATTGTCCCGGTTCAGAATTCATTCAAAGCAAGTGGACCTCTATGGGGTACACTTTGCACAGAACTCAGTTTGTAAATCAGATTTTTGTAAGCATAAGAAGTTTAATGATGAAAAGACCTGGGAGGAACTCAGAGTTGGAATGCTTGTTTTCATATACATGAGCACCAGTGTGTGAACCTTTTTTTAATGGGGATACAGCTAAGTGGAAGGGAGAGGCACCATCATGAAGCTTATAAATATTCAAGAGGAGGCTTTGAACAGGGGCAGAGGCTGGGAGCATCTGTGTGTCCTCTCCTTGTACTTGTTCTCTCTGGACATGGTGCTGTACCTCTCCTTTGTCACTTCCCATAAAGGATGCTGCCATGTCAATTTACAAACAGTGGCTATTTTAACATATCTACACTTAGATCCATATGCATGAAATTAGAAATGGCAGTAGCAATGACGACAAGGAATAGGTAAAAAATATGGGGCAGTGGCAAGGGTCACAGTGAGCACATGAAATGATAATTGATGCTTTGTAAACAGGCTTGGAGATTCATATCTGAACTTAAGTGATTACTATTTGATCATTATACAAAGCTGCCTGTGTGGCCTATAGGTAAGAAAGAGCAGAGGGGATCTAGTTTCAAGAGGCTGAAAGTTGATATCATATCTGGAAAAAAGCCGCATGAACTGTTTACTTGTTACACCGTACATTTTTCTTTTCTGCACAAACAGCTGCTATTGCATAGTTATAACTCATGTCACCTGATCCTAACCAGGCTGCCTCAGAAACAGATTTTAATGATGTCGGTTACTTAGGGTATGTTTAAGAACGCCAGCTTAGAAAAATAATTTAGGAGAGCTCAGTGTGTAGACAGGATAATGGTAAATTACCTACCAGTTGGTGAAAGAGTAGGCATATTGTTAGGCAACCTACTTGCAATTCCTTGTTCCTCTGGGCTTTGTGAAGTACTCCCTTTTGGAACTCTTTCACAGTAATATACTTTTTTTGTGCATGCCAATTGCCTGAGGCTAATGTCAAAGGAGAAGACTGAGCCTAGGAGACGAAATGCGTCCTGACAATTGACCAGTACCTAGGGAGTCACTGAACAAGCAGTGTGGTCTAGAGAGAGCCATTAGAGTGAAAACTCTGAAAACAAATCTGTCACAGCCATAGGATTGCTGAGGCCTAAATTGCTTCTTTGTTTCTTCACCTCTGTAAGAGAGAAGATGAGCCACCCAGAGTCCTTTCCTAAAGGAAGAAAAAGAAATGAAGGCAATTGTTGCTTTTCTTTCGGACCCTATTCCAAATACAGGTTGAGCCTCATTATCTGCGGATTTTTAATCCACGGATTTGGCTTAATGCCAAATTCGGCTCAACCTGAAACAGCCTCTGGAGGCTCTCCTGAGGCCTGCCGAGGCTGCAGGTTCTGCACACGGCCTCAGCGTGGCCATTTCAGATGAAAAACCCAAACGCTGGTTTTGCTGAAAAACCGGATGTTGCAACTTTAATGCCATATAAGGCATTTTGAGGCCCCGGGGAAGCCTGTCCAAGTCTGAAATGGCCATTCTGAGTGAGACCTGCCAAGGCCACAGGCGGACACACGTGGCCTTGGTGGGCCTCAGAAAGCCCTCTAGAACCAACCGGAGCAGTGTTCTGGTTGGGTTCTGAGGGTGGGAAGGCAAAATCCATGGGTTAATTACCCATGGATTTTTTAATCCACATGGGTTCCAGGAATGGAACTCACGGATAAAAAGGCCCCACCTCTACTCTTATAGACTACTAGCTTTTTTTACCTGGCGTTGCCTGGGCAACAAATTATCCCAAGTCCGAACATGGACTCAGATGGCATCGGGAGCATCGCCATTCATCTTGGTGACCCCGGACTCTACAGATTTGACACCGATTTCGGCCGTTTTCAACTATTTTCACATGGGGACGCTAGGGGGGTCTGACCCCCGCAGTATTTGTCCCCAGGCCGTAAAGCATACTGGTGTCAATTGCTCCAGGCGTTGCAGCGGGGCATGGCAGAGGTTTTGTTTCGCACCCCTTCTCGACCCCACATCAAGGGGGGGCTGAACCTGGACTCCAACGGCGTCGGGAGCATCACTGCTTTTCTCAGTGGCCCCAGAAACTACGGATCCGACACCGATTTCAGCCATTTTCGACCATTTTCACATGGGGCCCCCTGGGCGGTAGGAGTCCCTGACCCCCGCAGTGTTTGTCCCCAGGCCGCCAGGCATCTGCATGCCGGGTTTGGTGCCACTCGGTCCAGGCGTTCCAGCGGGGCATGTCCGACATTTTGTTTCACACCCCTTTTGGCCCCCCACGCCGAGGGGGGCCAAACCCGGACTCCAACAGAGTTGGGAGCATTGCCACTCTTCTCGGCGACCCCGGAAACGACGGATTCCATGCCAAATGCGGCCATTTACCATTTCCACGTGGGGCCCCCTGTGCACCCCCACCCCCGGGGGCACTAGGGGGGCCCGACCCCCGCAGTGTTTGCAGACAGGCCACAAAGCATGCGCATGCCGAGTTTGGTGGTCATAGCTTCAGGTGTTCCAGCAGGGCATGTCGGACATTTTGTTTCACACCCCTTCTGGCCCCCCACACCGTTTGTCTCGGCGACCCCGGAAGCTATGGATTTGATGCCAATTTCTGCTGTTTTTGAGCATTTTCACTTGAGGCCCCCCCGGACCCCCACCCCCAGGGGGTCTTAGGGGGGGTCTGACCCCCCCCAGTGTTTGTCACCAGACTGGAAGGCACACACATTCCAAGTTTGGCGTCAATCGGTCCAGGTGTTCCAGGAAGGCATGGTGGACGGTTTGTTTTGTGACCCTTCTTGCCCCCTCCACGCCGAGGGGGGGGCGAACCTGGAGTCCAACAGCATCGGGGGTGTTGCTGCTCGTCTCGGCGACCCCGGAAACGACGGATTCGACACCTGTCGGCCGTTTGCGATCATGTTTACGTTTCACCCCCCATACCCCCACCCCCGGGGTCCTAGGGGGGGTCTGACCCCCCCCCAGGGTTTGTCGCCAGGCCACAAGGTGTATGCATGCCAAGTTTGGTGTCTATCGGTCCAGGCATTGCGGAGCCTATGCGGAACATACGTACACAAACACAGACGAACACACATACACACAAACACACGTTCTCTTTTATATAGATAGATGGTACTGTCCTACTCAAGAAAGAGCCATGAAGGAAAAAATGAGACGAAAATATGAATGGGTCTTCTCTCATAATTATCAGCTATTCAATGAAGGTTACAGACTCCCTTGTGAGTCTCAGAGCATACTGCAGTATTTTCTGAAACTCTCATTTGTCCTGTGTAAAGCTGCAACAGAGCTTAGACTCAAAGAAAGGTAAGAAATGAAGCAGCACACTGTTCAAAATAATTGAGAATTTGACAAAATAATGGAGAACAGCCACAAATGATTTGTCTCATCCCTCTGAAATGTAAAAGGAAAACACAAAGCTTAGAAACGAAATTTGAGAATAGCAGTACTGACAAGATAATTAGCTTTGGTTTAGTTCTTTGGTTCCTAATCTGAAATTACTAGCTCTTTTAAATTCTGGAAATGGAGCATCACCGACTACATGCTTAAGTGACATTATAAAGATTTATAGTCAAAATTATTATGTGAAGTTCACAAGCTAGCTGGAGTCAAAATACCCATGGCATCAGTTTAATAATGTTTATGTTTAATAGTACAGCTGATAAGGTATGTCATTGTTTCCAGAAAAAGATGAATGAGCAAATTATCTGTGAGCTGTCAGTCTAATCGGATGGATGCAAGTTGTTTATTCATGTAGTAAAATTAGCATAATTTACTTCAGACAAGGATTTCCTAGAGATCAGTTCAAAAGAGACTTGTTACGCTCTGCCTTAAATATATGTCATGGTGGGTTAAATGGAAAGCACTTAATTAAAAATGAAAGAAATCAAGCATGCAGACTGACTGAAAAGGAATAAATTCACAGAAGTTTTGCATCATACAGATAGGAGGAATTGCAAGTTGTGGAATAGTCATGTTATAGCTGCAATGCTTATAATTGTCAATTCTAGAAGTTGTCTATATGAAATGAAGACTTTCAGGAATTAGAAGGTGAAAGCAGAAGCAGTTTTGTCATCTGTTCCACATAGTATCCTGTACAGGTAACAAAGGAAGTCCAGTCCATGAAGTATTAACACAGTGCTATCATCTTTTTTTTAATGGGAAATGTAGCAAACTCACAGCCCAAGCCTAACCTGTACTGCCACAGTAGGGCCGCATCGCCTCCACTTTATCCAGCTTAGGAGCTTAGGAGCAGGCTGGAGGAACAGGCTACTTTGGATAAGATGGACGTTTGTTCTGTGCAACAGAAGATAGGCTACGTATTCTGAAGAGGTTGGATCTGGGAACATGTTTCTGCTGAGCAGTTGGAAAGTGGGGCTTGCCACTTCTGTACTTCAAATCCCATGTTCTCTCCTACCACTCTACAGTTGTTTGGCAAATTTAGCCAGTTCTTATGCGACATGGCATGTAGATCAGCAGTTTCCAAATTGTGGGTCCGTGGCCCACCAGTGGGCTCACAACCCAATGTGTGGTGGGTCACGAAACAGCTTCATCTGCCTTGGCAGTGTGCATCAACGGTTAAAGAAACAGCTATTTTGGTGGGGGGAGGCAGGAGCACAGCTTCCCAACCACCAATATAATATAGCCACAGAGACTTGAGCAGCTGGTACAGTGAATGATTTTTTAGATGGGTCCCAATTCTAAAAACCACTGATCTAGACTGTAAGATGGGAATAGCTATAAACTAGACTGGATACAAAAACATGCATTCATTTGTATATTATAAACATATCAAATCCTTGTAGACTATTTTAATGGTGTGTACAAAAATACAATGTGGAAATTCACCAATCAGTACTTTCCGTCTATAGCTGTTACAACTCTAGTAGTACAGTATTTAAAATCTAGGTCTATAACACTTGAAATCTAAGTACAGGCCCGGGCTGTTCTTCCAGGCTCTTTAGAGGCCAGCCAATGTAATATGTCTCTCATTTTCCAAACAAATCTGTCATTCTTTAAAACTGACACTGACTCTAGTGATTGAACTCTGGAGTACTGATCTAAGTGGAAATGATGGTGTAATCAGCGTAGACTTGTTTTCAGTCAGGCAGAAACTTTTATTGGTCGGGTGCTGTTCAAGTCAATATGAAGACACGTATAATGATGTGACTGAAACAGGTTTATTCTAAATTGGATATATTTTGCACTTAAAAATGCTTTCTAATTTTAATTTCCTATCCTTTGAAAAGTAACTGTCTCCTCCTGTCTGCATATAAGATAATAGGTTTTTATTTATCTGTTTTTTTTTGTATAAAACAATTGAAACATAATCTTGCATGAAGCACTTAACTCTCTCTCTTAAGCACTTAACTTTCTTAAAAGAACATAACATTATGCATTCCACTTAAACTGCCAATATAAAGATTTGGGGAATAGAAGGCAAGCCTGCTGTTCTGAATTACATCAGAAATAATGGGTGTCCCAATCCAAAAGCTGACAGCTTCCAGGGCTCCAGCAGTTCTGAAATGGCGACCACTGGATCCTGAGGCTACCAAGGCTACTGGTGGGGTCTCATCAAGGTAAGGGAGTGTTTGTTCCCTTACCCTATGTATTGCTGCTGAGGAACAGTGGCACAGCTAAGGGGGTGCAGGGAGTGCAATTGCACTGGGCAACAAGCTTAAGGGGAGCAGCAAGCTGAGCTTGACACTAGTGGCCAAAATTGTGAAACCCTTGGTATGTATGAATTATACCATCACCTTATATATCGTTGGAAAGGTAATTTTATGTTGAATGCAATAAAACCAACTGCAATGGAATATCTGTATTATATCACATGTTATGGCAAATTAACCAGAAAACTTTTTTATTTTACTCAGAGCGCGATCCTAACCTGGAGCTCGGCCGGCAGTTAGGCCAGCAACATTTGGCTGGCACATGGGCCATTGTAAAGCATGTTTGGACCACTCTCAGTGTCAGGGAAGATGGCGCACATTTGTGTGCTGGCCTCTCTGACTCCTGGAGTGGTCCAAACATACTTTACAAGGGATATAAGTTTGTCCCTTGTGCCGGCCAAACTTTGCTGGCCTAACTGTGCTGGCCTAACTCCAGGTTAGGATTGTGCCCTTAATCAATTAAATTTGATTTTGATGTGGGGAGAAGCTAAAAACCTTCTTTGCCCCGGGTAGCAGATGCCTTAACTACGCCACTGTTGTGCCGCCAATAGGTATCCTTGGCTCTGTTCCTGCGTTTGAGCGGGTGCGGAGCTGAGAGACCCATGTCAGTATCCCTGGCTTTTGAGGGGGAGGGGTTAGAATTCAGCAGCAGAGGATCCCCCCACCCCCTTGCAGGCCTGAACCCCACCCAGAGGCAGATCTAAGGGAGGGCAAATCTCTAAGTTTTGCAAGAAGCCTTACCTTGCAGTGGAAATCACTCCTCTCCTGCACTGTTCTAGCCAATCCTCACAGGGAAAAGCAACATCTTGGCATTGCTTACTGGCTACAGCAGCAAGGGAGAGGGGCTTAGAGCTTTGCCCTCCCTTAGATCTGCCTCTGACCCCACCTCCTCCCACCCAGTTCCAGCTCTGTGCTAATTGACCATCATGATTGCATATGCACACACATATCCCCATGCTAACACCAGATGCACTTCACACGCATGGGCGCAAGGAGGAAGAGGTAGCTGCCATGATCCCAATGGTCTTGGTTAGGAAGCAGTAGGCATGGCAGGCAGATGCAGGGTCAGTTCACCACTACCCCAACTTGCCACTCATGTGACACTTCAATGGGTGTCATGAGCAAGCAAGCCCTTGTTGACAGAGGTGTTTGAAAATTGTGTTATTTTTTTTATTCAGAAGTAATCCCATCATGTTCAGTAAGACGTAGGTTGTAATCCTATCTTACTCGCCAGAAATAAACACTTCTGCTAATAGATTCTACTCATTTCCCTCCCAGCTCTAAAGGAGGCCCAGCTAGTGTATACACACTAGTGTTTCTCACAATTAAAATGCAAGGTTCCTCCTTGCAGTTTTCCTCACTACTAAAATATATTGTATGTGGCTTGAATTCAAAGATCTACAGGTGTAAGGGGAAAATGTTTTTCAGTGCAATCCTATGCATGTCTACTCAGAAGCAAGTCCCATTGTGTTCAGTGGGGCTTACTCCCAGGAAAGTGTGTATCGGATTGCAGCCTTAATGCTCTTCCATGAGTGTTTGCACAAATGCTAGCAGACAGGTTCTCTCAGACAATTGCGATTGTGAATTGGGGTTGCACTGTAGTGAGTGAGTAAGATACAGACTATAGCATATGCATTCTTGTGGGTCATAAAAAGATTTGAAGAAAGCTTGTGAAAAGTGTTGAGCAAGACTTTGCACAAACAGAAGAACTTTGGCTTTGAGGTCACTTTGCTCACTGTGCTCCACGTTCCAAAACATGCTGCTGGCAGAGAGGCACCTTTGGATTCAAGCCAGTGTTTGCAGTTGGACATTAGGCAGCAGAACACACAATCATAATGTTTGGAGAAGGAATGGTTGTTCATGACATGGGAAAGAGCTGTACAAAAGGAAATGTTCTTGTTCACCTCTTCAGACTTGCACCAGCAATGTAGCTGGCAAAAGATAAAGTAGAGAAAGGAGCATGTCAGAAGGCAAGGAAGGGGAGAGTGTCTGGCACAAGTCACCACTCCCTCTTGCCTCCTGACACACACCCTGCACCCCTCATTGAGGAGTGCTCCGTCATCCTCTGGCATGCAGTGGGCTTCTGGGTGTCTCAGCATGCTGGTGCTCCAGCAGCACACAACTTCACACACTGCTAGAGAGGCTTTTGGACCAATGGCCTAACCCCATAAAAGTCAGCTCCTTATGTTTACAAAAGGAGCAGAATATTTTACTACAATGACAGAACAGGGATGAAAAGCATTTTGTTAATGCTTGAAGAATATGCACCCTAGCATGATGAACATTTAAAAGGCATAGCCCTCTACTATCTGTTAATAGTATATATGTTATTCTTTAGCATATTTTAAGACTGTGATTCTCAAATGTTTTAGACCAAGACTTGTTTAGAACAGCGCTCATGTCGGGACCCACCAGAAGTGATGTCATTAACCTGGAAGCGATGTCATGACTGGTAGTTACATCATCAAGCAGGAAGTGACATCATTGTGACATAATAAAATGCCATTGAACTGTCGCAGTTCAAGAGTGCTAGTTTGCATTCAATCAATACTATTGATTGATTGATTGATTGATTGATTGATTGATTGATTGATTGATTGATTGATTGAAAACTAGCGTTCTTGAACTGCAACAATTGCACAACCATGAAACATACCTGACAGAAAGCAAGATTAGGACAAAATATGATGTAAAAGCACTGAACTAAAAACAAAATTTTAAAACACCCATCACTTGAAAATTCAAACTGTTAACACTCACAAAAGGAGTGTGAGCTGTAGTAGGGGGTCTTTCTTGGCCTTCCCAGGGGAGTGTGGAGCACTGCTCATGCCGGGGAAGGATCGGGGAGGCACCAGATCCAGCCTAGGGGCCAAAGTTTGGAGCACCCTGGTTTAGTCCAAAGGGACTATTTCTTTGTTCAATTAGCCCAGCAGTATTGTGACGTGTATGTTGTAAAAGCATGTTGTCATTCGCTTCAGCTTATGGGAGGTAGAATAGTAGAAAACTATATTTAGAATAGTGGAATAAGAAAACTTATTTAAGTAGAATAGTTTTCACTGAAAATCATAATTAAGCACTATTGAAGTCAATGAGAGTTGTGACTTCCTGAATTTCAGTGCAATGTTAGATACAACTCATAGCATTGCAATGTGTGCCTTAATTATTGGCAGTGAATAGGTTTCTAAAGAGGTTACAGAAGCCTGAACAAACTCAAAAAGTATTTTTCAAATTCTTTTAAATTCTATCGAAAATAATTTTTGTATGCTTCTAATATGCTTTTATCTTACATGCTTCTATACATGCTTTATATTTTTATATGCTTCTAAATCACTCTAGTTACATCCAATGAGCTTTTCATTTCATTCCTGCAATTCAGCCTCCCCTCCCCACCTTTTTAATTCAGCTGTATAACCTGCAGGTGATATTTAAGTTTTCAAAGATTGTCTTCTGGTTTGTGCTCAAGTGACCTTTGCTGAAATCCAGCAGGGCAATTCTTTTGTCCTTATGTTCTTTGAGTAATAATTCTGGAACAAGTGATTTGTGTATTGCAATTGGAGTGATCATTTGTTCTTGGAAGAAGTTGTCAGAGTCTACATTGTTAACACTGTTACAGATTGGCACTTCCAACCGCAGATTTTTATCAAGCCCGGCAGTGATTGCCTATTGTCTTGGCTGGAGTACACAGTTTAAACGGTGCTGTCTGCCAGCGACAATTTCTCCCTCAATTTAGGAATTCCTACTTCTTACTGAGGCCAGTTGGAAGTAGCTGTGGCATTCTGTCTTTGCTTCACATGTCTCTCGCCATCAGAGGACAGATAGATCTTTAGGTAAAAGTTGTGTTTTTAGGTTCAGAGATCATTTGATATAATGTATAGATTTTAGAGACTTGAATTATGGAGATGAAAGGCTCAAAACAGGTCATCATATAATTATTTCCTACTCTTGTAGAAAAATACTACCCAATTCCTACAACATTAAACACAAGTATCTTTATTTAGGATTACTTTTTGAGACCGTTTGAGAAGATATTCTACTTAACTTGGTGGTTGAACAGTTTTAGCATAGATCTGCAGCCAAAAAAGCTAAGATTATCAGTCTTTTTTTCAAACAAAACAAACTCTAGCAAAACATGAGAACAATTTGTTTTTAAGTAAAATAGTTTTTATATGAATTCTTGATCATCAGCTGCAGTCAGAAGCAAGGCACATAATAAAATTATGTTTGGTTATGACTTTTGGTAATGAAAGGTTTGGTTTGGTTTTAATCCATTGAGGCCAGGTGTTGATGGAGACTTGTTAAATCTTTTTGGAATCGGAATAGAAATATACCTGGAATGGGATGAGGTACAAACCATAGCCGGATATGAATGTCATACATATTAGCAATCTTTATGTTTTGTGATCTGTTTTAAGACATGTGCTGTTGTGTGCTTTGTCGACATGGAAGAATTGTAACCTGTTTCTCTCTTCTGCAGTGTTCCATCACCTGTGGCAAGGGAATGCAGTCGAGAGTTATCCAGTGCATGCACAAGATCACGGGAAGGCATGGCAATGAGTGTTTCTCCTCTGAAAAGCCTGCAGCCTACAGACCCTGCCACCTGCAGCCCTGCAATGAAAAAATTAATGTGAACACCATCACATCTCCTAGGTTAGGTGAGTGCTGAGTACATTCTTTTCTTCTCATATACGCTAAACCATGCTCCATTCTCCCAAGACCAAAACCTTATAATCAACAGTCTCTCTTCTGCTTGGCTTATTCCATTGCTGAGCTCCTTTAGGCTATGTCCCAAATCCATCTGACCTCACACAGTACCCCCTAGATAGTATGCAATTCTGTACAGACTGTTTGAACTTTGGGGGTTCCAATGGGTAGAGACAGCAACTGTCTCTCACAGGGCTGCATGTCATGGAACTTCTACTGGAGGTCATCATGCTCTGTTTTCACAGACAGGATTCTAACAGGCATGCATTTTGTCTAAAATACCCAGAGCCTGTTACCTAGTGGTGCTGGGAGGTGCAGGGCAACTGCCAGAGTATTCTTGGGATAAGGGAACCCTGTGTTGACTCTGTTGGCAGTAATGGTCTCCTTGGATCTATGCCGGATAAATAGTGGGCACAAAACCAAGGAGGCCCATGTTAGACTTGCAGGTGGAGGAGGGGGTATGGGATTCTATGGCAGACTCTGCCACTGTCCCTACCCCCCTCTGGGGCACAATCCTCCCCCTGGATCACCCTCCCTCTACCCCAAGAAGCCTCACTGCTGGCCAGTGGGAGCAATTACTGCCGGCCATTCCAGCAATGCATCTTCCTGGCACTGAGGCCCAGTGCTGATTGGTGCTAGCCTCATGGTCTGCACAGCATCCTCACCACCGGTTATGAAGTGCCTTACAGCACTCACACGATGGCGGTTGCCAGGGCAATGCATCGGCTGCCAGCGCTGCCCTGGTTTAGGATTGGGCCCTTAATCCTATTACTTCCTTGTCAAGCAGCAGCAGTGGGAGCACTATCATAGGAGTTGGGAAAAGAACAGGATGTTTTCCCCTGGAGCTCCCATTACCTTTCCTCTTTCATAGTAGCAGTAGTCTTTGGGAGAACTATCACTTGCTTCGTCCTCTAGTGTAGCTACCAAAACGCTATTTATGGCATGGCAACACGCCAGGTAAGCAGCCCTTCGCCCTTGCCACCAGGCAGAGTCATTCCAGGCAGTGAAAGCAAAGCAGAGGAGTCTCCTCCACATTACTTCCAGTGCCCAGAATGGCTCCAGAGGTGAGGGGGAGGGGATGCTTACATAGTCCATTGCTGTGCCATAAATAGTGTTTTGAACCCCCAAGGCCCAACCTCCCTGGGTTTTTGCCTTGGTGGAGTGCTACCTAGCATGTCAGGTTGATGGTGAAAGGAGACAGATCTCTTCTCACCTTGCCTGATGTCACTGAAATTTTCACTACTGCCCCTGCTTGATAAGTAAGGAAAGGAAGGGGAAGGTGTTGAAGGGATTGCTGGATAGATGAGGATGGTGGCATTGTTGAAGAGATTTATCCAAGCCCCAAATTGGCTCATGAAAATTATCCAAGTTTTTTTCATTTTCTGGAAGAATTCTGATTAATTCAAAATTAATCAGAAGTGAGCTTTGAAGATTTTGCCCATCTTTGTTGGGCTGACTGTACTATATAGCAGTAAGAACATAAGAAGAGCCCCACTGAATCAGGCCAAAGGCCCATCTAGTCCAGCTTTCTGTATCTCACAGTGACCCACCAGATGCCTCAGGGACCATACAACACAACTAGATCTTGCTGTATCTTGCTGCTACTCCCCTGCATCTGGCATTCTGAGGTAGCTCACTTCTAAAGTATGGAGGTTGCCTGTAGTCTGCATCATGGCCTGTAGTCTGCAATGGACTTTTCTTCCAGAAGTCTGTCTTGTACCCTTTTAAAGGCACCTAGGCCAGATGACATCACCACCTCCTCTGGCAAGGAGTTCCACAAATTAATTACCTGTTGGGTAAAAAAAGTATTTCCTTTTATCTGTTCTCACTCTTCCAACACTCAATTTTAGTGGATTTCAGTGTGCACCTTCATCAAATATATGTGCATAAACCTAACTATCTGGAATTGCAGTGTTCATGCACATACATACATACACACGCATGCACACAGAGATGTTGATGTTTGCTCTTGTGTCCTTTCACAGCTGCTTTAACCTTCAAGTGTCTGGGAGACCAATGGCCGGTGTACTGCAGAGTGATACGCGAGAAGAACCTCTGTCAGGACATGAGGTGGTATCAGCGTTGCTGTGAGACATGCAGGGACTTTTATGCTCAGAAAATGCAGCAAAAGAGTTGACCTTTGGCAGGCAGGCTGCCTCGCATTCGGCTCGTCACAATCACATTATTTATAAACACACCCACAAGCACGCTTTTTCAGACCAAATATTATCAGATTACATATAATTTAATCAGATTAATTTATTGCTGCCTGCCAAGACATTTTTTTTTTATTTTGGTTAAATAGCTTTTGTTTGTTTTATCCTCAGAGTTTCCACGATTAATTTTTATATGAATTATTTTGGATACATTTATCAAAATGTTCTTTTAAAAGTAACTGTTTTAAATGTTTATGTTCAATAAGGTTAATTGTCTTCTCCCCCTCCCCACTTCCCTCCCCCCCAAAAAAATCACTGGTGCAATACTGTGCATGAAGTATGTGAGTTCTCATAGCTTGACATTAATGCTATGGGACTTAAAGCACAACCTCTGCACATCTACTCAGAAGTAAGTAAATTCCATTGTACTCAGTGGGGCTTACTCCCAGGAAACTTTGTATAGGATTGCAGCCTTAAGCACACTTCACTGCCCACTACACTGGGCCAAATAATAAAACTTCATTTTACCCCAATTTTTTTTGTTTAGGTGAATAGTTTTGCTGTATATGGAAAAGATGTCCACTTTATTGTAATTTTTTGGTGCTCAGAGGAAGATTGACTTCAGATATGTTTGCAACAGATTTTGGAGTGAGTTAAGCTAACAACATTGAACAGGTTATATTACAGAATGTATTGAGAAATCAGTTCTTATTTTACTATGGGTTTGGTTCAGACTTTCAGTAGTATCCCTGGGGATGTATTTGCATGGCTAATGTTTGACCTTAAACATCTACTGTATGTATCAAGCCACAGCTTCCCAACAGGAATTTTCACAATCAGAAGAGGGCATTTTTTCAGCCAACAAAGCCATGGAAATCACTTCTGGAAGATGTGGGCAATCAGTGCCACAGAATACACTCATGGTATGAGTATGCCCCAGGGACACCTCATATAGAAGGATTTCTACCTGCCCTTAGAAACATACTGTAGGAAATGATCTACTGTAACTTAGAAACTTTTATGTACAAAGACAAAATAGCAAAGTGGGGATTTTAATCATGTGCATGAGCATATACTTGAACACAAGTATTGAATCAATTAAACACTGTAAAGATTTACACTGAATCTCTGTTGCACTGTATAGTCTAGAGAAACATCATTCAAGAGCTTGTAACATCTTACGAAATAAGTCTGTAGTGTTTTAACATGTCATTTACTTGTAAACAAAAGATCCACAATGCCTAGTGCTCTGTGCTCATGTCTGCCCTCTTGGAATTTTTAGAAATGAGAAAAGAAGTCTTAACGTTTAATATGAATTGGACTAAATTTTCAGGTTTTTTTTAAAGTAAAAAGTTGTAGAAGATAATTTTGTGATAAGGTTCTTTTTAAAAGATCTTTATAAAGATACAGTTTTACAGTTTTGTGAAACGTGAACAAGACATTTTCCTTATGAGAAAATATTGTACATGTCATGTGATTTTTACATCTTCAATAAATATAGATATAAACTTCAATTTACATAAGTTTTTTTTTCCTCTAATGTTGGAAATTTTCTGTTCACAACAAAAATGGAAAGTTCAAAATTGGGCATTGAACCTGCCATTGGTCTATCTAACACAGTAGCATTTTCTGACTGGAAATAACTAGCAAGTATCTCAAGCAGAAAGCCTCCCCAAACCAGTTCCTTTTTCTGGGACAGAATGGGGATTGAAGGGGAAATCAGCTCCATCCAAAGCAGATACTCCACATTGAAGTTATGGGCTTCCACTATAATAGGCATATCAAAATGTCTGACTGCTTAATAAAGTTTTATAAACAAGCTTCCTAAATTGTGCTTAATTACACAGGTCATGTTTCCTGCAAAACAGGGGAGGTGAAATTTCTTAAACTACTAGTTTAACTAATGTATAGCCAGAGCAACTGTTCATTAATTAGTGCATTTTCTTTCTAAATGCTAAATTTCACAATACTGCTTGTTACAGAAAATTCCTCCTTCCCCAGTCTTTGGGAAAATGAACAGCTTTTTAATAGTCCTTAAATAACCTCCTTTCAAGGCCGGCCTTAGGCCAATATGACCAATGTCGTCACACTGGGCCCTGCGCTTTGGGGGGCCCTGTGCTTTGGGGGGGGCCCTGCACCAGCCCAGCAAGCGTATCACCTGATGCAGCAGTTGGAATCTCCAGACTGTAAGTCAATGGGGCAAGCAAAGCAGCTTTACCCTGGGCCCTCCCACCTGCCCCTGCATCCAAATGGCCCAAAATGGGTCTTTTGGAAGCAGTTGGCAGTGATGTCATCGTATCACCACCAACTATTTCCAGTGCTCTTCTTGGTGAGTGGTGGGGGCTGCAGGAGTGCCCTGCATTGGGCCCCACCACTACTGGAGCCAGCCTTGCCTCCTTTGAAACACAAATTTCACTTTAGAAACTGCTGCAGCACATTAGTGAAAAGCTCAGGCATCCAATCATTCCCACTTAGGGGGCACATCTATAGCTTTCCATACACTACAAACTTGGTTTTTGAAAACATCAGCTAGTCTTTTGAAGGAAGCAACTAAGTTAACCTTCATTGTGTGCAGACAATGGGTAATGAGCTTGCCTGGCATCAGACACGGTCAGCTACAGTTTCAGGTAGAGAAAGGCAGTCTCCTTGTTCACTTAATTAATTAGAGAAGAGGAGAGCTGGTGCTTGGGGTGGGGGTGGGGAGCTAGCCTGCCTTTACCAATAAATCCATAGAGAGAAGCATGGATATTTCTGCCTTGCCAAACAACAATCACCCCGATAAATTCCTTCAGCTAGACGTTAAGTCCTTAGCAAAAACCTCTGCCTTTTTACATACCTGGCTGGCAAACTTTCCAGATGCACATTTTCCTGGGGAACAGCAGTGGCACAACAGAGTCTATTCACAGGTAAATAGCTTGAGCATCCACCTTTCCTCTATACTCATGAGAGATAATGTGTTTCTGTTTCAGCTACTTCAGAGACAGGTATGCCAAATGCTGTCACTTTCTCCTCGCTCAGTACTGTTCTATACTTCTGCTCTCCACTAACTACTTCAATATTATTTACCGCCTTTTATGTAGAACTGATAAACTGGAGTAGGATGGAGGGATGGTGCATATTTTTCTATGGCATTTATAATGGAAGCATTTCACAGTAAATTCTGCAAGCAATACGTTTGAATGAAGCAAATCTAAGGACGAAGGGAAATACAGCTTTAAAAAGAATGCTGCCTCCTGTTCGTCAGCTGCCACTTCAAAATAGTTATTCACACATCCTAACTATGAGCCTTGTAATTGACATGGAGGCTGGTGTGGAGAGAGAAAGAGGCATGAACTTAGTTAAGGAAAGAATGTAAATTTGGGAATGTATGAGAAGAAAATCATTGATTCTTTGGAAGGCGATGTTATTTCTGGAACTGTAGGAACCTTTAGGATCCTCAGTTTGCAGTAATCAAGGCATTTTTCATGTAGCCATAAGCACATGGCGGTTGCAGAAAAAGCGAATTTAGTGCTGGCTCTTAGCCCATCACAAGCCAGCAAAACCCATCTGCAAGTGTTGCCAAAATGTGTAGATTTGTACTTAACAAGCTTGCCCATGGTATCCACTGAATCAGTATCTACTGTTTCAGTTATCCACTGATACCATGGATACTGGGACACCTATTAAAAAGATAGGGGAACATTAAACAAATCGCTCTCTTTTTACCTTGTCGCAGCAAAACCACTGATGTTCCCCTATCTTTAAAAAGGCGTCCTCAGTATCCACAGATTCAGGTATGCATAGGAGTGTCCGGAACAGAACTCCAGCGGATACCGGGGTATGCCTGTATTTCCTTTTTCATGCTGCCTTCGACTAACTCAGGGCAGCATACATGGCCTTTCCCTTCCCCACTTGCTTTGTCTTCAGCAACAAGCCTGTGAGAGAGATGAAACTGAGAAATGGTGAGTGGCCAAAGGTCACCCTGGAAATAACACTGCCAAAGTAGGCTTTGAACTGTGGCTGTCCAGGCACAAGTCCAACTACATAAGTGCCACAGCAGCTTTCCCAACACATGATGCCCAAGATTGATCAACTGGGGGCCACTCGGCAGATTTTGGAGGCGCATCTCTCTCAGTTGCTGCACATCAGTCCATTTTCTCCACACTGCTGACTTTCATATTTTGTATCATATTGAAGCTCTGCACCCAAAACTTGTGCATTAATGTGACTGGATGCAACACAGACATGACATCATGGTTTGTGGTAGTCGGCATCCCAGATGTCAGAATATGGTATTTCTTTGTTGACAACGTGCGTTTTAATACTAGGTCCAAAGAGAAGATGCCACCCATTTGGATCACGAGCCATGTCATGCTGCCATAGGTCTGACTAGTAGGCAGAAGCATTCCTCCCTGCTTTCCTTGATTGTGTGGGGCTTGTTCACCATTCAGTATTTCCTTCAGTGTTATAAAACAATAACTCATTTTAAGTGTTATCTGCCAATTCGTGAAAAGCCAAATGTGGGGAAATCAGCTCTTTTGACCTTGAAGTTTCCTATTCACTTCCATTACATCCTTCCAAAAGAAAGTAAAGACAAGAAAACTAGAGTCAATATTGCATCTGGTGAAAATGGATTGCAGCCTACCAAAGCGGAAATGAATTGTCTAGTAATCCTTAAGT
>JAJKFI010000001.1:28385378-28396731 GCA_029204185.1 Lerista edwardsae | reverse complement strand
ATTCTATTGCAGCAAAAACAATAAAGAACTGGTAACTACTTAAGGATCCAGGCATGCAAGGCTGGGACCCAGCCCTTCCCACCCTCAAAACACCCCCACTACCACCTTACCTGCACCCAGGTCTTTTTTCTAATGGAACACACCGGAACGGCGTTCCGCCACCTTTTTTGTCCCAGCGGACGGGGAATCAGGCGGGGGGAAGCTGCGTCTTCCCCCCGCCTGATTCCCCGCCTACTGGGAGGAACCGTGCGCACCCTTGGCCGGCTTTTCCCTGCTGCCGCTGGCCTCAAAGTGCCAGCGACAGCCGGGAAAAGCCGGCAGCCAGGGCGGGGAAGCCTCTGTGCCTCCCCCCCCCAAGCCAAGAAGCGAACCGGCGGGAGACGCCCAACCGGCAAAACAAGGAGTGTTTTAAAGTGCCCGACCGGCAAAACAAGGAGGCAGGGCTTGGCTTCTGGACAGAAGCCACACCCTGTGAGGTCACGATGTCATGACATCATAATGTTGCGTGCGTTCCTGCACAATTATTTTTTTTACAAAAAAAAGCACTGCCTGCACCACTGTGGCATTTAGCAGCCACTGCCAGATGTATGGGGTCTCCAGCCATCTGTGCCAGTAGCCCTAAGGTACAAGGCAGCAGCCTTTTACAATGCTGCAGCAGCATTTAAGGTGGAGGACCAGGAGGTTCACCCCTGTAAGGGGTCCATTGGTTTGGACTGTAAGAAACTTTACTGTAAACATCACTGATACTGTAAGTCATATCAAATGTCTTGGCTGCAAAACTTGAGCGCAAAGCTGTTAAAATTTAGTAATGTCAAATAAAATGCCAATGAACTGCACAGCTTGCAAGAGAGCCAAGCCATATTTTGCTTTTTATCTAACAAGCTCAAGTTAGCTGTTGGGCACTTTACCAAGGACAAAGAAACGAGCTTTACGGCTGGGGAACACAACAGGAATGACTTGGGAAGAACACTACTATTTATATGGAAGAGACTCTGTTTTTCATCTTGTGACATACATTCTATGGGAAACAGAGTCATTTCAGCACAGCTGCATACAACTGTAGGCTTCTCCTGAGATGCATCTTGGTTGACAAAGGATAGTGCAGAGCTATATTAATGTAGTGCAAGCATGATGCTTCCCAGAGATGGCCTAAGGAAATCTGCTACCCAATCAAGACCCGGCTGATGCTACCCCTTGATCAGCCACTGTGTGCTCCCCCAAACACAAAGTGGCAATCCATTTCTCTAGCTCCTCACATTGCTCTTTCCTCATCCAGTTCTTTTCAACACACCCAGAACGGTGGGGTATGCTGGGAGTTCCTTCACTTCCTGTTTTGTCTAAAGGGACCATGCAAAGGAGGAGCAAGGTGAGTGAATGGGGAAGTAGATCACTGCCCTGCTGTTTTTCAGATGTGCATGGTGGTGGCAGCAACAATCATTTCCCTACTCACCCAACTTTCTGATTTGCTTAAAGGGACCATGCAAGGAAAATGGGGCCTAAAAGGGCAGAGCAGCAGACCACCTTCTGCACCACTTCTTGTTTGCTTTAAGCAAACAGATTGGAAGCTGTTTGGAGCAACTTCATCTATGGCAATCTGGAGGGAGGTGGAAGCCCTTGGGAGGTCCTTGGGGTGAAGGACACCCTGTCTATTTGCTGTTCCCTGCAACCCACTGCTGTATGTAATCTGCAAGGCCAGCCATGATGCTTCCAGTAGTACAGTATATAGCATTTAACCTTTGAGAGGTTAAATTTCAATATGCTTACCAGATAGTACCACTGACATTATCAACTGTAGCTTGAGGAGCAATGATGCCTTGATAGTATTTCTCCTATTTTCCTTGTGAGCAGAGTGGCCTTGTGGCTAGATTACCAGATACAAACTGGGACAGAGTGCCTATACCTTTAACCAGTGTATACAAGATGGAATTTGGGCAGGTGCCGAATCATCATGGAAGGGTTGCAAAAGGTGCCCAAATGCTCTGTCCCAGTTTGTATCTGGTAACCCTACTTGTGGCTGCAAAATGAAATGCTGCATAATTAGCCTTGTCCTGGATATGACAAGTGTTGAGCTGTGTTGACAAGTGTTGAGAGAGAGAGAGAGAGAGAGAGAGAGAGAGAGAGAGAGAGAGAGAGCTGACCAATCCAAATATAAAAGCTACAAGGGCCATTAACAATGGTAAAAATGTTTTATCAAAGTAAAAAGAAAATGAAAACAGAAACACATTCCTGGGTGGACTCAAGAAATTCTGATATAGGCCTGCTGATCACAGCCTGATCCTTACCATGTATATTCAGGTTTAGAAGCACCTCTTAAAGCAGTGGCTTATTTCCCAGGAGGAAAGCAACAGCCCTTCTCTGTCCCAGCAGAGCATCTTTTCCAGTAGCTTGTTGACGATGCCTTTCCTGCCTTCTTTCCTTGCCCATTATCCTGTTCCTTCATTATGGAAACCCCTTGGAAAACTGTTGTAAAGCAACATAGAACTTTGTTTAAAAAATACTAATAGTATATTCAAGAAATAAGTTTGTGTGATCTCAAGAAGATCTTGACTCGCAAAGAAGTATTCTTAGGATTGTGGGTGGGTGTTTTTCTTTGTTTAATATTAACTCTCAAGAAAAAAAGGAAGAAACTGAATCAATGACAAGTTCCAGACATTAAAATCCCTGCTACACTGTGTATGCACACTGTGTAGAGTGAATGGTTGATGAATGGCATGTTTTGTTTTAAGGCTAACGAGGTGAAGGGTTAGCTAATACCGGAACGGGAGGGGTGTGGGGGTTCCTTTTCCGAAAAGATGTGAGTGACCTCCAGGGTCCTGAAGTCATTAAACTCTGAAAGCATCCTAAATTCACTCATGTTCTGGTAACAAAATGTTCTGTTGCCTCTTAAGACAGGCTGCCACATCAGTGCTGGGTTTGTGAGCTTTTCAGGACCTTTAAGGAGTGATCATTCGCATTAATATTTATGTTTTATTTTGAAGAATTTATACCCCGCCTTTCCCATGCTGAAGCAAATGCCCAAGGCAGCTTACATGAGCAGGCTAGTCTAAACCAGCATTTTTCAATGGTGTGTGTGTTTTTTTTTTTTGTTTTTTTTTACAAATCTACAGTATTCTTATGATCCGCCAATCCTCAGGCCCAGATGTCACCTAGCAGCTCAACCATCAGTCCACACCTCCTGCCTGTGCTTATGGAAGTGGTCCTTCCATCTAATTCTCATTTATTGCACTCTGTTCAGAGGCCCAATGTGACAAATAGCTTGCAGTTCAGGCTAAAAGCTTGTCTTTGGACTTTGTGTTTCTGCTGTTGGACAGTCTATTTTCCTCCAACTTCCATTCCTTCATGGAAGGTAGAATAATCTACTAAGCAACCCAAACTCTGCAATGAAAAAAAGTGTCCCATTGGAAAGAGTTTGGTTTTATTTTTATTTTTTACAAAACTCACACAATTCTATGCATATCTACTCAGAAGTGATGCCCATTACCCCAGGTAAGTGTATACAGGATTGCAGCCTATGAAACTGACTGTACATAAATGCAGGTGAAAGTTGGGGCTGTGCATGGCTAGAACTATAACTAGGGGTGGTGGGGTTTTTTTGAAAACCGGTTTTTTGGGCATTAACAACTGCCTTTTGGTGGTTAAAATAAAATAAAATATTGTGTGAATAAAAACACAAAACATTGCATGCTGGTGTTTAAGATATTTTCCAGAAATTAAAATACTTTTCCAATTAGAAATAATACTGTGGCTGCATCTGTATTATATCACCTGTATCATCAACCTAGTACACTTCTAAAGCATTTAAAATTAATAAAAATGAGATCTTGGATTGAGAATATAGAATAAAAACATATAACACCGCAATTTGCTGTTTTAATCAAGACATTTTGGAAAAAATATCACCAAAAAAACAACACCCCTTACTATAACAATCCTGCCAATGAACATTTGGTGATAAGGCTGTTTCCATGCAAAAGGGCCACTAGCTTGATCAGGGTGAGAGTTTTTCACTTTTTCTGTAACACCTTCTCCCCTGCTTTACAGCAAGTGTGCATTCTGAACTCACATTCTTCCACATCCAGCTAGGAAGCCTGAAAATTCATTAGCATCACTGAAAGCCTTTAGAGACATCATAAAAGGAAAGAAAGTCAATAAGAAGTTTAAAATGCTGATGCAGTGTCAGTCAGGCTTGTAAAGGCCCAAATGGTCTAGGGATACTATTTGCAAATATGACTTGTGAGATAATACAATCACCAGACCTGTCAGGGCTATGGAATGACAGACGGAAACTGACAGGAGCTAGAATTGGAGCTGATGGGCTTTGGAGACCAATTCATTCTCCAGCACGACTTGAGCATAATTATAGAGTTCTGCATCCCGCTTCATCCCTCTTGCATGAGAGGTGTGGGAATAGAATACCAGAATCCTTCCAAGTAGGTTTTTGCCTGGAGACGCTCTAGTTTCTTTGGCTATCAGCCTAAAATAAGTGATGTTGCAAATATGCCATAGATAGCTAATGCTTCCTATTCAATGAAACCTTCTTTCTGCTTTGCAAAGATTAGGGGGAGGGGGTGCTTTTTGAGTCAATGTGACTGCCTACTTCTGCACCTGGCTCATCTTACACCATCATCTCAAGAGGAGATGTTAACTGGATGAACGATCCTTTTTCTGTGACACTGTGTAAGTGCTGCTATTTAAGCCACAGATCCAGCATGGGGCCAGACCAAGATCTCCCAGTGCCTGAGGCAGTATGTCAAATGCTGTCTCCCTTGCCTGGTGCCATGCTTGACAGTGCTGCTCTCCCCCCCCCACTTCCTGCTCCCTGGACTCAGAAATTAAGAGGGGGAGCAGAAAAGGAAGTGTAGAGGAATAATTGTCTACTGCTTCAGAGAAGCAATTCTCAAATCAGTTTCATGCCAGAAGTCAACTAGCATACCCAGGAGCATGTGGCTTTGAGATCTGCAGTCTCTGCATTGAATTGCTTCTCAAGCATCTATTCATGTGCAGTGCGCCAACAATGCTTGCTGGAGAAATAATGGATAAACATTCACTGAGCTGAATGCTGATGTTCTATTTTTTAAAATGTTGTAGAGAGAGAAGAGACGCATCCACGAGCAGCCTGTTGCACAACTGAGCGACCCCCGTCCAGCAGTCATTGACAAAGCCCTGGGGAAACACATTACACCCCTCACCTTGAAAACGACCATCAAGAGTAATCCTCTGTACAATGATGTTGTTACTGATGACCACTGGGAGGAAAGGAGACGTTTCCCATCTTGGACAGTTCAAGACTATGATAGGCATTCCTTAAACTCTAGCCTGGCTCTCTATCTAAAGGTACAGTGATTCGAAGTCACACCTGCTTATCATACAATAATCTTGCATTTGTGCCTGAGTTTCGGGGGAGATTAATTATTTGGGGCAAAGAGTAGAAGTCTTCTGAGGCCCTTCCATGGGGACTTGGGATCCACACTGACAGCGCAATCCTATAGACCGTGCAGCGTCGGCACAATGGGGTTGCACCGACGCTGCTCGTTTAGTGCTGATGCGGGGGCACCGATCTGCACCCCCGTGTCAGTGCTCAAGCAACAGGATCAGCACTGCAGGCAGCGCCGGCCCTAATGCGCCCACACTGAGCCTCTTTTGCACCTACCAAAGCTGGTCAGCATGATGGAGACTCCATGCCAAGGCGGCACTGGGGTTGGAGGGAGGGGAGGGAGGGAGGTGGGGGCGGGACTTGGGCGGGACGTGGGCGGGCTTGGGAGGTGGCCATATGGCCACATTCTAAGCCCGTCTGCAAGGACACGCAGCCCTGATTCAGGCTGCGCGGTCTCCTCGGATCTGCATCTGCTCTTTAGTGGGCACAGATCTGAGGAGCACATAGGGGAGGCTGGAGCCTCCCCTACGGTAAGAGTGCTCATGCTCCCTCGCCGTGGGGAGGCTCCAGCCTCATCTATACTGCACTAGGATAGGGTGTTGACTGGCTGGCCTCACAGTATAGGATTGTGCCCTGAGTCAAATCTGTAGATGCCAAGCCTGAATAAGGCTCAGTATGTGTGCCCCCCCCCTCTCTGTGAGTGTGTACCAATAGATGTTCCAATTGTGGATTAGCTGCATGGTTTCCCCAGACCTCGGGAATGCCTTATAAGGGCATAAAAATGTCACTTTCCCCGAGAAACCAGAAGTTGCTTTTTTTTTTTTTTTAACACCCAAAATGGGCAGTCTGAGAGTCCGCAGAACACCTTATGGATACAACCAGACCACAGTTCCAGTCGCATTTGGAAGGTTCAGGTGGGCGCCCCCAGCAGGCTCGGAACCCACTGACGAACTCGCAGATAACAAGGGCGCACTATATGTTGCTTCTCAAAAAAAAGTAGTTCACAAAGTGTTTTACATTGCAAAATAAATTATTCCCTATCTCTGAAGGGTTCACAAACTCTAAAAAGTCACAAAAGAGACAAAAGCCAAGTCACTGGAAAAGATGCTATGCTGGGGTGGAGAGGGGCAGTTGCTCTTTCCTCCCCCTCAAGCTACCTTAAGTGGTACCTCACTTCCCAATTAGAGGGGTAATTTTTGATTGTTGGGGGGGGGTTTCAAGGGATTTGGACCTATTATGGACAGCTAGTCGGAGAACTGGCTGGGATCGAAGCGTTCCCATACGATTCTAGGCAGTGGTGTCATCTAAATGATTTAACAACAGGTACTCACTTTTGATTGGCACGTGTCGGGACCCGCCCACCGGAAGTGACATAATAATCTGGAAGTGATGTCGTGGCAGGAAGTGACATAAAAAAGCCCTTTTTGAGGCCTCAGACAATTTTAAACTGACCCAACAGTTGCAACAGTATTCCACAGCACCCCCAGAACATGTTAAGGAGGCCTGGCATCATGTTAAAGTGACCCAACAGTTCCAAAACTCCAGAGCAGCTCATTTTTCAGTGGCAAGGCAAGGCAAGGCTCCACTCGCTGCCTTCCTGGCTCTGAGAACGTGCAGGCAACTCAAACGTGCAGGAAATTCAAACGTTGCAGGGGGCGGAGTCGATGAGTGGGCAGGTGAATGGGCGGGGCCAGTTGTAATCCTAGGAACTGGTACTCGCGTACCCCCGTGTACCCCCTGCATGACATCACTGATTCTAGGCCCTTTTGCCCATAAGCTGTCAGCAGGTATAAAACAGCCTCGCGGTCTCCGTGCCCCCTTGTTTCTCAAACCTGCTCTGCCAATGACCTCTTTGGAGTGAGGCCTCATCAGTGGTAGAGCACAAGCTTTGCAGGCAAACAATCCCAGTTCAATCATGGCTGAGAAAGATCCTTGCCTGACCCCCTGGAGAGCTACCACAGGCAGCTCAGTTGCCTGGTTCAGAATATGGTGGCTTCATTTGTTCATACTGCTAAATGGAGGCAGGGGAGAGAGCCTTTGGCCATGCCTGAGTCTGGGTGCAATCAGGACAATCTTTCCTGCATTTATTTCAAAACATTTCTGCCTCGCCTTCTTTGTCAATGTTGCGTATCCACATGAAAGATCCAAATGTGTTTTCGTGTAGGAAAATCCAAACGACTTACATTACTGGATGGAAGACCTTTATACTCCGGGGTACGACACCTTGTTGAAAAAGAAAGAGAGAGAGCGCACACGCTCCCGCTGTCGGGCCGGGCTGCTTCTGCTGCTCCTTCTTTGCATCTTGATCGCCACAGTGACCGTCTGCATCCTGTTTATCTGAAACAGCCAAATCCAGCCAATAAATACTTTTGGACCATGCCTTCTATTCTGTGCTTTTGCTTGAAATATTTGAAATGTTATAATGAGCAGCGGCATCATTCACCCGGTACGCTGGGCGGGACTTACCTTTGAGCGGCAGTCCGCCTGTTGTGTCACGCCGCGTTCTGCCGCTTTCCCACCTGGGGCAGGCGGGAAAGCGGCGGAACGCGGCATGACGCAACGGGCGGACTGCCGCTCGAAGGTAAGTCCCGCCCAGCGTACCGGGTGAATGACGCCACTGATTATGAGAGTTTGCTTTTCCGTGAAGACTAGACACCTCCCACAGGCCATCCAGTCACAACTTGAAAGATATAAACACTCCACCATTGCAATCCAGACCCTCAGTTGACAGCGAGGCACCTATTAAGTGTGATGTCTTTAAAATTACACCCTGAGGAGAAATCACATTACCTTCCTGATTGAATCTGTCCAACTCAAATGTCTTGGGTAGTATTCAACAATTGACTGATTCTCCTGGAGCCTAAATGGCAGTTCTAAATGCCAATCTATCACGTGCATCTAAAGACAATCTAAAATACAGGCATGCCCTGGTATCTCCTGGGGTTCCATTCCGGACTTCACCGTGGATGCCTGTAACCATGTTTGGACCACTCTGAGTCAGAGAAACCAGCACACAAACGTGCGTCATCTTCCCTGACTCCGAGAATGGTCCAAACACGCTTTATGGTGGCCCTTGTGCCAGCCAAACTTTACTGGCCTAACTGTGCCGGCCTAACTCCAGGTTAGGATTGTGCTCTGAAACGTATTAAATGTTGGTTAAACATCCAGCTCATTTCACTCCAAACTCTTGGAGAGGTTGCAGCAGTTCAAATCGAAAGTAAAAAATAAAAATAAAAAAATGGAATTAAAAAAACCTATGATAAAAGGTTTTTATATGCATGTATAAGCATGCTTGACTCTGCATGTTTACCCAGAAGTCTCATTGTGTTCAATTGGACTTACTTCTAAGTAAATTTGCACAGGGCTGTAGACTTACAGCACAATCCTATTGGGCAATTCCACTGGTGGAACGAGTATTCTACCAGTGGCAACAGCTTTATGGCGGTCTGGTGGGGAGGATGGAGAAGCCCCACATGGGGCAGTGGCTCTGTCAAGGCCTGCCAACTCATGTAAGTTAGCAGGGGAGGCAGGATGGGGGAGAACAGGGCAGGAACATTGGAGCGAGCGGGGAGGAAGATGAATTGCATCTGGTAAGGGAATGGGTTTGGCAGCAGTGATAGCTGCCAAATCCAAGCCTCCTTACTAGACCTGATCACACAGCCTGAATCCATGCAGGCCTGTGCCAGGAATGTTGATGGTACAGGTCTGATTAGCCCTCTCTGTGCTTCAGAGACTTACCCAGCGAACTGGGCCTGTCCTCCACAGGATGCAGCACAAGTGGTTTTAGTGTGGCTGCATCAGTGGGAGGAAGCATAAAAAGCGCTGTCAATGTACCATGAGTTACATATTATCTCTCAGGTAGCCCTTGGGAAAGACAAAGGTTAGACATTAAGACCCCAGGCAAATGTCTCTATTTGCCTCCTGCTCAACCTGATGATTCCTTCTCAGCTAAGGTTCTTTAAAAAAAAGTTCCAGAAGCTGCACCAGAACATTCCCGCTGCAGGAGAAGTCCCAGAGCTCAGCTCCTCTCCCTCCCTGTTTCCCCTTGACTAGGCTGGTTGACAGACAATATTAGTATACTATAATGAGCTCCCTGGAAATACCCTTCTTTGAGATTGTCCTCACAAACAAAAAACAAGATGCAAAGGAGAAAGACGCCAGGCTAGAAGGATAGTTACTCCCCCATCCCCGCTAAATATTTGACTTTGTTTACCCAAAGGGACATTCATTAAGGAGAATGTTGACCAAGTCTCACATCACACTCCCAATCCATTACCTCTGGTTATATCACCAGAGTCTCTTGGTCATCTATTAGTGTAGGGTGGCCATTCTGTTTGCCACTAAATTCTGCAAAATTAAAAGAAACAGCCCTGGGGACGGGGGAGAGGAATAGATCCAACATGCCACAGCAGAAATTGGAACGGATCCACACTGAAGAGTTCAAGAATAATGGAGGGCTTAAGTAATATATACTTAGTGTTAAGCAAAGAATGAGGGTGCAATCCTAATCTGGAGTTAGGCTGGCACAAATTAGGCCAGCAAAGTTTGGCTGGCACAAGGGCCACCGTAAAGTATGTTTGGACCTCCCTCTGAGTCAGAGAGGCCAGCACATAGACGTGCGACTCTGACTCTGAGAGTGGTCCAAAGGCTCTTTATGGTGGCCCTTATCCTGACCAAACTTTGCTGGCCTAACTGTGTCGGCTTAACTCCAGGTTAGGATTGTGCCCTGAGTCCTCTATCTTATATAGCCACATAGAAATCAGATCAAAATCCACAATAGATGTTTTAAAAGTACGTAAAGTATCTTGTAGACGTTTAAGGAGGCAAATATCTCGAGTCATGGAGCATTAATTCACCCTAAAAATAACTGTATAACAAGCTTTCCCTCTTAGCCCTAGTACATTTGTTTCAAAGTGGACAGCAAGCAGCATAAAAAGAAATGTATTTGTATACATTACTGAGGTTGGTGGGTGGAGACCTGAACGCCAATGGTCTGTAGTTTCCAGGAAAGCAGCCAATAATGAGCATTGCTGAACAGTGCTTCTTTCTGTGTGTTTGACAGTGGGGATAAAATTGTTTTCGCCTTTAAGGCCATTATTGGCAATTTCAAAGTGATTCATGCTGCTGCCATCTCATGGAGACTTGGAAAAAGTGGAAACAAGACTCTGAACTGCATCTTCTTCTTTGATTCTGATTGCACTCCTGCCACCTAGTGGCAAGATCCAACCGAGCCTGCGGCTTCACTCCTTTTAAATTGTTTTATTCCTATGATTATTAAGCCAATGAATTTCTAACGGAGTGTGTCTTACCACTTGCCTTGTGTTCCCTTTATAGGCCTGGGGCTGACTTGTTGTGTTGAGTTGCAGTGTGCTGCAGCATTAGAAGTAAGCTGTGCAAATGTGGGTGTGATCTTTTTTTCTTCTTCAAAGTATCACAGGAAAGGCAGGAAAGGAGTGATGGACTCAAGCTTGCAGAGGGAACTGGTGGGCTGGTGGGATTTGTGCCCCACCAACACTGACAATGTCATCAGGACCACAATGGGGTCTCAACTGATGAAATGTTGATGCTGGTTTTTGTTTTTTAAGTGTGCTGCATTTCATGGTTTTCAATTGCTTTTATTGCTGCAGGAGAAAGATCTGCCTTTCTGTTCACGGATTTTTCAGAGGCAGCTAATTGGCCACTCTAAGATACAGGATGCTAGACTAGATGGGCCATTAGTTTGATTCAGCTGGTCTCTTATGTTCCTATACTGTATTGTGTTCAGGGAGCCAATTTGGGCTAAAACGTGTGTTACAGATGTTACTATATTTATATATTATATAAACGTTGTTGCTGCTGCTGCTGCCTTGGGCAATCCTTCTTCTTCTTCTTCTTCTTCTTCTTCTTCTTCTTGTTCTTCTTCTTCTTCTTCTTCTTCTTCTTCTTCTTCTTCAGAAGAAGAAGAAGAAGAAGAAGAAGAAGAAGAAGAAGAAGAAGAAG
>JAJKFI010000001.1:28373367-28385368 GCA_029204185.1 Lerista edwardsae | reverse complement strand
AGAAGAAGAAGAAGAAGAAGAAGAAGAAGAAGAAGAAGAAGAAGAAGGATTTATACTCCACCTTTCCCGTGCCAAAGCAAATGCCCAAGGCAGTTTTCAGTTATATAATAATAAAATTATGATGTAAAACAATAATTCAGAACATCAAATGCATTAAAACGTTAAATTTTAAAACACACACACACACACACACACACACACACACACACACACACACACCACTTAAAACAGGGCAAGACTCAACACTTCTCATTTGGCCATGAGGGGAAGCAACAATTATCCGAGGGATCAGCCAAGCTACAGCAGTATTCCAGAGGCGCAGAGGGCAAAATATCCGCCCATCATGGATGCCAGAGGAAACAGGTATGTTCTGAGCCCTCTCCGAAAACCCATGAGGGAGATTTACACCAAATAAATAAAATAATTGGTCTTCGAATAAACAGCTTATCCCATATTTACTAAGGAATGTGCATGTTCCCAGGGGGGGTCTAGGAGTCAAAGGTCAAGGATTTCCTCACCCAAGCTCCACTGACTGAACAGCAACTGGAGGCTGCAAGGAAATATTCGGTTCAATTTAAAAAGACATTATTGCATTAAAAAAAGCCCTATTTTTATTTGTATCGTCTCCCTTTCCCTCTAAAATAAGTGGGGTCTCTAACATCTCATCTGGAGAGCTGTAACAGTCATCTTGTTTTACAATCTTTTGAGGATAAATAATTTCAACCTATGTTTGTTTATGAATGACGAACAAGCAGCTCAGGGTAAGAATACAAATCCCAAGCATGGGGTAAAAAAACAACCCTCAACGTATTACAACAGATGCATTAATTTTGGAATATGTTAAGAAAGAATCCGTCAAGTTCCCTATTGTTCCTTTCCGCCAGACATATTTACATTGCCCTGGAGTAGCTGGTTCATTTTCAGAATTCAAAATAGTTCTGGGAAAGAACCTCAAAGCAGAAGACTTTATATTTTGCCAGAGAGAATGAGGGAGGGAGGGAGGGAGGATTCTTCTGGAAGAAATGCCCACTCCTAAGAGCTTTTTAGCGTCTTTACTCAATTTGCTCTGGCTATATTGCACAAGAAGGCAACAAATAAATGTTAAGGCTTTCAAGGACTTAAGAAATTTCCAGTAACTAACGTCATAAAATATAGTGATTCAACTCAAAATGCCCTTTTCTATTAAATTGGTTTTCTACCTTTATAAACAAGAATGTGTCTGATGAGGAGAAAGAGAACAAGTCTGATGCATCTGGACACAACCACCCGCAGCCACAATATTGCTTCACAAGATGGTGCAGTCGCTCTTCGTTTTGTAGCTATTGCTCATCTGAAACCTGTACAAGATGCAGAAAGCCCATTTAGTGTATCCGTTTAAAGTACTGCCAAACAGTACTTTTCCTGTTGGGTTATTAATGATGGTATACAGGCAACTTGCTTCACGCGCCGGAAATATAATCAGAATAGGTGATTTAATTTCAATTGATTTAGTACTAATCAAGGTGGATGGTACTTTAGGAAACGAAAGATTTGGAGGTTGTAGCCTGAAAACCACCTGCTTGAGAGCCATCAATGAGCTACTTGTGAACAGGTAGTTCTTGAATACTGAATATTTAGTAGGCTGAGATCCACATTCTGTTCTCACTCTCCTAGGCCTTTTGCTAAAAGGGATCATAAATAGGCACTATCACTTTGTCGTTTTCAGCTCACCCGCTAAGTGAGGTGAGTAAGGAGGGTGATTGAAAGTCTGAAAAGTACTGTGTAGTCGACAGGTTGCCAAATCATGGAAGGGGTACTTGCCATGTTCTGTTTGGGATTGCACTGTCCGATAAAAACTAGGTTTGCAGAAAGCAAAGTTATGTGTTGGATTTCATCGCCGAAAAATCGCATCTCTAGGTCTAGTTTATGCCCAAGCAAGAGAGATTACATTTGGCTCAACCAGAGAACAAATGGCGGGAAAGGGAACATCCTGTGTCGTAATGCTAGCTCCGAAGGGGCAATTAGGATCTGCATCCACTTTTTAAAATTTAGTGGCAGCATCTGCCACTGCCCCTCCCCCCCAGGCTTGTTCCTTCCACCTTCTCTCTGCCCAGTTACGCCCCCTCACCTTCCCCCACCCTGCGAAGCCTCTCTTCCACTTGGCGGGGATGCTTACCATCAACCTTGACTCTGGCCAATTGGCACTGGCCTCTCTGCTGGCACTGGGTGTCTCCCACCCACAGGGAAGTGCCTTACAATACTTTTGTGACACCAGCGCCAGTGGTGTGAGTTCACCATCGGTGCTGGGGAGTTCAGTATTGGGTTCTTCAACATGCTGATTCTCCATTTGTATTATGTTTAATGGTTGCTTCCGGAAGGTTCAAAGTAACTGGATTCTATTTTGATGACTATTATTCTTTAAACATATACGGTATGATATGGTCTTAGTAAAGCACTTATAACTCCCAGAGATTACTGTGCAGGAGTGTTAAGTTTATGCACTCTCACTGAAACCCCTGGCACTTAAAAGTGCTTAATGATGGCTTAGTCACTTCCATACTTTCTTTTTCATTTCTTTTAAGAAGTTAGGTCGGTTTCCACAGCCTATGGTATTTTCATCTTTTGGGAAATGTCAGGTTGTAAATGAATACTAAATTCAGTATTTCCAGTTGGGGGAAAAAAAAACTCAGAATCAAATATGTAGAATGGCATGAAATAGCTATCTGAACTTTTAAAAAATGTTTTGTGATAGAATGAGAAAAGTGGTTTTGCTCAAAATGTCATGAACAGAATATTTCAGCATCATATAGGTCAAATACAACTTCCTTCTGGTAGCAACAGATAGATTCATCTTAGTGTTGTAGTTTCTAATTATCCTAGGCGGCAATCCTATACACGTTTACATGGGAGTAAATCTCACTGAACTTAGTAGGGCTTACTTCTACATAAATATGCATAGGATTGGGCTCTTGGGTTACAGTGGCAGAAATTGGGGTAGGAGGGTGAACAGTTAAAGGCAAACAGGAACCACAGAGTCCTTTCTATCAGGATTCAATTCTCTTTTATGGATTCCATCTTCAGCAAATGGAAGGCTGGGCTGGGGCCTTAGCATCTATCAGTTGCCCCTTAGAACAGTGGTCAGGGAACAGTGGTAAATTACCCCAAATGGGGTAAAAATGAAAATCCTGGGGGTAATGGACAGATAGGAGTACGCCCCACCCCCTTTTCCCTCATCCTTCATGACCAACGTTCTCTCTTCTGACCAGTGGGAAGTTCCTCTCACGGTTGATGGATTTCCCTTGCTTCCAATAGGAGATTAGAAGCAGCAAGGTACTTGGCCCCCAATAGGCATCGTCCCCCTCCCTTCCCAGGCGGCGAAGAAGGCTGTGGTTATCGATCCTGCTGCTGGCAGAGGGAGAAGGAAGCAACAGCAGAGAAAATGGCGGCCGTGACTGCAACTGCAGCAGTGCCGGGTGATGGAGCCGGCAAGGCCAAGCCTATTCCGGGCAGCGAGGCCGGTGCAGACCCGCTCCCGGCTGGCACTCAGGCAGCCATGGAGTCGGCGGTGCTCGATGCCAGGGAAGAGCGTGAACCAGCTCCGGGTGGGGAGCCGAGGAGCTGCCGCCATCGCTGCCACCCAGGAGCCCGGCAGGGACACAAGACATGCAGGCATGGGGGAGGCTCTGGTGAGCGGCTGAGGTGTGTTTGTGTGCGCATGTGCGCGCAGGCGCGTACGTGTGTGTGTGTGTGTGTGTGTGTGTGTGTTGAGAGGACTTCTGTGGACGTGACTCTTTGCTTGTGAGCAGCTAGGGCTCTCCCTGGGTTTGGGTTGTCTTGCTGTCCCAAGGAGTGGGGCGGGGGGGGTGAGCAGAGGGAGGGCTGGGGTGCCTGCACCTGCGCAGGGAGTCAGGGACACAAAGAGAGGCGGGAGGCAACGAGGCAAGGCGAAAATCAGAACTGCTGTTGCTGGGGGGGGTGAGTGTGTGAGTGAGAGAGAGAGAGAGAGAGAGAGAGAGAGAGAGAGAGAGAGAGAGAGAGAGAGAGAGAGAGCCCCAGTTTGAATTCATTATAGAGAGAAATCTTAACTCCAAGCACCTAAACCTGTTGTCAAAAAAAAACCTGTTGTAACCCAGAAGGGTTGAATTCTATTCTCTCAAGGTCTGCAGGTGTACCCAAACTCTTTACAACTTCATATTTACATGGTATTAATTAAGCTCATTAAATAATCAAATAAAAAGCAATGGGTTCCAATATGTAATTTTTTTTCTTTTGTTCTGGCGGGGGGGGGGGGTAACATCAAGGGGGTAATGTCGGCATATCTAAATATATTTTGGGGTAAAAGGTAAAAAAGTTCCCTGACCCCTGCCTTAGAAAGACTCGCCAGTGAGTTACCATGAGCTATCTATCATGAGTTATCTATCATTGCAAGTTTCTTATTTGTGGAATAATTGTGTAAAGGGATATAGTGACAGGGAGCTGTTTGCTCACCCCCTCCCATATTGCTGCACTGCATATAGAATGCTCTGTGACCCTGTTACATTAATACAGGGCATGATGCTGCTTGAGTGTCTCCTCCCACATCAACCTGTCTGCAGTTTGAGTTCATTGCCGGAAGTCCCACTGAGGTATGGTTGATGGGGACATGAGTAGTCCCTTCTCAGGGGTGGTTCCCAATGCTAGATCTCCCTCCGTATGGAAATTCTACCCAACTTTCCAGCACTGATGGAGCCATGCCAATGGGGTGTGCTCTGCATCCTGCAGTGGAGGGACAGTCACAGAGGCCTCCTCAAAGGAAACGTTTGTTCCCTTATCTCAGAGCTGCATTATGGCACCAGAAAATTGGATAGGATTGGGCCCCAAATTGACCCTGCTTTAAGTAAGCAGTGAAAAAAATTGTGTTTGGGTTGACTTGTCTTTGAGTTTCCCTATTTTTTTTTTTTAAATCATATCTTGGCTTTGCTGTGCAATTTGTTTGATCACCCTTCTGTTTTGAGTATTGTTATTTTGATTTTTAAATCATTTATTTTTAAATCAATGGACTGGTTTTTGTTTTTTTTACTATTACCTTGATGGTCTCATCCATGGTAGACTAAGAGTGCAATCCTAAACTGGAGTTAGGCCAGCATAAGCTAAACCAGTAAAGTTTGGCCAGCACAAGGGCTACCATAAAGCATTTTTGGACTATTCTCGGAGTCAGGGAGGATGGTGCATGTCTGTGTGCTGGCCTCTCTAACTCTGAGAGTGGTGCAAACATACTTTGCGGTGTCCCTTGTGCTGGCCAAACTTTGCTGGCTTAGTTTACGCCGGCCTAACTCAGTTTAGGATTGCACCAGTGGTGGGATTCAGGGGGTTCGCCCAGGTTCTATAGAACCGGTTGCTAAATGGCCGGGCCCCGCCCACTCGCTTACCTCGGCTGGCTTCGGTTTTTTTTTTTTTGCTCCAGCTATGATGTCATAGAACTGGTTGTTAATTTATTTGAATCCCACCACTGGATTGAGCCCTAAAACATGTTAAAGAAATCAAAAAGTGCTTGCACTGCTCTTGCTGTTCTCCATCCTGTTTCAGTGCTATGTGATGTGTACATAGACCTTAGCCTTAGAACTACGAGTCTCTAAGCTCATGCATTTTGAGATGTGATTTGTGAGGTTTCCATGTTAATGTGTTTTAGTTGGAGGTGTCAGTTTCCTGACATTTTGATTCCTTACCACATTTGCACCCAGGGCGCAATCCTAAACTGAGTTAAGTCGGCATAAACTAAGCCAGCAAAGTTTGCCACCACAAGGGACGCTGTAAAGTATGTTTGGACCACTCTCAGAGTCAGAGAGGCCAGCACACAGACATCACACCTCAAATCACACTTCAAAATGCATGTGCTTAGAGACTCATAGTTCTAAGCCTAAGGTCTATGTACACATCATGTAGCACTGAAACAGGATGGAGAACAGCAAGAACAGTGCAAGCACTTTTTGATTTCTTTAACATGTTTTAGGGCTCAATCCTAAACTGAGTTAAATCAGCATAAACTAAGCCAGCAAAGTTTGGCCAGCACAAGGTAAAGTATGTTTGGACCACTCTCAGAGAGGCCAGCACACAGACATGTGCCATCCTCCCTGACTCCCAGAGTAGTCCAAAAACGCTTTATGGTGGCCCTTGTGCTGGCCAAACTTTGCTTAACAGAACTTTTTAAAGCCAACATTACTGAATTGTGAAACATTTAAAATTCCATGATAATGTAGAGGAAAATACAGTATTAGTCAAAGCAAGAAAGCCATGAAAGTGATCCTCACCAGCCTAGAGATTGGTGCCAGCAGGGGGCAGTATAGCTAGTTAGATAGTAGGCAAACTAGTCATTCTCTTTGTTTCATCTGGTAATGCACACACTCTTTAGAGTGTTATTCTTAGGTTTACTTCTCTCTCCCTCTCCTCTTGAAAAGAAGAGAATATCTATATGTCTTCTCATGTAATCAGACAGACCAGCTGAGAATCAACTTCCATTCTTTCCTACAAATATGTATTTCCTTAAATAACACAATCGTTTAACTTTTGAAAAGCAGCCTTGGGCATTTGACTTGGCAAAGAAAAGGCATAGCAGAAATGGTCTAAACAAAAAAACAAACAACAGCTTCATGTAAGCGTCCTGTCTGGACTTTCCGATCCAATGTATCTTTTTTTAAAAAAAAAAATCTGTGCCAACAGAGGAGGAGGAAGGGACAAAGGAGGCTGTCCACACTGTGGACTCTCTAATATGAGAAAAGGAGGAGTCCTAAAAAGTAACTGTAGAATTCCTCCCTGAATCCAACCTCTCCTCACCTGCTTTTTTCAGTCTGTTTGCCTGCTTAATTAGCCTGTTTGCATGGACAGAGATACAGGGGCATCAGTTACTGTGATTAATGAAGACTGACCAAAAGAGTAAAATGGGTCTGAACCCTCTGGAAAAGACAACAGTCAAACTATAGAACCCATTCCCATGACAGGATCAATGTGTGTTCCTGTAAAATATAAAGAACAACACCAGGGCTGAAAAACACTAGCAATAATTACTATAATTACTATATTTAAAATTACTCTATTAATTACTGTACTTAGAGCGCAATCCTAAACTGGAGTTAGGCCGGCATAAACTGAGCCAGCAAAGTTTGGCCAGCACAAGGGCCACCATAAAGCATGTTTAGACTACTCTCTGGAGTCAGGGAGGATGGTTCACGTCTGTGTGCTGGCCTCTCTGACTCTGAGAGTGGTCCAAACATATTTTACAGTGTCTTTTGTGCTGGCCAAACTTTGCTGGTTTAGCTTATGCTGGCCTAACTCAGTTTAGGATTGCACCCTTAAATATAATTAAAGGAAAAGGGGCACACTTGTTTGATAGAACTTGGCTGAAAGAACCGAGATTGGATTGGGATGAAGCGCATAAACTGGAGCTGAAGAAAATGCCAGCAGTAAAGGAAATCTTGGATGCCCGTCTTGCAGTGTTTTAAGGAGGGTTAAGTACCCTGAAGACAGTGATGTCATGCACCCACTACGCACCACTACGCAAGTTCCTAGAAGTTGAGTTAGCCCCGCCCACTCGAAGCTGGCCCCTGCTATTTAACCAGGGAACAATTGAAGCAAAATATGTATATACACATCTCTAGAAAGCAAAGCAATAGAACTTAAATCAACACTAACCACAAGCTGAAGTTATTACAAACATGATCACATCCATGGCAACAATCATGACATCACTTGCGGCTTATGACGTGACTTCTGGTGGGCGGACCCCGACAAGTGCCAATCAAATGTGAGTACCTGTTCCTAAATCATTTGGACGACACCACTGCCTGAAGAGGATTAAATCCAGGCTTTATATCCAAAAGGGAAGTCAACCAAGTACTTCAAGGCCAGATCTGTCCTGTATGTGCTCAGAGAAAAGACTGAAGCTGAACAGGATGCTAAGGTAAAAGAAGGCTTTCCCTGTGGAGTGTTCAGAATGGGACACACCTATTGTAGCTGTGGCTAAGTCAGACCAGACCATCCACACTTGTGGGGATTATGAAATCTCAGTACATCAAATTTCCAAATTAGTCCATCACTCTTTTCCACATACAAAAGGCAGTGCTTGGAGGGGATGAGCCTTCCAGCAAATTAGACATGTCCTAGATCTACCAGCATATGGAACTGAAGGAGATCAGCAGGAAATTCATCACAATAAACACCTATGGGGTTGACATCAAGTTTACATCAATGCAATACTGTATTATTCTGTGGAGTTTCTTTAGCATCAGGAATATTCCAGGAAGTTATGGAAAAATCTGTTGAAGGCTAGTCCTGCATCGTGGTGATGATTGATTATGCCAGTCACTTGCAAAAGTGATTAGGAATGCTGTCCAAACAGGAGAATGTAATTCAAGACTAGAGGAAGCAGGACTGAACTTAAGAAATGTTTTTTTCATGAGGCCAGAAGTACGGTACTTGGGTTACAAGACTGACAAGGATGGACTCCAACCTCACTCTGTGCCAAGATGTACATAAGAACACCAGCCTTTTTCCTTCCTCATGCTGTGCTATGAAGGGGGACGGGAAAGGGCACATCTTGTAGTGCATGTTGTACCTGCACTTCAGAGCAAGTCAGATACAAGGACAACTCTGTCTCTTCCTGGATAGCTCAGTCAGGAGACAATCACAGCCCAATCCTTTTTTTCAACATTGCATGCAGGTGCCAAAACAGGCCACCATACGCAGGGTCTTCCTCAGCCTCTGTAGCAGAAGTCTGGAAGCATGCAGCTATGTGCACTTCTGTCCCAGTTTGCAAGGACACAAAGTGTGCTCGGCTGCTGGAATGCGAATTCCATCAGCAGAGTCAAAGATTAGGATTGGGCTGTCAGACTCAGGTAGCCCAATCCTATGCTGTCCATGTGCCAGAGACACAGCAGTAGCCAAATGGCTACAGCTGCATCTTACCAACGCTGGAGGCACCTTGGAAGAAGGGGACATTTGTCCCCTTCCCCCATGGTAATGGTGCAGGGCTCTCAATTGGTCTACTGACATCTGTGCCAACTATTTAGCTGGCAGTTAGGCCGCGCAGCCTGACACACAGGATCAAGCGGTGAAGGCCACTGCCAGTGGCATAGTGCTAAAGTGGAAGCAACTTTTCCCACTGCGAGATATCTAATAATTCTGCAAATTCTAATAAATTCACAAATTTAATTGTATTTTTGTGTGTGCAGGGGATAAAGGTGTACCTTATCCACCCTTGGATATGCATGACGATTCCAATTTTTGCCTCAGTGGTCTGCGTTAGTGGAAGGAAAAGCAACATGCATACGTAAACGTTACAGCTATTTCAAATGTCTCAAAACTGATGCCTGGTTTTTAAACCAGGTTTTGGGACCGACCCTTTCAGTCAAGGGGACATATTCATGCTGAAGTCTTAAACCAATTCAATAGTCAATTCAATTTCCCCAGACAAACTTGGGAATTATAGTTCTGTAAGAAGGGCAGGAAACAAGTGCTCTTTATTTCAGGAAATAGTTCATCTCATGCTCAAAAACTCCCAGGATTCCTCCTCAGAGTCCATGACAGTGGTGGTGTAAAACCAATTTAAAGAGTGTAGTGTAGATATGCTCAGAGGATAGCATATCCTATCTCAATTATACTACCAGTAATTACATATGCTCTCTCATTATACTAATGTGTCCCCAAGTGGATAATTAAGATTCGGACAGGAAGACTTTTCTCTTTTCAAGGCAGTCGCTTTGCTAGTAAGAGAAGCAGTTACTGTATCCTGATTCCCTCTTCTCTGTCCTACCTCTCATCTTAGCGGGGTAGGAATCCGGAAAAGAGAGTGCTTCGCTTTATAAGTGGAGTAATTCTGAACCTTACCCCGTCCTGATCAAAATGGGGAAGACGAATTCGTGTCCGCCCCCACCCCCACCCGAGGCAAGACACGGATAAAGAGTTGAAGGAGAAACTGGATTGGAGCGGGGACGACGGCGAGAAGCAATACACGCGGCGCGGGATTCTTGGAGTGGGCGAGCAAGGAGAGCTACCCGACAGCGAGAGTTCTTGGGGGAAAAGGGGCGGCCCATGGAAAAAAGAGTTTCCTTCCGGAGAGGGCGCTCAGGCGGAGTCTGCTGCTCCTCGGCTCACTCCGTGTTTCCACGGCGGCCCCTGTGGGGGTTGCTGCTGCTGCTGCAACTATCGTCTCCGGAGTGAGGCGCTCGGAAGCCGCCGAGGCCCTGAGGGAGCGGGATGAGCAGCGAGCAGAGGTGGCCTCCCGGGCGGCGACGACGACGACGCCCGCTGCTGGTGCCGCCGCCGCTTCTTTCTTCTGCCGCCCTTGCGTGGAGGAGGCTGAGCAGTGGGAGGGGCGGGGAGGGACCAGCGCCGCGGCGCTGACAAGGTGCAGCCAGCAAAGCCCGACGACCGCGCGCGGGCCGCTTTCCTGGCTGGAGCCGGCGGCGGCGGCAGAGAAGTTTCACTCGGAGCAACAGCCCAGCGCTGCTGCCGCCGCCTCCGCCGCTGCGGCGCGAAGCGACCCCGCCTCGTGGACTTGCGAAGGGGGTCTCGGGGTCTGGAAGTGTGACGAGAAGGAGGAGGGGGCGGCGGCGGCACCCGCAGGTCGGGGGGCGTCGCCGAGTGCCCGCCAGCCCGTGCCCACCACCATGGCCGCGCGGTCCCGGCGCCCCTGGCTCAGCGTGGTGTTGGGGCTGGTGCTGGGCTTCACCGTCGCCTCCTGGCTCATCGCCCCCAAAGTGGCCGAGCTGAGCGAGAGGAAGAGGCGAGGCGGCAGCGGGGGCAGCTCGTCCAGCGCCAGCAGCAGCCTCTGCTCTTTTTACGGCCGCGCGGCTGGGCTGCCCGGGGGCAAGCGGCAGCTGCTGCCCGAGGAGGCGGCGGCGGCGGCGGCGGCAGCAGCTGGAGGGCTCGGGGGCGCCGGCATTAGGAGCAGCCTGTGGGAGAGAGAGCAGCAGCCGCCGCCGCCCGCTGCAGAGGACGAGCCCGTGCCCAGCACTCTCCCAGTTGCAGCGGCTGCCGGCGAAGGACAGGAGCCGGAGGAGGAGGAAGAAGGCGCCGGCCGCCACGGCACCAGCAGCCACAACGGCAGCGGGGATTATGCGGGCGCCCGGGGCTGCGCCAAGACCCGCCACTTCCTCTACGTGGGGGTGATGACCGCCCAGAAGTACCTGGGCAGCCGCGCGCTGGCGGCGCAGCGCACCTGGGCGCGCTCCATCTCCGGCAGGGTGGAGTTCTTCTCTAGCCAGGGCTCCGTGCCTCCGCCTGCCCTGCCTGGAGAGCAACCTCTGCCGGTCGTCGCTTTGCCCGGCGTGGACGACTCGTACCCGCCGCAGAAGAAATCCTTCATGATGCTCAAGTACATGCACGACCACTACCTGGACACCTACGAGTGGTTCATGCGGGCGGACGACGACGTCTACATCAAAGGTGAGCGGCACGTGTTTCGCTTAGAGATCCTGGTCTGTGCCAGAGCCTAGCCTCAAGTAGGAACAGTTATTCTGGACACGTGCTGAGCGCATTGGCATCAGTACAGCCAGCTCTTGTGCATCTGGGATGAGAGGCTTCCAGGCACGTTTGAACTCTTTCATTTTAAGAGTTTCTTTTTCATTTCTTTTTTTCATTTTAAGAGCTTGATGCCCTTTTGAGGAGCATCTTCCACATACTGTACCCAGTGACACCCACTCTCAGTGCTGTCCCATCCAAAGCTTATCAAAGCTGCAATCCTATTCAAGTTTACCAGGGAGCAAATCCCACTGAAGTTGGTGCTTCTGAGTGAGCATGCATAGGATATGTCTGTTGTAATCTGTGCAAGTCATGCCCACCGTTCTATCCTTTGTCTCAATTTTGACACCTTCACATTTCAAGGCGCATCAGTTTCAGCTAGAGTTTTGAACTCTCTCGCATTGGCAGCCTTTGGCCTCTGCCCATCTGCATATGTTACAGTACTTGGAAAATTATTCCAGTAAATGATCCACTGTGGTTGCATTGTGGCTCTCTCTCTCTCTCTCTCTCTCTCTCTCTCTCTCTCTCT
>JAJKFI010000001.1:28349963-28373267 GCA_029204185.1 Lerista edwardsae | reverse complement strand
CTCTCTCTCTCTCCCCCCCCCCCCCCCCCCCCCCCCCCCCCCCCCCGCATCTCCAGTGGTCCTGATGAACACACACCTCCTTCCTTTCTCAGCCCTGCCTCTGTTAGAGTTTAGGCTTTGCTTTCTCTGGCTGAGAATCCAGTTCATAAAAATAAGCTCAAGTTTGGAGTAAAGGCTGACAATGGCAGTCTTCTCTCTTGACTTGCTGATAGAAATGCTTAATGTAGGGCTTTTATATTCTTTTATTATTTCTGCTAATTTATATTGCTATCTACTTTGTCCTAAAGTCTTTGAGGTTGAGGAGTCTTTGAGGTTTGTCCTAAAGACTTTGTTCCAAAGTCTTGTCCTTTGTTAAAAGGACAGTGCCAATTACCTTGGAATAGACAGTCACAAAACAACAACAACAAAACTAATAGGCTATGCTAAATTGAGTGATTAAAGGGCTGTGGTGGCAGGAAAGCCATATTAATAAAATTTAGTACAAGGGGTTGAATCTATAAACTACCACCTGGGTCCACAAGGTAATCCAGTTGATTATTTGCTTCATTTTTGCACCTCCAAAACAGCCTGTCCTGCTATTTAATTTGATTATTTGTGGCATGTCAGTGGCATTGTAGGATTTCTTTGTACGAGTTATAATGAAGAAGTCTTTTGAGACTCAGTAGTTTATTTCAGGAGCTTTTGTTAAGAAGGGCCCACTTCATAAGTTGAAACATAAAGTTGATGGAGAAGATGGGGGTATGTGTGTGGGTTGAAGCAAAGTGTGGGTGGGGGAAATGAGTCATCAAGACAAGAAAATGAAAATTATCAAATCCAATTAATAACTGGATGCAATATACACAGTCTGGACACAATCTGTTTTGGGGGGTAGATGAGAAAATGGGAATTTATTAAAAGTGGTAGTGCTTTATTTTACATGTTCTACATGTAAGCATTGTGCAAATATAATTAAAAAGTAATGGGCTTCTAAGTTCTCCTTCTATGTTGATTTCCTGGTGGCTGTAGCACCATGGGCATTCCACAAAAGAGGATGTGTCCCAGCAGTAGCATTCAGCTTTGCATAATCTGTCTCCTCTATCCTTAACTAGCAGGAAATCTTGATCAGATTTTCTTAGTTGAAGTAGGACTCAATCCTTACCAACTTTCCAGCGTGATGCAGCCATGCTAATGGGGCATATGCTGCATCCTGTGGTTTGGGGGCAGTCACGGAGGCATTTATTCCCTTGCCTTGGGGCGGCATTACAGCTGCATCGGTGCTGGAAAGTTGGTAAGGATTGGGCCCGTAATGAGTCTGAACCAGAGTACTTTTTTCAGTTCCAGATGTGGTTGTAAAGTGTTTAATTCACCTTAACACCTGAAGCTTGTGTCCCTAAGTAACATGTCATGGGGTCTCTAATCTCCCAGATGTTATCAGTTTTGCATTCTATGTATTTTTTTTGATTACAAGAGCTGCTATTCAGCCTGGAGCCATCTTCAAATTGTATGACAAAAGGAATTTGGCTGGTCTCAGGGATTTTGGGAATATTGGTATGGAGCAACCAAGCATTTTTAGATACACCTTAATGATATCTAAAATGGGAATGTATCCTTTCAAGTATTTCAGCTTAGTTTGAATAATCATGACATGCAGGAAAGCACTCTCACTAGTTCTCTGAGTTTGTATTGCCCTTTCCTGAAGTTTGACAGAGTTTTACCATGTTCGAGAAGTGATGAGTTTAAAACATACAAATAAGGGTGTACTGTAATATAAGTAAGAAATGGGTATTTCCATTGTGAAAACAGTGGAGTTTTCTCTCAATTAATCATGCACAGGATTTGCAGTCTCAATTATGTTTTGTTTGGTAAAGATGGTTAACATCTATGAATTTTCAGAGCAAGATGTTTTGCTGCTCACACCTACAAGTTCTTAGCCCTGGAAACAGATCCAGTGCATTGGCTTAGCACAGGGCGGTAGGCACAATGAAATTCTTTCACCACTTAGGTCAAGCTATAGGAACATATAAACATGCTCCTTGTTGCTTTAAAATATCTGTACAGGGCAACAATCACATTTAAAATGGAATGGGTAATCACACACACACACACACACACACACACACACACACACACAGTTTTGTGGTGGAAGAATGAACATCCCCACCCCTCACAGTCTGAGTCTAACTGGCATTGGTGCCCTGTGTGGCTGTCTTAAAAGAAAAAGTGGGTGCACTTGTTTATGGGCTGTAGTAGGTGAGCCCTTAGTAATTATGACTAGCTCCTTATAATCTAAGATTAGAGTTTTTGTGAAGAATGGTTGACTTCCTGGTATTTCTGTGTTCTAGCTCCTCTTATGTGTGCTAGAATGTGGTCTCAGGAGTATATTAGAATGTAGATTAAATACAGAATTTAGATTCTGTTAAATATTGCACAGTTACAGCAGAGGAGGGCTGTTTCTGGAGATCAATAAAGCCATTGCTAAACAAATACAATGAAAAGATGCTCTAAACCTGAGGGCTCTATGCTTTTCCTCAACAGCATCATTATCCATTTGGCCTTTCCAGCAAAAGTAAATGACCCTGCCACATTCTACCAGTTTATATAGTTTCAATATGCTACAACTGTGGCTGCATCACTCAGCTATGCAACCTAAGGGTGGCAGTCCTTACCCTTTGTATGTATCCAGGTAGCATTACACTGAATTCCTATCTCCCATCAGTTCAGAATTTTGAGTTGCGAACTAAAATGTACAGCATACGTTTAATAACTTTTAACAATGTATTTCTCAATTTTTACTCTTGCCTTCCTTTGAGTCTAAGAATAGTGCAGCTTTATACACAAACTCTTCATTGCCCCTTGTCATAATTCTACCATGAATGTGCAGGCAACTTCTGAAAACATTCATCCCAATTCACTGAGAGATCCATGTGCGTAAATAACCTTCCACATATGTTGCTGAATCGCTTTTGGATGCACATCCTGACTTGCATTGTGGTGCACATCTGAGCCCAGTTGTATTGGCTGGATGTGTCTTTTGAGGCTTCTTCATCTAAAGAACCATCTGTTGTATTTGACTTGTTGCCCTTGGTGCTCAGCTGAATTGTTGCCTCTGGCAAGAAGTTATGTTATATGAAGTTTTAAATGTTTGGAAGTTGTTTCAAGGAAGTATTCTTGGTTGGGGAGTGGGTTGTAAATGCACACAATAAAATATTGCTTATGGCTTTACAGTGCTGCTGAGACATTTTTATAAACAGTTTTCAGTATCTTTAGAAGTATTGTGGCTATTGCATATCAAGTAATAATTAATATTCCTTAGACTGTGTAAATCGTTAACATAGTGGATCAATTTGCTTTACCTAGAATATATTTTTTGCAAAAAAAAAGAATTGTTTCATGTATGGAATGTTTTCTTTGTAAAACTTGAAAAACTTTCTCATTATGTGAAATGTAAACACCGGCAGTCTTTCTTGTAAACACCAGTAGTCAAATGCATTTAGCAATTAATGTTTAGGCATAAGAAGCCATCCCTTTAAGGATGAAATTATTGTCTAATTATGCATATCAACCTTAAATTCCTCCAATGGTTAAAAATACTGAATTTGATACCAAATGCTGTGTTCTGCAGTGCTCAGTTTGGCAGCAACTTCAACACTATAAAGAGAAATCTATAAAGTTAGTTCACCTACACAGTTTTTACCATCTTTCCAAATTTAGCATGCTCTTCTAAACAGGTTCACTTTACTTGGATTTAAATTCCATTTATTTTAGTGGAATTGACTTTAAGAAAAGTGTAGCTATAGTCCTGCATTCCGTGTTTTTCATTGTCCTAAACATTGGCCTGCAAAAATATGTGTTAGTAATTTTAACACAACGTGGACCAACTTCTTGAAGGCTTGAAGTAGTACTAGAGAAGGGGAATGGGTACAGTGGCAGCAGTAGGCCAGTGGATAGATGGTAGGGGATGGCGAATCACCTGACCCCAATCTTCAGGTGCAGCTTCAGCAGACATACTGGTGAGTCAGGAAAGTTCCATTGTGCAAGTCAACACCAATCAGAGTTCCCTGAATACAAAAGTGTTTTGTAACATGTTGTCACTCTACAATCAGCATACAATCAGCAACTTCAACACTATAAAGAGAAATCTATAAAGTTAGTTCACCTACACAGTCTTTACCATCTTTCCAAATTTAGCATGCTCTTCTAAACATGTTCACTTGGATTTAAATTCCATTGATTTTAGTGGAATTGACTTTAAGAAAAGTGTAGCTATAGTCCTGCATTCCGTGTTTTGGCTGTTAGTTTTGGCTGTCAGTCCGCTTGGCTGTTAGCCTATAGATCAGTGATTCCCAAACTGTGGGTCGGGACCCACCAGTGGGTTGCAAGCCAATTTTTGGTGGGTCGCAAAGCACCTAGGGCAGCCATATTGAAAATATGGGAAGATGGGATGCTGGAAAGAGGGAGGGATATGTGATTAATTTGCTTGTGTCAAGGTTGTGAATAGACTTTTTTTTCCCTTTCTGATTCACTTTGCTATTGGAAAATGGCTGAGAAATAACCCAACTAATTGCTGCATTCCCAGGAAAGCAGAAGGCTCTGGCTCCATAAGACTTCTGGCCATGACATCATTTCCAGTGGGTCCAGGACAGATAGATGGTGGTGGGAGAAAAATGATAATGAAATAAAAAAAACATAACATGGCTTTCTGCACTTCTCATTTTTGTAACCCTCCCCCAAATCTGAGCAAAATAAAACCATTTTATTTGGTTTTTATTGATTCTTTTGTGGTGTGTGTGTGTGTGCGTGTGTGTGCGCGCGCGTGCGTGCGTGTGTGTGTGTGCAAGGATAATGACTGTGGCTGCATCTGCTGGAACTTTACCACCTATATCTTCTACCTAGTACACTTTTAAAGCAATTATATTTTATAATTGTATAGATTTTGTATAAAAACACACAATACTGCTTTATGCACTTCTAACTTTGGAAAACACCAAAATCTGCAAAAAAAAACACACACCATTTTTTCCCGTCCTTATGTATAGACTGTTCCTGCTTGAGTAGGCAATTGTATGCTGATTGTAGAGTGACAACATGTTACAAAACACTTTTGTATCCAGGGAACTCTGATTGGTGTTGACTTGCACAATGGAACTTTCCTGACTCACCAGTATGTCTGCTGAAGCTGCACCTGAAGATTGGGGTCAGGTAATTCAGCATGGGAGGCTGCAGCTAGGACATGAGAATTGGTGGAAAATGGATTGTGATTCCCTTGGTGACGTAAGATGTGCCTTCTGCTGTTGCTAGGGCCTATTTGGAGCCCAACCACTGCCAAAGTTCTTCATTAATGTACATATACACTTAGGGCCAATCCTATCCACACTTACCTGAGAATAAGCCACTTTGCCTATAATGGGACTTGCTTCTGAGTAGGCATGAATAAGATTGGGCTGTCAATGTACAGGTAATTCTAACCCCTGTAATAGTTGAACATAGAAAATGTTTCAAAGCTTGACTATAAACATCCTTATTTCCCTTTGCTTTTGTATGCCTTTCTGTTCGCTGAAGCAGAAGAGAGGTAATCGCAACGTTAGGGAAAGTGATTGTAGAATTATATAGCCTAAAGCATAGTTGTGATGCGGTAAATAAAATGTCTTGAAGTACATGGTGCAACTTAAATAATTTCTCACTTTTCTTATAGGGGAAAAATTGGAGGAATTCCTTAGGTCACTGAACAGCAGTAAACCTCTCTATTTGGGGCAGACTGGACTGGGAAACATTGAAGAGCTTGGAAAATTGGGTCTTGAGCCAGGAGAGAACTTCTGCATGGGAGGGCCTGGAATGATCTTCAGTCGCGAAGTCCTCAGGAGAATGGTGCCACACATAGGTGAATGTCTGCGAGAAATGTACACCACTCATGAGGATGTGGAAGTGGGCCGATGCGTTCGGCGGTTTGGGGGAACTCAGTGCGTCTGGTCTTACGAGGTAAGAAATAATACGTTAATGATCATGGCTTTCATACATTGAAATAAGTAAATTACTTAATTCACGTTTTGATCACATGATCACAAAGACTATTGCCACCCCCACCCCCACCTGTACTGAATTCCAACCATGACAGCTTAGGAAGCTGTTGTGAATGTTGCTGGTTCATGCTAGGAGCATGGTTGGCTTTTAGTATACCTTGGCAGTCCAGCATGACTGGGCCCTTGTGATGACATGGCATGCTAACAGTTAATCCATGCTAAAGTGAGCATTTGCCACAGGCAGTGTCAACAAGCACTTCTAGGACTTGAACTCAGTGCAGGCCACCAGAAACACACATCGCTTGCACTAAAGGTGGCTGTATGACTGAGATTGCAATCCTAACCTGGAGATAACTCTCCAGGTGCTCTCTTGGTTTCTCTAGGTCTATTCTACTCTTTCTCCAGGTCTACCATACACACTTTATGGTATGTTTGAGGCACTCCTAGGCTAGCACAAGGGACTTGTCCTGGCCTAACTCCAGGTTAGGGTTGTGCCCTGAATCTAAAGTAAATGTGCATGCGTACGTATCTCCTAATCATGAAAGAATATATAAAATTAAGGAGATTTATCCTTGAGTAACTCTGTTCCCCCCATTGCTTAAAGTACACATTTTAGAAGTTAGTGTACTATTATTGTATGCAATAAAATGCTTGCATTGTAAACATCCTTCTACATGCTTCTACTTGCAGAGATAATTAAATTGTGTATTAATAATTTAGGCATATTTATTCAAGCTATAATTATAGCCAACAGACATTTAATTAGGAACTTAGACCATTGTCTTCCCGATTCAATTTATTAGTATAGGAAGCACCCTGGCTCTGATTGTCAGCATGTTTTCTGCTGTTAAACTGCTGTTATCTTGATACCAAGAATTTACACTTCCCCTTCTCCCATCCACTTGGTTTTGTAGAAGGGTAAAATTATTTAAATGTCATATGGCCCAGTTAACCCAGAGCAGTTACTGGGCTTCATTACAGTTCAATGCAGAAGTGCTTAGGATTGGTTGTACAAGCTGTTCGTCTAGGTTTGACATTATAGAAAATGACAGCATTGCAGAAATATTAGAACTGTTCTGGAATTAGATGTTCCATAGATGTGTTTAGAATCACTGTGTAACTGGCATGTGAAACATAAGTTGTTTAGAATTAAGTTCAGCAAAATTCCTTTTCAGTGCTTTGATTTAAGAGTAAAGACAGATATTCTGGCAAGATTCGCAGTTGGTTTTTCACTCTCTCTGCCCTTGTGTGAGCCCAATTTTGCAATTTAAATTAAGTAATACATGATAGTGAATTGAATGCTGGTTCAGTCTAGGGCACACAAATGTTACGAAAGCTACATTGATATAGTGGGTTTCTGGCAATATGCAGTTATGTCTTCATTCTTTATCATTTCTATGTCCTGGGCTATGTTCATTTGGGAACTGGAAGTGACACTACAGCTTCACTGAGTTACTTATACCTTTATCCATGGTAGCAGATTGGTGTATTCAGTTCACTGTTTTCCACTTATATGGCTTAGGTTGATATTCCTCAGGAATTTTTTGTTTGTTTGCTGTTTTTATTTTGAATTGTTGAGGGCCAAATCTTATCCAGTTTTCCAGTGCTGATGCAGCCGTGCCTGTAGCATGCTTTGGGAACATTTGTTCCCTTTCCTCAGGACTATATTGCAGCTGCACAGGCACTGGTAAGTTGGATAGGATTGGGCCCTCAGTTTCTTTTCCTCTCTTTTGCTGTAATAATTTTGAGAAATGGTTATGTTTTTCATTCATTGTATGTATTTTGATTTTATGATTTTGAATCTTGAGTGCTTTTATTAAAAAGGTGGCTTTGGTATAAATTAATATCCTAAATACTTCCCTTAATTGATGGATATCTATGAAATCAGTAGATTGTGTGGTGCGTTGGGTGTTCGGATGTCCTTTTAAAAATGAAAATCCTAATCATTTTGTGGACAAATGCATAGAGTATGGTATAGTAGGAACTTTACTTTTACTCTCATTTTTGTACAAAATAACCCAGTCCAAGTAACCCAGTGTCTTGTTCTTCACATCCAAAAGGACTTCGTTGTATTTCTTTCTACAGGAATATTCCTCCTTTTACCCCACCCAAGTTGTTTTAACCAGCAGCCACATGGCAAAAGGCTGTCTGTAATCTTTAAGAATTTATGGAGATTGAATGAAGTGCGTGAAGACTAGAGACCTGCAACTGTTTTAAAAAAGGAAGATCAGTCAGGGATGCTGTAGTTCCCAGTGTTGAGCAGGGATTTGGACTGGCTGACCTCCAAGATCTCTTCCAATTCTACTATACGATTCTATTCTGTGAGTGTTGCAGGGGGAATGTATGGTTGAGCATAAATATAGTGTTTGCTATATGTGTTTTAAAAAAATATCACTGAGCCAGCTTATGTGGCTCTTTAGACTTCTGACATGGCATTTGTTAAAAAAAAATATATATAGAAGTAGAATTTGGAAGAAATATAATTGCAGTTCAGTAAACTTTAAATTCTCATCTGAATTATCTTGGAATTAATTTACTTGAGCACAAAAGGTATTGTATTTGATATTGTAGAATTAGATTGAACTAAGTAGGCCACCTGGCAATTTGACTGCAGTATGCTGTTCATATTTTTAAGTAGTGAAGTTTAGTTGGAGTGAATGCCATTTGAGGAGCTCCACTGTCAAATGCTTGGCAAAATAGTTACCTAATTGCTTCACCCCCAAACTTAATTCTGGATTTCATACTGTATGACTACTTTCTATGGGGCCAGTGATCAACCCACTTTCTAGTTTGCAGTGATGAATTATGCTGGATGTGTGTGGCAGTGTAATCACATGTCTACTTCACCTTCCCAGGACAGGAACAGCACTTAACAAAGTGCGCTCTATCTGCATTTTGCCACCTTAAAAATACTTACAAAAGTCAGTCCCAAGACCAAAGTCCTACATAGGCATACTAGATATACCTTTTGTTGGTATTAAGTGGCAACATCTTAATACGGTCTTGATCCTGTGCTCATTTTATCTTCATAGCTTTTCAACTACATGGCATTACTAGATTTAGCAGCGGTGTTCTTTGATAACATAAAAGGTTATAATTATTACTATGTATATGAACGGAGTTATTGTAAATGGTAGTTGAGTATTAAAATATGCTCGCCCTTGTGTCACTATCTCATTAAGCAGGAAAAAATCAATTTAAATAGGCTAATGAAAGAGGTTATGCATCGTTAAAGACAAAATGCAAAAGAGTAATTGGATTGTGTGCGTTATGCAGCAAGCTTCAGCCAACATATCTGGGTTCGTTTGAAAAATGTTTTGTCTGTAAATTTTATGACACTTTTTTTCTAAATAACTTAATTTAGAAAAGATGTTTTAGATCAAATTGATAAACTACATATAAATAAGTCACCAGGCCCAGATGGTATACACCCAAGTGTTATTAAGGAACTAAAGAACGAAGTTGCTGACCTCTTAACTAGAGTATGCAACTTGTCCCTTCAAACGGCCATGGTGCCAGAGGATTGGAGGATAGCCAATGTCACGCCAATCTTTAAAAAAGGGAGAAGGGGGGACCCCGGAAACTACAGGCCGGTCAGCCTAACGTCTGTTCCGGGTAAGATGGTGGAAAGCCTCATCAAAGATAAAATCCTAAAACACGTAGAGGAACAAGTACTGCTAAAGGAAAGTCAGCATGGCTTCTGTAAGGGTAAGTCTTGCCTCACAAACCTTTTGGAATTCTTTGAAAAGGTCAACAGGCACGTGGATGTGGGTGAACCTGTGGAGATCATATACCTGGATTTTCAGAAGGCGTTTAACACAGTCCCCCACCAATGGCTGCTGAAGAAACTTCACAGTCAGGGAATAAGAGGGCAGGTCCTCTTATGGATCCAGAATTGGTTGAGGGCCAGGAAACAGAGTGGGGGTCAATGGGCAATTTTCACAATAGAGAGAGGTGAAAAGTGGAGTGCCCCGGGGATCTGTCTTGGGGCCCGTGCTTTTCAGCTTGTTCATAAATAACCTGGAGACAGGGATAAGCAGCAAGGTGGCCAAGTTTGCAGATGACACTAAACTTTTCTGGGTGGTGAAAACCAGAAAGGATTGTGAAGAGCTCCAGAAGGATCTCTCCAAGTTGGGGGAATGGGCAGCCAAATGGCAGATGCCTTTCAACATAGACAAGTGTAAAGTGATGCACATTGGGGCAAAAAACCAAAACTTCACCTATAGGTTATGGGTTCTGAGCTGTCTGTGACAGCTCAGGAGAGGGATCTTGGGGTGCTGGTGGACAATTCAATGAAGGTATCGACCCAGTGTGCGTCAGCAATTAAGAAGGCCAATTCCGTGCTTGGGGTAATTAAAAAAGGGGTTGAGAATAAAACAGCCAATATTATCATGCCATTGTACAAATCGATGGTAAGGCCCCACCTGGAATATTGTGTCCAGTTCTGGTCGCTGCATCTCAAAAAGGACATAGTGGAGTTGGAAAAGGTGCAGAAGAGAGCGACAAAAATGATTACGGGGCTGGGGCACCTCCCTTATGAAGAAAGACTGCAGCGTTTGGGGCTCTTCAGCCTGAAAAAAAGGCGCCTGAGGGGGGACATGATTGAGACATACAAAATTATGCATGGAAGGGATAGAGTCGATAAAGGGATGTTCTTTTCCCTCTCTCAAAACACCAGAATCAGGGGGCATCTGCTAAAACTGAGGGTTGGGAGAGTTAAAACAGATAAAAGGAAGTACTTTTTTACCCAGCGGGTAGTTAATCTGTGAAACTCTTTGCCACAGGAGGTGGTGATGGCATCTGGTCTTGATGCCTTTAAGAGGGGATTGGTCAGATTTCTGGAAGAAAAGTCCATTGTGGGTTATAGGCAATGATGGGTTGTTACCTCCTTACATTAGTAGTAGCTACTTCAGAGTACTGGGTGCAAGGGAGTGGCAACAGGATGCAAGCATCTTGTTGTCTCATGCCTCCCTGGGGCACCTGGTGGGCCGCTGTGAGATACAGGAAGCTGGACTAGATGGGCCTTTGGCCTGATCCAGCAGGGCTCTTCTTATGTTCTTATGTAATTCTGTAAGTTGTTAAAGCACAATATAATGCACAAAATGTTATACATAAAAGGAAACCTCTCTTCTCATGACTTTTGTGAAGCGTTGTAATTATGACTTTGACATTTGGAAGGGAAGTACTAATTTTTAGGTTTTGAACTATATTCTTATATACTGTGGCTGACTGAGGCACAAGAAGGTGACAAACAGGGACAGAGATTTGTGTGCTGAATCGGTTATAGGATGGGCAGCCCAATTCTAACTTGGGCAGGAGCAGGCAGGCACACATCTACACAGCCTTGTGCCTTGACTCTCTTTCTGTGCTGTTTGTGTTCATTATTTCCTACTTTTAGATTGCAGCACATTTTATGTGAAATGTGATCTTTGGTAATATATAGGCTAAAACTGGTCAGCATTCACAAAATAGTTAAAGTTAAAACTTTTTCTGGGTTAAAGGCCATGATCTACAAAAATCACTTCTACCCAACTTTTCACAGGCAGGCATTATCAAAGGAAACAGCACACATCAAATGCTGACACTCCCGAGCTCCAGCGCATAGCTGGGTACTTGACATTGGCTGGCTCCACCCCTGCCGGCAGGCAGATGTTGCCCAATTGGGCATCTGGTCTTGGGGGTGGCACCCAGAACTCACCTGATGAGGGATGCGCAGCTAAAGAGCACAATCCTATGCTGCGCTGGAATGGCGAGGCCGATGGGCCTGCGCCATATCTATCACAATATAGGGGGGGCTAGAGCCTCCCCGGTGCAAGGGCCCTTGTTACGATGCCATGTCCGGGTCAGGATTGTGCTGAAGTCAGACAGTGTCAGTTCATTGTAAATCTTAAAGTTCATTGTAGATTTTAAAGTGCCTCCTTTTCTTTTAGAATTGCTTGGTGGAGGTGAATTTAAAAAATATGCAATAATAGTACACCTTTACATGAAGAGAGAGCTTCCTGTGAGCTCTGCTTCCTGACATGCCGGTCTTTGCTTGTGGGTGGCTTGGCAGGATGAGTGGACGTGTAGCATCCACCACTTTTTGGAGGCACCAGCTGCCACTGTGTAAGCATGTTTGTTTGTTAATAAATTGTAATAGTTCACTTATTATTTATATCCTTAAGATCTGAACAACATGCATTTGTTGTCTCAATTATACCAATTTTGAGCTGGTCTAGAAATAGCATCTCTATCAGCTCAATCTGATCAAAGCAGGCATGTGCCTCCAGTGGACAGGAGCAGTGGCTCATGCACAGAGAACTTCCTGTGACTATGGAAGCAACGAGGAAACTTTATTCTCTCTCTAGGAAGTCAGAAGGAACAGAAGAGGTAACTGGAGAAGAGAGTGAGGCTAAGGAAACTCAGCTATGTCTGAATTTAAAAAATATGATTTGTGATCATTCTTCAAATTGGAAATAATGGCTTCAATTTTTAATTGTCATCTTCTCTACAAAAGTCATAAAGAATTTCATTTCAGAAAAAGGTTATGCTCTGTGAATGCTAGGTTAACAAAATTGCTTCAACTGGGCAAGCTTTCACAGACAAGCTGCGATTACTATTCATTTTCTGGATCTTTCCCCAGACATCCAGCATGGTCACACATGTACCATAATGTGTTAGTATTCTGAGTCTTCAGAGTAAAGAATACATAACTATCACTTGGGGATTTATTTTTTTAAATCAATATGGGGAAAATAGCAAGCATGGTAATATAACTGGCAAGTATAAGAGTTATGATAAATTAGTTACAAGCTCTAATAGCTCAATATCTTGCACTATTAGGCAAGCTGATGCTTTTTTGCAAAATGTGTGAGCCAGTGAAGCTACTAAAGTTGTTAATGAACAGGAATCCATTTTTATCCCTGTTAGTAAGTTAAAGAGCAATAAGTGTAACATGGAGCCAAGTGTTCCTCTGGTGCCTGTACACATTTCTCGTACATATTATCCTAATCTGTGTATCTTAAAATAGCTGAGTTTCTAAGGACTGAAGAGACTATGTATGTTTGTATTGCAAGCTGAATTTGCTCTCCCAACACACAAATGGCTTTGTGAGCAGCCTAATCCTGTGCTTCTGTAGTGCCCAGGGTTATAGTTATGCCAAAATGCCCACAGCTGTGTGGGGCCAGGGAAGCAGCTGCAGGTCTCCTTGGAATAAAGAAACATCATTATAGAGCCCTGGTAGCCCCAATGGGTCTACATAAAAAGAGCCCTGCTGGATCAGGCCAAAGGACTATCTAGTCCAGCTTCCTGTATCTCACAGTGGCCCACCAGATGCCTCAGGGAGGCATGAGACAACAAAGATGCCTGTTGCCTCTCCCTTGCACCTGGCATTCTGAGGTAGCCTACTTTTATAACCAGGAGGTTGTACATACCCATTATGGCTACTTGGATCTGTGCCCACTATTGAGTGAGCACAGAACCGAGGATGCCCATGTTGGCCTCCCTGATCTAGGAGGGGATTCAGGATTCAGCGGCAGACCATCTGCCATCCCCACCCCCTGGACCACACACCTTATCCTGGGAAGCCTCACTGCTGGCTAGCAGTAATACTGCTGGTCGCTCCAGTACTGAGTCTTCTTCCAGTACTGAGTCCTGGCGCTGGATTCTGCATCAGGGATACACTTGTACTGCCAGTGCTGGAGTGACTTGCAGCACTTTCACGACACCCAGTGCTGGTGGTACGCATGTATTGCCATTGATGGGCTCTATAGGATTGGGTCCTTAGAATTTGCACCTACTAGTGTCTATAAAAGCACCGTCCCCTGCTGTACCCTTTTATTTTTCAAGATGTGGGATAGCAGTTTGGCATGTGAGAAATGTCTGTTTAAAAAAAAGACATTGAAGATCTTGTTCATACTCATAAAGTCAATTAAGACACTCTGGGAAATTGTGATTTGCTAGGAAACATATGTCACTTGCTAAGAAGCAACAGTGAGAAAGAGCTAAAGGCAGTGGTGTCATCCTGGTGGAACGGCCTGGTACGCCGTTCTGCCAGTTCCGCGGACGGGCCTGGGCCACGCCGCCTCTCCCGAGGACGGGCGAGCTGCTCCTGGGCCCGCCCGCCCTCCCTCGCGTCCAAATCGCTCTGAAATGGAGCGATTCGAGGTGCAGGGAGGCGTGGCTGCCCTCCGCCATAGGGGCGGAGGGCTGCCAATCATCTGGGCATTCCGGTTCCTGGCGGGCCCGGATGACGTTTCTGGCTAAAGGTAAAGGTCTCCCCACGTCCGAATGGTCTAGTCGTGACCGACTGTAGGGGATGGTGCTCATCTCCGCTTCTAAGCCGGAGAGCCGGCGTTTGTCCAAGGACAAGCTTCCATAGTCATGTGACTAGCATGACTCTATGCCGTAGCACACGGAATGCTATTTGCCTTCATATCCCAATTCTGGATTTCCCAGAGGCATCTGGTTGGCCTCTGTAGGCAACACTATGCTGGATTAAATGGATGCTTGCTCTGATTCAGCAGGGCTTCTTTTATGTTCTTATGATTTGGTGCTTTGGAGTATTTATTTTATTTATTTATAGGACTTCTATACCGCTTTTCTAGAAATCCAAAGTGGTGTTCCTGTACTTGCATAATTTGAAATTCTAGTTTGATCTGGGTTTCATAAACCAGTTTGCTAGCTGTATCCTGACAAGCTGGATGTAATGGCAAACTGGTTTATGAAAGTGGGCAACAGAAACCTGAATAAGAGAGGGAAGGAGTGAGTGATACACATATGTGATTCAGCCATTTACTTACACTATTAGGTGAGTATTAATTCCTGTAATGAATCATTGATTTAAGAAGGAAATTCCTTATCAAGCATATTTGGTTAATAATTTTTATTTTATTAATGAGCCAATAAGCTTTGTTTTTGTGTTCTATTGGGCATTCCCATTTGATTGCAGTGGTGGCAGATGCTTCTACCTATACTTTATTGAGAACATTCAAATTAAGAACTTGTCAAATCTACCTCTGACTAAGCCAAATCTACCTCTGACTAAGCCATTATAGTTGTAATATCAGATTTAAAAAGAAACAAAAGCTTCATAAATAATAACTTACTGGAAGTGCACTTTTTGCAACATGCTAAAGGTTCATTGTTGTTTTGGAATCTGTTTATCCTCCTGTCCTTTTGTCTGAAGGAGTAATGATGTCGTCTCTGTAAGTAAATACTCTTCTCTGATGGAGTAATGATTTTGTTTCTAATGGATCTTTTAGATTTAACATTTTGACTTGAGAGAATTATTTATAATAAATGGTGACTTGAATGAGAGCTAAAGCTCCCATAACTCAGGGCGTGTTTTTTGGGTGATATTTTCCCCAAAGTTTCTTGATTAAAATAGCAAATTGCAATGCTATGTGTTTTTATTGTACATTCTCATTCCAAGTTATCATTTTTATTAAACGCTTTAAAAGTGCACTAGGCAGATGATATAGATGATGGATATCACAGCCACAGTAGTATTTCTAATTGAAAAAGTAATCTGTGTAATTTCTGGAAAATACCTTAAACACCAAAATGCAGTGCCTGGGGTTTTTATTCAAATACTTTAACCCTCCCGCAAGGCAGTGTTTTGTGTTTTTATGTGGTGTTTTAACAACAAAAACCCTACCCATAACCAACAGTATTGTGGTGATCAAAATAAATTTCTTCAACTGCACAAATGAAAGCACATGGAATGTGCCTTGCAAGTGTTATCTCCAGAGATAGGAGTGTTGTATTAGAAGTTTCTGAGGAGTTAGTGCATCAGCATGAATATTTTAGAGCACAATCCTAACCTAGAGTTAAGCCGGCACACTTAGGCCAGCAAAGGTTGCCTGGCACAAGGGACACCATAAAGCGTGTTTGGACCACTCTCGGAGTCAGAGAGGCCAGCACATAGACGTGCACCATCTGCCCTAACTCAGAGAGTGGTCCAAACGTGCTTTACGGTGTCCCTTGTGCCGGTCAGACTTTGCTGGCCTCATTGTGCCGGCCTAACTCCCGGTTAGGATGGCATCCTTAAGAATGTAAGAACTGTCTGCATCCTTAAGAATGTAAGAACTGTCGTTATGGATTTCACCAAGGTGTACCTTGTCTTGCATCCCGTTTCAAATTATAACTAGCCATAAGTTCACAAATTAAATAGAGCATGAAGCTGATGGACGTCTCTTGTAGTTGTTCCCAGTGTCTGTTAAAATGTGTCAAGGGCAGTCCAATCCATCATAACTTATTGCACAGCAATGCAGTGACACCAATGTGGTACAATTACCATTGCCTTGTCATGAATTTAATGTGAGATTGGAAAGTGGTTTGTATAGTTCCAGTGTACAATTTTTAGCATCTTTAGACACAATGCTATCATTGTTGATTTTATGCTGTTTACGTTTATGCCTCGCCTGCATCTGACTTCATTTCTTTTAATTATTGAAGAGAAGGAAAAAAGAGACAGTACGCTCAGAGTCAATTCGGTGGGGCAGCTGCTCTTGAAGTTGTACAGAAGATTATTTATTTTATTTATTTTACTTTATAACCTGCCCTTCTAAGGAGCTCAGAGAGATGTACATGAAGTTCTCAGGCAGACTATTCTCTGGGAACTTGCCAGGCTAGAACTGCTCTGCTTTCATGCTAGAGTGTAGTAAAAGCTTTAATTTGTTTTTACAAAGCCTTGGATTCTCCTTTGTTGGAGATATGAGATCCCCTTACAATTTCATATATGCATGGTTAACATCTTAACTCTGGCCAACTGACTTTAGTGAGTTTTTTTTCCTACGGGTGAAAGTACTTACGATTGCAACTTTGGTCTTATTATCTACTTCTGACTAGAACTGAACACGAGGTAGTTTAATATTAGGTCTGTTAATGTAGGAAGAAAAAACTTGCTCTGACCCTATGGGATAGAGCAGGACATAAATAGAAATAATTGTTGAACTGCTCGGTTGAAGGGTGGAATAAAAATGTGGTTTAAATAGTGTAATCTCTCTCTCAGTCCAAGTTCAAGCATGCCCCGGTATCCATTGATTCGGTATCCATTGATTCAGATACTATGGATATTGGAACGCCTATTAAAAAGACAAAAGGTTAAGGTTTCCCCACAACCGAATGGTCTAGTTGTGACTGACTGTAGGGGGCGGTGCTCATCTCTGTTTCTAAGCCAAAGAGCCGGTGTTTGTCCGGTCATGTAGCCAGCATGACTATATGCCAAGGTGCACGGAACACCGTTACCTTCCCACCGAAGTGGTACCTATTTATCTACTCGCATTTTTACATGCTTTCGAACTGCTAGGTTGACAGGAGCTGGGATAAGCAACAGGAGCTCACTCCCTCACAAAGTCTTGAACTGCCAACCTTCTGGTCAACAAATTCAGCAACAGCGGTTTAATCCGCAGCAACACCACGTCCCTTAGTTAAAAAGTTGGGAAATATTAAACATTTCTCTTCTTTTTTTTACCTTGTTACAGCAAAACCATTGATGTTCCTCTCTCTTTAAAAAGGCTTCTCCAAAATCCAGTTTCCGTTATCCACGGTGGGACCTGAAATGGAACCCCAGGGGATTACCAGGGCATGCCTGTACAGGCATCCATTGCTCATTTATAGGTTAGGGACTGAAGCAGTGGCAAAAACCGGAAACATTCAAAAAATGGAACCCAGTCTTTTTAGTTACTTCTAATGCTCTTTTTTAAAGCTTGCAAATGCCTTTTTAGATTGCAAATTCCTTCTGTCACAGAAAGTTTTCTGCTAATGGACTCTCTTTCACACCTTGAATAGTACCTGAGCTAAAATTGATTGGCGCTCGTATGCGCGCCCTCTTTCTCTCTCTCATGCACACATACCAAAACAGCTGGAATCACCATGTCAAATGCAAATCAACATGGGGAGAGCAATTTTTGCCTTTAGAATAGCAGGGAGATGTTGAAAGAGCAGAGCACATGCTTTGAATGAATGACTGCTGGGTATAGTTGAAATGCATTGAAACAGCGGATCATCGAAAAGATCTGTTGAAAAGCGAGGGATACCTGTAATCTCTTTAATACAACCTTTTAAGAGTCATAGGACCAATACCTATCATCATTTTGTTCAAATTAGACTACCTCATATTTTGGTCAAGCTACCAAATGTCTATGGGAAGTAGCTCTTTGAAGCTTCAGTACACATCTTAACTATCACTAGACATCAACATACTTTTTGAAGATTTGTGATGGGGCAATAATTATACCATGGTTGCACTGGTCAGTTGCTAGGATTGTGATGTATGCTAGCAAATCAAAGTGTACTAAGTGGTTTAAAGGTGGAATTGGGCTACTCCAGGGTTCATCTTTGAAAATCTGTTCTCTTTGTAATGAATGTGGTTTTTATAGCACCAAATCGTATATAACTTTCTTATATAAGCGGATTTTTAAAAATATAGTAACTGTATTGTATTTATAGTTATTTCATCTTAATGTCTGTGTCTGTGTATTTGTATTGTAGTACCTTGAAAAACAGCAGGAAGTTCAAAATCTACTGGATAATTTTCTAATAAAATGAGTCTTCTATGATATTTGGATATTTTTATGGTTGGACATTTTACCAAAAAGATTTGATGAAGTGACTGATTAAATATTCTCAAATAATGGCCAAGTATTTTGAACAACTAAAGTTATTTTAATCATCAGCAGATTTGATACTTATGCCAATTGGAAAAACAAATTTTGTTGACATTTTGTAAATGGGGGGGGGGTGAATTGTTATGATTTTTGCTAATTTATCTAATGTTTCTATTAATGTGAATGATTTACTGAATGATTTTCTTTTTGGCTTTTAGCATGGAACACCAGGATAAATCTATAATGCAATTTTTTTTAAAAAAATGCAATTAAAAGAGAGACGGTCGTCATTGACAACTGCTTTTGTTCCTGTTTGTCATTGACAACTGCAGCTGTTCTCCAATACATAACAGAAGTTTTGTTGTGCTGCTCAATTTGCCCCTACTAGGGTTAGGAGGCAGGCAGCCCACAATCCTGCCTTTGTTAACTAATTCCACTGAAACAAATTGGGTATCCCAATCCTGAACTGTCCGACTGGCCGGGAGTGCAGCAGTAGCTAGGCAGCTACCTCTGCATCCCAAGGCAGCTGCAGGAGCCTCCTCAGGAAAAGGGAACATTTGTCCTTTCTTTCTGCTGTAAGAACACAGGGTGGGCTACTCGCTTCTGAAGCGAGGGCCTCTGAGTAAGGTTGTGTGGCCTTACTTTAAGGTCGAGAACCGGATGTGAGAGTCACTGCTGGTCTCACCTCTGGTCCACCCCGCCGGTCCCCTTCCTGTCCAGGAACACCCTCCTGCCCTGCCCCGAAAGGCCTCATTGTTGGTGATTGGCGCTCCCTCTGGGGTGTGCATGAGTGGTGTTGCCATGGCGCCACCCCAGTGCCGGCCGTAAGGGCTTATTGGTGGCACTCTATGGCGCCATGCGCAACAGTTGTCCAGGTGGTATGAGTGTACTGCCTATGGTAGCAGGCTTTGAATTGGGCCCTAAAAAGGCAAGCTGCCACTTGTTTAGTAGTGTTCTTAGCATCATGGAATATTTATCAATAATGAATACCAAATAATAGGTGGTTGGTTGACAATATTTGGTGGGTCAATTGACTGGCATGCCAACCTAATGTTTTCCTACAGCTTATTCTGCTTTCTTTACCATGGCAACATCTTTGTTTGCCGTACTCTGTTTCTGCCACTTTCATGAGTGACACTGTGGGCTTTATGAAAATATTATTCCAAACCATGACTGGAACTTTCAGCCATCCAGGAAAACTGTGGTTTAGAAGTGTTCTTTTCTGCTTTAACTTTCCATCTGCCCAGCACTCCCAGCTAGGTGCAGTGTCAAGGCAATGGCTGTAACTGGTCAGTTGAGACATCACACTAAGGGCCCGAACTTTTTTGCATGTAGCATGGGCGGTACGAGTGTGTCACTCGCACTGGTGTCATAAAGGTGCCATACGGCACCTTATTATCTTCCATGCTGGCCCAGTGCCTTCCCAGTGCCCGGAGGTGCCCATGTGGAGCTGGTGAGTGATGAGTTTTATCATTGCCTTTGGTGCGTGCTTTCTAGGCAGGCGAGGAAGGTGGAACTGGGCAAGGGGAGGGACGGAGCAGAGGTTGGGACTGGTAGTGACTTCCATTGCTGGAGTTTATCCCCCGCTGTGGGCCAGGTATCCCGAGACAGGGCTGCTCTATTCACCACCGGCCAAATTGCTGGTAGAGAGTCAGTCCCGTTGTGGAAGGCGGGGCTTTCCCCGGGAGAAGGGAACAAATGTCCCTTTCTCTGCCTGGCTGCCGCTGGATGCAGCAGTAGCCATTTGGCTACCATGGCACCCAGGGTGCCCAGGCAGCTCCAGACTGAGTTGTAAATCAGCAGTTTCTGTCATTGAGTTTGCGGTTGAGGCTGGTCCTGCATATCCATACTCATCCTTGTTGGCTTCTACTTGGACCACTCAGTGCAGACCTGTGCTCAACTTTACTTCTCCCACAAACATTTTAACTCTTATCCCAATATTCTATCAGGCTCATTGAAGCAAATCTTCCCCATGTTTACACAATTCAATGCAGCCAGTTTCATAAAGGAGTTTTATTATTAAGACAAAAAAATACCTTCAAATAAAGCCATCACAAGAAGGCTTTCAACAAATGATACATAATAAGCAAAGGCATAAAAAAGCAGCATCTAAATACATAGAGTTGTCGTCTTACCCTACTCTAAACCCTCCTGGTCTTCTTATAAAACAGCAAAACTATTAGCTGCAAGGCTAGCTGAAGCTTAATGACTAATCCCTCTATTCAAAAGCTCACTAACCTCAATACCATTCTTCACGCCTACAGATACCTGTTGTCAATTCCACATTAGAGAATGTTACCTTACAAAGCTCTCTTTACTCTCCGATCCTTCAATCACGTATAGTCATTGCAATTACCAAAAGACTTTATACAGACTCTTTTTTTCCCCCTTTTCAATTCCTACATAAAAATAGGGAAACTAAATACACCATGCTTGGGGTAATTAAAAAAGGGGTTGAGAAAAAAACAACCAATATTATCATGCCATTGTACAAATCAATTAAATGGTAAGGCTGCACCTGGAATATTGTGTCCAGTTCTGGTCGCCGCATCTCAAAAAGGACATAGTGGAGCTGGAAAAGGTGCAGAAGAGAGCGACAAAAATGATTACGGGGCTGGGGCACCTCCCTTATGAAGAAAGACTGCAGCGTTTGGGGCTCTTCAGTCTAGAAAAAAGGCGCCTGAGGGGGGGACATGATTGAGACATACAAAATTATGCATGGAAGGGATAGAGTCGAAAGAGGGATGTTCTTTTCCCTCTCTCAAAACACCAGAACCAGGGGGCATCCACTAAAGCTGAGGGTTGGGAGAGTTAAAACAGATAAAAGGAAATACTTTTTTACCCAGCGGGTAGTTCATCTGTGGAACTCTTTGCCACAGGAGGTGGTGATGGCATCTGGTCTTGATGCCTTTAAGAGGGGATTGGACGGATTTCTGGAGGAAAGGTCCATCATGGGCTATAGGCAATGATGGATTGTGCAACCTCCTTACAAAGGTGTTGGGCTACTGGTACCGGGTGCAAGGGAATGGCAACAGGATGCCTCTCTGGGGCACCTGGTGGGCCGCTGTGAGATACAGGAAGCTGGACTAGATGGGCCTTTGGTCTGATCCAGCAGGGCTCTTCTTATGTTCTTATGTTCTTACTAAGTGACAGTGCCCAAACATATTGTGGTCATTGTGCCCTTATTTTGCATTGGCCCTTCTTCCTGGCTCTCTTGGGTAACGCCATTTTGGATTGTGAATGGTCCAAGATGGCAGCGCCTGGGAGAGCAAGGAAGAAGAGGCCACTGGGGACATCTGAGTTTGTTGCAGTGCCCAAGGGCCCTGGAGCACACGGTTGGGAACTACTGCATTTAGGTGGTAAGCTTCCCTAACGCTGGTTTTGCAAAATGTTCAAATCCAGCCGCTGACTGCCCAATCCTAAACTGCACTGGCGCATCAGGGCCACATGGCTTCCTCTGTACCCAGCACAGCTTAGGAGCAGGCTAGAGGTCCCCTTGAGGTAAAGAGATATTTTTCACCTTTTCCTCTTCTCAGCCTACCAGATGGGGCTGTACGGATCTGCGCCAGCTATTTAGTACAAGTCCGAGCAGCCCATGTAGGGTGTTCAGGCTGAGGAGGGAAGACAGGATACGGCGGAGACCTGATCTGCTAATCCCACCCCCTCTTGGACCTGATCCGCCCCCCCCATCCTGCCCTCCCCTGTCCAGAAATTTCCTGTCCCTGTTCCACTCTTCCACCACCCCTCCACTACCTGGAGCGCCTCTTACCTCCTCCAGTGTCTGATCCTCTGGATGCAGCATTGATGGGATGGCGCAGGCCTCCCCACTGGTGCTTCCTAAACTCCCGGTGCCACAAACATACTATGACACCCTCGGCTGGTCATATGCTTTCTTCTTTCACCATGTTCCATGTGTCTAGGTTCATAATCGTTCTATGAGCTCGGTGTTTAGTATTAGGACAGCACAGCCTATACTTCTGACCCAGCAATCTATATACTGGGTTTAGATTGGCAAGGATGATGGCTCTTCAGGAAGGTAATGCCCAGAATAAATAATGTTTCCATTGGTTACATTTCCTGAGACCACTATTTATTATGCTGATCAAGATGTTGGCAGGATGTCCATGGTTGTATTAACATAGCCCCAACACTGAAGCTTTTTATAAGTAGTCGTTATTTGAACTGAGCTGTACATGACTCTCTCTGGCCAGACCTATCTTGCAGTACAATACCATTTGGGATGCAGTACAAGAAAATAAATAAGTGCTGGGGTGTAACTAAACATCTGTGAAATATCAAAAACAGTTTTGCTGGCTATAGAACATAGAAATGTGTGTAGTTTTGTCAGAAATGGGACCTTTTAAATAAATGTACTGTATCGTACGAGCAATTGTAGGAATTCAATTTGTCATCCCTTCCCCTCAGTCTTTTGTTGTGAGATATTCTTGGTCTACATAACCACTGCAGTAGCTTCATTTAATATGAATTTGTATAACTTCTGAAATCTTTTAAAAGTTGTCATAACCTAATAAGTTGTATAATTTAAAAGAAATGTTGGAAAAGTGGAATGAACAGGAGCAGTAATTCAAAAATAATTTTTTAGATTGTGAGTTCTTTGGGAACAGGAAGTATTATTATTGTTGTTGTTGTTGTTGTTGTTATTGTTGTTGTTGATGATGATGATGATGATGATGATGATGATGATGATGATGATGATG
>JAJKFI010000001.1:28311607-28349953 GCA_029204185.1 Lerista edwardsae | reverse complement strand
TGATGATGATGATGATGATGATGATGATGATGATGATGATGATGATGATGATAAAATGCCTGTAAACCGCTTTGTGAACTTTGTGTTGAAAAGTGGTATATAAATACTGTCAATTGATTGAAAAGTAGATCCACATTGGTGAATCTGCAGCCCAAGAAGCAGTATGTGTGAGCTAAAATTATTTTGAGATTTAGGTACAGTAGTTACAGATTGCTAGTCCTGGAGCATATTTAATATTTATAAATGCCAATTGTAATGTGTTTTCCCCCCCTCTCCCATTAGAGGCATGTAGGATTGTGTCAGTATAAAGTGGCTTGTCAATTTCTTGGGAGTTTATTTGCATTGCTGTAGGGAATATTGGATTCCTGTTTTTCACCTTTTCCTCATTTGAATATTTTTTTTGTTTTTCTTTTTATATAGTAAGACAATTTGGATTCCTTTATTTTAAAGATTTTCTTTTGACTAGGATGAGTGACTAGGACCAAATTCCATTAGTGAAAGTACCAGCGTTAACCCCTTACCGCTGGCGCCAGTGTTGCAAAGTGCCATAATATAAGGACTTACTGCCAGCACTGGGCCAGGAACAGTCCCCAGCGCCCAGAGAGGCTGATGTGGAGCCAGTGGGTAGTCAGTCAATCAGTCAATCAGTCAATCAATCAATCAATCAACAGGTACTTATATGCCATTTTTCAACACAAAGTTCACAAAGCGGTTTATAGGCAAATTAAATAGTAATAAAGTTAAATGGCTCCCTGTCCCAAAGGGCTCACAATCTTAAAAAAAAGGCAGACCACCAGCAACAGCCACTAGGAAGACACTGTGCGGGGGTTAAGAGGGACAATTACTCTCCCCCTGCTAAATATAAGAGGAGCACCGCTGGAAAAAGTGCCTCTTGCCCAGTTAGCAGGTTGTCTCACCGCTGCTGGCATTGCTCATTTTCAGAGCTGGTGGGGAAGGCGGATGGGTGGGGGAAGGGGCAGAGCAGAGGGTGGGACTGGTGCTGGCCTCCACTGCTGGATCCTAACAACCATGCCAGGCCGACAGCTCTGGGTCAGCAAAACAGCTGGTGCAGACCAGAAGAGATCCATAAGCGGCCCTGCTCCCTTACCCTGGGGGGTCTCCTTCTCCTGAGCTACCTCTGGCGCTCGGGCAGCATAGGATTGGATTGCCCCACCATTGTCTGTTGTTGAAATGGTTGTATTAGAGACTTACCGCTCTGTTCAGTAACTCATGCAATCTTCAGTTATGGAAAATATATAGTCATGAATGTGTGCTCTACAGGCCTGCCCAAATTTCCCCATATTGGCAGATCTGGCCCCCATTACAGTACCTTAGTTTTTGTTTAATAGCGCAAGAAGCACTGTTATTTTTGCTTTAACAAACCAATATTCTTGTTGAACAGAAAAACACAATGTGCAAGCAACCAGCCTGCACACTGGAGGGAGACTAAGAGTACAATCCTAACCTGGAGTTAGGCTGACATAGTTAGGCCAGCGAAGTTTGGCTGGCACAAGGGCCACTGTAAAGCGCGTTTGGACCACTGTCAGAGTCAGGGAGGATGGCTCACGTCTGTGTGCTGGCCTCTCTGACTCCGAGGCTGGTCTAAACATACTTTATGGTGTCCCTTGTTCTGTCCAAGCTTTGCTGGCCTAACTGTGCTGGCCTAAATCCAGGTTAGGATTGTGCTCTGCTAACAGGATGGAAGGGCTTCCCGCACTGTTAAACAAAAATTAAGGTAATGAGTGCAGGGGGTGTTGGGGGCTGCTATTTGCATTAGGGTTCCCCTATACCTGCAACTTCCATGAGCCCCAGAATAGAATCTGTGTGGATATGGGGAAAAATGCCTATACCTTTTATGCTCTAATTTTGACTTTTCATACCAATATGAATTTAACAAATTCCATGTTGTATTACAATTCCACTAGCTTCTGGTTAATTAACACCTATGCAAAGTATAAGAGTAGTAGACCACCGCTTAAGTAATGTGGAGGAGGTGCTCCTTAGCACAAACCTCATCCTCTAGCTCCCTTAATCCATATCAGGTCACTGCTAGTGCTTTCTAAAATAGTAGCTAAGAAGACCATCAGAAAAAGCAATAAGACTATTATATGTAATTTTGTTATTCAGACAGTGTAGTAGACCCAAGAACCTCTTATTGGCTTTTCTGCTGCAGAAACAAAAGGGATTTTGTTGCTGAATGCAGCTGTCTTTGACCTGGTTTCCACATATAGAATCTTGAAGTGATATTTGACTGTACAAACTACAGTGTGCATGCTGCATTTTAAAATGCTCTCTCAAATGTAAAAAAATCCTGCCCCCCTAAAAACATTGTTGCAAATAATATGGGAAGAGGGAAAAGAGAGATTCTGGCCTAGGTCATTCTTTCCTGTGCTGGTTTCTATTGGGGTGGATTTTTTAAAAAAGTGGGTATCATTAAAAAATGGTCTGTACCTAAAGTGGTACAATCCTAAGGTATTAACCCGGTATGTATCCACCCTACACGGAGCCCAGGTCTAACCCACCGGGTAGACCTGGGCTCCGGACGCCACTTTTCCGCCCGGCGAGGCAATTTTCTGCCTGCTGACAGGGAAGGAGGGGAGAGGCAGAACACAGCACAACACAACACAGCAGCCCTCACTCTCTCTCTCCAGCACTGAAAAGGAAGGACTTTTTTGTGACCCAGTGTTGCAGAGAGAGAGCGAGGGCTGTTGTGTTGTGTTGTGCTGTGTTCTGCCTCTCCCCTCCTTCCCTGTCAGCGGGTGACCCAGTGTTGGAGAGAAAGAGCGAGGGCTGTTCTGTTCTACCTCTCCCCTCCTTCCCTGTCAGCAGGCGGAAAATTGCCTCGCCAGGCGGAAAAGCATCCAGAGCCCAGGTCTACCTGGCGGGGTAGACCTGGGCTCTGCGTAAGGTGGATACATACCGGGTTAATACCCAATCCTAATTGTGAGGGCTTTTCATGTTCATTCTGCTGCATGAGCAGGCAGTGGGGGAGGCAGCACTCTGTGGGCGGCAAATGGGCCAGGATCATGACTGGTAAGAATTGATGAGGACATAAACATTTCCCTGCTGAATCAGACCAAAGGTCCATCACATTCAGCAACCTACTTCCAACAGTGGCCAACAAGATGCCCCTGGGAATCCTACAAGTATCCCTTTCACCATTGCTTTCGTGCAGTTGACATTAGGGGCACAATCCTAAACTGAGTTAGGCTGGCATAAACTAAACCAGCAAAGTTTGGCCAGCACACAGGCCACCGTAAAATATGTTTGGACCACTCTTGGAGTCAAAGAGGTCAGCACACAGGCGTGAGCCATCTTCCCTGACTCCGAGAGTTGTCCAAACATGCTTTCTGGTGGCCCTGGTGCTGGTCAAACTTTGCTGGCTTAGCTTATGCCGGCCTAACTCCAGTTTAGGATTGCGCTCTCAGAGACATACTGTCTGAACCTGAAGGTAGCATGTAGACATGACTGACTGGTCATTGGTAGCCTTGTTCTCCATTAATTTGTTTATCTTCCTTTAGAGCTATCCAAGCTAGTCACCTTGTGGTGGCTATTCTTGTAACAAATTCCTCAGACCAATTACAATGGCATCCCCAAAAAGCACCCAAAACAGAGGCTATCCAAGCTAGTCACCTTGTGGTGGCTATTCTTGTAACAAATTCCTCAGACCAATTACAATGGCATCCCCAAAAAGCACCCAAAACAGAGGCTTGGGATGATTATCCTTTATTGAATAAAATAATAATAAACTTAACCTGCAGCAGGGAAAACTTCACCAGGGAACAAACCCCAAGCATGCTGGCAGCTACTCGATTGGGGGAAAACAGCCTGGCCGTTTACTTTCCCCATGCCCCAATGGGCGTGACATCCTGGCTCCAGGCACCACCCAACCCAGGGTTGGGTTCACCTGTCCCAGCCAACCCCAAAGGGTTGAGGCAGCTGGTCAGCACCGACTTACCCAGGCAAAGCCTTGGGTTGGCCTTTGCATAAATCAGCCAAGGGACTCGCCTGTCAGTATCTCAACCTGGATGGGTGTTCTCAGACCGGTCCTGGCTCACCCCCTGACCTTGCTTACCTCAGCATGTACTCTGGCCCCCATCCTGGCTACCCAGCCAGCACTTTGTGTCCTCCCAGCTTGCATGATCGGTGCATGCTGAAGTTGGTTGCTCACAGTAGCCCCGACAATAGCCGCAGCATGCCTCCTGTGAAACCTGCAGCCAATCGGCTGCATCCATTCTCCTGCCTCTGCCCAACTTTGCAGAGTGGAGCCATGCAAGTGCTGCCAGGGTTCTAAGGCCCTAGCAGTATTATGCACTATATGAAGAATTACTGTATGCACTATGTGAAGAATTGCTTCTGAATCTCCCACCAATCAGTTTCACTAGGATCAGTTTTGTTGGCTCTAATTGGTTCTAGTGTGGTCGAGGAAGGAAAATTTCTCTCCATCAAGTCAACATGAAAATTCTGATTCCAGTGTGAGGCAGAACTGAGCATATGTTTATTTTCTGGACCCTGATACTTCATCTGAACTATTTTCCTATGTGAGAACTCACTGCACCCTCACTGCCACCCCATATCTGTGGCAGCTAGAAATTTCAACATTAGACTGGTCAATATGAAAGGGGTGATAAATTACTTTGTACCTTTCACACTAATCGTGGCGTCTCAGAAAACTTTCGTCCTAGTCTTGTAAACCAAACAACCCTGTGGTGGACTAGTGTACCACAAATGTCGGTTGGGTGGCATTAAAATTTGCTGACCTGGGGGAATTTTTAACTCTCTGGGCTCCAATAAAATTTACCTGTATCATGTGTGTGAATGTTGGTGGTATTTTTCCCTTGCTGTCTTCCGCTCTACATGTGCCTGAGCAGAGAATAACTTCCATGCGAGATCAACCTTCTGTATGAGGGTACAATTACATTATAGATGTTTATAACTTTTTCCTTCTTTTTTTTAAAATAGCCCTGCATATTGCAACTTTTAATTGAAGGAGTAGCTGTGGGGGAAGGGAATACAGAACTCTTCCCCACTTACCCTATCATCACTCCTGGCTCAAAATATCAAATTTGTGATTTTTTTCTTCATTAAAATGAACAAAAATAAACACTTCGGGACAAAGTTGACACGCTTCTGTGTGTAATGTCTAATTTGGCTCCAGTTCTGTGTGAAATTAATATTCTAAGTTAGGACTGCTTAGCACTTTATTCAAGAATGTGGGCATAGTAGTGTTTGATTGCTGCAGTAAACCAACAGCATGAAAACAGAATTTCATGACTCTGAATTTATGGGGCTCCCCAAATGCATATCAGCCATGGAGACCTGTTGTCTTTCTTGTATACTTTTTGTGTAACCACAGGAAACACCAATGTAAATTTGGTGCTGTGTGCAAAGTATGAATCGGTGTTCAGTGTTCATTAGTTCTGTATTTGAGCATGAAGCATTAATCCATTTTGACTGAAAAAAGTTTTCTTGGTGAGTTCCCATCTGTTAGCATATTGACCAGCACAAAGGTGTTAAAATATTCACCGTTGCCAGTTATATTTGGGAGGTGTCAGAATTAAGCAATATTTTGACAATGCACTCTTTGTGAGTCAAGGGTAACTCCATGTTCCTGTTCCACAGTGCTGAATAATGTGATCTTGTCTCTTCATCGTTATTTATTTATATACAGCTTTCAGGAAATGCTCATTTGCAAGAAAAAACATAGTTTCTGAGGGTTTATGGGGAAAAGGAGATCAAATATTTTAAAATGAAGGATTTATAGTAATAAATAGAACTGTTGACAGTAGTACATGGTGTTTTATTGCATGCATGAATATTAAATAAGTGCAATAAATAACCTTTCAATAAGTGAAGGAAATAACTGATGGAAGTAACTGCTAGAATTGGTAAAGAGAGATAAAAATGCAAATAGTTTCTTTCACAAATACTATTACAGGTATAGCCCCATACCCACGGGGAATCTGTTCCATAGACCCCTGCGTACGGAAACTGCGGATACCGCGGACATTTCACCCCACCTAACTCCCACACCCATTAGAATGTTAAAAGCCCCACTTACTGGGGCGTCTCCTAAGCAAAACGCAATAAGCAAAGCGTGATTCTCCTTCTAGCTGTTAGAGCATTTGGAAAAAAAAAAAACATGGAGGGAATCAGCAGGAGCTTCTTGTTGCCCTCTGTGTGTTTTTTAAATGTTCTGTCTGCCAGAGGAAGCATGCAAAGCACTTATTGTGCTTTGCTTAAAGAAATTGACCTTATAAGTGAGGCTTTTAACCATTTAAAGGACATGGGGGGATCGTGTGGGGGGATGGGATGGGGTTACATGAGACTCCTTGCCCCCACATGACCCTCATGCCCATTAAATCGTTTTAAAAAGTTACTTGTTGAAACAAGCTGATTTTCGCTGCAGTAAGTTTTAAAACTGATTTAATGAGCCTGGAGAGAGTATACGGAATCCGTGGATATGGTGGCCCCCCTGTATATCTTACAGTCACATTTTGCAAAACCACTGGCAGTGGATTCTAAAAGGAAATGGAAAGATATTGCTTCATTTTTAGTAGCCAAGAAAAACACTGATATGCAACATCTCAAGCTTCTTATATCTTTCTATATCATTAGTTGTATTCCAGATGTGCAGCTGTAGGATCACTACTCGTGCTTCATAGCATGGCTGTTTTGTAGCCTTAGGTGAGATCAGTGAAGAGACCCTGTTGTGTTGTATAGAAGAACAGTGAAATACTTGTTTGATTTATTAATCTTCATGTATAATTGAAGACGTGACGCTTGTTGCCACGTATCTCAAATAGTTTAGCGATTACTTGTATTTGTCAATTAGTTGCTTAAAATCACTTGGCCTTAAACAAATTCAGTTGGCTATAAACAAATTCAAAATATTAATTCAAAATAGTAATTTAGTGAGATTTCCAGGGGAAGAGTGCTTTATAGATTGTAACCAGTGTATTAAAACATCAGCTGCAATTCAGCTGTGGTTTAAAAAAATGCATACAACAAAATAATCATGAAACCCGAGTGCAAGGTCTGTGTCTCACACCTGTTTTGAACTTTGAGTATTTATATTATTCATCCTGTAGAAAGCCATTTAAAAAAACAAAGAATAGATATTTCTCCAATTACAGGTATTCCCCCCCCCCCGTATCAACAGATCCTGTGTCTGCGGACTCATTTATCCACGGATCCACAGATCCCAAGCCTTTGGATTAGGAGTGGTTTTTCTTTTTTGTTTTTAAACAAAGCAGCATTCTTGTTCTACTGAAGAATGTGCCTTGCACAACCCTGCACTCTAGAGGGAGACTGTTTTAGGGAGCTAGAATTGTCCTGCTTCCTGTGAACTTCCAGTTAGTCATCTTCTTGTAGCATGGAGGCTGGATAACTGCATGTTGCATTCTTCAGCGAAGAGAGAATATTGTTTTGTTAAAGCAAGAAACATCAGTGATTCCAATGCTCCAAATCAAAAACAAAGGTAATGAGCGCAGGGGCTTATTTGCATAGGGTTCCCCTGTATTTTCAATTTCTGCATTTGTAATTTATTATTCAATAAATAATTATTAAATTATTTAAACAGGAAGTAGGGTTTTTGTGTGGATTGCTGAATAATTGTATTGTTGTCATTGTGAAAAGTATTGCTTGCAAAGAAAGCTGAGCAGGATTACGTAGGAAGTAATCCTTTCGGGATGGCAGCACTGAAATTATTTTAGCTGTAAAATCCCATTTTATGTTTATATAATTTATATAACTATAGCTGTCTTTTCAGTTTTTACGTGTTTTTAACAGGAATAATATATGCATAAAAAAGCATTGATGTGTATTCATAATCCTGTTTCTTTAATACATATTTCCAGATAGCTGATTATGGGATTAAAAATCTAATTTTCATCACAATATATTCCTACAATCATCTCTTTGAACTTTTTCAGAAATCTGGTCAAGCATAAAAATTTGTCCTTTTATTTGTTTCAGTGTTTGGTCATGTGCAGTATCATTGGCATCATAGTGTCAATTTGATGAGCAGATGAGTTGATCCGGTAGTACAAAGAAAGAAAGTGGTGAAGGAGGAGGAGAAAGAAGTGGTTGTGAGGAAGGAGATGTTTCTAGCTGCTGCAGGAAGAAATTCCTGCGTGATTTGTTTTTAATGATGAATTTTAATAAAATTTCATTTTAATAATGAAAAATGGAAGTAAGATCCTTGAAGGGAAGCATCAGTTTCCTCTCTCTTGGAACTTGTCAGCTGTGGATCTGAGACACACACACCCCTTTGCTCCAGTTCTCTTAAAACCTTCAGTTGACCTCAGTTATGACACACTTAGTGGATTCAGAAAAATAGATGACATGGCAAAGCTATCAAAGGATAATGTTGGGGTGGAATGTCCTGGTGTGACTCGCTTTGTCTGAAAGATCTACAGTAGAGGGTGAGCTATTGCTGCTAATCTGTGTTGTGTCTGAGCATTCAGATGAATAATTCCCATGCTAGATCATCATCCTAAGATTGCTTCACCCCCTTCAGTGACATTAATTTTCAGTGACATTAAGATTGCTTCACCCCCTTCAGTGACATAAATCTTCACAGAAGAAGTTCTAAGAGTTTTCATTGTTATTGGGAAGCTACACTAGTCAGTCACATGTGGTGATGTTGTTGTAATGAAAGCATCATCCAGGCAGAGTTACAATGCATACTTAACTGTATTATTAACAGAGTGCATAGCTTTACTTCAGGGCGCAATCCTAACCTGGAGTTAAGCCAGCACAGTTAGGCTAGCAAAGTTTGGCTGGCACAAGGGCCACCGTAAAGCGCATTTGGACCACTCAGAGTCAGGGAGGATGGGGTATGTCTGTGTGCTGGCCTCTCCGACTCCAAGAGTGCTCCAAACATACGGTATGATGTCCCTTGTGCCAGCCAAACTTTGCCTAACTGTACCGGCCTAACTCCAGGTTAGGATTGCACTCTCAGTTAGGGACCAATCCTGTGCAACTTTCCAGAACCAATGCAACCCCAAGGTAAGGTAATGACATGCGCCTGCCTCCCCATGACCAATCAAATTCAGCATGAGGAGGTAGAGAGGGTGGGGGAGGGCGGTAGGGGGTGGGGAAAGGCAGGGGAAGGAGGACCTGTGGATGGACTGGACCTGGGGGGGAATGGGACTGGGCAACTTAGTGTGTATCCTAACCCCTCTAACGGCCAACCTGGCATTACACCGGGCTGCTCAAATCTGTGCCAGAGGTCTCGCTGGTGCAGATCTGAGTAGCCCCATAGGGCTTCTTAAGAGGTATGGGGAAACAAATCCCGTTACCCCAAGTTGTGTGACAGCCACTCCTATCTTGCACTGGATACAGAGCAGGCCACTTGCCCTGTCTATTCCAGTGCAGGATAGGATTGGGCTGCCTGTAGACTATATTTCATGTTAGAGAATGGAGAAAAAAAACAACACAAGGTATTGATTTTAGCAGTGAAAATTTAAGGCTTTTAGTTTGTATTGGGGAAAAAACACATTATGCTTATGATGCAGTAGCTTTGATTAAAATAGTGATGTATGTATGATTGGGCTATCTTTATCTTCTGGTTTTAATTGTATTATAGTTAGAAAATTACTTTTTAAAAGTTGTAAATATTTCCACAGATGTGGATTTTTTTTTTTTTAGTGAATCAATGTCTTTATGTGGCATTGGGTATGTTTGTCAGAAATTGTATGCTCTATGATGGAAATTAAAGGCTTATTCATGAGTACTGGCAGACTTTTTCCTCCCTTGGCAAGATTGATGCCTTTGGCATAAACTATGTGGTTGTTGCAGTCACTTTTCCATAAAAATAGTCTAAACTAGTTATTTTAGGTAGTTTGAGTACTTTGGGGTGGTAGTAAGCATGACCATGATGCCATAGTTTGCTCCTCTGACCTTCCTATGTATTCGGAGATCTTAAATATCACAACCAAAAAAATATTATTTAATAATTTATTTTAAAAGCAGAATGAACATACAGTGTTTCTTAACAGGCCAACACACATTTTGCTATTTTACAGGTTAGACCTATTGGTATATTTGGAATGCTAATTCCAAAAATGGGGTGCTAATTCCAAAAATTGCCCTATTATGTCTATTTTTGGAGGTTTGGCATGGCACTTATTAGTGAATGGTTCAAGCAGCTTCCTCATGATGCCATTTTTGGAATTGGCACCCCAAATTCATATACAACCACCATATATTTAGAAGAAAAATATTTTTTTCTGTCCCTTAACTACTTCCAGACACAAGCAGAACAAGCTTCTGGTTGTGTCTGGGAAGTCCTTAAGGGTGCTTACCTGCAGGTTTGTAACCGGCAGTTAATCAAAAATGGGAGTTCTGAATTCATGGATAAACGATCTTGACCTTTAAATGAAACTATAGATTTTGAATTTTACATTTCTCAGGAAACTTTTTTTTTTTTGGTAATTATTCTGATCGTAGTCTTCAGTTTTGCTTGGTGTTTCAGGTGCTTTTTACAATTTATTTCCTGAATTAGAACTGCTTTGTATAGGTTGTGTTCTTATCCAAACTTGCAAATAGTTTTGAATAAGAAGAGCAGTGTTCTCATTATACAGAGTTCATAGATCTTAGATGAATAAAAACAAATGATGAGATCATGTCCATAAATTTTCCTGCTCTGTGGGTATAATAGCTGTGAATAAATGTATTTCTCCTGCTTGGAAGGGGGGATGATATTGTTTAATGTTGGATGAGGTAATGATACAAGGGGCTTTTGTAATGACATTCATTGCATTCTAAGTAAAGGCTTGACCTTGGCCCAGCTTTGAGCAGAAGGATGGTGCACTGAGATTCTTGCACATCTGCTTCAGCTCTTCTAGGGTTCCTGGGGCAAGGGGTGCAAAGATGATCAAGCAGAAAACTCAGGTAGTAATTAGAGCTCTGAAACTATCTCATTGTGCATGCCTTTAGAAAGCCAAGATATAATATGAGATGCTGCTTCTCCCATTCAGCTCTTTGTATTCAGTCTCTACAGACTGCCGACCTCGATGCAAAAATTGTATAGCATACTCTCACGTTTGAAGAATTTGGAGAGCGTGTGTGATGGTTATAAAAAAAGCCAATGAATGTTGTCTTTCCCTCTCAAGAATTCCAGCAGCAGCAGAGACGTTGATGAGCAACTAGACATGGTGCCTAGATCAGCAGTAGTTGTTTGTTCTGTGAAAAAAAAAAATCAGACTGAACCTTCACTTTAGAGTCTAGGTATAATCCTAGAAGAAGGCACAGTACTAATCAAATTGAGATTCTTCGGAAAGTACGTAGGGATGTTCTCATTGCCAAGTATTTCTGTAGTGATTAATTAGGTCTTCACATTATTTCAACATGTGATTTGCTTGAATATATGTTCTTCAAACCTTTTTTTTAAAGACATCCCCTCTTTATTTAGGGCTCATCTCTTAAATCCTTTTATCAAAGAATTTCTGAATTTGCCAGATAAGCTCCTTCATCCAAGTTGAAGATATATACAGGTGCCTCTGTGTTCATTTTATTCAGTGTTTCTATAGAGCAAGGGTTGGCATTAAAACCACAGGGTATGAGAGTTCTTATGCTCTGGACAGCCTAATCCCATCCCTGAGAAACAGCACTGCAATGAGGGCTTTGCCAGCACAGATGTCTGCCTGCCAACTGGTACACGATGGATGCTGGTGCAACATCATGTCACTGGCTTGTTAAATATTAAGTACTGGCAAGGATTAGACTGCTGGGTCACTGACTTGTTAAGTATTTATTGACTTGTAATTTTGTGACCAAGGTGACTTGTAATTTTGAACCCAAACTCCGTCACAAAAGTGTTGATGGCACACCATATGCTAACCCACTGTCTTTTTGACAGGACAACCACCACAACCAATTACTTTACTTTAGTGCAGTGGTATTCAAACTATTTAGACCGGGACCCACTTTTTAGAATGGCACTGGTGTCAGGACCCACAGGAAGTGATGCCATTAACCTTGAAGTGATGTCATAGCCAGAAGTGACATCATCAAGCAGGAAGTGCCATCATTGTGGCATAATAAAATGACACTCTTGAAATGCAAATTGGCATTCTTGAACTGCAGCAATTGTACAATCAGGAAACATCCCTGACAGAAAGCAGGATTAGGACAAAATATGATAGAGAAACCCTGAACTGAAAACAATTAAAAAAAAAAAAAAAAAAACCTCACTTGAAAATTCAAACTGCTAACACTCACAAAATGAATATAACAAGAGTAAGGTCTGCAGTTTCCAAGATGGCTGTTCCCAGCTTTCCGCGACACACCTGACATCAGGTTGCAACCCACCAAGTGGGTCCTGACCCAGAGTTTGAATAACACTGCTTTAATGCTTATCGGATCTCAGCCTTTCCTTTTGGAGTTCTGTTTCCTTGTGCTCTAGCAAGCCATCCCTAACTCAAATGTCCTTCTGGACAGTGGCTGTCAGTGATCTGATATGTTAGTTCAGTGGTTCCTGAACTGTGAGCCATGGCGCTCTGGGGAGCTGTGGAAACCAGCCAGGAAAGCTGCTGAATCCATGCAAAAACCCTGTCCCTGTACTATCTATATTGCATACATTGTATTGAATACAAAAATTGTAGCTCTAATGGGGAGCCGGTCAAAGAAGCCACTAGTGGAAAAAGTTTTGAAATCTCTGTTCTAGTGTGTTATCAAATATGAGCCTGTCCATTCATTTTAATTGACTAGAAAGACTTCTTGCATGTCCTGTCACTTTCTGAAGTACAGCTGGTGGGGATCCATGACAGAAGACAATGAGTCTTCTCATTGTGACATCCAGAATGCGGGATTTGCTACCCCAGGATATTTGCTGAATACCCACCCTACCTGTTTTCCCCTGTCATTTGGAGACCTGTTGGTCTAGGTGAGTTTTTTTGCCTGAGCCACTTGTTACTGCATTTATCTTATTTGCTGGTTCTCCTTTTACTTCAGCTTTTTAATTGTCTTGACATTTTATCAACTTGGTGCTCCTCTTCTCTTTATAGTTTTTATGAGTGTGTTTAGATTGTGGTTTTGACTGTTTTATGATATGAACTGCCTTGAGTGTCTTCTTGGAAAACAAAGGTGGGATAAAAGTCTCTTCATAAGTAAAATATACGGTGCCTCTTACTGCTGTATTGTAACTATCAGGCAATGTCCAGAAATCAAGATTTATTTGATTTTGGCTGTTTCCTTTAGAATGAAAAACAGTATCTACAATTTGGGCGTGTTGAATGTTTCCTGCCTTACAGAACAGATGCTCAGCCTTATAGAACAGATTGAAATGGCAATGGCCTACACACAGTGGCGTTTCTACAGGGAGGGCAAAGCTCTAAGTCTTGCAAGAAGCCGTACCTTGCAGTGAAAATCACTTCTTTCCTGCACCGTTTTAGCCAGTCCTCAGGGAACAGCAACATCTTGGCGTTGCTTACTGGCTACAGCAGCAAGGGAGAGGAGGGATTTACATGACAGGGTAAGGCTTCTTGCAACATTTAGAGCTTTGCCCTCCCTGTAGAAACGCCTCTGCCTACACAAAGAGAACAATTCAACATTTCAGTATTTAAGTGTGTAGAAATTTTTGTAAAGCGGCTTTTTGTAGTGAATGTAGTGGACTAAATAACTTCATTAAAAATATACTTTTTTAATGGTTATGTTCACTCTTCACTTCCCCCCCCCTCGTATGATTGTATCTCTTTTACCTCTCATGCAATACCAGAACCATTGGACATCCTCTAAAGCTGAGTATTAGGAGAGTTAGAACAATCAAAAGAAAATATTTCTTTACCCAGCATGTAATTAGTCTCTGGAACTCTGCCACAAAATGTGGTGATGGCTTCTGGCCTGGGATGTAAAAGGACAGACTTATGGAGGAAAACCCCATCACAGGTTACAAGCTATGATGGGTATTTGTCATCTGAGACTAGCTGGTCCCTCATCATGAGGGCCGGGTAGGAATTCTGTCATTTGAATTGGCCATAGGTGATAGTTGTTTTTTTGCCTACCCCAGGCTGGGGAAGGAGGGATGGGTGTTCAGTAGGTTTCATGACTTAAAAACTGGTCACTTGTGCTTAATAAAGTTAAACCCCAACCTCAGTCTGGTATCTTCCTTGGGGATAGTGTAAGGCTAATAAGCTTCCTTAGAATGCCAGATGCAGGGAAGTGGCAGCAAGATGCAAGTATCTGGTTGTCTTACGTGCCCCTGAGGCATCTGGTGGGCCACTGTGAGATACAGGAAGCTTGACTAGATGGGCCCTTGGCCCATCTAACAACATCTATGTTCTTAGATGTTATTTTCAACCTTTGCTGTAATTAAATTTTTTCTACAGACTACAGCATGTTAACTGTATCTGGAATTCTTAGCTACAAGACTGTTGATTGTTGTTAAGGCATAATCTTGCTTTTATCTACATCTCATTAACAGCCTTAAAATTTTGTAGAATGGCTATTAATTAAACAGAAAACGGTGACTTGAGAGGACTATTTCAGAACAAATTGTATTTACATTTGGCCAAATTCTTAAGTACTGTACTTGCTATTCAACAAGCTATAGTTAATTTCAGTAAGTGTTTCAATTGCTATGGCTGAAAATAAGGTAATTAGCCATTGACCTGTTATCTATTATGTTGAAGGAATTCTTTTTGCCCCCTCTAAATCTTCATTAGTAAGGTTGCCTGCCTGCCTGTCCCTCCCTCCTTCCCTTCCAAATATTGGCTAAGACTTTTGTCAGCATTTGTGTCTTTGGAAGGGTGAAAGGTAATGTGTTTTGGTTGTTAGCAGTGCAGAAGTTGTATCTATCACTCCTGGGGAGGGATGAGAGTTTTGAAGAGGAAAAAGACTGGGATGGAAGATGCTAGCTATACAGCTGACTCTGCTGTGCACAGATGGCTACTGCATATGCTTGCCTGTTGTTAGTGGCTTGGATGGCAGTGTGGACCTTGATTGGTGCTAAACAATGTAAGAAAGAATAAACACAAATCTATACCTTGCACAGTAGCTTTGTGACCTCACTGAGAGGTGGGTAAGGGGTTTGAGATGGCAGATCTGGCCATATTACTAAATAAACGCTTATGAATTCTTATTGGTACTAAAAGCACACTTAAATGTTAACTGTAAGGTAAAACAAAATGATTTTGTGAATTGTAGGAGTAAGAAGCTTTTGTGAAAGATACATAGTCATTCTGCTTAGGCTTAGATTTGATTAAGAGTGGATTTTAAGAGAGTAAATGAGGAATGACAGTAAAAAATCTTAACTTACAGTTATACAGACAGGATATTAAGAATTTGGGGGGGGGCTGCATATAAACCGCTCAACTGATCTTGATAGTAGCCAGCCTCTAAGGAATTAAAGGAATTATCCCATGTACTTACTGAAAGTTGTGGAACAGCAGATGGTATTTGAAGATTGGGAAGAACAGTCCCAATGCACTGCTGTTCAAAAAAAGAAAGCCGGGTGAACCAGATGATGTTTGATTATTAAGTCTCTATCTTGATTCCATAGTAAACAAATAGCAAATGCCAAGAGATACCAAGAACATGCAGTCAAAGCATTTTAAGCAATGAATAAAAATGAGAATCATGGCTTGTTCTTAAACGTGTACTGAGCCAAAACAGTAGGTATCCAGTATCCTCCTATCACTTAATGAAGATCCTTTTGCTTATGCAAAATTTTGGTTGACTTCTCCTTCGTTGATCAAGTTTGCCTGTTTATATTTCTTTTTTGATTGTTTGATAATATTTTGATTTATTAAGAGGTTCCCAAGTTCCATAAACATGTTTATGTTCACCACTCCATAAACAGAATTGTTTATGGCTCTCTGGCCCCATCAGCTCTCTGCAGCCGAGGGGGACTTGAGCCTGGCTAGCCCCATCTCAAGCATGTTGGCACAGATGTGTCTATAAACAGTGGGAGCTGTCCAGCTCACACTGAATGGCTCAGTGATTTGCCAATGAGTATTTCTGTAGCACTGTAAACACTGGATCTATAGCCTGGGAGGCTCGGGGAAAGGCATACTGGGCTGTAGGTGGCTTGCCAGACTGCAGCCTAACAAGACGGCATGAGGAGCCCAGGTATGAGGAAATACCTGCCCCTTCTTCCTCTTTGCTCCCATCATACTCCACCTTCCTTGCTTTGTATTAAAGAGTGATGAGTAGAGAAAAGGCAGGTATTCCAAATTACAGAAAATTGCCCAGAATGAAATATTTATGTAAATCTCGGACCTTCTGTATTTTGTTTCCGATAGAATGTGAGCTGTCTCGAGGGCAGAAAGGTGGCATATAAATGGCCAAATACACAAATAAAATCAACTACTATTCCTGTTACTGCTAGCATTCTGTTATTGCTATGTTTGGTAACAATGCTGCCCTAGCCACTGTACAAAACATGTGTCCAAATGCTAATGAGTTTGGACATGTTAGAAATGTTGGACAAAGGCTGAGGAGAACCCAGTCAAGGATTATATTGGAGGACAGGCAGGAAGATTCTAGGGGCTAGTTTGGCCTTAATATGGCAAATTACCTTTCCATGGCATCTCCCTTGTTGGAGGCTTTCAAGCAGAAGCTGGATGGCCACCTGTCTCAGGAATGTGAAAGGTCAGTGGTTCTCAAAGTGCTACTCGGACTTTGAGGACCACCTAAGCATTTTTGGGGGTGGGCTCCAATGACACCACAGCAATCGTGGCACTGGCGCTACCAAGGGACCTTTTTAGTTACCTGGGAGCAGGTGACCTACCTGGCTACTTCTGATTTTTGCTGCAGCACTGTTGCTATCATCCCCTGTGGAACACTTCCCTTAAGGAACGTGCCCTACTTCCAGTATTCCTGGTGGGTTGCGACCCACCAGTGTTAGTACCAGTACTATAGGAGATGTCTGCAGTGAGCAGGGGCTTGGACTACATGATATCTTCTAGCTCTAATATTTTGTGGTTCTTCTGTCTTTTGTCTTAGTTTATTTTATTTTTATTTATTTATTAACCTTTGATTGGCATACAACATACAACAATATAGCAATATACAAATGAAAATAGAATACATGACCAATGGCCAACCAAAGGGACCAGATAGTTATAACACATGTTCAGAAGTGCGGTCGAAGCGCTGAATATTAGTTTTGATGATAAGCATCAGAAAGAGAGCCAATTGATTGACTACATCAGGGTCCTCAGACTCAAGTAAAGATTTGAGGGTCATCTCTATTGTGTCCACACCCAGCTTGTTCAAGAGAGGTTGAAAATAAAGCTCTCTACTCTTAAGGTGCAAAGGACAATAAAAGAGTAAATGCACTAAGGTTTCAATGTTGACTTGTTGACAAGGACAAAGCCTTTCGGTATAAGGTACTCCTTTGACACGTCCCCACAAAACTTCGGAGGGGAGTACATTGCAACGGGCCAACGTCATGGCCCTACGTCTTGAGGGGATATCCAGGATATACAAGTAGGATGGTATTTGACCAATATTTGTTCGTAATTGGTGGGAAAGAGGCGAGCAACGAGTGTTGGCCATCTTCAGTAGGTTGCGATCGTGCAGTTCTAATAATTTCCCCTTGATCAATCTAAAGGCTTCCATCTGGGGAACCGAGCCAATTAAATCTGGCTCAATCCCCAGTTCAACTAATTTAGATGACCAAGGCTCCGCGGAGAAGCAAGAATCCGACAGCATGCACTGGATCAGATCATTATCTGCCTGTGCATAGAAAACTGAAAGCCAGAACTTAGTCACGCGGATCCAAGCAACGGTTGCAATCATTCTTAAACCGGATTCTAAGCACAAAACTGCATATGGGACACAAGTCGGCACCCCGAGTATCTTTCTAAGAAAAAATGCCTGCACTTGTTCGATTGAGTAATTTAGATCTTGAATCCATAATGGTATACCATACAGAACAAGGGCAATGCATTTAGCTGAGAAAACTTTGATGGCCGCTGGGATAAATAATCCCCCTTTACTAAAGAAAAAGTTACAAATAGCCTGAGCAGATGAGGAAGCGGCCATACGCACATAATTGCGTTGTGCAGACCAGGACAAATTATATGAAAAGTGGAAACCAAGGTACTTAAAAGATTTTACTTGTTCTATCTCCACCTTATTTAACCACCATTTCCTAGGCTTCCAAGTCCTGGCAAACACGAGGATTTTAGATTTCTCATAATTAAGTTGTAGCTTATTTCTCAAGAAGTACTCGAGGCATTTATTTAATAACCTTTTAAGACCGATACAGGTGCGGGACATAATCACCGCATCGTCGGCGTAAAGGAGAATCGATACATGGCGATTACCCAATTTAGGGGGATGACCATTTGAAAAGTCTAGACAGGGGGGCAGATCATTCAGAAATATATTAAACAAAATAGGGGCCAGCAAACAACCCTGTTTGACCCCTCTATTTGTTGAGAATTCCTTTGTTAAACTCCCCAAAGAGGAGGTGCGTACTTGGCACATATTGTTGGAATATAATCCCTTAATGAGGTGTAGTAGTCTTTTGTCTATTCCAAGGTTTTGAAGTTTGTGCCAAAGTAGGTCCCTGTCCACACTGTCAAACGCCGATTTGAGATCGAGGAAGGCCACAAATACTTTAGATTTTTGATTGATGACATATTTAGAAGCCAGATGTTTTAATATAAGGCCATGGTCAATTGTTGATTTGCCTTTTGTAAAGCCTATCTGCTCAGGCCGGATGATGTTGTTTTGCTGGATCCATGAGAGTACCTTATTCAACAGGTACTTCGCATAAAGCTTACCAACAATTGACAAAAGGCTAATTGGCCTGTAATTTGCTGGATTATGAGGATCCCCCTTTTTGTAAATAGGGACAATTATAGATTTAAGCCATGCGTTGGGAAAAAGTCCCGTGGAGTTGACAGCAGTAAATAATTTACCTAACAAAGGCATCCAAAAGGGCAAGTCAGCCTTAATCCAATCCGCTGGGATGGCATCCACCCCAGCTGCTTTACCCAACTTAAGGCCTTGAACAAGGGGCAGAATCTCCTCCTCAGTCACCGGAGACCATACCGGAAGATTGGCTATATCTGGGGAGGATCCTGACGTTACCTCCTTGTCCATGACCGATAGTAATTTAGAGAAATGGTCAATCCAAGATTGATTTGTTATATTGCCAATTGGTTCCGGAGTATTTCTAAAACTCCCACGCGTAATACTCCAGAAAGCTTTTGTATCATTTCGAACTATAGCAGCATGCAATTTTTGCCATTGGGTTTTGGAGAAGTCCTTCTTTTTCTCTCTAATCATATTTTTAAAGATTTCATTGATCACCAAATATTCCCTAAGAGTCTTTTGGGAATTTTGAGCTCTAAATTTGGCAAAAGTTGCTCGCACTTGGGCTTTCACCTGTCTACAATTCTTGTCAAACCAATTGGGGAGAAGTAGACCATTTCTAGTAGCTAGGTTAGGTTGAGAAGAACCCAGACTAGAGACCATTTGGTTTGATAATATTTCGTAAGATCGTACCACCTTCTCTGGATTAATATCCCCCATCATGGTAACACAATATTTCTTATTCACTTCTAGGTCAAGTAAAGTATGAACCCTGGTAAGCGTATTGTCATCCCAACGTAGTTTAAATAACGTAGGGCCCTTATCGAGTTGCAAAGGGCAAGTCGTGCACACCTGCACTTTGAATTTAAGCCAAACCCGTAAGGGAAGATGATCACTCAAATTCAGGTCGTCCACCAAAAACCCCTCCACCAATTCCAATAGGGGGAGCGAAACTAAAATGTAATCTATGACACTACAACCCAATACCGAAATAAAGGTGAACTCGGCTGAGTTTGGGTAGAGCAGGATACTATTGAGCCACGTCATATTCATTTGGAGGCAGAATTTTGCCAAACACAGTCCTGCCTCATTTATGATTTTGTCTTTGGATTTCCTTGCCCAATAGTTCGGGGGAAGTCCTATTTGATCGTGGTCACCGTCCAGGATTTTATAAACAGACAAAAAATCATTACCCACTCTAGCATTTAGATCTGCACCCAAGATAAGGAGCGCCTGGGGATAGTTTTCTCTCAATGTTGAACAGCATTCAGTGAAACTATTCCAGACCATCCTACATCGATCCTTAGTACATTGAGGGGGGATATAGGCATTAATAATTAACAAAGTGAGCGCTCTACACTGAACCTTAACAATCAATATACTAAAGGTAGATTGCAACATCGTGAGCAAAGATGCCTTCCAGGACTCTTTTACTAGAGTGACTAGGCCCGCCTGTGGGCGACCGCGCTTATTCATTTTAACTGCTGGCAGATGGAAAGATTGATATTTGGCCAGTAGAAAAGGCTCCTCAGCCCACGTCTCCTGCAAACATACAATATCATTTTTCGATACATAATTTAAAAAAACAGGGTCTTTTCCTTTTTTCTTTAGACCGGCCACATTCCAAGAAGCCAATGAAAATTTATCAGACAAATGAGATTTAGTATAAGGGAGCGATTGTGGGACAGAAGTGTTCGTGAAGGCCGAGAGGGTGGTATCTCTTTCTAGTCAAGTTGAAACAGGTCTCCAGACTTCTCTAGAGAACGCAGTGTTATATCTTTCCTCGTTGAAACCGCTCATTTGCCTGGGTCTAAGCAGATTTTTGTTTCCATCTTCACAAGTCGGCTTATCCCTGTACACTACAGGGGAAGGGATCCGCTTCTTAGCTTTATTTCCAGATGGATCTCCATCAGCCCTCCCTAAGTTAGCTTGGTAGCTAGAGTTTGTAAAAATTTTCACTCTTCGGGAGGGCTGTCTATATCGAAATCTGTCCTTTAAGCAATCTTGTTCTACCTGAGCCATGGGAAAGTTACCTTGGGTGGTTGTCGAGTCTGAGTGAAGGAACAGCTTACTGGAGGGACTACTATACTTCCTAGACCTACAAGAGTCAAGGTTCTTTCGCTGCCTTATTGGAATATTATTTGGAAAAGACACAAAAGAGGGAAAGGGGATTGAAAGGCCCATTGGCCAGGCCTGACATTCAACTGTCACCTTACCGTTCCCGAGAGGGCGAATAGTACGCAACTGGGAGGGCCTCATATCACCCCATTGTCTAGAATTATATTTGATGCCAGATGTCTTGCGCAAAAGTTTCCCCTTAGACTCCAATGGCCACCTGGGACTAAAGGTCACCGGGTGGCCCCATTTGAAAGATATCTGTTCATGTTTAAATTTATGCAGTAAATTCCAGAATGAATACGCACACTCGGGATTGATAAACGTGAGAAGAATCCTTCCCCTCTTTGCGTAAGGCACAGAAGGCTGAGCACACTCGCAAGTAAACGACTCCTCAAAAGGCCAGTCCGAACCCAAAATTTTCAAGATAGCAAGTTTGACCTGCTGAGCGGTCATCCATTTACCCTTCGCCCTTGCGAACTTCCAGTTAAAGATGGTTATATGCTGGTTTTCGTGGCAAGGTCCCTCCGTCATTTTAGTTATAGCGGGTCTGCTGTCTTGAAGATGTTTATTTCCAACGTACAGACTGTGAGCCATCTGAGGTGGAGGATTCCCAACACTTTCTGCAGATGTATATTGAGAAGAAGTTCCAACATCACTCTCATGCCAGGTATCGAGGATCATAATATCCCCGTTAGTAAATGTCAGATTAAAAGAGTCTTGGCTCAAGTGCAGAGAAGGATTTGCCATCGATTCAGAAAGTGTATGGTCGGTAAAAACTGGGGGCTGATCAGGGGACGATTGAGCTGGGCCAGCCCTAAATTTAGAACAGTTCAGCACAGTCGCCTTTTTACTGGGGTCGTTTGTCACTACCTTGTCAGTTTGACAATGGAGACAAGAGGTGGATTTAGGTGGCTTGTCAGATGGCATAGGCTGTGCACTCAACGGGTTGCCTCCATGTAGACCACCATAATCCGGCGTAAGAACAGCATCAATCTTAGCCCTTATTTCAAGTATCTCTCGGTACAACAGATTTAACTTGTTAAACGTGTTCTTGACTGTCAAAGCCACTAGACAACATTGGTCTCTCATTTGAAGGCACATAGACTGCATTTGATGTTCCGGAGAGACAAAAGGGGTCGAACTGCTATGTGTGCTATTCAAGTCAAGCCAATCTTTGAGAGGCGAGATGGAAAATCCCTGGACATCTCGGGTGTCAGCTTGAGGCCAAGTGAGATTCTCAAACAATAGGGGGTCCAGGGTCCATGTACCCGTGTCTATAAAAGAGCCCTCATTTTCATTTTCATTGATAGAGGCTAAATCATTATTACTACGATCTCTGTATGAAGGGTGGGAGGATGATGTTAAAACTCCCGAGAGCGCCTGCCTAGCGTGAGGGCAAGAGGGTCCTATGTAGTCTAAATTTTCTTGAAGTGCAGGCTCGTTTAAATTTGTCCGAGCCACACAGTAGTCCTCTATCCGTTTCTGAGCACTATTATCAGAGTTTGGCGGTTTAACTTTTTTTCCTGCCTGGGCTCTGGTCGTCACCATGCTGGAGGCTAGAAGATGTTATCCTTCCAGAAAAGTAGTAATTCGGTGCTTGCCAACCATACAAGCTATGCGAAAATCTTCCACCACTGAGGAATAGTATTTATCACATAGGCACACACTCCCACAACTAAGATAACAAAGACGCCATTTTCTGCTCCGTAAAGTTCTTCAAACGAAGGCCAAACTGTAAATCCTAAACAGTTGGCTTAAATATCGTAGAATTCCTTCCACTCTGATACAGACGTCAGTAGTCGCAGGGAGAGATAAAGGAAAGAAACAACAAAAAACTTACTGGCAGGACGCCACCTTCCACTCCTTCCCCCCGGTAGCAGAGCTTAAACAGGCGGTCGGTTGTTTTGTTGTTTAAATTCAGCCTAAATGAATGTCCTTGACTCCCAAACACAGGCAACTTCCAAACACCAACAATGAAGGGAAGAGAAAATTCGTTTAAAAAAAGGCTACCGCTGGATAAAGCAAGTAGAAAAATAAATAAAACACAGGAGCTCCCACTCTGACATGCTCAGCTGGGACTCTCCACCGGAAGCCAGCCTTTTGTCTTAGTTAAATGTAGAATGTTTACAATGTGTCAGTCAGGAAGACAGAATGTGGGACTGGACAGAAAGACTGGACTGGTCAGGCATAGAGATGCAGATTTGGGAATCTCTAGCATAAAGCTGACTGCGATTACTAAGAACAAATGCAGTTACCTAGAGAAAGATGGACAGATGATAAGTAGTAGTTCAACCAAAGGCTGGGACCTGAGGGGTCATGATAGGCAAGGACCATGATTGGGGGAGACGGGAGAGGGAGAGGGAGAGAATAGGAATGAATCAGGTGATGGCAGATTTTTAAAAAATGAATGTCTAAAAGCAAAATGAAGCAAAGTCAATAGAGTGGAGCAAAGACTAAGTTGTGTAGAAACTTCTAAGGGAAATATATTTGTTTCATCAGAGAACTATAGGCTGCCTTCAGGGTCGTGTTTTTATTGTGCATGGCTTGAAAGAACAAGGGGAACTGTTGTACTTTAAAAAAAATTGTTAAACACCTAGAGGGTTATTTTGGAAATTCAATATTTTGCTTTGGCAATCTTCACAGTTCAGTTTATAAATCAACCAATGATTGCTGAAAGAAACGGTCTCAGTGAGGTTCTTGGCCTTTCTGAAGCATGAAATAAATGTCATTGTCTCAAATGGAATACTGGATGCATTGACCTACTCAGTAAATTTTTATGGAAGTCTTTTATATACAGATCTATCCACCCGAAACAAACTGGCACAAAGCAATGGAGAATAATTTATATTTCCAAAGGACTTGCATGATAATGCTTGGCTATCTTTTTAGGACTGCATAAGGGCTACGGAAGTACTTTTGAAGAGCATGGCATATGGTTCCAATTATGCATTTGCAGCCTTCTAAAAACAAGTGCTTTGTAAACCTGCCTGTTCCCCTAACATTCATTCAGAATATCCTACTTTGGAACATTTAAATTTAAAGCATTCAAAGGATTTTATCTATATGTGTTTAAGACAAGTCTGGAAATGGGGAGCATAATCACTACATTGACCCTTAGAAGGTCTGGAATCTTGCATTCTCCATCTCCAGCTCTACCAGAATCCCATGTCAAAAGTCTTTAAATGCCTTCTTGTTTTTTGCAGGCATCGTTCTTTATCTCTGAGTTGCTAACACAGGTTTCACTGTGTCTTCAGGTCTTCTAATTGCAGGGTTCATTGCAAAGCCTGAATCTCCTTGTAGGTGAGATTCATGTGCCAATGAATGCAGCATGTTTAGTGAGACTGCAGGTGTTTGACTGACACTTGCATCTGCAATACCTACTAAAATGTAGTGTCCGGATTGTCCTAAGTGGAGTTGAAATGATATGCACTCTAGGGGGCAGGTGCCTAAGTTTTTTGCATGTGGGTGGTAGAAAATCCAGTATTGGGTGGAACTACAGCTCTTCAGTTAAAAGGTAGTGAAAATTGCCCAATAGAAGAGAACTATCAGCTCACTTCACTTTCATATGAAGTTTGTGTAAGTATGGAAATATAATAGAAACAAGAGACTGATTGCAAACAATAGCTTTTTTTAAACCTTTCTATTTCTTCTCAATTCAGAAATTGGGATCCTTTGAAAAAAACCTGGGAAGCAAAAGCAAGCAATCTTTCATATCCTATTTATATAGAAAGAAAAGTTGCTGTCCCAGTAAATAAGTGCAGACTGCTACAGATTAATCCTGAAATGTTTTACTTCTGGGTCGCTTTACGTAGTTGTAACCAACCACCCTGGAAGACACTGGGCCATGCCTCTGTAAGGGGTGGGGAGTGGGAAAAGCAGTGTGATCCCCAGGATCGTGCTTTTGCCTTGGTCAGAGGGGCTTGATTTTTAGTTACCTCTGGTAGCTAGGGTGTCCGGGGAGGGTGGGGAACCCTGGGTACACCCCTGCTGGGCTCCCCCAGCTGCAGACAGCATTTACAGTGCAATGGCAAACCACTTCCGGTTTCGTGATAGCAAACTGGAAGTGGTCGCTATTGCGTTGTAAACGCGTTCCATAGCTTGGGGAGCCCTGCAGGGCTGCCCCCAGGGCTGCCCACCCTCCCAGGACACCCCTGCTGCCAGGCGTAAGTAAAAATTCAGGCCAAGGCAGCAGCACAATTCTGGGGATCGCGCTGCTGCCTTTTCCCTGCCCCCGCAGACACTTCCATGGCTCCCAACTCCTTGGAGGAGTTTGGGAACCACTGAAGTAGTTTATTACATCTATCAAAGGGTTATTGCAAGATAACAGAGTTGTTATATGGTTAGACTGCTTGTTAGTGTCTGTGTTTGCCTTGTCAAATGTGGTACACTTCTCAAGTACAGACAGCTTCAGCAGTCTTAAGCTTTACTCAGCATAAGAAACTGAAATGTTGAAACTTCCCAAACTGTTTTAAGCCAAAAGTAATTGGATCATCTTCAATGAAAGAGAAGATGTCTCATATTCGTGTTCACACAAGATGTTGTACTTGTGCAACTTGTAGTATGTTTGTTGCTTTATAATGATGAATTATAAATGTATAATAAGAGAATTTAAGTCAATTATCTACAGATTATGTAATTTTTATTCTATAAGTAAGGCAGTGATCAACATTAAATATTAATATATGCATTAAAGATAATAAAGTCTTCACATACATGCTTAGCATGGAATTAAATATCTTATAATAAGCTTTTCTGGGCAAGGTAGTTATATTTATTCAGAATGGCTTAATCAAAACTCACTAAGCTTTTATTGCATTCATTTAAAAAAAAATTTCCCACCTTTCATGCTGAAACACATTTCAAAGCACAAAGCGCCCTAAAACAAATGTACAGGGTGTTCGGAAAGTCACTGTGCACTTACGTATATGTATTTATGAAAAGTGCACAATGACTTTCCAAACACCCTGTTTAAACAGTTGTAACTTTGGGACAGACCCACTCAAATTAACAAAAGAGCCTCAGACTAGTATTTGTTTTTTTACAAATGTATTTTCCTGTCCCCAGACTATAGCCAGCAATTTCAGAGATAAGGTGCCTCCTACTATCGATTATAATACCAGTTCATCTGGTGTTGACACTAACATTTGAGGACTCCTCTTCACATGCTGCTTCTGAAGCTTGCGGTGGGAGAGCTGGAGGCGGAGATAGCTGCCACTGTAATACTGTTCCCTATAGCTGTCTTTCCAGGAAAGCAATTGGGAAAAAGGACACTCTTTCCTTTATTTTTCCTTCTGATCTTCTTCAACTAGTCAAGCAAGACATTTTCTAGGAGGCTTTTTACTCCTAGAATTCTCCCTGCTCATCCATTTAAGAAGTGGCAGCAGTAAAGGAACTGGTGCTGGTGGTTGTGAAGTAGATGCTGAGGGTGGCAAATGAGGGGTGGGGGCAGAGTGACTGTAGTAAAAAAAATGGGGATAGAATTTAACACCATTTGGGCAAAACATGTCCATAAGACTATTATGCACAGCAGCTTATAATACAGTATTTGCAAGTGACTCAGATCTGAGGCACTCAGATGTTTCAAGTTAGCACCCAATTTTTCAATAACTGCATGAATACAATAAATGCTTCCTCTTGCTCTTTTCATTGTTACTTTTTGGATGTCTGCTGTTATTGCAATCCACTTCTGGTTTTGCAATCACAACCCGGAAGTGGGTTACAACCACATTTTACAACATTCAGTGATGTCATTCAGGGGGAACGGACCAGAACGGGCGTTCCGGATCCTAACAGGCTCCATGGCTGGTTCCGGGTTCCCGACAAGTGCCAATCAAAAGTGAGTTCCTGTTCCTAAATCATTTGGATGACACCACTGACAACATTGCGAGGCTTGAGAAGCCCTGCGGGGGTGTCCCCAGGGTTCCCCACCCCTTTCAGTGGCCAGCACTATGAGGGGTGAATTTAAAATAAGCCCCTTTGGTCAGGGCAGTCTAGCATTGCCACCTTCCCCCTCTCTCCGCCCTTTAAAGGGGTATTCACCAGTTCTTCCCAGGGGGTCATTCTGTGTCAAATCATCACACTTTAGGGCAATTTTCTACCTCACATTCTTAGATTTTGGCAAAACTTGGCATACTTAATGATCCTATATAATTGTTGAAGGAATGCATATTTTTAAATTTTTTTAACTCAAAGAGAAAAAAATATATTTAAGTCTAAAGTTTCAAAATTTTATTAAAAAAAATAGCATGTTGGTGATCCTTTAACTAGTTGTACGTTGGACACCGAGGTACAGAATTGGGAGTGGTCTCATTTTAAAGCTCCTTCTTTTTTTTCTTTTTTTCATTGATTTTATTAAACAGGTATCGGGTAAGGATAGAGAATAAACATTGGAATGGGATAGATACAAAAGTAAAGATGCATTACACGTTGAAGTACATCTGTTCGTTCCTTTTTTTTCCTTTTCTATCAAAATTATCTAAGTCATCAACTTCCTGAGTTAACTAATCCATTTTAACATCTAATTATTATACCCTATCTCATAATAACTCTACTAAAGCAGATTCTAATCTTCTCTAATCATATTACATTTGTTTCTCTATCTAATCCAGTTATACAAAGGTTTCCAGTATAGCTTAATTTTCTCTAAATTTCCATTTTTCAATCTTTCAGTCAGTACATCTGTTTCTGCAACTTTTTCAATCAATTGTTCTATCCTCACTACATCTGTACTTTTCCAGTTCTGTGCAAATATGATCCTGGCTGCTGTTACAATATGTACAATAATATGTTGCATTTTTACATCTAACATATCTGGTAATATATTTAGGAGGAACATTTCTGGTTGGAAAGAAATCACAAATTCTAAAATTTCTTGTAGCATTACATGTATTCTCGCCCAATATTCCTTCGCTTTATATTAGGACAAGTCCACCAAGTATGATAATAAGTCCCTTCTACTTCCTCGCATTTCCAATACTTATTAGAAATTCCTTCGTACATTTTGACTAATTTTTCTGGTGTTAAATGCCATCTATAAAACATCTTATATAAATGCTCTTTAAATGATGCAGCTTTTGTTAATTTAATATTGGTTGTCCATATTTTTCCCCAGCTCTCTAAGGGTATATTATACCCAAAGTTTTTAGCCCATTGTACCATTGCTTCTTTAACTACTTCATCTTCGGTTTTCATTTTGAGAAGATAGCTATGTATCTTTTTTTATGTACTGTTCTTTATCTTCTGTAAATACTTTATCAAAGTCTGTTTCTTTTTTGTAAATCCCTATCTTTTATCTTCTTTAAGTCTCAATCTTACTTGTAATTCCGACCACCAGTCTAGGGAAATACTTTTATCTTCCAGTTCTTTCTTGTTCAGCATCTCGCCTTTGTCATCCAGCAGTTCAAAGTATGGTCTATTCTGATCTTCCCTAAACCATTCTGCTTTTGTCCCTATTTCCAGCGGTTTAATCCATGTTGGTATTTTAGCATAAGTCCACTATCTTATTTGGTCCCATACCCAAAGCAGAGATCTTCTTAAAGCTGTGTTGTTTAAAACTTCTGTAATATTTTGCCTTATCATATATTAAAAATGCACGTAGCCGAATTTGTAGGTCATAAGTCTCTAATTTGATTATCCTTTACTATTTCCCTTCTTCTCAGTCATCTTCTTCTGTATTTGTCTAACATCATACCAAATTCCCAATTAATACCCAACACCTAGTTACAAACATTTTACACTATTCTGAGAAACTGAAAACTGTTTGTACCTTTTGTTCAACGTGTGGCAGTATAAGCATTAAAACATTGAACATAATGATAATTTATCATTATCACGTTTTTTTTTGAGAAAGGAAATGTGGTGGGGGAGGGGAAGGAAAAAGGTTTCTAAAACAGTTCCAATGTTTTTTTCCAAAGAAGACATCATAAAATATTCTGGATGAATTTTCATGGTTGTATCATTGATTTTTCTAGTCAGCATATTCCTGATGTATTAATGCCGAGATCAACAGCCTGGCAGACTTGTGTAATAAACAGCTGTCTTTTCGAGCCAATGCAATGAATAAGCTTGTTAGTTTAATATGCAAGTTGCTAAAGTAAGCAGAGCTTGGTTTGATGTACTGCACTCCTGAATTAATAAGTGCATCCTATAAATATATTAAGCCTAGGTCTTACTGAGGCATTAAACGTCTGCCTGGGTTGTCTTGTTTCAAGTTGTCTTGTTTCAGGGACTCATATAATTAAATGGTTTTCTTTTTCTTTTTCAGAGATTCTTGACCTTTTGTATCTCATGTACCCCAAGGAGAGTTTTGAAGCATGCATAGTCCACTCCCTAATATATATTTTCTTTGCATTCTTTCAGTTATTGTTTTTTGCTATTTTCCTGCTATAGATGTACCATACTGTATTTGCATATAAAGGTTTGGGTCTTAAATGGCAAAATGTAAAAAATATTCACTAATAGAATTTTAAAAATTCAATAACAGAAAGAAATTGAAATATTAAAAGTGTTTATGTCATAGAATTTGAAGGTGATAAATAATTTTAATACAGGTGTGCACCACATAATGACCTTTTAATCAGCAATGGATGTGGGTCTAGCTGTCATTTAAACATGGAGCATCCATGCTCAGCCTGTAAACCAGAGTGCGGAAGAGATTTCTCCATTTCATGGCATTCTGGGGTGCTACACGGCTGCCATTCTGTCAATTTTGGAAACAACAAATGTGCCTGACAATGGGTTTCACAGAACATATCCGTGTTTTAAGCAACCTGTTTCCAGGATTTGTATAGCACTTTCTCGAGTGTGCAAAGGACTTCACATGTAATCTCAACCATGTTCTTACAGCAACCTGTAAGATCAGTAGCATCAGTAATTGAGAGAAAGGCTTGCCTAAACCACGTCTGCTATGGATGTACCATACTATATTTGCAAATAAAGGTCTGGGTCTTAAAGAACCTGCCAATTCGGTGGCACAAAAAATTTGGACAGTGTTTTCTGAACAAAAGCCCCCTGTGCTATGGGGCAGACCACTTTTAAAACTGTGAGGAGCCTTAAGGCCCGATCTTGTCCAATGTTCTAGCTCTGACGCGGCCTCAATGCAGCACCAAGGCAGCAGAACAAAATTCCTTCCCCTTGAGGAGGCCTCTGAGACAGCCCCTTCACTTCAGCATGCAGTGCCTGCCCTGATGGCACAGCGGCGTCTGCTCTGGAAAGTTGGATAGAGCTGGCCTGGCCATAAAAGCAGGAGCTGCTTCAGGTAGCAAGTTGTGGGTTAGTTTTGGGGAGCAGCGCAGTTGCCTGCCCATTATTCTCCTGTTATAGTGCAAAACGGCACCATGCTGCTTTTCCTCCTCTCCCTCCTCCTTTTTTCTATAAGGAAGGGGGAAGCTTTAAAAAATTAGGAGTGATGTTAAAAAAAGGTAGCTGAAAGAGAGGGGTGGTGCTTTAGGCAGCAGAATTCCATGGGTCTCCTGTTCTAAGGGCCTGTAAACTTGTAAGCTCTTGTAAACTTGTGAAGGACCTTGGGCTTTGCCTATCAAGTGCTTTGATTCTTTCTGAAGGAAATAGGTCCCCTGAGCACCTAAGTAGTGATTTCAGATTGTTTTTTCTGTGGTGTCCAGTGATAACTACCAAATTAAGTGCTCATTCAGGCCCCTGGGAAAAGCCAAAGTCACTGTAAGAAGTGCTGTCTCTGAAGAGGGATAGGGCGGGGGGAGAGAAGGAGTGTTGCATCTGTTCTTTCACATCTGCTGTGTCCCAGATGAGCTTTCACATTTGTTTTTCTTGTCATTTATAGCTGCCATTTTTATTTCACTGCAGTACCTATATCCTGCAGTTCAAGAAATAAATTTAACAGAAAAAAATACGTTGACTCAATATACATCCAATGCTGTCTGATGGATTTTATTTTATAATGGGAAACCCAGCAAATCTTTATGATGTTCATCTAGGTCTGATATTATTTATTGCATAAAGCAAATACTAGATAGACAATGGACTGGTATCCTTTTTTAAAAAAATAATGAGGGCATTTAATATGAAAATGCTGCTTGATAATAGGTATTTTATATAAAACCATATTTTTGTTCAGCAAGTAATTCAAGACGTCTGTAGAGTTTGGGGTGAATGTGTTCAGTTCTCAAAACTTGAAGAATCATTTTGATGTGTTGGTGTGCTGTTCGGGTTTCGTCAAAATAAGAGATGAAAAGCATTTGTAGTATTCCCCAAAATACCTCCAACATGACAAAGGTATATCTGGGGCAAGGCATTTCTATATTCTGTATCATAATATACTGATTCAAAAATCATTGTGTATTCAAAAATTCAGTGGTAGTACTCAAAACAACAACAAAACCCCACCCTTTTTTGGGTGCCACATTTTTGTGACAACTCTGGCAAATTTTGTGACAACTATAATCTGTGGGTTGATCTATTCCCTGTTACTCACTTTGCTAGCATGCATTTCACAACTTTTATCTATTATCATAATTTTACAAGGAATCTGGATGTTAATAATACTATTTTATATTATTTGTTTTTTGAGTGCCCAATCCTATCATCAGATTTATGGTAGCAGGACACTGAACCACTATTGTGTATTGGCATCCAGTAGCCTTCAGAGCATGCCACTGGTGGCAGTTTCTGAGCCACTGATGCAGAGAAGTGGTAGCATCAGAGGTCTACTGCTGCAGCCTGCGCCAAAGCAGGTAAGCTAGGATTAAGGGTGGTTTGTTGGCAGGGAGCAATGAGGTATGTAAGGGGTAGTAATGGGGCAGATAGTGTGTCGATTTGGTGACATTCACTCATGTCAGACCTTATTCTCTCTTTAAAAAAAAATCTCCACCCCTTTTCTTTCCTCAAACATATGGCACAAAAATGGCTTGGCGTATGTTCGAGGTGACCCATAGGTGATTGGGCACCCTACCAGGAGGTAAATGACAAATATTTTTACTTGCCTTATTCAGGCTGTCATATTGCGTACCCCACTGTAGCCTGCAATACAGCGTTCATTGGTGCAGCTGCATGCTACAGCGTACTGGGGGAAGGGATTGGGGCTTGAGCGTGCCAGGTGCTTCACATGTTCTATCTTGATAACATCCTTACAATCCTGAAAGTTAAGTAGTAGTGTCCCCATATTGCAGCCGAGAGTGGGGCAGGGTACCTACCTGAGGCAACCCAGGGAGCTCATGGCAGAGGAGATTCAAATTGGCAAGGTTCTGATAGGAACTGTCCAATCAGGAACTGGTTTAGCATAATGGCTATGGTGCTAAGTTGTAATTGAACTGAATTAAAGATGCACACTGAGGCTGCACTCCTAAACACTGTTGGGAGTGAGTCCCACTGAAATAAATGGGATTTCTGAGTAGACATTCATAGGATTGTGCTGTAAGCTGAATTGTGGTTTGGAAATGGTCTCTATTTGGCTTTTGTTCTTTGTTTCTTAAAAACCCTCCTTGGCCTATATCTAATGATCCAACCACTGCACCATACTGACTATGCCAGAGTTCAGAATTGAAGGTGTTTAAGCAAATCAATCCTATATCAACCTGAGATTGCGTGCAAATGCTTTGGTGACATTTTTATCACAGTGCTGGCCTGTACTGGAGAGATTTAGCTTCAATTCTGGCCCTGTTTGCCCATAGTCGGTAACCATGAGAATGTGCAGACATAAACTTTGGACTTCTGTTTCATCTTTCCCCTCTCTTTGTTCATGAGGGAAAAGGGTAAGAAATGGGGGAAATGTGTAAGCCTGACAATTGTGCCTGATTGTCCTCATGAGAAAAGTGTTGTCTAAACTAAACCACTGTCTCTTTCTAAGCCATAGCAAAAGGTTCTTGTATAAAAGTACACAATCCTGAATTGTTAGAATGAGTGAAATACAAATGAGAAATGTATGTAGAACAAAATGTACAATTTTGTAAGTAAGTGGTTCTCGAACCTTTTAGCACCAGGATCCACTTTTTAGATGGACAATCTGTCTGAGACTCACCAGGAGTGATGTCATGGCTGGAAGTACTGTCATTGTGATGCCAGAACCTGCTGCGTTCCTGAGAAAGCAGCAATAAGTTGGGTTATTTCTTAGCCATTTTCCAACAACAAAGTACATCAGAAAAAAGCCTATTTATAACCTTGACACAAACAAAATAACCACATAGCCCTCCCCCTTTCCAGCATGCCATCTTCCAATATTTTCAATATGGCTGCCCTAGGTGCTTTGCAACCCACCTGAAATTGGTTTGCGACCCACTGGTGGGTCCCAATTCACAGTTTGGGAGCCACTGGTGTAAGTCAATGCATGCTCTTCTGGCTGGTTTTCATTAAGATGCCTTCACACTAGTCTCCTCAAAAGTTCTGAATCATCTAAATTGATTAACAAGAATATAAATAGTAATTTCTTCTACAGTTAATGAAGCTTGAAAAGTGGAAGAATATTTTATAATGGCTTGGAGCTACAAAACCAGCATCTAGTTAAATTATAACTTCAAAAAGGATGACTGTTCTAAACTAGGTTTTTTTTTTAATAGTTTGCAGGCTTCAAGAGTAAATATTTTATTTCTTCAGTGGCAAAATAGTTAGCAATACATGTATCTGGGCGGCATTTTGGTATTGTATTTTTGTTTGTCTTGGAAATGCAACTTCTTGTTTCTAAACTAAGTCAGAAATAACTGTGGAATATGAAGCGTGAAGTGTGGGGGATATATAGATTGTGCAGTTCTGATGAAAAGAGAAGTACAGTATTAGAGAATTGTGTTTTGTTAAGACATAGCGCATGATCCTATGGTCGGCGGCCCTAGGAGTGGTACCAAAATGGCAATCGCTGCTTCCCAAGGCCACCACTGGGGTCTCCTCAGGGAAAGGGAGCATTACCTCCCTTACCCCGAGTAAAGCTACTACAGTGCAAATGGATCTTCTTGGTGCTGTGCCTGCTCCAGAACAGGCGCAGAGTCGAGGAGACCCATGTCGGGCCTCCCGGCCTCTGCAGGGAGGGGGTAGGACCTTAAGGTAGAGGTTGCTGCAGTCCCTGCCCCATGCAGGCCTGATCCTCTCCTTCCTCCACCCTCCCTCTGTCCAACCCCCCCCCCGAACAGACTCATTGATGGCCAGTGATGCTGGAGTGCTGCCAGAGGGAGTGTCCACGCTGAGGCGCTGTGCCAACTGGCGCAGCACCAACACCAGCGTTCCCTCCTTGCCGGGTGCTGAAAACATGCTTTATGCCATGTTTATTGCACCCGGAAACGGCGCTGGGCCAGTCTCAGATTATGTTTGCGTAGGATTTCTACTCTTAAATCCCAGGCCACTTCAAAAGTGTGTGTAAATTTAGGGCCTAACCCTATCCAACCTTCCAAGGCCAATATGGCTGCAATGCAGTCCCAAAGTAAGAGGACAAGTGTTTCATTTCCCTGAGGAGGCCTCCGTGTTTGCCCCCACCCCCACCACAGGAGGTAGCACATGCGGATTTCGTTGGATAGGACTGGGCCCGTGGGGGCAATACCAACCATCCCTTTCAGCCAGTGCAAGCCGCTTGCGTTGTTGTGAACGTACCATTAAGGACATCTACACCAGCGCTTCAGACGCAGGGCCAATGCAAGCAGCTGCGTTGACCGTTCCATACTGGAATACACCCACTAGTAAGCTGCTCCTGCGCCAGCTGACTTCGGCTGCCGCAGGGGCTATTCTTACCCCTTGAAGGCTCCAGCCTGATCCCAACCTGCACTGGATACAGTGCAGGCCAGTTGGCCTGCCTGTTCCAGCGCAGGTTGGGATTGCCCCCTTAGTTATTTTAAGTAAAATACCATGCATGGTTCTGGGGAAGAGGAAAATGTTCAAAGCATTACCAGATAGTTAAAAGTAAGTATTGGTAATGGAAATTGATTGCCTTTCACTAAACAGTTTTTCTTGTCTAATTTAGAAATAAGCTACTTTAAGGAACTTGTTAAACAGAAGCATTGCATCTTTCCCAGAGCCTTTTGCTTGATTAATTATTTGGAATAGCCCTTTTAAAGGGCTTTGTGATTATAGATGGCACCTTATCTTTGCCTTTTTGTATATTCTTATGAACTGAAGGTAATACTGCATTCCAAAATGTTCCTTTTTTACTTACTTAGATACTTAAAATTTGATGGCTTGGGTTCCAAGCATTAATGAATGGAAGGAGTGTAAATGACGATCTGTTTCTGTGAATGAGATTTGATGTGCTTAAGCTTAAAGTGATGCACATTTATTGTATAAAATCAAGTCATACCTTGCCAGAGACATGTCTTGGCACTCAGAACAAAATGTCAGCTGCAATGACTGTACTCCTTTTGCATTGTCAGCTGAATAAGTCATTCTGTCTTTGCGTGTTAGGAATTGAGTCCTGTGGTTTCTAAACCAGGGCTCGCCAGACTATGGCCTGCAAGTGGGATCCAGTGTTTGGCAGAAGCCCTCTCCTCCGTGAGCCGCGCTTACCGTTCTGCTGTGCTGCCACTTCTATTCCCCGCCCCCATCAGTGCATAGGGATGGACTGGGCAGTTGCATCTGCTCAGAATCCTGCTGGGAAGGGGGGAAGCAGAAGCAGCAGTGTGGCAGGATGATAAACTCTGCTTGGGATGGGAGGGTTTTTTCATTGTGCAGCGGTCTCCAGTTTGGAGACTGCTATTCTAAGCTAAATATATTTGAGCCTACCCATAGATTGCTTTTGTTTAACACATTATTGTGGTGTGTTCCATTTATATTTCAGTTTATTGTGTAGGATTATAAACTCATAATGGTTAAGTATTGTTGAAGGGGATTAAGAGATACCCACAAAGAGACTGTGGAGGACGGTGGATTATTCAAGCAGAGGCTTGACAGGTACTTGCTGAAGAATGCTCTAGGAAGATTTCTTGCTACAGGCTGGGGGTTGGACTAGATGACTTTGTAGATCCCTTCCAAGTCTATGATTCTATGCAATTTTAACTTCAGTCTTGGTATACTTGCTAACTTGCGTTTTCTAATCACAAAAAAGTAAAATTGTAGATAACTCTTGTAAGTAGAACAGGCTAACTTTTGGCAAGTAGTGCTTTTGTTTAATTGAGAGTTTGAAATATTTTGACTGCCAAGATGGTCCTAGTTAAGTTCAAGTTTTCCTTCTTGAATTAAAAGAATTTGCAAGCACATTGCTGCAGAAAAAATCCATGGCTGTCCATATTTTTGCTGCAGAAGCCTGCAAATTCTCCATTCCCCCTGTTGCCTAGTCAACATCTGCATGAAAGCTGGAAAGTAGCAAGGATCCAGAATGTTTGGACAGGGGCAGCTGTGCAATGGCATTCAGTGTGCTAGTTCCTTAATTGGCAATGATAATGAAGGCGCCACTCAGCCTACTCATACTCAAATCTGCATTGGCATATTTTAAAGTAGTCCTCAATAGTGGGGAATTCTGTTTAAAAAACACATGCACACAAACATGGCACTAGGTTTTTGACATGGCTTTTGTATTCATGCGGCAGTGCAAATATTTTCAACAATATTTATTGTGGTATTAGTTTAAATGTTTTAGTTTAAATGTACCTTGTTCAGTCTTTCCCACTCTATTCCTTCAACTGTGAAATTGTGTGGCTATTTATTGTGCTCTTGGTTTACTACCTATGTTTAAAACTTCTTGTCATCTGTTGGTATACAAGTATACGTGTCTGTATGTGTGTATGATTTCAGTAACACCTAGAAGCTTAAATAAAAAGCAGTGGAAAGATGCTGCAGTAATAAAATGAAGTTCTAATTTGTGTTGTGTGTTCTTAAAATACTGGACTCCCTTTTCATATATGCAAGGTGGATTGATCTTTATATACACTCATAGGTTTATATGCAGTAGGACCCAGAATGATAAGGTATAGCATGGGAGAAAAAGAGAGGGAATTGAACTATTTCCCCGTCCGTCTGTTTCTCCCGGTGACAACCAGAGCTTGGACTACTCAGAATTTCAAAATCTTATGTAATCGGTGTTGAGTGTTTACATCTGCTCATTAGTTTTCTATTTGGATTGTGCCTTGATTCAGTTTAGATCCAATCCATATGATGGCCCTCTCCTCTGCAGAGTTCATAGCAATTAGCTTGCTAATAATATTAATTGCAGTTGTGAATTGATCACACTGTACATTTTTACACTTTATGATTTTGTGTTTTTAGAACACTGTACAATGTTTTAAGTGCTACATTGTAGGAATGCATTTTGTATTTTAAAAATGATAATGTGTGTAGGTCGTTGTCACTCACCCCCTTATTCCACCTCCTCCTGGGAGAGGGAGTTCAACATTATTGGGGCTGCGAAAGGACATGTAGTGATTCTTTCTTTCTCATAAGAACTATGCTTGCCATAAAAGTTCTGCTCAATAATTGGGTATATTCTCCTGTTTAACACAGTTCTCTGCAAAAGGGAAATGGGCCCAAATACCATTTTGACCATATACCTTTGTGACCCCCTTCCAATGCCCTCCTGAGTCAATCAGGCCTGCTCAGTTGCAGCTCTTCACACTGAATTTCTCTTTTGGGGGGTGGCATCTGGAAGAGCCTGGCCACTCTAAATGGAGGACTGAGTGGGGTGCATGGAGTTAGGGGATAGGCTGTGACTCTGTAGCTCCCACCCATAGACCAGCTGTAGCTGAGCTGGAATGGTCTCATCCCCCCCGCACACACACACCTGAGCCCTGTTATCTTAATCTCAGCTGCAGTGTCCTCTTGGCTTTTGCTGCTGTCATGACTGCCTTCAGCTGGCTTCCCCCTACTCCAGTGGCATCATTCCCTGCGGCTCTTTCTTAACCCACATCGTTCTCTTGCTTCTGCTCATTCTATGCATCCTACTTACTGCGTCTGTCCTCTCTACCTTCAGGCCTGTTGTGTTCTTCCTTACCATCTCTGTCTTGCGCCTCCCAGGGTCCATAAGCCCAAGTTATCAGTCATGTCTCAAGTCAGCAACCCCATGGCTCAACTCGTCTTTAAAGTTGAGTCACTAGTCATTTCGAGAAACAGGTCTCATGCAGCCAAAAATTTAAAAAACCGCTTTCGCTTTCCTCCTCCCCTCAACCCTCACCTCCTGGAAACAACCATCCTTCTGCATGTCGTCTTCCTGATCACTCATGAGGTGTTTCAGCATGATGTGGAAGTGGCAAAATAAAAAATAATAAAAATGCAAGCACGCACAAACACGAGATAGAAACTCAAGATAAGGACTCGAGTAATTTCAGTTTTAGAGTCAATTGGCCCCGAGTAGCAAATCAAGTCAGAGGCAGTGACATCCACAACTCAACACAAGTTGAATGCCCATGAGTTGAGTGCCCATCCCTAATGACTCCTCTTGTTCTCTCCATCTCTCTTGCCCTCATTGTATCTTTTGCATCCTGTCCCAACTCTCTTTCTCTCTCCTTCCTCTCACTTTCCCATGTCCTCATCTCCTTCTGTCTGTCTGTCTGTCTGTCTGTCTGTCTGTCTGTCTGTCTGTCT
>JAJKFI010000001.1:28298838-28311597 GCA_029204185.1 Lerista edwardsae | reverse complement strand
TCTCTCTCTCTCTCTCTCTCTCTCTCTCTCTCTCTCTCTCTCTCTCTTATGCCTCTTCCCCTGTGGGAGCTGGCCAGGCCTGTCTGCTGCAACTTCCAAACATTTGTGCTCAGTGCTGACATCAACCCAGCCTGGAGCCGAGCAGCAGCCTAGCACCTCAAGCCATGACGGGCTGTGGCAGTGGTGGAAAGCATATGACCACAGTCATAATTCTGTATTAATTTAAATCCATCAAATAATATTCAAGAGTATTAAACAGGGTAACTAAGTCAGACTCTTCCACTGGTGGAAGGAAACTGGATGTTTCCCTTGATCCATATAAACAAATTGCAGAATTGGGTCCCTAAAGAGCAGAATCTTTTTAAGTCTAAATACCTTTGACAGTTCAGATGTGCACTGATGGTATAATTTATGCCATGAGATGGGAAGTTAAACTGTATTCTTACTTTCCTGGTAAATAATTGATTTGTTGATGCTCGAGTCTAGATCAATTACGCGGCTGTTTTAATTTCAGAGGAATCCGGCTTGGTTAGCTATTTGGTTGACCCCTGGACCATCTTGCATTCCCACGATTCTATTAATCATAAAAGTGTAGACTTGTGGTAATATTGAAGACGCTGAAAATTATTCTCTGACATTTAGCCTTGCAAGAGATAGTGTTTCTTTATAAATTGTATTTATAAAGAGATTTTGAAGCTCATATAGAGGAGTTCCTGACCTGAATTGCTAAGCCAAAGCAGAGCTTTTCAGTTCTTCTTGTTAATGTTCAGTAGTAAATCATTGTCAGTCTTGCATCATGACTTGTCCTTGCGTAGAAGTGTCAAGTGGCATATCACAATCACAAGACTTGTAATTTGGGGACCTGTTGGACTGTACTACATCAAATGTACTGAAATCATTTGTTTGAAATGATCTAACATCAGATTTTCCACATGTATTGAAATATTACATCAGGACTAGTCCAAGACATGTTGGCTCAATGGAACAACAAATTGTGCCAACCATTTGTGAGACATTCCTCATAACCCCTGTCCACAGAACCAAAGACATTTTTTCCCCAAATAGAATTCTTCCTTTCATTTACTCTATTGCCTAATTTAGCCAAATTTCTGTTTGAGCTTCTTCTACTTTTCTGTTTGAGCTTCTTCATATGTTCCAAAGAAGCCACGAGAAAGTGTGAGTGGCTTGTATTACCACTTCCCATTCTTCCAGATCTTGTCCAATGAGGAGAAATGAAGTAACCCTTGATGAGGGAACAAGATACAGGAGCAGCACAAATCTTTTTGCTTTAGACCAGTGTCAGAAGCATTGGCGTGGAAGTGCAAATCACTTGTGTTTCACCTGTCACAACTGTCTTCTGTCTGAAATGGCGGGGAGGGTTTTTTCTTCATTTCCACTGTTGTTTAGGTCTTGTGCCAAATTCAAAGGGCTAGCCCTTGAAATACTTGTATGCAATTTCAGCCTGCAAAAATGATGTACTACTCTCCAAGTATTGTCTAAATTATTTAGAAGACGTTATTGCTAATTGAGTTTTTCTACAACATTTATTTGTAATTCATAATTACAAAATAGGAAAGTGTTGTTTATATGACTGTATTTTTGCCTTTAGCAAGTTGCATGAGATCAAAGAAGTGGAAATGAGAGATGATTTCTGTGATTGAAACTGAAAAAAAAAAACCTTAGGCAGTACGTAATTATCCAAATTGCAGGTTGGCCAAGACAATAAGTCAACTCCTCACCCTGGAGACTAAAGAACATTTTATTATGGCTAGCCACACACAAAGATTTAACAAGCTGTAGATAAACAAGCTTTTACAATGTTGAAAATAAATGCAACACGATTTACGTACATAACCGTAAATGATATTTACTGACAGTGCAATTTAGCACTTTATTACTAAGCAGTGTTTTCTACTTCCTGATTGCATTAGCTCTTCAACAGCTTGTATATCATTTTAGTAACTCATCTGTTCTTTTCAATATGTGAGCCTAGTCATCCAACTTTCTGGTGCTGATGCAGCTGTGCCAATGGGGCATATGTTGCACCCTGCTGTGGGGGAACAAAGTCACAGAATCCTTTGTCTCAGGGCGCAATCCTGAAACGAGTTAGGCCGGTACAAGGGACACAGTAAAGTACGTTTGGACCGCTCTCGGAGTCAGAGAGGCCAGCACACAGCCGTGAGCCATCCTCCCTGATACCGAGAGTAGTCCAAACACGCTTTATGGTGGCCCTTGTGCTGGCCAAACTTTGCTGACTTGGCTTATGCCGGCCTAACTCCAGTTTAGGATTGCACTCTCAATCATGTCCCCTCTCAGGCGCCTTTTTTCTATCCTGAAGAGTCCCCATCACTCCAGCCTTTCCTCATAAGGGAGATGCCCCGGCCCAGTAATCATTTTGGTTGCTCTCTTCTGCACCATTTCTGGTTACTCTATGTCCTTTTTGAGATGTGATGACCAGAACTGTACTTAGTCAGCGCTAAAACACGTCGGCGCTCTGTGTTTTGCATTGACGCAACACTGTTGCATCGACACAAATGGGCACCTGGGATTGTGCCTTTAATGTTCCCAATATTTTGATAGATGTCTTCTGCAATGGTGTTGCATCTCAGAGATAGAGTAGCAAATTTGATTATCCCTCTCTGCCAAATAAAATGAAGGATTCTACTGTGATGTTCGCAAAAACGACGTCATAAAGCGATGCATATATACAAGGCTGGGATATTGGGTTTTCATTAGCATATGCAAATATCACTTTGCCAGATATATCTTTTCAGGAAGGTGAGTGTGAAAGAGAAAATACTGCTGGAGAAGAGATTAAAACAGCCCCATGAGACAAATGATATGGACATATAGCAATACTTGTACTTCCATCCACTTGACTTTTATCGCTTTATGTTTTCAGTCCTTTTAAATTATAACCACTTTTCAATTTTTGTACGCGTGCTTTCCTCTTACATTCCATTTCATCCAAACTTCCACAGCATTTGTCAATGGTCTTATGGTTATTTTTCTACTATTTCTGTTTTATTTAGATTTCATTCACATTCACATGTGCTATACAGTTAGTCACATTTTTCACCAGCCAAAATAAATGTGCAAACTAAATAATGCTATTCTCTGACATTTCATCCATTTGTTACTTTCATCCATACTCTGGTCCCTAACCAGATAATAGTGCAAGGTATTGATGTATATCAAAGATGTTTATTTTATACCCAGATAGCTGGCAAACAACACAAGCAAACCAATAAAATGTTCCATTATCAAATTTCCTGTTGTGATACAGGAAATGCGGCTATAGTACAGAACGCAGCTGCTCGGGTGGTTGCTGGGCCACATCGGCCATTGCTTTAGCAACTACACTGGCTGACGGTTCCGTTCTGGGCCCGATTCAAAGTGCTTGTTTTGACTTTTAAAGCCCTTTACGGCTCAGGTATTTGAGGGACCGCCTCCTTCCATACAATCCTGCCCGTACTCTTAGATCATCGGGGGGGGGGGGCTTTTGACTGTGCCGCCACCAGGACAGGTGAGAGGGATGGTGGCCAGGAATAGGGCCTTCTCGGTGGTGGCCCTTTGGAATACCCTCCCCTTAGAACTAAGAACTGCTCCCTCTTTGGTAATATTTCGGCAGGGGCTGAAGACCTTTTTATTTCAACAAGCTTTTAATTGTTGACAGGCTGGTTTTTAGACTCTTTATATTTTAGGATCCACGGGGCTTGTTTTAAATTTTAATTATTTTAATGTTGTTTTTAATTATTGTTTTTAATTGTAAATTGTGATTTTATTGTTTGTAAGCCGCTTTGGGTGCCCATGGGGCAGAAAGGCGGGATATAAATTAAATAATTAAATAAATAAATAAATAATAAAAGCAAATCATTTTCTTCTTTCGGGTTAATTCAGAATGAGTGTTCAATTCTAAAGTGTAATTTGATTGTATGTAGATGACTTTCTATAAATCTGTATCCTTTTTAACTGGTGAAATCGCATTCATTAATTAAATACAAGAAATACATTTAAAATTGAAATGACAAAGACAATTGTAAAGTGGGAACTTGATTATTTGAATAACTTAACTGACAGTAAATATTTCAGAAACAGTTATGGGTTTCTGCCATTTGAAGTAAAGAGGTTAACAAATTAGTTTTGGCGTTTCATTGCAAACAGTGAATTGAAAATCAGAGTTTGGGTAATTGTATAGCTTATCTTTTTTCAGGTTTAATGGCTTAGAACACTGTAGAATCAAATTCTTATTAATCCAGTTGAAGTGCCAGGTTTATGTAAAGGAAGAGCAATTTTATTTAATCATTTGCAGTTGAAAAACTGTGAGTGATTCAAATGTTGGACATTAACAATAAATAAAATTCCATTTCTGTTAGCTAACTGTTGCATCAAGTTTTAAAATGATAAAATAATGGGGTTTCATTGAACAGAAACTATCAGTGCCAAGTTTGAATGGAAGCAGCTTTAGTCCAAGCCACTGAAAGTGAAACTCAAATTCTGACCTTGTTAGGTACACACCACCACCTCCTCAACACCTGCCACCTTATCTTCAGAACTGGCCAGGCAGGGAGGATCTTGAGAGTTCCACTCCTAGATCCTTCCCACCTGGCCAGTGCAGTTGGTGGGGGAGGAAGGTGCAATCCTCTTCATGAAGAGCAATTGGAATCAGTTGCCAGTTGGGATCAATTGGAATCACGGCCGCCTTCTTTTTAAACACCAACACCACATTCTTTCACAGCACGGCTAGAGGAGACCCTTCAGCCCCCCCCCTTTTTTTTTGTGCTTGCTCTACAAGGCGAATGAACAAGAAAAGGAAGTGATAATGGCGAAGTGGATCAGGGGATCAAACTCCCCTCGTAGGACTTTGGGAACCACTAATATAACAGATTTTCACACAATGAAAGTACAAGTACACAAGTACAATAAAAGTCAATGAGTCTGGGACCAACCATAGTCTTGCCATTTGTCTGTCTGTCTGTCTGTCTGTCTGTCTGTCTCTCTCTCTCTCTCTCTCTCTCTCTGTGTGTGTGTGTGTGTGTGTGTGTGTGTGTGTGTGTGTGTGTGTGTGTGTGAGAGAGAGAGAGAGAGAGAGAGAGAGTTGCAGGAAGAGTATATTCTGTCTGGTATAGCTACATGGTTGATTTTGTTAGCTCTATTGCATGGAATGAAATGGAAACCAAGCACAAAAATTTGTCACAGTGGAATAATATACAGTAGGTATGTTGTTCTTCATATAATACAGACCAAAGGGAATCTTAGATGTGCATTCAAATGTTCCCTTATTCAGAGGAAAGCTCTGGGACTCCCCCCTGTCCCGCAAGATACAGATCAAATTGTTGGCATGGCTTCTAATCACTGCTAACTAGGCAAGAGTCACTTTTTCAAGTGGTATTCTTGTATTTAACAGGGGGTTAATAATTGTCCCTATTCACCCTTGTACAGTGTCTTTTCTAGTGGCTGTTGCTTGTGGTGTTCTGCATTTTTTAAAATTGTGAGTCCTTTTGGGACAGGGAGCCATTTAACATTTATTATTATTATTTTATTTTATTTATTAGCCTGTAAAGTGCTTTGTGAACATGTTGAAAACAATGATTTATTAAGAACATAAGATCATAAGAAGAGCCCTGCTGGATCAGGCCAAAGGCCCATCCAGTCCAGCTTCCTGTATCTCACAGCGGCCCACCAGGTGCCCCAGGGAGGCGTGAGACAACAAGATGCTTGCATCCTGTTGCCACTCCCTTGCACCTGGTACTCTACTACTAATAGAAAGAGGTTGCACAATCCATCATTGCCTATAGCCCACGATGGACTTTTCTTCCAGAAATCCGTCCAATCCCCTCTTAAAGGCATCTAGACCAGATGCCATCACCACCTCCTGTGGCAAAGAGTTCCACAGATTAACTACCTGCTGGGTAAAAAAGTACTTCCTTTTATCTGTTTTAACTCTCCCAACTCTCAGTTTTAGCGGATGCCCCCTGGTTCTGGTGTTTTGAGAGAGGGAAAAGAACATCCCTCTATCAACTCTATCCCTTCTGTGCATTATTTTGTATGTCTCAATCATGTCCCCTCTCAGGCGTCTTTTTTCTAGACTGAAGAGCCCCAAACGCTGCAGTCTTTCTTCATAAGGGAGGTGCCCTAGCCCCATAATCATTTTTGTCGCTCTCTTCTGCACCTTTTCCAACTCCACTATGTCCTTTTTGAGGTGCGGCGACCAGAACTGTACACAATATTCCAGGTGCAGCCTTAACATTGATTTGTACAATGGCATGATAATATTGGCTGTTTTATTCTCAACCCCTTTTTTAATTACCCCAAGCATGGAATTGGCCTTCTTAATTGCTGCCGCACACTGGGTCGATACCTTCATTGAATTGTCCACCAGCACCCCAAGATCTCTCTCCTGAGCTGTCACAGACAGCTCAGAATACATTAGCCTATAGGTGAAGTTTTGGTTTTTTGCCCCAATGTGCATCACTTTACACTTGTCTATGTTGAAACGCATCTGCCATTTGGCTGCCCATTCCCCCAACTTGGAGAGATCCTTCTGGAGCTCTTCACAATCCTTTCTGGTCTTCACCACCCGGAAAAGTTTTGTGTCATCTGCAAACTTGGCCACCTCGCTGCTTATCCCTGTCTCCAGGTCATTTATGAATAAATTGAAAAGCACGGGCCACAAGACAGATCCCCGGGGCACTCCACTTTTCACCTCTCTCCATTGTGAAAATTGCCCATTGACCCCCACTCTCCGTTTCCTGGCCCTCAACCAATTCTGGATCCATAAGAGGACCTGCCCTCTTATTCCCTGACTGTGAAGTTTCTTCAGCAGCCTTTGGTGGGGGACTGTGTCAAATGCCTTCTGAAAATCCAGGGATATGATATCCACAGGTTCACCCACATCCACGTGCCTGTTGACCTTTTCAAAGAATTCCAAAAGGTTTGTGAGGCAAGACTTACCCTTACAGAAGCCATGCTGACTTTCCTTTAGCAGTACTTGTTCCTCTACGTGTTTTAGGATTTAGCTTTGATGAGGCTTTCCACCATCTTACCCGGAACAGACGTTAGGCTGACTGGCCTGTAATTTCCAGGGTCCCTGCTTCTCCCTTTTTTAAAGATTGGCGTGACATTGGCTATCCTCCAATCCTCTGGTTGATTGATTGATTGATTGATTGATTGATTGATTGATTGATTGACAGTGACATTGGCAGTGATGGTGGTGGTGCTGTTCTATGGGGGGGGGGGAAAGAAAGAGCTGTAACTCAGTGGTATGCATGCTTTTCATGCAGAAATTCCAGGTTAGAAATTCCTAGCATATCTAAATAGGACTATTACCTAGAACACTCAGGAACCTCTACCAGTCAGTGAAGGTAATACTGGCCTGGATTGACCAAGGCTGTGATAGTATAATATAAGTCAGCAACCTGTGCTGAGGAAGCTTATTCAATATTTTTGAAGAGAAAATGGGAAAGCTGACAGTGTGATGCAACTTGATATATGGTGGTAGCAAAATCATAGGCATTTCTGGAAGCAAGCCCCATGGTATTCAAAAAGCTAGCTTCCAAGCAAATGCAGGATTGCAATCTTGATGTTTCAGCAGATCCCTCCAGAACATGAATTGTATATTAAAAAATAAAATGCATGTGACAACATTTAAAACACATTTTGAGGTTAAATTTTGTCTTGATTAGTAGTTTTCCTTCTGAAAATTACACAGAAGATTTGGACTAGTTAGGGGAAGGTTGATAAATATAAAGAGTAAAAAGAAACCAGAATCCTGAGACGTTGTGCAGAGCTGTAGTTGACTACTTTCATCTGTACATTAGTTTTCTTACTTGGCTTTTTTCCTGAATCCAGTTTCCTTCTCCTGTCCTCCCTTATCCTGCTGGTGGGAGGGTGTGCATCTGTTGTTCCACCTCAGGCAAAAAGTCTTTGGTCCTTAGATTTAAGCCAAAAAGCCTCTGATTAGCTTCTGTGAGTAACCAAGGTTATGCTTTCCCTTTCACACAACAAAAATAATTGGTTAGCTAGGCTGTTTTCTTCTTTTGATTTCTTATTTATTTAATACAGATGGTGAGAACAGGCCATTTGTTCTGTAACTCATTAGTTTGGCAAATGCCCATTTTTCCACTACTGTTGAAGCAACAGATGAGAATTGCTTAGAACAAATGTTTGCTTTTTTAAAAAACATGATTTGAAGCTCAACCCATCTTTATTAACCTTTGTAGGAAACTGCAGTACAACCATTGAAGAAAACTGTGGGGGCGGCACATAAAGAGCCTGACGCACGCCCCTACTTTTTTTTTCAATTGATGACTTCACAGCACTAAAATGGCTTTGTAGTCTTGAGTATATCTTTATAGGACTTTTCAAGAGTGTATTACCATAAGTGTAAAATGTACTTCTTGTACACCAAACATTGATGAAGCAATAAATTGCTAAAAGATAGTGCACATATGCTTAAGTGCAAAATATCAGGGGCTAAATTCTAACTAGCTCATCCATTCTTTTAATAAACACTCAAGCTCTGTAGACCTTATATCACAGTCAAGTTCTCTAATGTACTGTATAGACCCCAGTTCATTCTCTAGAACACTGGTTCCCAAATACAGTTTTAATTGTTCCAAATCTTTGCATGTCGGACGAATGTCTCTGTGTCTCTTTCAGTTCCATATGCCACAATCGAAGTTTGGAAAGCATGTTCACTCAACTTTTTATTATTTTTATAGCATTAAAAATATCAGACCCTGCCAGGTTTTTCTTTGAATTTTCCAATAAACGTTTTTCATGTAATGGAATTCAAGAATTATCAATGACGACACAAGTCACGAGGCAGATTTTTTCTTGTTTTGGATCTGTTGTAAATCAAGAGTTATTTTACAAGTGATCTAAAACAAGAAAAAATGTGCCTGAAAAATCAAGAATGAAAAAGGATAATCCAAGTAGAAACACATTGTTCAGCGCTCTCCAGCAATTGGTATTCAGAGGATATATTGCCTCTGAACATGGAGGTTTCAGATAATCACCATAACTAATAGCCAGTGGTGGTCTCATAAATTGGTTCAGTCCCATTTAAAACCTTCTAAGCAAGTAGCCGCTATCACATGTCATGGCAACAAATGTCATCAACAATTTATGCGTGTTTGAAATATATTCTCCTTACTGCCTAGACAGCTACTTTCAACCAGTGTGCCATTGCACATTGGTGTGCCATGAATGGTCCACAACTGTGTCTCAGGAGTTTGGGGGAGGGTCATTTATTGGTAGGGCCAGTGGGCGGTATGAGCTCCTTGCCAGCAGTACAGGTTGCTTTGTAAATTGTCAAAAACTGATGGTGTTCCTTGACAACTATTATTATTATTATTATTATTATTATTATTATTATTATTATTCAATTTCTATCCCTCCTTTCTGCCCGAGGGCACACAAGGCGGCTTACAATATTAAAAGGCAGTACAGCAAACCACAATATGTACAATTAAAACAATATTAGACAATATTAAAAACAATTAAAATTAAAAAAAAAGCAAGCCCTGTGGATCCCAAAATTTAAAAAGATAGAATGTAAAAAATGCCAGCCTGCCTGTCAACAGTTAAAGGCTTGTTTGAATAAAAAAATCTTCAGCCCCCGCCGGAATGTTGCCAAAGAGGGAGCAGTTCTTAATTCTAAGGGGAGGGCATTCCAGAGTCGGGGGGCCACCACTGAGAAGGCCCTACTCCTGGCCGCCATCCCCCTCACCTCTCCTGGTGGCGGCACAGTCAGATGACCTAAGAGTACGGGTAGGAACTCTCCTTCTCTTTGTGCCATGAGAGGGGGGGGGAGAAAAACTTTTCTCTATTTGTTTTCTCCACATCTTGATGAAATAGCTACAGCCTTTGTGAAGGACACTAGTCACTGGGGCAAATACAGCATTGGATGAAGCTGGATGGATTATCCTTTCCCTGTAATATCAGGTTTATTCAGATGGTTTAACTGCCACTTGAGAAACGTTCGGAATACATGAAAGAAGCTGGCTTATAATCATAAACAAGCTCTGGTCACAGCAGACATTATTTTACAGGCAGATATAATCTGTTTACATGCCGAACCAGATTCTTCTGGTATGCTTATGGAGAGAGATACTTTAAACTAGTTTGTCATTTCATGATGGTTGTGTTCCAGGGTACTATTTGTCCACAAGATTTTAAATGTAAGCTATGTATTCTTTGGGGTCACACACAGCTCTGCGTGTGGGGGTGTCCCAAAGAAGCTGAATCCATGAGCATGACATTGATGCATGCCCAATGGTACATCAAAGTGTTTCTGCTATCTCTATCAGCATTACATTGATTTTGGTGGGCTATGCATTTGAATATGTAACAGCATTCCTATTCTGGTGAGTCACCCATAAATACCTTTTTAAATACAAGGAGGCTTGTAGAGGGCATATATAGTGCAGAGTATAAATCATACTTCTCTACTTTTGGAATATAGATAAGAGTTTGGGAGTTCAACCCTGACCAGGAGTTAGAGAAAGTTTGGTTGCAACACACTACAAAACATTCTTTAACCAAAGAATAAGTGGATTAAGCAGCTTCAATGTTAGCTATATTTTTGTTTAAATCTGTGCTATAGTAAAAATAAAACCAAGTTGTTTTTATTTGTTACAGTCTATTTTTTGAATATCTGCACACACCTAAGGAGATGAGTTCTTTTTTCCAAAATGTACCCTTTAATTAGAAATAGTATGATATTGTTTCCATGGCAGTTTTTCCATTTTTTTAAAAAATCAATCACTTAAAAACTTCAAAGGACTTTAAATTATTGCTTACATTTTCCTTATAACCTGGTATGGATGTTAATTTTTATCCTTCCATGTAAGCAGTTGTGTAGAAATTAATGGGATTGTTGATCGTTTGAAGGGAGTCCTGATTAGTTACAATTGCTCTGAATTTTATTATTGATGATTTGAATTTATTATATAACATTGTGAGGGGTGGGGTTATTTTAAATAGTACAGAGTAAGCTGTATAGCTAGTTAATCTTTCATTTCCATGCAAATGTCTTTCAGAATTAATTAGGTCTGGATTTTGCATCTTTTTCTCTTAATTGCTCTAATAAGAGATATAGGAGACAGTGTGTGCTTTTTGAGCATCCTTAGGGACACACATGTTTGAAGAATGTCTTGTATAAACTGGGTTCTTTTGCAGTCACAGCTCCCATCAGAAGGAGCTTTTTTTTTTCTCTTTCTGCAATCATCGGAATTGACCTAAGAAACTGACTGGCTGGCTATAGCTGTGGAGAACCTGATTGATAGGAGACAATGTCATGTTCACTGTCATGGTTGTACTTACCATGGTCAATTTTTGTCTCCATATGAACTCTCCTTCTGACACAGTTGGGGCAGACAGTAATTATTATTTTTTACACTGCAATTCTCTTTTTAGATCAAGTGTTACCCCTCTTCACCAATCAAGTGACCTGAGCCACATCTGTCCCAAGCTGGTGCCAATTGCAGGCCCCCAAAATGATAGCGCATACTCAAACAAGCACCCTCACCGGCGTCATTCATCTGCAAACTTCCAAGCTGTCTTATATTGGAGACTGGCTTTTAGTAGTTTATATTAACTTGCATTCTGTTCTGCTGCTATCATGATTTCTATGATTTGGAATTTTATTACATACTAGCTTTTTGTTACCCGGTGTTGCCCGGGTGTTTATATCTCCCATCCCTGAGCCATCCCTGACCCATCTCCCAATTGTGGCAGTTTTCAACCATTTTCACCTGGGGCCCCCGCGCACTCCCCCCCTGGGGGCGCTAGGGAGGCCTGACCCCCAGAGTGTCTGTTGCCAGGCTGGAAGGCACGCGCATGGCGAGTTTGGTGCACATCGGTTCAGGCGTTCCAGGATGGCATGGCAGATATAGTGTCTTGCACTCCTTCCCGCACCCCATGCCGAGGGGGGCCGAACCCGGACTCCGACGGTGTGAGGAGCATCGCCGGTCGCTCCAGCAACCCCGGAAACGATGGATGCGACGCCGATTCTGGCCGTTTTCGACCATTTTCACTTGGGCCCCCCGCGCACCCCCACCTCCGGGGGCGCCACGGGGGTCTAACCCCCGCAGCATTTGTCGTCAGGCCACAAGGTGTACGCGTGCCGGGTTTCGTGTCGTTCGGTCCAGGCGTTCCAGGAGGGCATGGCGGATGTTGTGTCTCGCACCCCTTCCTGCCCCCATGCCGAGGGGGGGTGAACCTGAACTTGCACAGCGTCGGGAACATCGCCACTCGTCCTGGCGACCCCGGAAACTATGGAGTCGACACCGATTTTGGCCATTTTCGACCATTTTCACGCGGGACCCCCACGCACCCCCCCGGGGGCGCTAGGGGGACCCGCTCCCCGCAGTGTTTGTCATCAGGCCACACGGTGTATGCGTGCCAAGTTTCGTGTCGCTCGGTCCAGGCGTTCCAGCAGGGCACAGCGGCTGCTGTGTCTCACACCCCTTCCTGCCCCCCACGCCGAGGGGGGGTGAACCTGAACTCGCACAGCTCCAGGAGCGTTGCCACTCGTCCCGGCGGTCCTGGAAACTATGGATGTGACACCGATATTGGCCATTTTCGACCGTTTTCAAGTGGGGACCCCATGTACCCCCACCCCCAGGGGCGCTAGGGGGGCCTGAACCCCGCAGTGTTTGTGGCCAGGGCTCTAGGCTTCCGCATGCCGGGTCTGGTGCCAATCGGTCCAGGCGTTCCAGCAGGGCATGGCGGACGCTGTGTTTCGCACCCCTT
>JAJKFI010000001.1:28228465-28298828 GCA_029204185.1 Lerista edwardsae | reverse complement strand
CCAGGCGTTCCAGCAGGGCATGGCGGACGCTGTGTTTCGCACCCCTTTTTGCCCCCCATGTCGGGGGAGGGCTGAACCCGGACCCCAACGGCATCGGGAGGGTCGCCACTCATCTCGGCGACCCCGGAAACGACAGATGCGACGCCGATTTCGGCCGTTTCCGACGATGTTCACACGAAGACCCCTGCGTACCCCCACCCCCGGGGGCGCTAGGGGGGGTCTGACCCCCGCAGTGTTTGTCGCCAGGCCGCAAGGTACATGCGTGCCAAGTTTCGTGCCGATCGGTGAAGGCGTGTAGGAGCCTATAGGGAACATACGAACACACCCACACACATACGTTCATTTATATATATATAGATTTTATGGTGTCTGGTTTTTGTTGTTGAATGTGAATTTAGTAGACACCTTGAGCTCCGGAAAGGTGGGATGTTCATCTTTTAAATCATTGGTTCTCAAACATTTGAGACTGGGACCCACCTTTTAGAATGGCACTCAGGTCAGGGCCCACAAGAAGTGATGCCTGAGTGCCAGTGGGAAGGTTGGAGCCTTCCAGCATGAGGTGGGGATATCGTTGGCCATGTGCCAGAGCAGGCAGGACAGTGGGGGAGGTGGGGAGAGGGGAGACTGAATGGGGGGATTGTGGTAGGGGGTGGATCTGACAACAGTGGCATATGCTAGATCCTGTCCTCTCTGGCAGCAGCCTCCCTGCCCTCTTCCTCTCTTCACTGTGCCAGTCAAATCACTACCACAGGTCTTAGGTCCCATTGTGGACCTGGAGGTTTATGGAGGTGTAAGGGCATTTAAATCCTTTGAAACCTCCTGATCTGCCCCCCACTGGATACAGCACACCTGTTTTGGCATGGCTGCACCATCTGGGGGGAGGAGGGATAGAATTGGGCTATTAGTGGTCATGTAGCATTAACATATATACATCACAGGATTTCGGTATAATGTAGAATTCCTTAAGTACTGAGAATTGGGTGAGAGTAGCTGAGACAGAGGGCCAATCCTCAACTGGAGTTAGGCTGGCACAGTTAGGCTGTAAAGTATGTTAGGACCACTCTCGGAGTCAGAGAGGCGAGCGCACAGATATGTGCCATCCTTCCTGACTCTCAGAGTGGATCAAATGCCCGTTACCGTGGCCCTTGTGAGTTAGGATTGCGCCTACAATATAAAGAATGAGTAAAGGAAGTGGTCATGGGATTGAGAACAAGTGTGTTCTATGTGGAATATGGCTAAAGGTAAGGCATAGTGGGAAATTGATTATTGGAAATGGGGCACACTTGCAAAGATCACCTGGAATGCTTACCTTGACATGGGATAAAGGTGGGAAACATTATCTCTCTACTTACTGCATTATACTGCTGTTCCACTTGTTCCTTTAAAATGTTGTGAAACTAAGCCAACTGGAAAACTGGATTCAATTTGAAGAGTTCCACAGCAACACGGTCCCGGTGACGGCATTGATTTGGTGTAAAAAGAGTGGTAGAGTTGTTGACAACTGCCAGTTGTTGTCAACATCCATATATCAGTGAGACTCTTACTAATTGAGATAAGTGAAGAGCAACATTATCCCCCAGAATCTCACACTGAATCGTCTCCCATCTAATAAAATATTTTAGTCTATACGGATCAAGGTGAAAGTTTTAGAAGTGGCAGGATAATAGAAGAGATTTTCCAGGAACGCTGAACCCTCAATTTAACAGACACATGGAGGGGGAGATATTTATGTTAATGTTAGTTCATTAAATCCAGACACCGCTTATGCCCTAATTAGTTCCTTAACCTCCCCCTCCCCTCACACATTTGCTGTCTTTCCTAGTTCAGTGGTTCCCAAACTGTGGGTCAGGACCCATCAATGGGTCACGAGCCAATTTCAGATGGGTCGCGAAACACCTGGAGCAGACATATTGAAAATATGGAAGATGGGATGCTGAAAAACAATTGGTGGTTGTTTTGCTTGTGTCAAGGTTGGAAATAGGCTTTTGTTGTGATTCAGTTTGCTATTGGAAAATGGTTGAGAAATAATCCAATGTATTGCTGCATTCTCAGGAAAGTAGCAGGCTCTGGCATCACAATGATGGCACTTCCGGCCATGACATCACTTCCGGTGGGTTCTGGACAGACTGTCAACCTAAAAATTGGGTCCCAGTGCTAAAAGGTTTGAGAACCATTGCCCTAGGTTGAAGTATTTTCAAAAGTGTTCTAAAACTTTGGTTAGTGCAAAAGTTCAGCTTAACTGCAGCTTTTAGTGGAATGGCAGTAACTATCTACATTGTATCTCATTAATGTGTGTTCATGAAGTGTAACATACTTTCATGTTGGATTTAATATGCAGTCAGTACTCATTTTCTGCTAGAGTTAGGTTCCTGGAAATCCTCGCAGATAGCATATTTGCAGATCCTATGGGACCAGTGGGGTTAGGTGCAAGGAGTACCTTATATTTAGGGTTACCAGATGCAACCTGGGACAGAGTACCTATATATCTGTAACCATTGTATAGAAGAGGGAATTTGGGCAGGTGCAGCTCATCATGGAAAGGTTTCAAAAACTGCATCTGCCCCAATTCCCTCTTCTATATTATGGTTAAAGGTATAGGCACTCTGTCCCAGGTTGCATCTGGTAACCCTACTTATCTGCCATCAGAAGACTCCAGCAGAGACCCTCAGGAAGCCAGCAGAGTGCAGCAAGAAGTGCTGCAAGATTTCTGACTGCTGCAGAGACTTTCCAGAGGCTGCAGGCTTCTTCAGAATGGCACCTGTAACCAGCATGGACCCCTTAAACATGGCCAGTGGATGCTTCGTCCAGCCATTTTAAAGGGGTCAGTGCTAATGGAAGGTGCCATTCTGAAGGTCCCTGCAGTACAGCCTTTGGAAGGTCTCTGCATAGTGGATAACGAGGACAGAGGTGTAGGTAACAAGGAAAATAGCAATTCTGCCCCTCTCAGATAAGTGAGGTCTGAGATAGCAAGGTTGCATATAAGTAGGACTGACTGTATTGATGTTCTTAATGCTTGTAGTCAGTAGTGCTATCCAGCCAGTACACTGGGCAGGACTTACGTTTGATCAGCAGTCTGCCCGTTGCGTCACACCACGTTCTGCCGCTTTCCTGCCTGCCGTGGCGTGGCACGCGGCGTGACGCAATGGGCAGACTGCCGATCAAACGTAAGTCCCACCCAACGTACCGGCTGGATAGCACTATTGCTTGTAGTGTTAAAAAAATCAATTTTAGTTCTCTCTCTCTCTCTCTCTCTCTCTCTCTCTCTCTCTCTCTCTCTCTGTGTGTGTGTGTGTGTGTGTGTGTGTGTGTGTGTGTGTGTGTGAGAGAGAGAGAGAGAGAGAGAGGGAGAGAGAGAGAGAGAGAGAGAGAGAGAACAGTTTTATGCAATGGGCTTGTTAATAGCTTTGTATATTGACAACCCCCACCAAACATTCCTTATAAATTGGAATAAACGTAGAATATACATATTAAAATGTTGTTTCAAAACTATTTTATCCTGATACTATGGTGCACTTCAGAATGAAGTTTACAGTTACAAGCAAAATTTATTTTACTTGCCTGTTGTGAAACTAGTAATTCTTGTACATCTCTCTTTACAGCATCTATACTAGCACTACAGGCATTTTTTATGGATTAAAGTCCCACAGGCACAGTGGACTGTAAAAGAAAACAGAACAATAAATGATTTTAGTACAACACAGTAGGGTATGCCAAAATACTTCAGGGGATAGTTTTAAAATAATCTAAGATGCAAATACTTGTTTTGGCTTATTTTCCACAGTCTCTATAAAGAGAAACATTGTCACATATGTCAGTATGTGTTTTAATGACAGTTTCTGTAGCCCTTCCATAAGTCTTGAGTTACATTTTTCTGTGGGGAAAACATGGTTGAGAAAAATACTCCACCTACCATTAAGAATGGTGGTGAACCTTTTGAGCTTGACGCATCAAAACTTTGGAAAATGCTTAACTTTCCTGGCATGTCAATCCCTGCTCCCAAACAAAAGAGAAACAATTCTTTATATTCGTTTGGGTCAACAAAAAATACAGTCCAATCATGTGTATTATAGAAATATCAAAGAATTACAGAAATGAAAAATGAGCAAAGCTCAATTTTTGTCAGGTGTTGGTGAATGCTAGTGTGTCACCCCAAATGTTGTGGCATGTCACAGGTTTGCTATCACAGGCTTGTTTGTCACTGGTTTATAGCCAAAATGCATTTGCTTACTTAAAAAATTCAGACATCAGTTTGGTTTCTGTTAAATTCCACTGATGTTTAAATTTATGGGGCTGGTAATTAGTTTAGGGATTCTCATTTTTCTTCCGTTTGCCATCTTTTTAATTTTCTAATAGATTAAAAAAAAAACACCAAAGGCTTGGGCTTGTTTTGTTATAGAGTATAGCAAGATTTGGAATATAGACGTTATCTCTCTGAATTTCAATAGATGAAAACAATGACTTTAATATTATAGTAAAGTATATTAAAGAACAAACACAGATTGAAATGTTGAATGGATTAAAATATTTTGGTCCTTACGACAGCAGTTCAGATTTAGTAGATCTGAGAGAGAGCATTTGTTCTGAGATGACTATAATGAGAACTGAAATAGATGCAATAAATCAGCCTGATGCACTCTATCAAGCTTTCTTCTACAGAAATAAAGAAAATCTTAGTTGTTTCACAACTTCTGTTTCAGTGGCATATGTGCCTTTCCCAGGGGAAATTCCTTTGAATTCTGAACTCGAAGAGCTGCTTCTCACTCAAGGTTCCAATCCAAATGCTTGGAGCATTTAGAAAAAAATGCTAGATACTACTGCTGTATGCTTGTGCAAATAGGATTTTGACAGAGTACAGTTGGCAATGGATAATTAGGCAATGACAGAATTCATCATTTACCTTTGGTAATCGAAATAAAGTTTTCATAATACAGTTGGCATTCATCTTACATGAGGGTTATAGTCCAAGTTTAGTGCTTAAAGCCAAAATCAAAACTATCTTAAAAACAATAAATATGTTGTGTCTCTTTAAGAAATAAAAGCGAGATATGAGGAGATGGAAGGAACAGCAGCTTCATTGTCTCGTTTCAGGGTTGCTCTGGGCCGGGCATTCAATAAGTTAAATGGTGAGCATAGTCACCTGCACTATTTAAATTGTTACTTTTCTTTGTCTTTTTTTTTGGGGGGGGGGTTGGCTGAGCGCATATACACTACTTGAATTCATGCCAGTCGGTCACTCATAAGATGCAGGCCATCTGCAGTATCTCAGGACTTATTCTGGAGCAGTGATCAGGCACCTCTCAGAAAAGATCTCTGGGTTGCATTGGATCAGAGGAGTATCTACAGAAAATGGCGCCCATGGCAAGGGCATGAAATTGTGCCCCTATCAAAACACCTGGATTGTGTCCTTAATTACACCACACTGTTCCTGCCCTATGCATGTTTGGACAGAACAAAGTGAGGAACTGCAGTCCACCAAAAGTCATCAGTGCATTATCAGGCAGCAATGCTGACTATTCCAGACTGAGTACATGGGGAGGGGGGGGAGTTATTGAGAGGGCTTTTTTACACACACAACATGAAAAGCTTAGGAAAGAGACCTAAAAACTGAGTCCAAATTCAGTCCTGAAACTGTTCTTAGTATATAATATAATTAATCAATATATAACAAATTCAAATATATTATTAAGAAGCATTAATATGTTATCAATCTCTTTCTATGAAATTCAGCATGCTCCGACCTCATAATATTACAACTGAGGGGAAATAATATCAACATGAAAATAAAATATGAAAGTTGCTTCACCCAGGCTTGCTATCCACCACATATCCCTAATAAGCCCTGTTTTAAGTTATGTGCTGAGACAGAACCCAGAATAGTCACTAGGGCCACAATCCTATCCACACTTACCTAGAAGTAAGCCCCATTGACTACATGAGACTTACTTCTAAGTAGACATGCACAGGATTGGGCTCTAAGAGAGAGTGATATTAATCAGGACTTTCCCCAGTTTGAATCTTCACTTTCTCATTGAATGTGGTATCTTATACTGCACACACACACACACACACACACACCATCCCGACACCATCCCGACAGACCTTTCCAGTTTATAGTCTCATCTGTGAAACTTTCCTCAACAGTGCTGTTAGTTTCTGTGTTTCTTGAAAAAGTTAGTTCATTCCCAGTCATGAGTGGTTTGCTGTGCCCTCCAAATGCCCTGAATGCAACTGCAAACAGTGAAAAGGGGGTGTCCTTCGCACAACCCCCTTGCATATAGTAGAATGTGTCTTGTATTTATAGTAGTGGGGATGAAGAGACTGGCATTATTAAGGCTCACACAGTTCTGGGCGGGCTGGTGAGCTGGGGGCGGGTCGGTGAGCTTGGGGGAACATGGCTTCTGGTGTCTTTTGGGGCACTGTTTTGTGGGGGCTGAGGGCAATTGGGTGCCCCCATGGAAGTGGCGCCCATGGCTCTTGCCACCCCATGCAATACCCTAGGTATGCCTCTGCATCGGATTAAAGTTTGATCTCTTCTGGACCAGTTGCAGCATTTATATAGTGACAATCTGAAAACTAGGGATTATGGATTTTAAAATATATATTTCATGAAGATTTATGGAGTAGTAATATGGGAGCCCAATCCTAACCAGCTTTCTAGCACTGATACTGCCTGAATTCACCCCCAAGGTAAGGAAACAAATGTTCCCTTAATTCAGGGGTCAGGGAACTTTTTTACCTTTTACCCCAAAATATATTTAGATATGCTGACATTACCCCCACCCCCCCGCCAGAACAAAAGAAAAAAAATTACATATTGGAACTCATTGCTTTTTATTTGATTAATTAATGAGCTTAATTGATGCTATGTAAATATGAAGTTGTAAAGGGTTTGGGAGAGTTAGGAAAGTTCTTTAAATATTTTTTAAATCTTACTCTTATTGTAAATATCTAACCTGCTTAGTTAGATTTGATTTTGTCAACAGAGGGGGCGGGAAGACGCGTGCCCCGGCAGGGCAGTGGAGGCGGGGGTGGGGGAAAGACGCGTGCCTTCCCTCACCTCCGATGCCCGGCCGTCCCTGGCTTGCCTCTTCACTGCCGCTCTGCTCCGCTGCTGCTCAGGTCCAACGCGCCGCCGCTCTGCCGCTCTCCTCGCTGTGTCCACGTGCTCTAAACTGCCGTGGTTTGAAAAGCAGAGCAGGCGCAGAGCAGTCTGGGGCGCGTTTTGCTGGCCAGTGAAAGTGGGCAGAGGAAAACAAAACAAAACGGAGCCAGCCAGCCAGCCAGCAACGGAACCGGAACAGGGGTAATGGACGGTTGTGCTGCCAAGACACAGCCGGGCATGCATATAGATTCATATGCATGCCCGGCTGTGTCTCGGCAGTGCGACCGTCCATTACCCCCAGGAATTCCATTTTTACCCTATTTGGGGTAATTTACCCCTGTTCCCAGACCACTGCCTTAATTTGAGGAGGTTACCACTGCAGGATGTAGTGCGCACCCTGATGGCACAGCTGCATGGGGGTTACAAAGTTGTTTAGGATGGGGGTGTATATTTCTTAGAAAAGAAATATTCTGAGGGTATACGGGTACTTCGTAAAAATTATGCAATGTATTTATTTTTTGAACTTTTTATCCTGATTTTCTCTTTGCAAAATCGGCTCTGCCAGTTTGCAGTTGCACTTATGCGGTCAGTTGTACAGCATCCCTTCTGTGGCACTGAGTGCTACTGGTGTGGAACCAGCACCAACACTGGGTCCTTTGGCAATGCCACGAACATGCTTTGTGGCATGTTCATGACACTTTTAGCTGGTGATATGCACATACTGCCATCATTAAGGGATTCTGGATTGGCCCCTGAGGATCGATCGCAAATAGAGGAGTGCCTTTAGCCCCTCTGTCTGCTGTTCTTCTTTTGCTCCCTGGGCTGGCAGCAGTTATGACTTTTGAAGGCAATTCTATGGAAGTTGTCTTGAAGATATTTGTTGGCTTGTTCGAGAAATTAGTATTCTTAAAAGGCTTCTGAGTCTGCGCTGTTAGAGAGATTCAAGAATCTTTAGTCCTGAACTGGATTGCTATTGTAGTGGCATAATTTACCTTGGTGTACATGTCTGCCTTCTCTGGTGAGTCTATCCTCTTGGTAAAATAATGGAGTAGTAAATCTATTAGTTTCTTTTTTAAAAAGCTAGAGAAATAAAAGCTACCAACCATAAAATTGGGTCCTTTTGTCTACGGTGACAAATAGCAAATGCTTTACTTCTTTCTGCAAGCTGCAAATTCACCTGTCCGTGTTTGTATAATGAAGTGTACTTGGTGGCTTGAGAATGGTAGGTCTTTGTGAAAAGTCCAGTCTATTTGCAGCAGAGGCATCGCCCCCATGCAGCGTGGTGTTACACCTGCCAAGGGAACTGGGCATGCCAGGGAAGAAAGCGGCACGGAGGTGGATCTTCCCACCAACCCTACCTCCATTATGCTCCGAAGCAGGGGGCGCAGATGGCGCAATGACACGTTTCATCACTGCCCCGCTCCAGGCACAGTTATCCATTTGCAGAGACCCATTTTTAAACAAAATGGCAACTGGTGTTGGAGTTATGGAGGAAAGTGCATGGAGACACAATGAAATTCACATGCCTAACTCCCCAATTTCAGCCAAATTATTTAGTAGTAGTTAAGGAAGCCATCACAAAAGATAAGGCAAGTGGGACCCTCTACCTTTGTTTTGTAATTAAAACACAAGTACTGTTCTGAAGGAGGAAGCTTAATTCATTTTTTTATTTTGTGTGTACATTATAAATACATAGTTTTTTTCAGTCAGCTGACCAATTAATCAAATAACATTTTAATTGATCATATTTTCAATTGATTGGTTGATTATTAATCATCTCAAGTTTGTATTAGTTGCTTGAATATATTAAAATACATATTTTTATGCAACATCATGAAGCTGTCCCTTTGGCATCTAGCATATATACATTTTTGGTAAGTAATTAGAGAAACATGTTTTGATTTGTAGCCAATAGCTTGTTACTTTTATCTTAATGAAATCTGAAATGTTAATTTTGTTTTAACTTTTGCACAAAGCATCCTTAATTTATTATGAAATGAAAATGACTTTCCTTGTTCATTTAGTATAATGAAAGCTATTTGTAGTTTATTCTTAGTTATTCTATACTGAATAAAGCTAGACAATGACTGCATCTTAGTTTTTTTCACTCTAGATCATCGATTCCCAATCTGCATTGTCTGGCCTCTTCTTCCTGCCTTCTAGGCTGAGGTTACATGAGTTCCTTGCATGATATCAGCCTGACGAGCTGGAAACAAGAGGTTGCGCGGTGCCCCTGTGAGTGCTAAATGTGCCATGGCCGCGGTGAGTTTGGGAACCATTTCCTAGATCAGTGATGGCGAACCTATGACACGTTGTGACACACCACAACGTTTGGGGTGACACACCAGCATTCACCAATGCCTGACAAAAACTGAGTTTGTTTTACTCATTTTTCATTTTTGTAATTATTTGTTTCTTTATACAAAACATAGCACCACACATGATTAGGCTGCATTTTTGTTTAAATAAATGAATATAAAGAATTGTTTCTCTTTTGTTTGGGAACGGGACTGACACACCAGCAGAGTCAAGTGAAAGCATTTTTCTAAGTTTTGACACACCAGGCCCAAAAGGTTCGCCATCACTGTCCTAGATGTATGAAGACAGTACATACTTGCTGGCCATTAAACAGGGATTGGACAAGTTTGCAAAGCCTGCCGTGAAGTGTGATCACAGACAAGTCTGACAAGTCGAGGTTGCAATTTTCTCTCTTGGAAAGTTCATTTGAAACTTGCTTCCTTGCAAGCAAATGATGACAAACTGATTCAAAGGCAGCTGTAGATCACCTTAACTTTAAATTACCCAAGGTAATCATTCTGTGTCAGGCTTTCTCTGTGTGCAGCTTGAATTCCAAGAGACTTAGTGCTGTTAACCTGGATTTATAAATAACTTCTTAAAATCCCTTTGACAAGCTTGCAAAATTCAAGAATAACTGATGAAAAAGACTTCAAAATAGTGTTATTTTAAAATGCCCCAAAATAATACAGTATTATTAGAACAGAGCTAATAGCTAATGTAATGTAGAGGATATGGTACAAATCAGGACTTCTTTGGTTCAAACCTCACTTCTGCTAGGAACTTGCTAGGTGTGCATATCTACTCAGAAATAAATCCTATTATACTGTAGTCAATGGTGCCTACTTCCAGGAAAGTGTGGATAAGACTATAGCCTTGGGCAAAATAGCTCCTCTCAGCTTCAGATTTCCCACTGCAATATGGGGATCAAAATATTTACTCTACATGTAAGTTTTTTCCTAATGTATGAAACACAAAGGCTATCAGAACGTTCTCTGTCTAATCAATGTTTCCATTAGTGCTACTACTAAAAAATTCCAAGTAGCAAATCAACAATCCTGCCTCAGAAAGCCAGATACTATATGTAAGGAATTAATTGTGCCTCTGGTTTGCCCCAATCATGCCTTTCCCCAGGCCAAAAACACTGTTGCACTGTTAGCCAAGCAGGTGGGATAAACTACCCTATATACTCATATATAAGTCTAAAAATTTACGCCTGAAAATTGACCCTGAAAAAATGGATCGACTTATACACTGGTCAGTATGGTTAATAAAGCTTCTAACAGTAAATTGGGAGATGGGGCTGGGCTGGGCTAAGAAGCAGAAAGCAGGGGAGTAGAAAAAAGGAGCAATTTTACTTACTAGTACTTGTTCTCAGGCACCAAGAGACAGCAAGCAAAAAAACAAAAAAACAAAAGCAGTAGCCATTTTCCTTTTTCTCCAAACTGGCAGAGAGGTGAAGGTGCTTATGGGAATTGTAGTCGTTTTGAGGGTTGCTACTATGGAAGTGCTGTACTGTATTCCTCACAAGGCCTACAACTCCCAAAAGCACCTTCATCTCTCTTCCTTCTTGTTTGGAGTATAGCTCCATTTCTGTGCTGCCTCAGAAGAAAGTTAAATGTCTCCATTTTTTGGTTGGCTTTCTGTTGCTGCCTCAGAACAATTACTGATAAGTCATTTTCAAAGAATTTCATACCTCCCTAAGTTTTACCCTCAACTTATCCATGCGTCATAGCAAATTCTGTGATTTTTTTGCTTAAATTATGCTTAAGTTTGACTTATACAGAAGTATATATGGTACGTGAACAACGTAGCTAGTCATTCAACTTCATTCTTGTTAGAATCTGCAACAATTCACACTTTCCTCTCACCAGGCTTCTTTTCCCTTTCCCCAAGCTGAACCTGAGTTTGTATTCAGGAGGATCATAGTATTCCAAGACAGAGATTATAATCAGCTTTTTCTTGGAATAACTTTCAGGGACTCTACTGTTCCTTATGTGAAAACAGATACATGGAAGTTAATGGATCTGAAAGTGCTCTATTCATGCATATGTATATGGATAGTTATCCAACATGAGGACGGAAATACAAAATAGTCAGGGTCTACCAGGACAAGACATTATTGCATGAACATGGTCAAACTTGAGATTTTAACTGCTCCATAATTTTAATTACGAAAACATTAATTTTCTGTGTCCAGGTACCTGCATAAGTTTTACTGAAGTCCGATTATGAAAAAGCAAGCTTCCATCTTCTCGATGGCTAGGTTTGTCTTGACAACGTATAGTAATCTGATTAATGGCCTGAAATGTATTCTACTTAAGTTCCACACTGAATTTAATCAGGACTATACCTAAATATTGCTGTCCACGTTCGTATTATAACTCAGTGCAATTCTATGAATGCTTCAGTGTCTCCTGCATTAATGCACATAACTAACTTCTGAACAGACTCAACAGTCTATGAAATTAATGTAATGTAATTCAGACATGATCTTAACTCATTCAGTTCTGAGGATGTTTTTAGATCTGTGTTCAGAAGTATGAATAAACTTAATCCCGAAGTACCCCTGAGCTGTCAAGCTTGCCAAATGTTTCTGAAATAGGAATTTGGCTGAACTAACAAAACTCATTCATACAGCTGCATGAAACTCTCATTGGCTCAAAAGACAGGCAAAGACGTATTTATGGGCATGTTTTAGACTGTCTGGCTGCCATTGGAATGACCTAATTCTCTTTTTTTAACCAGCTGTTCAGCTGAATGAGACTTATTTTAGCACATAAGCTATTGATTGGCTGGAATTGTAGTTTCATCTTTGCACACACAGTTCCAGAATCTCACAGGAAGTGCATCAAACTAGAGGATATGAAATTCACATTAAGGATTCAGACAAAATACTTTTAGACCCGGAGATGGCTCTGTGTTATTCTTCCCAACCTGTTGTCTTCTATATTAGAAGTCCAGGGGTTGAGGGAGAATGTGTGTGTTTTTAGCTCTGCACGAAATGTTTCATATCCTCATGTCCTCATCTGTATTATTTGCCTGCATCTCTCTCAAAGTGAATGCAAAATCACACTTCTAAAAATGCATGCAGGCTAATTTGATAATATCAGGGTTGCTTGTGCTTATATTTAGCACACTTCACAGCTATAGCTACCAGTATATTTTTGAAATACAACAGTGTAACAACAGTGTTGTATTTGAAATACAACAGTGTAACGAGAGACCTGGCTTCTGATGAGAACACAATACAGCAGTGATTCTCTAACTTCCTAGAATGCCAATCTATCCAGACCCACCAGAAGAGATGTAATATCTCGTCATTGTGACGCCAGAACCTGCTGCTTTCCTGAGAATGGAGCAAATACTTTGGGTTATTTCTCATTTTCCAATAGCGAAGTGAATCAGAATGGGAAAAAGCCTATTTACAACTTTGACACAAGCAAAACAACCACATAGCCCTCCCCCTTTCCAGTGTCCCATCTTCCCATATTTTCAATATGGCTGCTCTAGGTGCTTCACGACCTGCTTGAAATTGGCTCCTGCCCCAGAGTTAGGGAACCACTGCAATACAGTATTTGAATGATTTTGCAGAATTGTTAACTTTCTGGTCTAGCATGGAGCCGAGAGCTGCCTAAATAAGGTATACATTAGGTCTGTGCTACAGTTGATTCTCAATTCATTCTGTACTTGTGTTCAAATAGAACTGCAAAAGATAATTACCAGGACAACACAGGCAGCCTCTCTGGTAGCCTAGTGAACCTATTTCAACAGCTGAGAATTTCTTCAAAAACCAATTTACTTATGGAAGATGTCACGGGGCCTGTGCCTGTGCTCCAGCATGCTCCCTGTGCACCGGCCATCTGCTTATGAGGACTTCTGTACAAATTTTTACTCATTCCTCTAATTCCGAGGATTCTTTAAAAAAACATTCAGTTGAATTGGATTTTCTTCTCATGTCTCCAGTAGTCCAAAGAAAACTAGCATTAAAGTTGTATTGCTGCACTTCCTTCCCAGTCAGCTCACTTTTTCTCATGGGAAAGCAAAAACATTTTGAAATTTGGGGGTCGGGGTTGTGGTTAATGTATGTTTTTTGCTAAGATGTAGAAGAAACATTACTCTGTTCTCTTTTATAAGGTTGTCTGGTGATGTTGGTCCTTTGGAATCTGGCAAGTGAATGTTACAATGTGCTGTCTTAGAACTGTCGATAGCACTGAAAAAAATTGTGCAAATACCAATTATGAAAAACAGCTGTTTATGAAAGATATTTTATCAAACAAACCTATTGTCACACTTCTTAGTACAATGATGCCGAACCTATGACAAATGTGTCAAAGGTGACACACCAGCGTTCATCAACACCTAACAACAACTGAGAGTGCAATCCTAACCTGGAGTTAGGCCGGCACAGTTAGGCCAACAAAGTTTGTTCCGCACAAGGGCCACCATAAAGTATGTTTGGACCACTTTCGGAGTCACGGAGGATAGCACATTTCTGTGTGCTGGCCTCTCTGACTCCGAGAGTGGTTCAAACATACGTTACAGTGTCCCTTGTGCTGGCCAAACTTTGCTGGCCTAACTGTGCCAGCCAGACTCCAGGTTAGGATTGTGTTGTTCTTTTACTCATATTTCATTTGTAAAAATTATTGCATTTTTAATGCAATAAAAATGCATTAAATACAGAGCTGCACACATAATCAGACTGTATTTTTAAAAAATAAATGCATATGTAAAGAATTGTTTCCCTTTTCTGTAATTGCTTTGTAAATGTTTTGTTGAAAAACAGTATATAAATATTAATAATGATTATAATATAATGTTGTTGAAAGCATGACTACATCTAGAATTGTTAGTGAAACTTGCACTTTTAGGGCTTGCATGTGCATCTCTGATGGATTGTAGCACTCAAAGAAGAGGCAGGAATCCTTGAATTCCAGCTCAGATAGAGTATGAGTCAAAGAACTCCCCTCCTACCCCTGCCACAAAGCCTCTCTCCCCAAATCTCTTCCAGTTCATGTCCCTGGGTAAGAGTGGCAGTGCTGTAGTGGCAAACTGGCAGGAAGAGGAGGTCTGTCTTCCACTGTGCTTTCTGACACTTCCTGGCAACACATCAGGCCTGCCTGAAGAATACGCTCATTGCCAAAAGTTACTGATGTCAGAAAGAAGAGAAGGTAAGACCTCCACCTCTTTCTACTGCTGCAGCTTCCCAGACAGAGACATCCCTCTCTCTGCTCTCTGCTGCTGTGCTGCTGCAGCCTGATAAGTGGGGTGAGGTTTGGGAAATTAGTGGATGAAGAGGAAGGGGTTTGAGATCTGGGTGACTCAGTAAGCAGTTCAGAGCTGTTTCCAGTTTGTGAGAAATAACATGCCTTACCAGGGCACATGGTTGAACACAAGGGAGCACCACTCGAATAGGAAGAAAGAGGAATGCCTACAGAACGTCAGTTCCAATGAATAGGAAAGGGCACCTTTTTCTAATGCACAGAAAGGCACTATATGGGCTAGGCCCTGTGTCTTGCCTTCTGAGATACTCCAATGCAAGTATCGGTGCTCTCCCAATAAAGCAGTAATTCATATATTTATGTATAGCATACTGTATAGCAGCTGCAAAAGTCTCACCACTATGGAAGTAAGCAGTTGTGTCAGTCCACTATGAAAATATTTTCATATTATGTGACTGCCTAGTAGGAATTCAGATCCTTTTCTTTGGCCAATTGCCCACTATGCTGCACCTAACCTGTCAAATCCAGCTGTCAGAGCTTTTTTTGCGCTTTGTCAAATTTGAAGGCCTTTTCGGACCTAAGTGCCCCGGACTAAATGTACATTTCTCCAGGTTAGCTGTTTTGCGAGATTGGAATAGAAGGACAATCTCATGTAGATGAATGGAATCAGTAATGTGTTAGTTGGGACTCGGTCTTCCAAGGACTAGAAGGCAATTTAGGAATTCATTTGGCTATATTTTATTACCATTGAACCTTATGATTGTAAATCATTATTCTTGTCTTTTTCTTTATCACATTGCTGGATTATATGCGTTGTTGAATGTGGCTATTAATAACTATGCTTACACTTTCTGGCTTTGCACCTTTAAAAAAATTGATGAAATGTATAACGTATGCTTACTAAAACTGAAGTGCATCACAGACTCTCCTTAAGATCAGTCAGCTGCGAAAGCCTTTGGTTGGTGTTTCAAGTCATAAAATGAATTGAAGAGCTCTGGTTGTTCCAGATCATGCATCTTCTCCTGCAATTAAAGTATTAACAACTTGAATGTGTGCCTTAGATTTCAAAGGGAAGGGGATGTTTTCTGTCCTTCCTTTCCAACAGTATTTATAACTCCAAGACAGTTATGAATGAGGCTTGTTTAAAGAATAGATTTTCAGCCATGCTTAATTTTCAGTCATGGTTGATGGTGCAAGAATTTAGCACCTTTATAAAACATTGATGCTCCCAGTCCCAGAGTCTGCACTTTTAACTATTGGGTCTGCACCCAGTTAGTAAAGCAGTAGCTGTATCACCAATCAGCTGTTAGGCAGGGATGAAACAGTCAAGGAATCCTGCCCACACTCTCCTCCCTGAACAACTGATTGGCTCAGTGTCTGGTTTTTTAACATATATATTTGACGGCTTGATTCAGGGTGAGGATATGCAGCAGCATCCACTTGTGGAAGGTTCTTCTTCAAGCAGGGGCATATACCATAGAAGCAAGTGTGGTACCTAGTCAGGACCAGCCCATCCATGAGGCCTGCTGATGTGGGTTGCATCAGTGGCAGATTGTGAGTGGTCTGAGAGGGTGGGTGATTTGGGGTCCCTTCGATCCCACGGTTGCTGCTGCCACCACTTCCCGCCAACCCGCTGTGGATGCAAACTGCAACGATCTGCTGCTTGCTGAAACGAGAAGTAGAGTGTACCCTTCCTCACCATGCTCCTTGCGTGCTACTGTCAGTGGCGTTCCTACAAGGGGGACAAAATGCTAAGTGTTGCAGGAGCCTGTGTAACACGGTCCCTCCCCCTCGTTTTCAGAGCCATTCATGGCTCGGAGAAGCAGCTCGGAGGCTTCTGTGAATGGCTATGGAGGCGAGGGGGAGGGGCTGCGGTACACAGACGCTCAGACTCCTGCAACACTTAGCATTTCCCCCACCCCACCTTGGTAGGAATGCCACTGCTGTGTCAAACCTGGAAGTGCGGGTCTTTATGCCAATAAAGGTTTATTGTATTGTATTGTATTATAAGTGCGGGCGTTCTGGTTTTATTTACAATAGCACAAACAAAGGAATGCCTTTGTTCGCATTGTCCCTGCCAATAAAACTGAAAAGTCTCATGCTTTCGAATTTGATGACAGCAAGTGAGGAGCACAGCGAAGGGTTTTGTTGTTGTTATTCTGAAGCTCAGAGATTGTGGACCCAAGATGGCATCAGATGGTGTTCCGGGTTACGCCATCCCTGCAACTATCTGAATTGCGGTGGGTTACTATTATGGCGCATTTCTCTCAGAGCGTGACATCCATCATCTTCGGTAGGGCTAGGCATTCATTGTATGTTTGGAGGGCAAGACTTCATAGAGCTTAAAGCATATTCTTCATTTACAATTGTGATCATTTGTTGCTTTTATTTCCTGCCCTTTTTCCAACAAGCCCAGTTTGATATTTTATCCCCCCTCCCAACAATTCAATGAAGTAGTTTGTACGATAAATGAAAACCCAGAGAGTTTGATGGAAGTGAGAACATGAACCTCCATTTCCCGTGTTCATGGGGTTAGCTCTCATGCCACATAAACAGAATGAATTATTGAATGAGTGTGTTTGTACTGCTACTTTTATGATAAAACACCATGTTTCCTTTTTCATCTAACAAATGAAAAGAGGTAGCATGTACATGTAACAAATTATTATCACATAATTGCAATTGGATTTGAACCTGCAGGGGCACAGAGATGGTATTCACCCTCTGTAAGGAGAAAATTACGCAAGTAGGAATAGAATGCTGATTGAAATCACCACTTCATTATATGTAGAACCCTGGCCTACAAGAAAACCTTGCAGAAGGATTAGCAGTTTTGTTGCCATGACTTTGTAATTTCAGACATTTCAATATTTAGCTGCAGTTCCAGGCATTCACTACTGTTTAATGATCATTTAATATATTTTTTTCAAAATATCATTTGGTTGCTTGTAAAGTAACAAATTACTCATTAGAAACCTCAAATTAAAGTCCTACATGTAAAACCCTGATTTAATCAGAAATTTGAATTAAGAAGATTAGCTGATGTGGAAGATAGTGTAAGATCCAAATGTAAGCATTATTGAAAACAAGTAGGCAATTGAGAGCGTTAAAAAAAAATTTTCCCCATCCACTTATAAAAATTGATGCTTATCCTGATTGGTGTTGCCATAATCTATCTTAATACTCCTTCCCCGAGTTGTGTTGGAGTGGGGCATAAGTGGTGGGAGAAGGAGACTGGAAATGGCTTGAAATGGGTTTAGTATGCTACAACCGGTAATCCTTACAAAAGTAAAAGCGTTTGAGGAATGCAGTACTACATAACAGTGACATGCAGTGAGGTCCAGGCCTGGGGTGAGGGGGAGCACAGCCACATGAATATATACTTACTCCCCACCTTCCTCCACTTTGAGCTCAATCTCAGGAGCTTCATTGAAACACACGGGCGCACACAGTCTCTCCCTCCCCCTTGAAGAAAATTTAAACCTTTTCCCCCATGGAGCTATGGAGAGCTCAGCGACACACACCCACACCCCTGAGGCAACTGGAAAATTGCATCTCCTGGTGCTTTAGTGAGCCAGTCCATTGTGCAGGCTCTTTGCTTTTTTATGGCTTTTACAAAATTTCCTGCTGCTTCCCCAGTGCTTCCTGCATTTTTTGATTGGAAGTCAGTCGCCCTGCATTTTTTAAAATTGGAAGCCAGCCATGACTACTGCCTAACCTACTGAGGCAAATTTTCCTGCTCCCTCCCCAGAGATTGCTGACACCAGCACCCTGCCTGATTTTTTTCATTGGAGCCAGCCATGATTGCAGCGAATCAGCTGCTGGCTGCTTCCCTGTGTATTGTAGCGGGTGGGTGGGTGGGTGGGTGCACATGTTGATTAATGCACCGACTCTGCTCAAGAAAGAAGCAGAGGTGAAAGGCAAGGCACATTTTACCGCTTGGGTCCTTTTTTGTTTTTTTTTTACTTGTTGGCTTGGGTGAGGCCTTGCCTCTCCTGACTGCACGTCACTGCTGCATTCAAGAGGTATTGTGTTGCTTACTGCAAGAGCTGAGATTGCTGCTAAACCTGAACTCTGCAGTTTTGGGTCAGGATTTCTGGATTTTTTTTAAAAAAAATGAACATCACATTTTTCATTGTCACTTTTGAAATTCTGTTCTACTTGATAACCTTCCCTCTGCAACCACTCAGTTTGCTGATGCAGTAAATCAACCAAGCACTGTAACCATTTCCAAATGAACAGCCCAATCCTGAGTTGCCTGGCTGCTGCAGGTGCAGCGGTAGCCCAACAGACAGCTGCCGGTAGTCAGACAGCTGCCGAAGGCTCCTCGGTGGAAAGGCTATTTTTTTATGGCAATGATGTAGGATTATCGCCATATTGCATATGGGAGCAGTTTGCCTAAGACCACATACTGAGTTCAAGCCAGAAGGGAGATCTGAACTTGGGAAATTCTGATTTTCAGCTCCATTTCTTAAGCTGCAGTCCTATACACACTTACCTGGGAGTAGATTGAGGTCCCCATCCTGAGCCTTACAGCGTGAGCAGTACGAGCATACCACCTGCACTGCCTTCGTGGAAGGTGTCGTAAAGCACCTCCAGCACTAGTGGTAAGCCATTATCACCAGTGCCCGGCCCATGCCAGCCCGCACCACCTGGGGGTGGCAACACAACGCTGGCAGCGGTGAGTGCTACCGTCACCAGCATTGCGCTGGATTCAGGTGGAGTGGAGCAGGGGTGGTAGCAGTAGCATTTTTGCTGCTGGATCCCGACCTCCATGTCGGGCTGTGCAACCCATCACAGAAACCCCCATCTCTGCACCAGCTAAATAGCTGGCACAGAGGCAAGTAGACTTATCACCCACTCTGCACCCTTACTGTGGTGGAAGGGGAAGCACACCCCCTTCTTCCGTGGAGACTCCTGCAGCTGCCTGGTTGCTTGGCTACCCCTGCTCACATGGGCAGCCAGCCAGTTCAGGCAGCCAGCCAGTTACAGTAAACGGGAACAAGCCTTTCTGCTACTCATGAATGCCAAGCTGTTCAGTAAACTTGTAAAAAACTACATTGCCTGCAATTTTGATGCATGTTTCTCTTTCCTGTAAAATAGGCTATGAATTTTATTTTAAATGCCGTTCTTTTACCTTTGGATTTCTGCCTGCAATGGCAGCACAGAGCAAGCATTTTATTAACATGCTAGTTAGCTATTCAGTTAGTTTTCCAGCTTCTTTAAACCTTACTGTTGTGCTGCCTGATGGCTAGTGAAAAATGGAGCTTTCATACTGCAGTTTGTGCATTAAATTATGAGCTGTGACATTCAGCCAGGTAAAGGCTTATTGATAGTATCACAGACTAAGGTTTGTAAGCACCAGTTCAGAACTATGATGTCATATGCTGAGATGAAACTGTAACTGTGAAATTATGTAATTTACTGTAAACATAGACCTAGAATGTCTGCTTTCTTGGCTGTTTGCCCCTGTGGTTACACTGAGATATAAGGCTCTTTGTTCATTCCAAAGACTTGAGCACTTTATTCTGAGACCTACTCCAATTCATGGCCATGTCCTAACTACAGTTTGTCTTACTGTGACTGTCTTGTAACAAATGTGAACAGACCAGAGAAACAATTGCATCCTATTTAGATGTTAACCAGTAGAATGGTCCGCTTTGATAAAGCTTGTTTTTGCCTTTCTTCTGGGGCATCTGTCTGAAAACCCAGAAGTATAATTTCCGGAATCTCTGGAAATGGGTTTTGCTAAATTGTGTTAATAACTTTTTCTTACGTAGTTGGTCATGTAAGAAAATACCTTGTTGGAAAATAAAACAAAATATTTATGACATGAAATATTTTGTTAGAAAGATTAATTATTTTTTTGGGATAGGGATGAATCTTAAGAACATATTGAAGCCTCTGAAGCCTCTCAATTCGCCCCCCTTTTGCCAGATATATTATGCCAGTTTTTGGCAGAGGTGCACCTGCAGGGGGGAAGGGTAGGATTAGTGTTCTAAATGACTTTATTTATTTATTATGGTATTTCTATACCACCCTTCTCATAGACCCAAAGTGATTTACATAAATCCTATTTTCTAGTGGGAAATTATCTAGCATCCATTTATCCAGATGTTTCCTTTCATAGTGCAGTTGTCAGTCTGGCTCAGACTCCTGCACTTTCCAAGCTCTCAGAGGCAAGCTCTCAATTTTTTTTATTCTAAATAGATATAGTCCTTGAATTCGATTTGTAATGCTATGAACTGTAACAAAAGATTTGTTTTGCATTGGAAAGCGTTTCTCTTGCAGTAGTATTGTTTTGACTATGGAATGCTGGATTTACTCTTTCATCAGATACAAGCAGACATATACAAGCGAGGGTAAATGCAAAAGCTACGTATATTTCTGGTGAAATTCCTTATTAAAAGCTGGGGGATAGTATTTGAGCTGAGAAGCTTACTAAAAGGCAGTACTGATAAGCTAAAATAAAGCTTGTTTTGTTGTCAATGATTAGTGGCATGTATTTTACAGAATGGGATAAAATAAGTTCTCATTTTCATAACAGACTGTGGGCACAACCCTAACCAACTTTCCAGCATTGGGGTAAGGGCAATGCAGCTCCAAGGTAAGGGAACAAACATTCTCTTACTTTGAGAAGGCCTCTGTGACTATGACTCCAAAGCAGGATGCAACACATGCCCCATTGGCACAGCTATGTCAGTGCTGGAACATTGGTTAGGATTATGCCCTGTGTTGTGAGACTTATTCATTCCTTTACTCTGAAATCCCCAGTTTGGAAGGAAGGCTATTGAAAAAAGGTATCATTTGTGAATGTTTTACAGAGTAGGCAATTGGGTAAGGTAGATTTCTGTTAGTATAAAAACATCTTGTAGCATTAAGGCAGATTAGATGATGAAACAAACATGGCGGCATTTAAATTCAGAAGATCTATGCTATACTGCTGACTTGCAATATTGGTTTCTGTGACTCATTTTCTCTAGCATTATTGCCACTCTTTAATAATCTTTAGAAAGGCAATATAAATTGGGAAACAACTTTGTCATTACAAGAGAAAAACATCAAAACCATGGAATCTGTTCCAGTGAAACTCAACTTCTCTTGGGTATGCCGCCGCCACCCCACATTTTTTCTCATTAAATAAGTGCCTTGAAGGGAATGTGAAAAATGGCTCAAGATTAGACATAAAATAAAATAAAGTTTTGTTTTATTTTTAAAAAGTTCAACTTCTCCATTCTCTTGCCAACAAAATGCCCAATTTATCATGGTTTCAGCAATACATAGATGAGGCAAACTTACTGCTTTTTATTTATTTTTTGAAAAAAAATGGGAATTTGGAGGGGAAATGGAAATAATATACAATATTGTCATACTGCATGTTATTTTAAGCCCACACTATGAAAACACATTAAAGAAATAATAATAATTGCCTCCTGGCCTTCTTTTATATTAGCAGAACCTACTGTGAATTTAGATCTGATTTGCTCAAGAACACTTATTTGTTAAATTCCTGTAGAAACACTAATTTTATCTTCATTCCCATTTATAAATTATTCCTAAAACATATTCAGGTCTAATTTTATAAATGTAAATAGTGAAGAAGATGCTTGAGATCAAGATGAAACTATATTTCAAAACACCAGATGTGCTCTAATAAAGAGTTTCTATGAGGCATTGAAAATTCTCCACAGTACCATGAAATAGAGAAATGTATAAACTTTGCAGATGGGATTTCACAGATAATCACCTTACAAATGCAGAAATATAAATCTTATAATAATAGAATTGATGCAAAGATGACTTCAAGTGTGTTCAAGTATGTTCTATTTTTCACCCTCAGCAGGGCAGGCCTATTGATGACAAAGAGTGCAATCCAACCCAGCGCTGGATTGGCAAAACCAGCCAGCCAGCGCCATATCCAATGCTGGGTTGGCGAGGCCTCATCCCTGGGTTGTTCGCCTCATCCCTGCATGAGGTGAGGGACACCTTGTAGCTCTTCTAATCTCCACTGTGGCCAAAATGGTCCCTATAATTGAGGTTGTAGTAGCAGAGGCGGATCTAAGGGGGTGGGGCAAATCTGTAAGTTTTGCAAGAAGCTTTACCCTGTCATGTAAATCCCTCCTCTCCCTTGCTGCTGTAGCCAGTAAGCAACGCCCAAGATGTTGCTGTTCCCTGTGAGGATTGGCTAGAACAGTGCAGGAGAGGAGTGTTTTCCACTGCAAGGTAAGGCTTCTTGCAAAACTTACAGATTTCCCCCCCCCCCTTAGATCCGCCTCTGTAGCACGGCACTCACAGCTCCTTTGTCACTTGCTGCCGAAGTGTGTCCCAGCCTTTCCATCTGGAGCAGAAGGTTGGAGCTAGTTGTTTTGGTGATGGGGAGTAAAGGGGCTTAGTGGTCCTCAGCCACCTGCAACCAAAATGTGCCCAATTTTTCCTTTAACTCTTTCCCTCTGAACCTTCAGGGGATCCACTCCTGCTGGAGCTGGAGGAGTGGCTGGTCAAAGACAAAACAATATAACAGATCAGACTCCCAATGGATCTAACAAATTACATTCATTAAAAAGTGCCAGCCTGTCATGTCATCAGTCACCACTGCATCCCATTGGTAGCTTGTCCCCTTTCCCCAGGCGTAAGGTTGCAGAGTGGGCAAGCAGTCTAACTCACCTCTACACCGGCTACAGAGGTGAGGCCCTCCATGTAAGGATGCAGGACCCTACACAGAGGTTGGAATCAGCAGTTTGGTTCCTTAGAGTGGCAGTTCTGCGTTCGTTGCTTTTAAAAAGTATTTTAATGAAATCTTGCAATATTTTGGTATGTGTAGTTGAATGAATTGTTTCAATCAGTGCAACCCACTGTAGAAATGCAGTTTGGGAATAGCTGTCCTCTAATATTACAAGAAACTTCAACAAGCAACATACCCAGTGATTTTTCTTCTTCAGTGGCTGAAGGCAAATGTTCATAGGGGAGATTCAGTTGCACATACATCCTGTGAATTTCTTTTGCACAAATTTCCCAGTAGGTATTTATACATCTGCTTGTAGGCTCATTTAGTATTTGGAGCCAAATTGTGTTGAAGAAAATGATCTTCTAAACAATAGATTATTTGACTAGAAAATGAGCTTTCCAACTAAGTTCAGTTATTCTATGAACACGGTAAGTTTAAGAAAGTGAAGTTTGGAGTACTTTTAATTGACTGTACACTTTTTTGACCGATGAGGTCATGGATTTCTACAAGGAAGTAAAACTTTGTTTCCAGATTAACCAGATGTTCTACACAGTGACCCTGTCGATTAAGTAATATCCTAAAGCAATATTAAGCAACAAACCTTACTCTTACTATATTATTTTCGTCTTAAAAGGAGTTATTTGATTATGTCTCACTGATGGCACTTCCTTCTTCATGACGTCACTTCCAGGTCAATGACATCACTTCCAGGTCAATGACATCACTTCCAGTAGGTCTCGACACAAATGCCATTCTAAAAAATGGGTCCTAGTGTTCCCAAGTTTGAGAACCACTGCTATAAATGGATAAATCCAACAATGTTCAATGGGGTTTACTCCAAGACACGTGTGCACAGGATTGCAAGCTTTGTCAGGTTTATCACTCTAATCTCTTACTTCTGAAAGATAGTTTTGAATTTGTTGTTACAGTTCTCAATGAGGATTCAGGTTTCAGGCCATTTGCTTACCCTAAAATGTGTGTGTGCATACAAAAAAAAACCCAGTGATTTTCCCAGGGTATCCATTCAGTTTTGTTATGTAGCCAGTAAAAGCTGGACAAACACCAGTTCGTCCAGGTGTTTATATGTTCCATGTTGATACTTGGGAATTTGAAATATTCAGTTCTAGGCAACTTAATTGTGTTAAAACGGCTTTTTGTGGCTTGGATGAAGTGGATATATTAATACTGCAAAGATGTTCCATTTGCTGTTAAGGTGGATTCCAGCCAAGTCATCTTTATGTTAAGAAAATTATGGAAAACTACAATTGAGAAAAATGAATTTTTGAGTGTTTTGTTTTTGTTTTGTTTTTTGAAAAATGCATCTTTAGAGAGGTAAATTTCTGGTTGTCTTCAGGATAGTAACATCACCTTTGTAGGTGAGGGAAGATTATACAATTATGCATCAGAGAGAATGCAGCAATACCTTGCACTGGTTAGGAACCAGAGCATGGATGAAAGTAAAAAATGGATGAATGTCAGAGTGTAGCCTTACATAGCTTAGAACTTTATTTTGGCTGGTGAAAAATGTAAAAACAAAAGTAAAGTATATAAGAAATGCTTGCAAAACCTAAATAAACAGAAATAAAAGGATCATAAACAAAAATGTCAAGCAACATTGTGGAAGTTTGGATGAAATTGGGCAAAAGAAAAGCACATGATCAAAATGTAGCTATAATTGAAAATGACTGAAATAGCAATGAAAGTCAAGGTATTGCTATACTTAGATGTGCTTTAGAGAACTATCCTAACCTGGAGTTGGGCTGGCATAAGCTAAGCCAGCAAAGTTTGGCCAGCACAAGGGCCACCATAAAGCATGTTTGAACTACTCTGAGTCAGGGAGGATGTCGCAGGGAGGATGGGAGAGTGGTCCAAACAAACTTTACGGTATCCCTTGTACTGGCCAAACTTTGCTGGCTTAGTTTATGCCAGCCTAACTCAGTTTAGGATTGTGCCCTGAATGTACTACTACTTTGTTCCTAGAGATAAAAATTCGTGGGACATATACATTCTTAATCTGTCATGGTGTAATTGTAAATTGTTTTTTGTGCTAATTAGCAGTGGCAGTAATTCATACATTTAACAGTGAGAAAATCCCTGATATCCTGTAAATTCTCTATTAAGATAGAAGAGGCATTGTAAATGTGATATTTTCAGTCTTGACGAAGCATGTAATTCCATCTTAGTTTTCTCCTTTTTAGGGGAAGATGAGGAGTAAGGCTGATTCTCTGTAAGGTTTTAAGAATACATTTATGCTAATTAATGCTGTATTTTCGTCTCATCCCCTAACAAAACATAACTATGCCCGTGGAAAAGTATAATGGCAATATAATTAGAATTTCTTCTAAGAAAAACATTGTAATAGACAACCTGCCATGCTTATGCTATTTTAATTGGGTGTTTAGCTCTAGGGATGTTCATAATTTATCATAAAACTTTAATGTTAATAAAATCAGCTGGGAGGAAGCTGTACTTAATCTCCTTGATTACACTATAAGGGCTAAAATCTTAATTTGAATTTTTTTTAATGCTCTAACAATGAAAAAGAGGCAGTGACAAGGAGATCATGATGTTCAGTTGCTCAGCCATGGTTGCTCATATGTGCGCAGAGGCATGCGTGTATACAAGTATCACACAGCATACAAGTATCACACAGCAGCGGACTGTAAGCCCTCTTCTTAATCATGAATCTGACAGTAGCTACTGCAAACAACCTGTGCAAAGGTGGAAACTCTTAAGTGGTAGAGGTCTCTGCTCTGTCAATGTCATCTCTGGCATCTTCTCATACATGTTTCTGTCCATTCTACAGCCAAGAATACCTTGACAAGTGCACTCTGTTCATCAAAGCATCATTACATTTCTTGTCTTCTTTTAAAAAATGCTGATTTTTGAGTTTTTCAATTGTAAAACTGCAAAATGACCAGCTGGGCCCAATCCTGCTGACTGGACTCAGAGCCCAACCCTGAGCTGGGCTCCTGTAGGATTAGCTGTGCCAAAATGGCTACCCTTGCTTCCCATGGCAGCCATGGCAGCCGTCGGGATCTCCTCAGGGGGACATTCGTTCCCTTCCCCCGAGTAAAGGCCCAGGCCCCAGAATCGGGCTACTCCATGCTCCACCAGCTATTTTACTTGCAGAGACTGAATCAGTCCCATGTCTGGTGCTGGACCCCGACACAGGGTTTAGGACAGTGATGGCGAACCTTTGACACACGTGTCAAAGATGACACACTACAATGTTTAGGGTGACACACCAGAATTCACCAGTACATGACAAAATCTGGGTTTGTTTTCTTGGTTCTTCATTTTTGTAATTTTCTTTTTGATGTTTCTTTATGTAATATACAGCACCACACATGATTGGACCGTATTTTTTGTTTAAATAAATGAATGTAAAGAATTGTTTTTCTTTTGTTTGGGAGGAGATTGACACACCAGCAGAGCCAAGTTAAGCATTTTCCTCAGTTTTGACACTCAGAGCCCAAAAGGTTCACCATCACTGGATGTGGCAGTCCTGCAGTTCAACCCCCTTCCCAGGGCTGCTCTTCCCTTTCCTTCCTCCGAAGGGAGATAGGATCCTGGTATGCGCAACTCTCAACCTTGAACCACCCCATGCATGACCCGATCCTCCCCCAAACTGCCCACAACTTATCCTGCCACGTCCTTACCTGCTCCAGCACTGGACATTTTCACCAATCATTCCTCAGCATGTGATAGCTGTGCATCTTTTGCAGCTCTACCCCAGAACTTACAGCAGCAGATTTCAATATCTGCTACCATAAATCCCCAATAAGATTGGGGGATGTGAACATAATTTTATGGATTCCACTGCTGGGAGGGGGCGGGGGTTGCTCAAGTCATCTCTAAATGCTGAGTTAGTATTCTAAAGAAAGTTTGATGATCTTATTTTTTATAACTTTTGGCATAGTTCTGGTACTACTGCTATTTTCCTTTTGCTGTTAAAGGGGAGCACTCCTGCTATAAGAGTAGACCTGAATGTCCTCTTCCTTTCAATGTTAACCCCTGCACAATATATTCCAATATGCCTGTTACTTTCATTGGATGCTCACTGGCAAGCTTCACCACATGATGTCTCCTTAGATGAAATCTGTACATTGGACCAGTGGTGTCATTCAAATGATTTAGGAACAGGAACTCACTTTTGATTGGCACTTGTCGGGAACCCGGAACCAGCCACGGAGCCTGTTAGGATCTGGAACACCCATTCTGGTCCGTTCCCCCTGAATGACATCACTGCCTTCGCCCCCCTAGGAATCCGGAGTCGCTCCCTTTAACCCTCTGAGTGCCGACCAACCAAGAAGAAAAGCTCTTTGCAGAGGAATTGGGAGGGGGAGGAGGGAGAGTGAAGTGGGCGGAGTCAGCCCTAATTTTAACTAGTGGAACTGAGTTCCCCCGCGTTCCCCCTGCATGACATCACTGCATTGGACCAATAATATCACCTTATGAAAAAGATAACTGTGATCTGTTGTATGCTAGTTGTATCTGATAAATCATACTAGGAGCGTAATCCTAACCTGGAGTTAGACTGGCATAGTTAGGCCAGCAAAGTTTGGCCAGCACAAGGGACACCGTAAAGTGTGTTTGGACCACTCTCGGAGTCAGAGAGGCCAACACACAGACGTGCGCCATCCTCTCTGACTCTGAGAGTGGTCCAGACATGCTTTACGGTAGCCCTTGTGCCGGCCAAACTGTGCCGACCTAAATCCAGGTTAGGGTTGCTTTCTTAGAGGCAGATCTTTAATTCGGCTGCTGAGCTACAGGAGAACATGAATTGGGACTTCCATAACCAGTACAAGACAGCATCTCATTCCTTTAATCTGTCACTGGGATCAGAGCACTCTTCCCACCCACCAACCTTGCAACACTGCTGGGAAAATGAAAGGGATGAAAGACCTTGTGCAGTTGGAAACGGGGGGTGGAGAGAGAAGATAATAGTAATTTTGTGCCTATAAAGAGGGTCTTGCATGGCACAGGCTCATATTAAGTTAGCCAGCAGGCCACTTGCATGGTTTCTGACTATTTAAGGAAGATAAAATAATAATGCCTGATTTGAAATATCACTATTAGTTGAGGGGCATTTTTTCCTATTTCTCCATCTGGTCTTAACATGTATTTTTCTCATTTTTCTTACAAAGGAGTGTAAAATTAGCAGAATCTACTACTTCTCACCAGAGAAATCTATAGGAACCAAAATGCACCTCTACCTTTGAAAATAATCGCTTTTTCCATACTTTGCTGCCATTTCCCCCTGATATGTCCATTTTTTACTTTTGCCCATTGGCTACCAAGCTCTGGGTTAACTTTACTAACCGGGCATCTAATGGAGAGAGTTACCAGGGCCATTCAAGTGTGCCTTTGCATGGGCATGTGCCCCACAAGGCTCCTCCTATGGAGTCAACCCCAACCTGGATTTACATGTTGAAAATCTGCCATCTTGAACTACAGTCGGTGCGCATTATCCTCAGGGGTTCCGCTCCTGGAACCGCCGTGGATACAGAAACCCTTGGATTCTAGAATCCGCAGATTCCAGGGGCCCTTTAAACCTCCATAGGCAACTGTAGTAGTTGGGCCTGGAGCTTTTCCAAAGTCCAGAGAGGCTGCACATGTTTGCATTCAGAAAGTCTCTGAACCCGATCAGAGATGTGTGTGCAGAGTGTGTGGGGACAGTCTGGCATCTGGGGATGTTGGAATCTGCGATGTCAGACCCTTGGAAAACGCAGACCCCTGTAGTGGCTATCTTAAGACATTTCTTCCTAGGTTTCACGAAGTTCACTGGATGACATGGAGATTCATAAGTTTGTTGCAAGGTTAAAAGGGAGAGTGTCATTGTATTCTGCCCTGAGACCATTGCAGGGATGATTGAAACCAAATGTAATAAATAGCATGAGAATTGTACACTTGCACTAAAATGATTTCTCTGCTGCAGTAAACTTAGGTGCTGTGGTGAAGCTGCATGTCCTAATTTCTTTCTAACTTTAACCTACTTCTGTATGTTTCATCATAGGTAGAAGTGTGTGTTTTCCTGTGAGTAAGACTTAGCCAAAGGGCCTGATCCAGAATGCCCTTATCACTGGAAGTACATCTGTATAGCCAGTGAAAATGTCACAAATGTGAGCAGGTGGCCGGCCAGCACCCCAGCAGTGCTGGCCTCTGGTTGGGGCGGGGAGAGAGAGGAAGAACCGGGCAGGGGGGAGGAGCTGGTCGCAAGAAGGTGAGATCTGGTGGTGACTCAGGCAGCCCAACATGGGGCTGCTTGATTCACCACCAGCAAAATAGCCAGCAGTGGGCTAAGTAGCCCCATTGCAGGCAGTGGGGCTTTCCCTGGGGAAGGGAACAAGCATCCCCTTCTCCTGGGGAGATCCCAGTGGCTGCCCAGTGAACTGCTGAAGTTAGGCAGTTCAGGATTGAGCTCTCTTACTGAACAGAATGGGCTTACTTTTGAGTAAATAGCACCATTTTCAAACACCTCTATTCACAGGCATTCAGGATTTAGGGAAATTCTAAGAAGGCTAAAAGGACCAGTACAAAAATACAGAGACCATCCATAGCTTTTTTTTTCTTTCCAAAAGACAAAAAGGCTGTATTAAAAACAGAGGCTTGTGACCTTGTTCAGTCGCTAAGTCGTGTCCAGCTCTTCGCGACGCCATGGACCATAGCACGCCAGGCCTCCCTGTCCTCCAGGGAGCTTACATCTATGCAATTATTGCTAATTGGGGCGATAATACAAAAGGAATATAGATTACTACAATGAAATGGTGATTAAAACCAAAGTAAGAGGGGTCAGTACAGGTTAAAGAGATAAAACCTTTCCATTGTGCAGGAGACTTTTTGTAACATTGATTCCATTTCATTTTTTAAAGAAGAATCAAAAGACGTCATGATTATATTTATATTAGTTCAGTATTGCCAAAAGACCAGTGTGATTCTGCAGTTTGTACTTAATACAGTGCCTTTAATACTTTGGAAGACAAAGCCTCATATACTTCCACTGTAATGGGGCTCTGTATGTTTGTATACATGTGTTTGAAGAGCTCCATTTTCAAAAAGAGTTTAAAAAATACAGTTTTCCACTTAAATAGATGGCAGTTGAACCAGAGAGAACATGGCTGTTTGTGTTTTAGTTTATTATTTTACAGCAATTTATTTATGCTATCATACCATATTGCAATTCCATCAGGGGTATAATTAAGTAAATAATGGGGCTGGTCTAAAAGGGATGATTTTCATAAACATTTGGTCAGTATCAAAATGTATCTTCTTTGTCTCTGGGCACCGTTAAAAAGTTGCTGCAAAATATGTTCTTATCTAGTCAGGATTATGTATCCTTACAATTCTGATTGACAAGGGTCACCTACATAACTAATCCAGGAAACAGCTTAGTGATATGGACTGTGATATTGCCCATTCAGTGAACAAAACCATTATGCTAAGAACAATGAAGTATATTAGTTTTCAGTCTATCAAGTAGTTTACACATGCAAATAAAGTATGCAGTCAGTTTCATTTTTTTACTGTATATACCAGTGTTTAATAGAAGTTCTTAAAGTGCTTTCCATAAAAAATGATAGGGCAGTAAATGAACAGTGTGAAACAGTAGTTTGTCTCCAACTTAATAATGTTGCAATGCTTATTTTGAAGACTGAAAAATGTAACTCTTTGTATTAAATGGCTTAAATAAACAACTTATGTAGTTATTACTGGATTTAATATCTAATGATGAATTCTGATAGCAAAAAGTATTTTCTCTTGGTTCTATTGCTGTTGGACTATTACTTGTATTTTTACAAATACTGCCATGCCCCATATCCACTGGGGTTCCTTTCTGGACCGCACCGTGGATATCTGAAATCGTGAATACTGGGGGCACCTTTTTTAAAGATAGGGTGTCATGAAATTGTGGTTTCATGTGAACCTTGTTAGTTGGGAGAGAACTACTCAAGTGTAAATGGCTCAGGTGGGGGGGTGATTAGTTCATTGAGATAAAGTTAAAAGCCTCAGGGAACAAAACCCTTGTGGCTGCTCTCATGGAAGGTTAGCCTCACTATGTGCTTGTGGAAGCCGGTTGTAGTTAGTCAGTGAGGTAAAAATCCTTTAGGATGTTCTTTTGTTTTTGTCCTTTCTGGGTTCCTCTCAGTTAAGTTATAAACAGAGGGGTTGATTATTGTCATTTTAATATTCAGGTTTTATGGTACAGAGCCTCTGTAGTTTTATTTGTAATTTTTAATGTATGTTAATAAAATTGGGTTTTTTACTTCTTTTATTTGGCTTTCTTTTAAGAGGGGTTTTTGCCCAGGAGCTCCCTTTGTTGTGTTGGGTCTGGGCTGGTGGCAGCGGCAGCTATACCAGGGGAGGGGAGTTGCACCCCCCATCATAACATAGGGAAACATCAGTGGTTTTGCTGCAACAAGGTAAAAAGAGAAATTTGTTTAATATCCTCCTATCTTTTTAATAGGCGTCCCAGTATCCATGCTATCCATGGATAACTGAAACCGTGGATACAGAATCAGTGGATACCAGAGCATGCCCGTGCAGAGACCCAACGAGGCTACAAATCCATTACAAGTTTTCAAGTATAGTCCTGCCAAACTAAATTGTACTGGAGCATGGAAAAGATTCTGTAGCTTGTACAGTATGTCACCTCCATTCAGATTATCAGGGTCTGGCTGACAGGAGACATGTCCAGAGACATGCAACATTTTTTTCCTACAGCAGAAATGAATGTTGTTCCTTTTCAGCTGTTCAGTTTGACAAGGTGATGTACTATGGAGTTTTGTATTGTTGCTTCTCTGCTTGACCTTGTTGAACAGAGAGGGCAGTTTTAACGCTTAACCTGCATTGATCTGAAATTGGAAGTGGACACAGGAGGTATGTAACTGACCCAAGCGGTTTAAGGTTTTATGGTTCTAGAAACATTGATCCCTTATATCTTGAAAGCTATTATTTATATAAGAAGAAAGTGGTGGTCTTCAATTATACGACAGTGAAAGCTCCTCTTGCAAGGTTGACCCGCACATTCTGAACTATCTGTCACCTATTACGGCAATAGAATGTTAAGGGCTGCTTCATATTTTCCTTAGTTTATATTAATAAAGGGTCATATTTACTCATGTAAGGAATAATCATAGATTCTGTTCAGGCAATGGTTCATCATGTTCAACAGGATTATAGTGAGCCTCCCATTAAATCCCAATTCATAGCCGTGCTTGGGACATTATCCAAGGTTGGTAAAATGAGCACCCCAGCTTGCTGTCAATCAATCAACAGGAACTTATATACCGCTTTTCAACACGAAGTTCACAAAGCGGTTTACAGGCAAATAGTAATAATAATAAAGGCAGACCACCAGCAACAGCCACTAGAAAGACTGCAGGGGTGAAGAGGGACAGTTACTCTCCCCCTGCTAAATATAAGAGGAACACCACTTGAAAAAATGCCTCTGGCCCAGTTAGCAGGGGTAAAGTAAAAGGATGACTGGGGAAGGCAATGGCAAACTACCCAGCAAATGTCACACCGTTATGTCACCCCACGAATCAGTAATGATTCAGTGCTTTTATTGTGGAACATTCCTTAGCTCATTCTTTCAGCATCCTTCAGACCCCAAGGATCATCTCCTTGGAAGGTGGGCAGCCCGATCTTAACCTTCCCCAGTGCTCAGCAGTGTAGCAGCACCTAAATGGCCCACCACTGTGTCTTGTGGGGCCAGGAAAGCTGCTGAAAATCTCTTTGGGGTAAAGGAACATTGGCCCTGGTTGGTCTACTTGGCTCGCAGGCACAGAACCAAGGAGACTCCTGTCTGTCTCCTTGTCCCAGGAGGGGATATAGAATTCAGCAGCAGTGTCTTCCAATGCCCCAACCTGGGCTGATCCTTTTTGCGTTCTGCCATTCCTCCACCAAGTTCCGTCCCCTGCCCTCCTTTCCTTGCCTTTCCACCACCTGGTGGGGAAACTTACCACCCAGTGCTCCTGGATCACATCTGTCCAGGGGGCAGGGCCTCTCTGCCAGCACTGCAGGCTCACCACCAGCCTTTTCTCACTTTTGCAATGGCAGTGAGATGGGAGTGAAGGCAGTACCCCCGATAGGCTCAGGCCCTAAAGCTGATAGGTACCAATGCAAAGTATTCCAGAGCCTTTAGGTGAACCAGAAATTGAAGAAGATGCTCTGGGGAAACTGGCTGAGTGTTCTGCCTTCCACGCCCATCCTTGAACTCAAAAATTCCTGTATCGTACACACATAGCTCACCCTGTTGCTGGGTGTTAGCAGTGTTCTGATGGCTGTATGGGCCTCTGACCCAAGGCACCACAGCCCCAAGGGCATAAACCTAGAGCAGAGGTTCCCAAACTGTGGGTCCATGGCTCACCACTGGGTCATGACCCAATTTTGGTAGTTTGTGAAACTGACTGGGTAGATTAGGCAATGTGCATCAAAGGTTACTCAACCTGCTACTTGAGGGTAGAACTGCTGCCCAATCACCATTACAGCCACAGAGGCTTGAGCGACTGGTAAAGTGAAACTTATTTGTTAGGTGGAGTCTCAATGCTAAAACATTTGGGAACCACTGCCTTAGAGGCATTGGCAGATTCTTTCAGGGCACCAACTCTCAAAATTGCTCCTTCTGAAAGGCAGACAGGATGTTGACAGTGCCGTTTTGCAGCTCAGGCCCATGTCTGGCAATGAACAAGGTTTTATTGAACAGAAACTTGGTGTTTGCTTTTTTAACAGTCTCAGTCTTTTCATTCTCAGACTCTTTCATAGGACTCCTGTGAAAGTTCATCTCTAGTGATACCATTGAATAGAAAAACAAGCGATTCCCTCATTTTGAAAGAAAGGGATATATGAATGATTTAATATTGTGTCTAGCTCAGCGGTTCTCAACCTGGGGGTCGGGACCCCTTTGGGGGTCGAACAACCATTTCACAGGGGTCGCCGAAGACCCCGCACTCTCACTTTCACTGTCAGCCTTCGGAGCAGAAACTACCGACGGTCCAAACGCAAAGTTCCACGCAGGATCAAGATCATTGAACAGAAGCAGAAAAGAAAGAGGGAGGGAGGGGTTTCTTTTTTGGGGGGAGGGAGCCTCCATTCTTGGCGTTCCAGCCTTTCCTCACCTCCGCCAGACACTCCCCCTGCCCGAGCTCGCCATTCCTCGCCCCCTCCCCGAGCAGCCCGTTCCCGGCACCGTTAAGCCCCGTGTCCTCTCCGCCCCTGCCTGCCGCCCTGAGCCCCCCACCCCACTTTTTTCCCTGCTTGAGGCGGGGAGGGGATGGCTGCAGACATGGCGGCGGGGGGGGGGGGGAGCCGGAGTGTGTGCGTGGAGGGAGGACCGTCGAGGGCGAGGAGAATTCGCTCTCGCGCAAGGGAGGCTGCTGAAGGACAGCGGGGGAAAGGCTGGAATCAGCTACGGCGCGGCATGCGCAAGCCTCTGCTGCCCCCTTCCTGCCCAGCTCCCGCTCGCCCGCCCTTCTGCCATCTCCGGCTCCCCATCCTCAAAGCTGCAACCGGGGCAGCTCAGACGCCCCTGCCGGGGCCGCCCCCCCGCCCGACGGCTCCAACCCTCGAGTCGTTCTGTTGGAGGGCCACGTAGGGCCGAGGCTGGGCTCGTGCTCCCCCTCCCCGCTGCAGACCCGGGTCCCCGAGCCGCCCTGGGGTGGTCCGCACCCCTCTCTCCCCCCGCACCCCCGGCAACTCCCCTCTCCCCTGCCCTCTCCCCACAGCATGGTGGGAGGGCCCCCTGCGCTCGCCCCGGCTCCGCAGCCTCCCTCGCGCCCCGCCGCATCCCTCATGCGCACCCTCGCACCGGATCCTTCGGTCCATTGCCCAGACTACTAATGAGACCAAGCACGTACCGGCAGCAGGGCCGGGGCAGGAGGAAGCCCAGACCTGCCGTCATGTATGGATCCCACTCTCCCCCCCCCCACACAAAACCATATAGTAACCATACAGGAACTCTGCTGTGCGCACACCGCTGCATATCTGTATGTGTACACGCAGACGTGTGTGCGTGTACACACAGGTGATGATGTAGAGATGATGGTGGTGACATGTGTGTCTATGGATACATACACACATCATGCCGATACCACCCTCCCACATTGACAAAATATTGACAACCGTGCCTCCTCCCCCCCCCCCAAAGAGAGGGGGGAGGAATTGGGCTGGGTGGGTGGCGGCAGCCTGCTTTTCTCTGTCTCGCACCCCTCCCCATTCTAAAAGGACAAACCGCAGCTCCCCTGTCTCACCCTCACCCATTCAGCTGCCTCTAGTGCAGCCCACCCTTGGAAAGAGCCCCATTACAACAGCATTAATTATGTTCAATTTGTAACAATGAAAATACATCCTGCATATCAGATATTTACATTACGATTCATAACAGTAGCAAAATTACAGTTATGAAGTAGCTATGAAAATAATTTTATGGTTGGGGGTCCCAACAGGCTGTCATCATAAAAAGTGGGTCCCAGTGGAAAAAAGGTTGAGAACCACTGGTCTAGCTGGTATCAATTTATCTGCAGTGGTTTGTGAAATAGTAGATATTTCAAGATAAGTACAGCATCTGAATGCAGTTTCAGATATTCAAAAGGAAAAATCTGGATAGTACTTTCTGGTTTAATTAACACTTTCCATTGTTTAGATAAGTAATTATAGGCTGTCCTTTTTCTTTGGCACAGAATCAAAAGGTAGAATCGGTTTTCTCTTTCTGTTATGTATTTTGAGAACATAAATTGGATTGCAAATCTAATGCAATAAGGCTGTAATATCACTACATTTTTATTTGTATGCTATCAAAGATAAACAAAAATGTCCTTGAGGGAGCTTGTGTAGAAATGGACATCATTTTCCACTGGAAATGTTTATTTTCCTACTTAGATATAGGGAATAAATAACAGGGTATGATTAATAATAGGATATGATTATTAGCTTTATTTTTTTTTGTATACTTCCATCCTGACTTTATTCAGCAATGTATTTCTAATGTCTGTAGGCTATGTTGCTTGTAGTTGAGAATACAAAACTCTTTTAAATTTGGGGGTTGATAATATTTTCTCTTCTTTCAGTTCTGCATGTAAAGGAGACAAAACTCCTTGGCCTGGAGACTTCATTGAAGTCATCCTTGCATGCAGGAAGAGAATGGAAGATTGCTAGTTATATACACTCAGGAGCAATGCAACATGCCCATCTCCATCCCTGCTTTGGGATTGTACATCTCCTGGTACCTGGAGCTATGCTGTGCAGTTTAAATTTTTGCTGGACAAGGTGTCAAGGGGCAGTGAAGTTGGATACTTGCCATGGCCATCAGAATGCCTAAGACTGATCTAAGGTACTGGCCACAGGGACGAAAGGAGGCCCGAGCGTGCCCATGGCAGGCGACGAAACCACGCCCCCAGGACGTCGCCCCGCCCTTTGCTTCGCTCTGACACACCTCCCTGCGCCCGGAAAAGCTCCATTTCGGAGCGTAACGGAGGCAAAGGAGGGCGGGCGGGGCAAAGAGTGCACGGTTCCCCCACAGACTGCGCGCAATGGCGCCCCGCCGCTACCCATGCCTCATGCCACCCCGGGCTACAGGTTAGATATGCCTCTGCCTGGCCAGTGCTCACCTTCATGCTGTGGCTGCGAGAGAGATCCTCAGCTGAGACTGTTCTTCCATCACCTCCTGGCACGCTAATCTGCAATAGGTTTCATCCAAGGCCTTATATAGCACATTCTGGAACTCTATTCATGGAAGAACTGGAGGAGATTATGACAAGAGTAACTTGTCCTGACCTGTAATGTGCTCTGTTGTCCTCTCTTCCCACCCTCTCCATCTGCAAAAGGCCATCTCCCCCAGAGGTGTCTGTGCCATCACAGGGGCCACTGAATAGAAGCACATTTGTGGGTGGATGAGGAACGTTGCTGCCAGCAACTAGTAATCTTCCTTCCCGCCATGCCAAAGTAACTCCCCATAAAGGAAGGAAGCCCACACGTGGACCCTCCAGACCTGAAGCTGGTCCTATTGCATTTGCTGCCCCTCAAAAATAGGAGTGTGGCTTTAATGCAAGTTACCAAAATACAAGGGCAGGGGCTTTCAAATATATACTTTAAATAGTGTTTTCACATTTTAAAAGAACCCTCTTGGGCCTTTACTGAAAATGCTCATCATTTTCTGTTGTTATGTTCATTTATCCTATGGTGTATCTCTGTTTTCCCATCTGTAAGACCAAGATAATTTCTAGTTCTTCTATGAATGTTTGAGGATGAGGGTTTAAAAAAAAGTATCAAGCCAGTGTATGATGCATGCAAATGAAGCTGATGTGAATATTTACCTGCTTTACCATAACTGACAACAATCCATTTAATAGTGCTTATTTTTTGTTCTGTTTTCTAGATGCAGCAATTGTTCCACGAAAACTATGAGCATAATCGGAAGGGTTACATACAAGATCTTCACAACAGCAAAATACACACAGCAATTACACTTCATCCAAACAAAAGGCCAGCCTATCAATATAGGCTTCACAATTACATATTGACTCGTAAAATTTCAGAATTGCGTTACCGAACCATCCAACTACATAGGGAAAGCGCCCTGATGAGCAAGCTCAGTAATGGCGAAATCAGCAAAGACGATCAGCTTCTGGGAATGATGCCTTCTTTCAACCGCTTCCAGCCGCGTGATAGGAATGAAGTCATTGAGTGGGAGTTTCTGACTGGAAAACTCCTTTACTCTATGGCTGAGAACCAGCCACCCAGACAGAGTATTAATAGCATGCTGCGGGCAGCGTTGGATGACACTGTGATGCAGGTAATGGAAATGATCAATGAGAACTCTAAATCTCGAGGAAGGCTTATTGATTTCAATGAAATACAGTATGGGTACCGCAGGGTTGATCCTCTGCATGGTGTGGAATACATTCTGGATTTGCTCCTTTTATATAAAAGGCACAAAGGAAGAAAAGTTACTGTTCCAGTTCGACGGCATGCCTACCTTCAACAATTATTCAGTAAACCCTTTTTCAGAGAGGAAGAAGAACTGGATGTAAAAAGCCTTTTGGAAAATGTGAACAGTGACATTCCATCTTTCCCCTTCATTTCCAACTCCTTGAAGATTTTTTCATCGTTTCAAAGCATCAAAGAAATGGAGGCAAGCAATGACAAAAAGATTCACATTCTTGTCCCTCTAACAGGGAGATATGACATTTTCCTGCGGTTTATGGAGAACTTTGAAAAGACCTGCCTTATCCCTAAGCAGAATGTAAAACTGGCCATTATTCTTTTCAACTCTGATCAGGATTCCAGCAAACACATAGAGCTGATTAAGGAATATCATCAGAAGTATCCTATGGCAGACATGACTGTCATTCCAATGTCAGGAGCTTTCTCTAGAGGTTTGGGTCTTGAAACTGCCTCTTCTCAGTTTGACAATGACACCTTGCTGCTGTTCTGTGATGTTGACCTGATATTTACTCCAGATTTTCTCCAGCGCTGTCGAGCTAACACCATTCAAGGACAACAAGTTTATTACCCTATTATTTTCAGTCAGTATGACCCCAAAGTAACCTATGGGGGTAGCCCTCCGGTGGATAGTCCCTTTGTTTTCACAAAGAGAACTGGGTTTTGGAGAGACTATGGGTTTGGGATCACTTGTATTTACAAAAGTGACCTTGTGAGTGCAGGTGGATTTGATACCTCAATTCAAGGCTGGGGACTTGAGGATGTCGACCTCTTTACTAAAGTAATAACTTCTGGACTTAAGGCATTTAGAAGCCAAGAAGTGGGGGTTGTACATGTTTTTCATCCAGTTCATTGTGACCCCAACCTAGATCCAAAACAATACAAGATGTGCTTGGGGTCCAAAGCAAGTACATTTGCCTCTGCTGTGCAACTAGCTGAAATATGGCTAGAAAAACATTTAGGAGTCAGGTACAATCGAACTCTTTCCTGACGTTCTAACTTGCTCTGCCTTCCTGGGGGAGCTTACCTCATTACTTCTTTGTTTTGTCATCACTTTTTCAAACTCCTTCTTGTCTTCCAAAGGATGGGTGTTTGACCTCAGACTAAGTCTGCTATCAGGAGCATTTCAGATACCTACTGAACTGATGAGGTGGGCTGTCTTTCTGTTCTCTTTTATCTATAGACTGAATGAAGCCATGGCAATCAAACGATCCCGTGGAGCACATCCATCTTAAGGAATGCATCAGAAGAATGTTTTCTTTGGGTTTAGGATGCAATATCAATCTTCATTGTGTCGGTCAAACTGAATGTGATACTTTTTTTTTTCCTGGTGAAGGTACCACAAAAGTGCTTTATGCTTCCTCTGGGAACGAGACTCTGGCAAACTTGAGTTTTATAATTTATATGAAAATGAAAAGAAACAGTATTCTTCATCTTTATAATTTTTAAAGTAAATTAAGAATGGACTGTGTATCTATTTTTAAAAAAAAAGAAAACGTGCACACAAACTGAGGGTTTTCTTTCCAAGTGCAACTGGTACTGGCTACCAAGAACCTTAAATATTGTAATAAAATGATCTCCTCATTCCTGTCAACATTGAATAGAATTGGACTGTGTTTTCTCAAGAAAACACGACTAACTCAGATATTCAGATACAGCGAGAAGTTTTCTGAACCAATGTCATTCAGTTGCAAAGACGATCAGCTTCTGGGAAGAAATCATGGTACAATGTTATTTATAACAAAACTACAGACATGCCATATAACCTTTTCCCCAAATGCAAGAATATGTTGCTTTGTCTCTGTTTAGAATGAGCCTCTAATATATAAATAACTTTCTATTTTATTCTTTTCATAAGACTGCACTTGATACAAAGGGAAATAAATGAGAACTTAATATTATCTTTTTTATATAATTGTGCATTAATATTGAGATTCTGAAACCCATCATCGTTAAAAGAACATGTAATTATTTAAGTATGAAACTACTCTTGCTGGTCAAAGTTCTTGCCAATATATTTATATTAGTGAAAATTTATAGGAATGTGTTAAGACTTTTCACTCTCTGAAGAGCCTGCAAATTTCAACACTGTATTGGTGAAATGCTGAAAGGGACATCAATGTTAGAAACCAAAATGTCTGTTGTGCTGGAATTTTATTTAATTTTATTTTTTGCAAGAGCAAAGGCTTGGTAATGGCAAACGTAAAGCACGTTACAATACAGGCAATGATTTCTTGTTCAAGTTCTTTTTAATTGCATTTGTGACATACAATTAGAATATCCAAGAAATATATGATACATATCTAATACACTCTAATATATTAATTGAATTGTATTAATTGTATTGTATGTTCAAATGTATCATATGTATCATATGTATCTCTTTGGCTATGATACCTTTTTAAAATTTATTTTCATAAGCATTCAATTGATTGTACGTCAGCAAATGGTACCATTGGATTGGCTTCTAAGGACTAAGAGAAAAAATCCTCTTAAATATGCACATATGTACCCTGCTCAAAATATTTTAGAAATGACAGAGTTAAACAATTCCCTGGGAGTCATGAGTCAGAATTCTGGTCACCATAGCTCAAAAAGAATGTAGTGGAACTAAAAAAAGTCAGAGAAGAGAGTGACCAAAATGATTACTGGACTGAGACACCTTCCTTATGAGGAAAGGCTACAACATTTGGGGCTGTTCTTTCTAGAAGGAAGGCACCTGCTTGAGACAAACAAAATTATGCATGGGGTGTATAGCCTAATGGAGGGAAGTTCATATCCCCCTCACACACCACCAGAACCAGGGGACATTGACTAAAATTGACTGAAAGAAAAGTCCATCACAGGTTATAAGCCATTATCACTATTTTCAACCTCTGAAAGCCAAATGCAAAAGGACTGGCAACAAAATACCGTATCATGCTTCTTGAGTGGTCTCCGAGCCACCTGGTGGATCATTTTGAGATACAGGAAGCAAGATTAGATGAGCCCTTGGCTTGATCCAACAGAGCTCTTATTTTTGGACTCCAAAGTCCACTAAACTAGTAAAATGTGTCATCCGTAAGCTGTTTTGCAAAGGCAGTGATATTGGTAGTGCAGCAGTCGAGGTGGATTTGAAGACATTTGGACACATTCAGGGCAGAATCCTAGATTGCGCCCTGGGCTAACGCAACGTGCTTGTGTCGGTCCAAGAGCACTAGCGCCAACACAGGGGCGCCAACTGGTACCTCTGCATCAGCGCTGGTGCTCTTGGGCCAACGCTAGCAGTAGCTTCGGCCCAAGGACCCCAGTACCCCAGCTGACACACAGTTAACGTAAATTGTTAAACAGCCTGGCAGATAACACAAATTCCTGTGTGCATAATGAAAGTTTAGTCCTATGGAAAGCCGTACTTGTGCAAAATGTGTATGTGGTGTGCCAAAAAATGATATATAGATGATGTGCTTTTGAAAGGAATCACAGTGCAACATATCAGCATTTGCATCTCCTGGTATGAAGTGAGACAAAATAACTCTCATCATTCTGGGACTTGGAGAAGAAATTGAGAGGAAGAACAAACAAATATTTTCTTCCCAGCTTCTGATACAAATAATTTCAAAAACCATCCTTCCAAATGACATCTACAACTTTTGTGAAAACCGAAACCTTTTCTGTCCAGAATCTGCGCATCCTTGTCATTTTTTTAAACTTATCTAGCCAAGCACAGCCGATGTAATCAACTCCAGATGTTCTTTGCAACTTGAAGACAACTTTTTAAAAACACCATTCAACTGTGCATAATGTTGTTAGGAAACCAGAATCTTATTGGGGATTACAACAGCAAACAACTTCTGGAACTCTGATCAGATTTTTGTAAATCTGATAAAACACCTGTGCTCAGCCTTGAACTAATTAACTTCATTTGCTCAGATTAAGTTACAGAACATGAATTGAACGTAATGACTGCAGAGGGAGTTCTGTGTATAGAGGACTTGCTGGATCAGGTCCTGTGGAGAAAATCAAATTGTTAGTTCTTACTATTTACAGATATTTATTTAGTGTATGACCAATTCATTTGTTTCTATGATGGATTACTTTGTTACAAACTGGATTATAAATGTTTGTTAAAAAATATTGCATTGTCTTTGGAGTAACTATTCTCAAATAACATTATCTGAGGTAGGAAACATTAACATATTTCTAGTAGGAAATCCTGTAGGACGTTGGCTCGCAAACCTTTTAGCATCAGGACCTATCTAAAAAAAAGTTTACCAGCTGCTCAAGCTTCTGTGGCTGTAATGGTTTAGGGGCAGCAGAGCTCCCCCTCCCAAGTAGCAGGTTGTCTAACCCTTGATGTTCATAGCCTAATCTGCCATGTCAGTTTCACAACCCACCAAAAATTGGGTCTTGACCCATTGCTGGGCTACAGACCCACAGTTTGGGAATTGCTGCCATAGGGTGATGGCATGCCATATTGGGTGCAATCTACTGGGATTTTGCCATGTCCAAGTTCTAGGGAGTGAAGAGGAGCTGTGCCAAGAGAATACAAATGATTGCAATCCCCTCATGAAGAGTTCTGATGAATTATGCTCACTGTTACAGCATATAAAATAGCTTTTTTAGTGACCTATCAAAACTCTGTTATCTTGTATAAATCTTTTTTTTTTGCCCCTTTCACCAAGTCCTTCAAATTGGTATCATATCTTTCTAACATGCGTTTATATGCATCAATATATGGATATTGATTGTCAATTTCACTAGACATCCTGGAGGGGAGCTAAAATGATACGTCATTTCCCATAGCGTTGGCTATTCATTTAGGGTTGGAAAAATGCCCACTTCTTAGGTGAAAATGGAAACTAAGATGTATCCTCCTTTTACTGCCAAATACCTTTTCATGGCAGTTTAATTAGCTATATGTCTAGTAGAGGATAGAATCATATTTTAAAATTACTCTGAATAAGCTTGTATGCATCTAAAACTTTCATGCTGCTAACCAATCATGTTACTGACCTTGGTGTGGTAGGTGTTCTGTAAGAGATCTAATAGCAGTACACAAGTGTGCAGTCTCCTGAAACATTTTGGAATTTGGGAACTGAACCAAGTCGAATGATGCTGTGTTTCATGTGAAATCTTCGTTGTCAAGAACATGGCATAAATGCTTGTATACACAAGTAGGAGATATTCCCCCTACACACACCTCGTGCCCCATCACTTTTTTTTGGCTGCTGTGTATGATTCTAGCTGCCTAGATGCACTTTGGTTGAGGAGATGCTTAGCATATCTTGGCACCTGAATTGGGCTATCCAACTCCTGCTGTTACGTTATTCTTCCTTTTCATTCTCCAAGTCGTTCAGATGGTACCAAATTATTTAAGATTCTAAATACCCTAGAAACGGCAAAGTTTCAAAAGGATGTCTCCAAATAAATGTACCATGATGCACAGGGGAAAGAAAAAATTCCTAATTTCTAATCTACAGTGATAAATAGCCAGGAAAGAGATGGTGGGTCTTGGTGGATTTATCAAAAGGACTCTAGCTCCTGTGAAAACGGTAAATTTCATGTTACAGATGATTAGGAAATGGACTGAAAACAACACAGCCAAGATTATAATGCCTCTATACAACTCCATGCAACCACCCTTGCAACCACCCTTGTCATACTGTATATACTGTATGAGGTCAAATAGTACATGCATACCCCAGTATCCACAGGAGATAGGGTCTTGAGCCGCCAGTGGATACCTGAAATCATGGATAAGAGAGAAACTATTTTAAGTATAGGGTTCTCCCCTGCTCCCACCCACAAGCAAAATATTTTTTTTAGCAACCTATAATAAGAATGAAGGAAGATAAGGGGGGCCTGATCTTTCGATAATTGAAACTACAGATATAGAATCCATGGATACGGGGGCCCACCTGTTCAGAGCTGGAAAGGTTGCAAAGCAAATTATCAGAAGCTAGAACACCTTCCTTAATGCACTTGCGGTGTTTTTTTTTAGTTTAGAGTGCAAAGTGATTAGTGGTTGGGATTGTAGAAAGTCCTAAGAAGTTTTCTCACAGTACTGGAGCTTGGGGGTCATCCAATGAAATTAACTGGCAGTACATTCAGACCAGACAGAAAAGTACTGCACATCATGCCCAATTTATGGAATTCACTCTCTTAAGATGGGCTATTACCAATGTCTAGAGAACTGCCGTGCTCAGTAGCGACTGAGGTTGCAGCTGCTGGACAGCACTAGCCTTTATGACCTGCTTATGAGCTTTTCAAAATGGGATGCTGAACTCGATTGACCTTTGGTCTGATCCAGCAGAGCTGCTCTTGAGCTCTTAAACACTACCATATTTCATGCACGCCATGCTGCTGCTGCTGCTGCTGCTGCTGCTGCTGCTGCTTCCTGACTACTTGGCACTATACCTAATTCAAGAAGGTAAGCCAAAAAAAACCCCAACTATCTACTTAATTAGAAATGGTGACGAGAACAAAAGAGGAATCAATAATGGAATCTGCAAATCAGAGCTGTGCTAAATTATCCCCGCTGGAACATCTTCGAAGTAAAAAGTGTCCTTTTGAGGCGTGAAAACCATTCCTTTCACTTTTTCACGCAGCTTCTTGTGCCTGCTTGTAGACCTTGTTCCATGATCAGCACCATTTGCTTTAATTCAGAGGTCTTCAACCCTTTTCATGCCATGACCCCAATATATAAATAAAGTGCAAGAGTAGGGGCCCCACCATTGAGCCCAGCCTCCTCCCAGGATCCTATTTGCCCACCCCAATCCCACCACTGCCCGCTCTCCACTTCCTCCCAGCACTGTTCATTATAACCAAATAGTCTTATTTGAGAGAGAAGAAGGAGTTACCCTGAAGCCTGGCACTAATGAAAGCTATTTTAGCACAATTGCCAAGAACCTGAGCAGGACTCAAGACACCATATCTTGGAACCTGAAGGGGTACACCTGATGCCTCCCTCTTTACCTGGTGGGGCTCCAGTGCAGTGGTCCTCATCTTTTTCGTTCCCATAAGTTGCTGCAACCCCAAAACAGGCTTCCCAATGAGGGTTCCGACCACAAGGTTGAAGAACATTGCTATAATTTTAACAAGGCTTGTTTTTCAGTATGTAATTGCAGACAATCAGGGATCACATGATGAACATCACATTGGTGATGGTTACACAGCCAATCAAAGTTGGTCGCATAATGACCAGCAAGGATGAACATGCAGCTTCAGTGAATTTAAAACCCATTTCCGCTTTTGTTGTTCCAGGCAACATCCACACTTTGATGGATGTTTCAGTGCGTAGTCAGGCAATCTCCCATATGTTGCCACTGTGCTGTGGTGCCTTCATTACCACAGCATGGTAACATGGGAAGCATTGACCCAGTTGCTGAAGCAATGGAAATGCATTCCCTTTCCCCTATACATCACAAATACTTCTGCACCCTTTGGAATGTCTTCCCCTGAAAAATTGTTTCCCCCCCCCCATTTTAAACTATTTTTTTAGAAGCATGAAAAATATTCATGAACCTCTCTTCCCCCCACCCCCGCTCAGCTCTAATGTAAATTGCCAGCCAAATGGCACCAAACAAAATGAATTCCCAAAGCTAGGAAGCCAGTTTCTAACAGTGCTTCAGAATCAACCAAGTAATCAAAGCAATTATACAAGCCTCCATTTGTTTCCCACTGTCTCAAACACAAGGCTGTGCCTGTAATGATGCAGTTGATGAGACTGTTCAGGAACAAAGACATTTTGAAAAGAATATTGAGCAGTTTTATTTTAGGCTGGCTTTGTCTGCCCATCACTTCAGACCCCTCCCCTCTGGTTAATTTTTCCCCTTTTCTCCAATTCATGGTGCATACACGCTGCATCTCTGACAAGGCTGCAGAGGCGCCTGTTGGCATCTGTAGCATTGTCTAGCAGCTCTTGTGTGAGGTGGTTGAGTGCACTATCATGTTCTTCTATAAAGGGGGATTCTAAAGGTAAATTCAGGGCGCAATCGTAACCTGGAGTTAAGCCGGCACAGTTAGGCCAGCAAAGTTTGGTTGGCACAAGGGACACCTATAAAGTATATTTAAACCACTGTCAGAGTCAGAGAGGCCAGCACACAGACATGTGCCATCCTCCCTGATTCGAAGAATGGTCCAAACGCACTTTACGGTGGCCCTTGTGCCAGCCAAACTTTGCTGGCCTGACTGTGCCGGCCTAACTCCAGATTAGGATTGCGCTCTTAATCAAGGAGGTGGGTCAGAGTTGACAATGTTTCTAAGACCCCAATCGTATGCCGGGCCAGCACTGGTTGCCAGCATGCTGCCCCAGCAACCACTGTAATCCGAGTGCCATAAGGCACATTGCCAACTGTGGTAAGCCAGCACTGGACCTCTGTGCCATGAGGGCACGCTGATGGAGCGCTGGTCAGTAAGGGGCAGGAAAGTGTGTCAGGGGGAAGGGAGGCATAACTGGGTGGAGGGAAGGTGGCCCAAGGGGAGGATAGGGTCTGGGACAGGGGCGGTGGCAGTGGCAGAGTATGCCAATGAATCTTATGTCCCCTCCTGCGCCTGAAAGTCTGACATGGGCTTCTTCAGTTCTGCGCTCACTAAATAGCAGGCATAGATCAGAGAAGACCTGTTGCCAACCGTGGAGCTCAATGCACGGTAAAGGAGCAAATGTTGCCTTGCCCTGAGGAAACTGTCTGGGTTGCCCTGGCCCCACAGGATACAGCAGCCGCCATTTTGGCACCACTGTACTGCTGGCTGCCATCAGGGAATAGGATCAGGCTGTCCATGTTCCGGCAATGATACCAAAGGAACTGCTCCCACATACTCGGCCAGGTGGTCAGGACTGTCCAGAGCTGCCTGTTCGGGAGTGGGGGAGAGAGAAAATAGGATGAATGTCTTAACATAAACTTGCATTATTTCCCTGCTTCGTTCCGTTACCCAACCCACAGTCCCCACCTCAAACGCAGGCAGTGCTTTCCCATTTGTGAAGCCTGAGGCAGTTCACTCAGGCAGCAGATTTGGGGAGAGGCTCACCTTCCTGCTCTCTGCTCCTTTCAAATCCAGGAAGACGGAGCAGTAGGAAGGGGTGGTGTGGTGCTAGGAAAAGGGCAGCTCAGGCATACCACCTCAGGTCTGGGGTCAGACAGAAAGAAGTTTGCCTCTGGGAATAGCCATATTTCTTCACTCCACCCCTCCCATGTAAAAGTTCAAGTGTAATGAATACGGCAGTAGTACCCTAGATTTTCTTTGTCAAGGATGAGCATCACATCTTTAACAAGAATTGTCACCTTTAAAAAAAATTACTCTTTCCTTTATAAATGTAACTTCAAATTCAGTGGTAGAGATATCAGTAGCAGTGCCAATGTGAGTTTTAAAATCACGCTATTGGGATAAGTTCAATTTTCAAGTTAAAGGGATTAAAGTTGAAGGGAATAAAAACAGCCCTTTTCACTTTCCATAGAAACAGATGTTCCGGCAGAATGTATTATTAATTGTTCTTCCTAAATGTTTTTTTTCTTTCTTCCTTCATTTTGGTCCACCACCAATTGGTTACCTGAGTAATGACACAGATTTCCATGAGTCATCTTTCTAATACCACATTCCCAATTTTCCTACTTTTTTGGCTTTTACCTCTTTACTTTTGCCACAAACCGACTAAAATGATACAGTATTTCTGGTCTGGTTTAATGATGTCACCGACATATAAAATGCTGAAGTAGAGCACTTCGCTGACTGAGTTTCCAGTAGTATTGCAAATAGTTTCCATTTGCCGGTCACAAGAGTTTAATAGCCTCATGAATTTCTTACTTCATCCTTTCCTTTCCTGGTTTAGCCAGGAATACCACTAAGGAAAAGAAACCCAAAACCGTTTCTCAGTTTTGGGGGTAGGAAAGACCGTCAGGGGACACTTTCTGTCCTTATTTTGTGTCCTGGAAAAGCCTAGTTGGGATTATTTTCAGCACTGTGTTAGCTTAATCATTATTTACATCAGTAATGTGAGCAGTATACAGCATCCCCAGACTCAGTTCAGAGGCGAGATGACATAAACAAACACCTGTGCAAAACCACCTTGTACTGGAAAACTACTGCTGGGTTTAGCCCAATATGGTCTTCAGTAAGTGAAAGGGTCCAGGTCTTACCTATCATCTGCTACCTGATCCATGAACCTGTGGGTGCAAGCAGCACATTAATCAGGAGCATTTGCAACCCAATTCTATGGTGCCTCAGCACCCAGAGGAATAGTGGCGCCAAATGGTCACCACTGTATCTTATGGGCACCAAGGCATCTGCTGGAGTTGCCACAGGAGACTCCCCCCTTTTTAAAGCCCCAGCAGCCCCTATGAGTCTCTTTGGATCTGCATCCACTATTGAGCAGGCACAGATGTCCCATATTGGGCTTCCCAGACAGGGAGGGAGCACAGATAAGGCAGCAGAGAGTGTCACCATCTCCAGCCCCCTCCTGGGTCCTTCCCCCACCCTGCTGCTCACTACCAGCTGGTCCTCTGTGAAGACTTCGTGGCACTGAGGCTCAATGCTGTGGCACTCGGGGCCAGTGCTGTAGCATTACCGCCGGTGCAAAAGTGCCTTATACCACTTTTGTGATGGCGAATGCCTGGGCAGCGTGGCGGCCACTGTCACACTGGTTGAGTGTAGGATTGGGTCCTTAGAGCCCAATCCAAAGCCCATCAGCGCGAGTGGTACAAGCATACCACTCATGCTGGTGTCACACCAAGTGCCTTGTTGCACAAGGCTTGCCAGCTATGCGGCCTTTCCGGGCGGGGCAGGAGGGCATTCTGAGGCAGGGGGAGGGATGGAGCAGGAGGCGGGACTGGTGGCAAATTTCACCACTGGTTCCCGACCTCCCTGTAAGGCTGTGTGGCCCTCGCTTCTGCACCAGCTAATAAGCCAGTGCAGAAGCACAGAAGATGTACGTCCCCTTTCCCCACAGAACCTCCCGCAGGTGCCTGCCTGCCATGGGATGCAGCGGTAGCTGCCTGGCTGCTGCTGCACTCCCAAGCGATCGGGCAGCTCTGGATTGGGCTGTTAGTTCGCATAAACTGTAGGATTGAATTATAGTCCTTCTGTTAGCTAAAGAGCATTTTTCATCTAAGGATGTTAGGTTCATCTGAGGATAGAATCCACAGAAGCCTTGCTCAGAACCCATTACACTGGTCTTTGGATAAGGGTGCCTTGTAATCTATTGCCTCAACAATTGCTTATGCTCGGTGTTTCACTTCAGTGCACCCCAGAGGCATATTTACCCTGTAGCCTGGGTGGCGCGAGCCATGGGCGCCGGGGAGTGGCGGGGAGGCGGGGCACCATTGCACGGAGTCCACGGAAGAAACCACGCACTGTTCGGCCCGCCCTCCCTCGCCTCCGTACACTCCGAACTGGAGCTATTCTGGGTGCAGGGAGGCGTGCCTGGACAATGCACGGGGGCGGGGTGACGTCCTGGGGGCACGGTTTCGTCGCCTGCTATGGGCGCGCTCAGGCCTCCGTCCCTGGTGCACCCTGAAAGAAGCTGAAAAATAGCTGTTGCTCTCCTATAATGCCAGAACATATAAGAGGGAACATTCAAAAGAATAAGAGAACAAATGGACTAGTAAATTATTTCAGGATAATTTTACCATGTCAAGCAGTAATGGGGGAGTTAGGCCTGAGAGGTAATTAGAGAACTACTGCCAATTTTATAGACCATGAGCTGGGAAATTTCTGAATTTTTTTTCTGCGTTCACTGAGAGATCCTTTTTTTCTGCTTTCACTGAGTGCAATCGTAATCTGGAATTAGACCGGCACAGTTAGGCCAGCAAAGTTTGGCTGGCACAAGGGTCAATATAAAGTATGTTTGAACCATTCTTAAAATTAGAGAGATCAGCACACAAAAATGCACCATCCTCCCTGACTCCGAGGGTGATCTAAATGGACTTTACGGTGGCCCTTGTGCCCGCCAAACTTTGCTGCCTAACTGTGCCAGCCTAGCTCAATCAAGGTTAGGAGTACACCCTGAAGCTGTGTTTTGTTGCACCATTATATCAAACCATTGTGAAAATTCAATGAGTTTTATCCTAATTTTGTTGGTTCTGCAGCTTTCAATTAAATTAAACTTGGTTTGGCTTACAGCCCAATTCTATGCATATCTACTCAGAAATAAGTAGTCTACTCAGAAATAAGTAGAAATAAGTACTCAGAAAGCCAATGAGGCTTATAGCGCGATCCTAACCTGGAGTTAGGCTGGCACAGTTAGGCCAGCAAAGTTGGGCTGGCACATGGACACAGTAAAGTATGTTTGGACCACTCTCGGAGTTAGGGAGGATGGCTCATGTCTGTGTGTTAGCTTCTCTGATTCTGACAGTGGTCCAAACATACTTTACGGTGTCCCTTGTGTTGGTCAAACTTTGCTGGCCTAACTGTGCTGACCTAACTCCAGGTTAGGATTGCCTCTTACTCCCAAATAAGTGTGGCTAGGATTGCCGGCTGAGTTTAGGTAACTAATATCAACTAAGAGACAATCCAAAATATTTAAAAATACGTTACCACTTATTTAAGAGAGAAGAGTCAGACTCAACAGGTTCAAATGTGCTTCATTTCTGCATGTAGGGCAGAAAAGTGAACAGCGGGCAGCAAGGACGTGGGGCAGGTCTGCTAAATCTTTATTAGCGAAACACGTTTAGCCTGCCATGTTACCATTGGCGTATGATTATTCTCCATGTGCACAGTGTAACTTGGGTTTCTTAAAGTGGCCACTTATCATGATGCCTGTTTTAAAATCAACAATGCCTGTTTTAAAAGGATTCATAACTTCATGCATGAAAAATCTGTGCTTAATTCTTATTTTAGCAAATGTTTTACAACTGCCTGCTGTTAATTGCTGCCACTAAATTACGCAGATGCAAATTCTTTTGTTTCAGACATTCAGAAATATACAACGAAAAAATGAAGGAAAAAAAACCACAGAAGCTCAGAGCAAAAGGAATGACCACAAGCAATATAAGCCCAGCAGTTAGAGGAATAGTGAAAAGTCACTGTTTAAAAAAAAAAAAATTACCACCACAGACTTGGAGAGACTTCTAGAACTCTTCTGCCACGAGGGAGTAATGTCCTTTTAAATAAACATTTTATGCCTCAGCAGCCTGCACAGTCTCATTTGTATGGTATGTACTTTTTATGTGCTGTCTTTTGCAACTCAAGGAAAAGCGTAACTTATTTCAAAACCTTTGAGGGCTAGTCAAGGCACAGGCTCTGTCAGGTTCCTCTATGGTGTAGGGTTGAGTGGTATCCCCGCTTCAAGCTAGTTTTTCACACTGAATACAAAATATTTTCCTAGTCCGTCTCCAGTGCAATCCTGCCAGCCCCGATTTCCTTGGACAGTCACACAGGGAGCAACATCAGTGTTTTGCTAGCACTTGAGTGCAGGTTAGGCTGATAGAAGACATAACTGATTTTATCAATAGCCAGAAAGAGAGCAAAGTGAAAGAAGGAAAGTATAGCATTGGAAACATCAGAACCCAAATTGATGAGGTTCAGGAACAGGCCTGCTGAGTACTTGGGGCAGGTACAGACACATCAATTGAAGCATACATGCACACACACATGTCCTTGCTCTAAATCCCTCACTGTTGCTGTTAGTCCTGATAGCTGAAAAAATGTAGGGATAACACAGGTACTTTGGGGGGGATGTCTTCTAGTGGGGTTGATGTCATCAGGAGTGCATATTAAAGGGTCAAACTACAAGTAACTTTTAATGCAAGGTTTGACTCTGCATGTCTGCATTTCATTGTGTGAATAGCATACACGGGGACCTCAGTGTGAATCAGCAGTGCGGCAGGGTAAAATGCTGTAACCAGGGCTGGTCTTAAGCCAATGAGACCAATGTGGTCACATTGGGCCCCATACTTTGGGGGGCCCCACAGCAGGGTAGAGAGCAGTAGTGCTATCCAGCCGGTACGCTGGGCGGGACTTACGTTTCATCGGCAGTCCACCCGTTGCGTCATGCCGTGTTCTGCTGCTTTTCCACCCGCCGGGGCATGCGGGAAAGCAGCGGAATGCAGCATGATGCAACAGGCGGACTGCTGATCAAACATAAGTCCCACCCAGCATACCGGCTGGATAGCACTACTGGTAGAGAGCATATTGCCTGTTGCTGCAGCTGGGTTCTCTATAGAATGTAAGTCAGTGGGGCGAGTGGAGCTGCTCTACCTTGGGCCCTCCCACCTGCCCTTGCCTCTACTGCCCTAAATGGGCCTCCTGAAAGCAGTTGGCAGTGATGTCATCATATCACCTATTTCTATTTCTATTCATCGTCATTTCTATTTCATCATATCAACTATTTCTAGGTGCTGTGCAGAGCCCCACAAGTTCTTTTCTTGGTGAGAGGGGGCCCTGCGAAGTGGGTGGAGGGGCCCGCCGGAATGCCCTCATTGGGCCCCGCCACTCCAAGAGTTGGCCCTGGCTGTAACATTTCCCTCCAGTGCAACAAGCCCAGTCTTGGCTTGTTGCGCTATTTAGCGGGGGAAGGGAAGGGGAAGGGAGACTCCAAGGGTGCCAATAGTGCGTGCGTGTGCGTACGTGTGCGTGCGTGCGTGCGTGTGTGCGTGCATGCGTGTGTGTGGGAGGTGATTTTATATTTTCAGCCAGTTTCCTGGGAAGTAAATCCCATTAATGTCAATGAGTCATAATGTCATTAATGAGTCATTAATGAGTCATTAATGTCAATGAGTTTCACCTGGGCAGCCCAATCCTACCCTTCTCCCCCAGGATGATGCAGCAGGACCAGCACAGCCCATGCTGCATTCTATGTATGGATTGCCAATGCTGGGTAAGGGCGTCATTTGTCCCCTTGCCCTGGGGTAAGCCCCAGCATAGACAATGGGACCGGTGCAAGCTCTGTAGCTGGTGGAAGTCTGTGTTGCCCTGTGTTGGCAGATCAGGCCTGGGGAGAGGGAAAGGATCTGGGACTCATGGCTGCCACCAATCCCACCCCTTTCCAATCCACCTATTCCCCTTCCTGCCCTCCCCTTGCCTCGTTACACCCCCTCTCCATCCTCCCCCACCCCTGTGCTGCTCAGCACGGAAGATACCGGGCCCAGTGTGCACTAAGTCTTCTGCCAGTGTGCCAAGGCCACCATGGACCATGGTGATTCCTAGGCCATCACTAAGTGCTTTACAGCACTCACACAATGGCATGCACCGGCACAGCACACACTGTGCCGGTGCATCCTCTCTTCAGGATTGCACCATTTATTTCTCAAAATGACTATAGTGATGAGTGCCAGAGTTCCTTTTTCACTTTTGGAAAAAAGACAGCTTTTGTGTGCTGATGGCGACTTACTAATAGCATCTTAGGACAGTTTGTTCCAGTTGCGTCAAAAGTCATTTCCTAGCAGGTCTGTAAAATTTAACCAAAGATTGACATTAAGCCAGGCCAAGAGGGATTGTTTCAACACAGGCACTTCATGAAACAAGGTTGATGGGTGAGTGTGTACAAGTATGCACACACACATGCACAAGCACACACATACACTGCCCAACCCTAACCTGCACTGGCATTGATAGGCCGCATCCAGCACAGGTAATGAGCAGGCTAGAGGTCTCCTTGGGGTAAGGGAACATTAGCTGTGCACCCCTCAATGACGCCACAAGAGACAGATGCGTATGGATGAACGGGCCACTTTATTGCAACAAATTACAAAGAAGAGGAGCCGGAGACCGGCAGCAATTAATCACGGCAGGATAAATGGGCCAGACCTTAACTGAAGGTGGGGGTCCAGCCGCCGGCCAGCCCCGTGGCGGGTGAAACATCCTGGCTCTGGGCCAGCCCCTTGGGGCGTGACCCTTCATTGCCTAACCCCCGTGGGGGCAGAGGCAGCAGGCCCGCACGCCCCACCCCGGCCGGGAAGCATCTGGGGCGGGGCCAAGGTTTGAGGCTAAGAGATTTCCTGCCAACCCCACGCACCGGTCAGCAACTGTGGGCCTGCCAATGGGTCACTCAGTGCCTTAGCTGACCTCCGGATGCACACCAAAAGCCTCCTTCCAGCCTTTGTGCCCGTGCTAACCTGCAATAAAGTGACCAAGGTTGCTGTCTGTGTATGTGACACCCACCTCATTAATCCCCCAGTGCAGTCCAGGGTAGGCGAAAAAACTGCCCGCCAAATGCCAATCAGGCAGGCAGAAAAATTCCTACCCGGCCCCAAATATGGCGACCAGCCAATCTTGGACTGAAAAGAGGGAGGGAGGGTGGGGATCCATTTTCCTTTTGGATCCAGGACAGAATGGCTCCTGCAAGCCACCTTGCCGCCAGGAGAGCTCCTGGCGACGCCCCCACGGCCAAATGCCCAATGAGGGCAGCAGCTGCCTCCTGTGGCTGGGAGGGGGGCAAGCCAATCAGCGAGCACCTAGCTATGGTGCTGGAGCTCGGCATTCTTCCCTGACCCTGAATAATGCTCCAGCCTGCCCAGTGGGACTCCTTGAATCTGCTGGCACAAAACCAAGAAGACCCATATAGGCCTCCTCCACCAGTGGTTTCCCTCCTGGGCCTGATCTGCCCAGTGTTCCACCCTTCCTTGCCCTGAAGCACCCTCTTCCCATTTCCTTCCCACCATCCGCCTTCCCACCATCCTCCCGCAACCTCTTCATTGCTTGGCTGGATACTCACCTCCGGCAGCAGCCTTCAATGGGGATGCAGTCCTGGCAGGCTTCTGGCTCTCAAGCAGTTTCAGAAGTGCTGTACTCACTTTTGCGGCACTCCAGGCTGGTGCGGCAGCTGCGGCCACAGCCATTCCATGGAATAGAATTGGGCCAACAGAGTTATAGAGCATACGGAAAGACACGAAACGTACTTGCCAGACTTGGTGCATTCATTCAGCTCTGGTTTCATGCAGTGTATAAAAAATGAGTAATGCTCATAAATCTTTTTCACTATTAAAAAACATATTTGAAGTAACAGAGCCCAAATGAAACAAAGGCCTTATAATTGAGTTATGTCTCAGATTTATGTCTAGAAGATAAAATGTGAATACTTCCCCTCTCTCCTCTGTTGCTTGTTCTTACTCTCCCTTTGATTAGAATAATTATGAACATTTTTGGAAAAAAACAAAATGAGAATTTGGATTCCAAAATGTGTCACTTGCCTTTAGCTTACGTTTGCATGACGGTCATTCTCTGACGGTTATTACTGTTTGCAGCAGATTAAAAGATAAATTCATAATGCCTCCTCACTGGCTGGGAGGTGATCAGAAAGAACTAACATTTGGATTGGCAGTTGTTTTGAGGTGTCTGATATTGGCTAATGTCAGGTTTGTGTGTTAAAAAAAAACCTCTGGTATTTCTGTATAAATAGCTTGGCAGCACATCTAAAGCCACAATTGTATACGCACTTTCACAGGAGTAAGCCTTATTAGGCTCACTGGTATTTTATTTCTGAAACATCTACCAGAAGAATTGATTAATCACTCTGGTTTGTTTTTTTTCCTATCTCTGTGAAGACCTCAGATAGTCAACTTACATTACACTGACAGCACAATCTTGAAGCTGCCCTGAGCCAGCCCACGTTCCTTGTGTCAGCTCCCAACACATCTCGAACGGATGTGCACTGGTTCAGTCGCACTGCAGTTGCATCAGGAGAGTTTGTCAGCATGGGTAGGCCAGCATAGGGGGTAGGAGCGGGGGGCAGGAGAGGAGAACTGAGGTGGTTCTGGTTTGGGAAGGACAGATCAGGAGGCAGATCAGGCCCAGGAGGGGGTTGGGACTGGCCTGGGTGACCTCAGCCAGATGCTAACCCCCATCCCTAGTCTGATCAGCCTTACACGGGCTGCTTGAATTTGCACCTGCAAAATTGCAGGCGCAGATCCGAGTAGCCCTGTCGGGCTGGCTGGCATGTGACACGAGGAAAGGGAACTGAAATCCCCTTACTCCAAGTTGCACCCGACCCCGCTCCTCACCTGCGCTGGATACAGTGCAGGCCTATTGGCCTGCCTGTTCCAGCACAGGATTGCGCCCGGACAGCCCAATCCTAACCTGCACTGGGAGTGACATCCTAAACTGGAATTAGGCCGGCATAAATTCTTAAAGTGAGCAAAGTTTGGCTAGCACAAAGGTTTAAAGCGTATTTATGCTACTCTTGCAGTCTGGGAGGATGGTGCATGTCTGTGTGCTGGCCTCTCTGACTCCAAGAGTGGTCCAAACACACTTTATGGTGTCCCTTACCAAACTTTGTGCTGGCCAAACGTAGCTGGTTTAGTTTATGCTGGCCTAACTCAGTTTAGGATTGCGCCTGGAACAACCACGCCCAATCCTAACCGGTACTTGGAGTGCAACCCTAAACCGGAATTAAGCCGGCATAAACTAAGTCAGCAAAGTTTGGCTAGCACAAGGGCCACCATAAAGCCTGTTTATGCTACTCTCGGAGTCAGGAAGTTTGGCTCACATCGGTGTGCTGGCCCCTCTGATTCCGAGAGAGGTCCAAACTCACTTTATGGCGTCCCTTGTGCTGGCCAGTTTATGCTGGATTAGTTTATGCTGGCCTAACTCAGTTTAGGATTGCACCAGGAACAACCAGGCCACAGTGGCCTGTACCATATCCAGTACATGTTAGCTGCTGGAGGTCACTTTGGGGTAAGGAAATATTTTACCCTTACATCGTGTCAAGCCCAGCCTGCATTATGGGACTACTTGCATCTGCTCTGGCTATTTTGCTGGCACAAATTCGAGCAGCTTGCGTAAGGCTGCTCAGGCCTGGGAGAGGGATTAGAATGTGGCCTGTGCTACCGTGTCCAAGTCCACCCACCCCCAGGCCAAATCCGCCTCCCATTCTGCCCTCCCCACCCTAAAATGCCCCCTCCTCACCTCTATTCTGCCCTCCCACCACCCTCTCCCACCCTCTGCACTGGCTTGCCCCAGCCAGCGCAAACGTACCCTGTCGGACCAGTGCAGGGTACAGATCTGGACCTCCCAGGCCTCCCTGCCAGCTCAGCCGACTCCTGATGTGCCTTACAAATCTGCCTTACAAATAGCTACCTGTGCCTGTTTTGTCACTTGACGTCTACAGGTGTGGGCTCACTTTTATCTGCTGGTCAGGTAGATTCCACTGAATCTTCCAATCCTCCTTTAAGCCCCTTGTTGATTGGCCAGTGATATAATTCAGTGCTTTTCTGCTCTTGCATGACACAATGTGCTTCTCCCTCTGTTCTGTGCTGTCCTCATATCTTGCTTCAAGTATTTTGTAGCATAATCTTACCTCAAGGGCTGTTCTCTCATAGAGGGGATTATACAGAGCTCCCATTAATACTAATGGAGTTACATGCATCAGTAGCTCCAGAGACCATAAAATATACACACGTCACACTCCTCCAAAATATAATCCCTTTGAATGGCAATGGTACATTGGTGTTTTTCACAGCAAATTATACTGAAAGGCAACTGATTTGTGTGATGCCAGGATGCACTCATGTATTTTTATCTTATTTTGCAGCTCATGATTATATTAGGATATGCATACATTCACAGCACCACTTTCTCAAACAGGTTTTGTGTCAATGCAATGCGGATGAAGAACACTCAGCTTGGGGAATATTTTCTCTCCCAGTAATTCAGTCTGATAGTCAGTTCCCCTAGCCAGCCTCAACAATATCCATGTTGAGAGACTTCCATCAGTGGTTTAAATAGATGACTCAGGCGACGTGCTGTGCTAGCCTTATGATAAATTGTCCTTGGCCCTGCCATGCCTAACATTTGATGACCAAACTGCAACCGTGGCATAGGGATGGTCTGGATTAGAGCCATGGTTTGGGCTGGGAGTTCAAGACTGTGCAACAGAGTGAGCTCCTGTCGCTTGTCCCAGCTCCTGCCAACCTAGCCAGTTCGAAAGCACCTAAATGCAAGTAGATAAATAGGTTCCACTTCGGTGGGAAGGTAACAGCATTCTGTGCAGTATGGAATATAGTCATTCTAGCTACATGACCACAGAAACCTGTCCTCAGACAAACGTCGGCTCTACAGACTTAGAAAAGGAGATGAGCACCACCCCCTACTGTTGGTCACGACTAGACCATTCAGTCGTGGGGAAACCTTTACCTTGGGGGAAGAGGCTTGAACCCTTCTCCCGCAACATGGTACCAATCTAGATTTCCATCCACACTAGTGGCCACGGCTAGCCTGTCCATGTGGCCAACTGCAGTAGTTTGCTGTGGTGGGGGGGTGGTGGAAGCTGATCCCACCTCTATCTGCACAGCCACCATCCTCTCCAATTGCAGAGTTACTGTGCACTCCTGTGTGTTTCTATTTGGACATAAAGCTAATTAAACTCAATGGGACTTACTCCAGGAAAATACATATTTACAGCCAAATCTTATGTTTGGGCATCGCTGCCAGTACTAGCATTTTGGAGCAAGCTTTCATGGTAAATGCTGTTACAGAATCACACATAACGGCACATTTCCAGGCCACTGCCACAGACACTGAAAAACACCCCATGCTCAGCTGCAGTAAGTACATCAGTAAGTTGGCAGAGTGGGCAGAATGGGATGGAGGATGGAAGGAGCTTATTGGGGGGTGGGATGGGGTGTATCCAGCACAAACAACTTTCGCTGGGATGCTATCCCTTATGATTTGCTATTCCTTTAAGTTCTTAGACTTGCATCAACTATAGAACTGGTGCAGGTCCAAGGAGACCCATTGGTGATCAAGGGGCTTGTAGAAGGGTAAAGGAAAATTTATTCTTACCTTTCTCAAGCCGCCCAATTGGGCCCCCACCACCAGCGCATGCTTGTTTTGGTGCAGCAGCATGTTATGGTGGGGAAAAAGATAGGATTGTGCTGTCTGTTACAGCAAAAACAGAAACTAAAGAGTTCTATAGTTCCTTCAAGCCTAACCAATCTATTTCAGCATCAGTGTCACTCGATTCAACAAACATTCGTGTTGAAATAAGCTGAGTAGGCTGGAAGGTGCCTCAAAACCGTCTTATTTTGAATTTCGATTTTTAGTTTGATTTTAGCAATACATTCTTTATTGGATGTGGATGAGGGGGTGATCCTATGGATTATAAAAGATGTGAATAAGCAAAGCATTTAAAACACTCAGCCGTAGTTCTCTTTCACAACAGTGGAAAAGAGGATCATTTACTGGGATAAGAGTTTTTAATCTGTACTTAGGACGCAATCCTAACCCACTTTCCAGCACTGACATAGCTGTGCCAATGGGGCATGGGCTGCATCCTGCAGTCACAGAGGCCTCCTCAAGGTAAGGGGATGTTTGTTTCCTTAACTCGGGACTGCATTGCCCTTACCCTGATGCTGGAAAATTGGTTAAGATTGTGCCTTAATAACAGTATAGCCAAAGGTTCTCTTATAGAGTTCTGATTTGGTATTAGGTTTCTAATTTGATTTCGCAGCCATTGACTAATATGTGGAACAAATATAAGCCACCTACTTTGGGTAATTTCACTTTATATGTCCAAGGTTCAGGTGCCAAAATTAATAATCCGTCGAGCTGTCAAAATACATTCATATAGCATGGTGATGACAGGTATTATTATGATAGCTTTTTTTCTAATTATGATATTATTGTGGATGACATTTTTAGCAAATAAAAAAGACAGTAATGACAGTTTGTGAAGCTACTGCAATTACCAGTAATAATGTAGCATCTGTTACACCTTTGTATGAAAGATCCCGTAATTTAAAAAAGGGAACCTAAAGGGATGAAGCAGGAATGTCAAACCATACATTTTGTTTCTTTGTACCGTATGCAGGACGTTGCTGACGATGGGCTGCTAGATACTGCTTATGTCTATCAGGTTTGCACAGTTGTGCCCACTAACTGAGATAGGAAAGCTCATTCCTAAATCCCGTCTGCTGGTGAATCATACTACAGCAACAGAGCAATTGCTGTGCATTACGAGTAATAGAGTGGAATTGGGAGTATGGGGGTAGTGAAGAGTGGATGCTTAATTCTGGGTAAGTTGTGCTCTGTGTAGGAGATGCCTCCCTGACTCCGAGATTGGTACCAACATGCTTTACGGTATGTTTGCAATAATCCTGGACCAGCACCAGGGACTTGTGCTGGCCTAACTCTAGGATAGGATTGCACTCTGAGAGCACAATTCTAACCTGGAGTTAGGCCAGCAAAGTTTGGATGGCACAAAGGACACCGTAAGGTATGTTTGGACAACTCTTGGAGTCAGAGAGGCCAGCACACAGACATGTGTCAATCTCCCTGACTCCGAGAGTGGTCCAAACGTGCTTTTTGGTGGCCCTTGTGCCGGCCAAACTTTGCTGGCCTAACTGTGCCGGCCTAACTCCAGGTTAGGATTGCACCCTCAATCAAGTCTGAAGAAGCAGGATGTGTTTGCTAACACATCTTTAGCAGAAGGAGTCAAAAGCATCTTAAAATATTAGTAGGTCAAAATCTGCAAAGAACTGTTCGCCTGCCAAATGTTTTATGGGGAGATATATAACTTGATGTAATAATTTTAGGGTTAAAAAAGATTTCCAAAAATCTGTACAACTATCACCCAATTGAAACATTTTCAGTCTCTTCATCTGTTCTCACTTGAAGAGTAAGACAGAAGGAATGGCTGTAATTATTTCATGGCTGATTCACAGACAAGTTGGCTTTGATGTAGGATTTTTCAAGATTTCTGCAGGGAGTTTTTTTAAAAATTATTATTTAAAAACTAATTCTGTGGGGAAAGAGGCATGGACTAAAGGATGAATGTCATTTGGATTACTTTAACTGGCAGATTAAAGTTACACAAGACATGGTTTGAAAAAGTGAACCTCTCTCTAAGTAGTCCCAGAGGCTCTTCCAGTTCTTTGTTGTGCTGAGTTGGAAGACAAAGTTTTTTGGAGTGAACATTGAACCTGACAGTGAATATCTTTGGGAGAAAAAAGGAGAGTTTTTTCAATAGGAAGGAGAGTCGGTGTACAGAACTGTGGACAGCATGCTATATTTAGCCATGTGTGAGTCACCCCACTCCCAGCATGCCCTCGATTCGTGGCCATCTGAGAACCTGTGCATGCCACCTCCAGTTCTGTAATGGCAGACAGATGAGATATAAATGTAATAAACTGAATAAAAGCACATGAACTTCTTTAGCTTTCCTGTTGAACACTCACAGAGTGATCCTATCCCCAACTTGGGCCAGCACAAGTTACTTGTGCTGGCCCAATCGGGTTGCAAATGTGCCATAAAGTGCATTTCCACCATTTTCAAGGCAGAAGGGCCAGTGTATGGGCATAAGCTGGCCTCACTGCCCCTGGTCCCAAGCCCAGAGGCCCGAAAATAAGGTAGGCCTTGCAAGGCTGGCACAGGGTCTCCGCTGTGCCAGCTGGCACTCCTACAACACAAGCCGGTGGTGAGTATGCTTAGGACAGGGGGGAGGCAGAAAGTGGGCAGAACAGGGCGGAGGGAGGGCAGAGGGAGAGGAGGATAAGCACATAAGAAGAGCCCCACTCTATCAGGCTAATCTAGTCCAGCTTCCTGTATCTTACAGTGGCCCACCCAAAGCATCAGGGAGCAGATGCCTCAGGATCTGCCGGGGGGGGGTAGTGGCAGCCTCTGCCACCAAATCATAACCCCCACTCCCAAGCTGGGCAGCCCAGCTCAATAGCAGGCACAAAGCCAAGGAGACCCATTGGCACCACAGCAGTGTTACCTGGGGTAAAGGCAGTGGTGGGATTCAAATAAATTAACAACCGGTTCTATGACGTCATAGCCGGAGCCAAAAAAACCCCCGAAGCCAGCCAAGGTAAGCGAGTGGGCGGGGCCCAGCCATTTAGCAACCGGTTCTATAGAACCTGGGCGAACCCCCTGAATCCCACCACTGGGTAAAGGAACAAAAGGAACTTGGCGGTAGCCTTAGCACCCACAGGATCCAGCAGCTGCCATTTTGGAGGTGTTGGAGTGGTGTACTGGCTTTAGGATTGGGTTGTGAGTTATTAGTCTGTTAAATTGGTGACCACATGGTTTGAAGGGCCAACTATATCACCTACATTACAACACCCCCCCTCTCTCTCTGAGAGAGAGAGAGAGAGAGAGAGAGAGAGAGAGAGAGAGAGACTCCCCTGTGTCTGCCCCCATGTGTCATAGGTGTCAATAGGAAGGTACCTTCCTATTTCAGAATACCCAAGATTGCCCATTACTACTGAGTAACAATAGCCTTGTCCAAAACTCTCACTCCTAATCATTGTCTCCTTTGCTCCCCTGACTTGGAAGTGTGAAAATTGAACAATTGTTAATTTCAAACTACTATCAGAGCTGGGTGGGGGAGCTAATCTCCCTAACATGGGATAAAAGAGAGCAAGATTTGTGGGAGATGCAAGATGCGAGTTGACTTTACAAGATTTTTCCCAGGTTGCTGAATTGTAAGCAGACGCTTTAAGTCAGGAAAGTCTTCATTAGATCTCAGCTGGGTGAAGGGCTGGAGGCATGATCCTGTGTTTCTGATGGCAGCGAATCGACTCCACATATACAGCCAGGGCCTGGCTGCGTTCTGGTGTTGACATGCGTGGGGGGATGTCCAAGATTTCCCCGTGGGGAATGTGCTCCTTCTTGGCACTAATGCAGAGACCACCACAGCCTATAACAAAGCCTCACCACTTTTTTTTAAGTGGAAAGCAGCCTCAAGAGCTTGCAATTTTGCACGGAGAAATGCTGTGTACAGGGAGAGAGAATATTTAACCTTTCCCTACTGGCTGTTTTTTCACTTAAGATTGCCTCCAAACTGGATTTTTTTTTGCCCCACTACCGGTTCCAGATGCATATTTATAATGTTAATTAAATGTGTATATAATCTGTAGTTTGCCTCTAGAGGTCTGGAAAATGCGTCTCACAAGACGTTAAGTTTATCTGTACAGACTCCAGCTTGCAACCCAGGGACCAGGCAATAATGTAGACCAATCTGCAGCCAAAGTGTGCGTTTGATTAGGCTCTGATGATGTAGCTGCATTTTGATTGGTCATGACCACTATTGCAGTATTTTCATGTTTTACAAAATGCTTCATTTGCTGCATTTCTGCTTGTAATACAGCTGTTAAAAGCACACGGCAACTCTAGTCACAAGAAGCCAGTGAAGCTAGGAATACAGTCGTGGCCTAGATTGAGCATGGGACTATATGACCTATATGCAGGAATAAACTCTATCTAACGTACTGAGTGCAGCAGACAGAGTGATGGGCTGAATCCAATGGCGCTATTGCTGTGTTTCTCAAACTGTGGGTCGGGACCCACCAGTGGATCGCAAGCCAATTTCAGCTGGATCATAACACACCTACGGCAGCCATCACTGAAAATATGGGAAGATAGGTCACTGGAGAGGGAGCGGGCTGTGCAGTTATTTTGCTTGTGTCAAGGTTGTAAATAGGTTCTCTCTCTCTCTCTCTCTCTCTCACTCACTCACTCACTCACTCACTCACTCACTCACTCACTCACTCACTCACTCTGATTCACTTTGCTGTTGGAAAATGGTTGAGAAATAACCCAACTTATTGCTGCATTCTCGGAAAAGCAGCAAGCTCTGGTGTTACAAAGACAGCACTTTCTGCCATTACATGAAATTATTTTTGGTGGGTTCCGGACAGATTGTCATTCTAAAAAGTAGGTCCTGGTACTAAGATTCTGAGAAACACTGTGGTACTGATTTCCTTCTGACTTTTCCTGACTGTTGGAACTTTCTAGTTCAGGATCAAACTACCAATTATGAAATGCATAGCTTAGTCCAGCATGTTGTGTCTTTGCAACTCGGAACACAATCCTGTGCCTCTCTACTCAGAAGTGTCCTCCCACTGTGTTCAATGGGACTTACACACATCCAGGAATGTGTGTTTAGGACTGCAGCCTTAATTTGTGGCTTTAGGTGGGGAAGGGGCTGTTCTGGATCAGTACTGCAGGGACTGCAGTCACTTTTTACAGCATATAGACATTATCTCTTATAACTGTAGCTATTACATTTCCTTTGCTCTTTTCTCTCCATTTTTTTTTGGGGGGGGGGAGCCAAATTCACTAATAAGAATGCAAGAAAAGTCCTGCTGGATCAGACCAATGTCCTATGTAGTTTAGCATCCTTTTATGCACAGTACCCCTTCAGCTGCCTCTGAGAAGTCTATAAGCAGGACAGAACACCATACATGTACTTTCATACCATATTTCTCTCCTGCCATTGGTACCTTCAACTGGCATTCAAAGGTATACTGTGCATGAATCGAGAGATGGCACATAACCATCATGAATAGTAGCAGAACAAGGACAGGTGGATCCCTTCCAATCTTCCTTTGAGGAGTTGGTCTTGATGCCTGTCTTTCTGGATGAACACTCCACAGTCGACCCTTTGAGTCCAGAAGATTTGGATACCCCAGTGAGTAGTGCTGGCATATTACCCCCTTCACCACATACTATTTGCTTTAGGAAAGAAGTTTCCAATGGTGGTAATGGCTAAGAGCTTGAAGAGAAGGAGGAATTTTCTTTAGGCAGCCATGCAAAGAAGTCAGGGACACATTTCCAGTCCTTTTTAAGGGATTTGTACTTGAACAGAAGCCAAACGTGTCTGGCTGTGTTAACTAACATGGCATGGGAGCAGAAACAATCAGATCGTGGGTCTAACTTCAGGTGGAGTCAATGTAATGCTTTTACTTAGAAAAAAAATGGCTCAGAGTTCTTTCATAGCAACAAGGCTCTTTCTTTTAAGAATCAGCCGGTAATTTTTGTTCCTGCAGAAACTCTCCCCAACCTTGGTCGTCATCAATTTCAATTTACAGCAATGACTTGTTCTGAGGCTACCTGCCTGGCTTTGATAACCTTCAACTGCTTAAGAATCTATTCGCCATACCTCAGAACTAAGTATTTTTGCTAATTGACTGTAAATCAAAGAAATTGTATCATGTTGACAAGGACAATTATGTTTTATTAACCCACACACAAATCTTCACAAGGTGTCCTCAACTTGTTTGAGTGTCATGGTACAGTCTACAGAAGTGAAATCCAGATTAAAAACCAAGGCAATTTAATACAAGCACTTACGGATGTAACAGCATATTTTGGTTGCTTGGTTTTTATCTATGAATCTCAGGTGCAGTCCCAAGTACCCTATAGCGTTGACGCTATATCACAGCGTCAATGCTATTTGGTTAGTATCGATGCCGGGGGGGGAGGTGGCACCCTCCCTCTGCCCCATTCCACCCTCCCTCTGCCTCTCTCCCTCCTTCCCCCTGCCCAGAAAATCCCCTGCGGTGGCCACACTTGTAGGGGTGGTTTACCTTCCACCATCCTTGGTGTGCCTGGGCCAACGCTGCTGCCTGCAGCAGCATGATGTGCCTTGCACTGATATAAACATGCCATATGGCACATTTGCGACAGCAAAGAGCTGATGCAACCAGCTTGTGTCGCGCCAGGGCACCTTTCGGATGGCACCCTAAATCAGCAGTTATCAAAGTCCTACTTGGACTTTGGGACTGCAAGTCAGAAGGTGTGAGAGCAGAGCCTGGAGTGTGTGTGTGTGTGTGTGTGTGTGTGTGTGTGTGTGTGTGTGTGTGTTCTGTCAGTGCCACAGCGAAACTGGAAGTGTGCTCCAAATGCAAATTGGGGCTTTTGCCTGAATCAGGAAGGCCCACAGAATGGGCTGTGGGCCTCTCAGGTCCTGTAAAGGCTAGCGCAACTCCCCAAGGGAAAAGTCCCTGGGTTCCTGAGGCGCTGTGATCACTGTGGCACTGTCGGGACACCCATTACTGATCCACTCCCCTCAATGGGGAATGGCCCAGTTTAGGTATCCAGTTATAGATCACGACCCACTACTTTGGGTACTGCTGCACTAAATGCTTCTGGCTGAAAATATAGTCCCTATTGCTAGGCAGCCCTTCTGACTGTGCTGCCACCAGGCGAGGTGAGGGGGATGGCGGCCAGGAAGAGGGCCTTCTTGGTGGTGGCCCCCCAACTTCAGAATACTCTCCCCTTAGAATTAAGAACTGCTCCCTCTTTGGCAATATTTCGGCAGGGGCTGAAGACTTTTTTATTCAAACAAGCCTTCAATTTTTGACAGGCTGACTGGCGTTTTACATTCATTTTACATTCTTCATTTTATATTTTAAAGGATCCACGGGGCTTGCTTGTTTTAAATTTTAAATTTTTAACTGTTTAAATATTGTTTTTAACATTGTTTTAATCGTTATACTTGTGGTTTGTAAAATGATTATTTTAATGTTGTAAGCCGCCTTGGGTGCCCATGGGGCAGAAAGGCGGGATAAAAATTAAATAAATAAATAAATAAATAAATAAATAATAGATCCTTCCATTGTGCCAGGAATACTAGCTTTTCTATACCTACTGGAGAGCAAACGGCTGTGCTTTCCTCAAATCAGCTGTTTTGTTCAGACCTGGCAAAGCACACCTAAGCATCCTGCTAGGGGTTATGATACATGTTCAGTGAGGCAGGGGGAGGAGAGAGGCATAGTAGATTTTCACCCACTATAGCATTAATCTCACGATGGCTGTGATGCATGAATAAACTAAGAGTGCAATCCTAAACTGCGCTGCGATGGTGAGGCTGGTGAGCCTGCACATTCATCCCCTTACCCTAGGGAAGGCTCCAGCCTCCCTATAGGTTTCCTCAATACTGCCTTTCAGTTCTGCGCCTCATAGATTTCCTTGGTTCTGCAAAGGTGCAAAGCCAAGGAGGTTGCATGGGATGGAGGCTTGGATGCAGCCTACTGCCTGCATCCCATCTCCACCCCTCTCCTCATGCCAGCATGCCCACCAGCCCACCCTGTTCCTCCCTCTCATCAGACCTCCGTCCTCCCAAAAATGCCCTTGTACCAGTTGGGTTCGGCTGGAGTAACGGTGGCGCGGCCTTGCACACCCTCAGGCCGACGCTACTGCTAGCATCGGCCCAAAAGCACTAGCGCTGACACGGGGGAACCAGTCACCGCCCATGCATCGCTGCTAGTGACATTGGTCCAACTCAAGGATATTGCGTCAGCCCAAGGTGCTCCCTTGGATTGCGCCCTAAAAGAAGTGAAGGTCCACCATTCATAGCTCTATTCAATGCACTAGAAGTCTATTCTGTTAGGTTGTCTCTAAAGCTTTCTACTGGGAAAGATCGAAGGCAAAAGGAGAAGGGGGCGGCAGAGGATGAGATGGTTAGACAGTGTCACCGAAGCGATGAACATGAAATTGGGTAAACTCCGGAAGCTAGTGGAGGACAGGGAGGCCTGGCGTGCTGTGGTACATGGGGTCGCAAAGAGTCGGACAGAACTTAGTGACTGAACAACAACAAAGCTTTCTATAGTACTATCATTAACACTAGGGAAGAATACTTTCCATCACTTGGTTCTGACCTTCCTTACCACTGACAGCCTTCACACTATCACATATTGCCAGAATTAGGCTGGAACCTCCATAAAGTCCTTTTGATCTCATTCTCAGCCTCCTTAACCATCCTATTCCATCTGAGTAAATGTGGAGGCAATAACCTAATGTGCTTCTTTAGAAACGCAAGACCACCAGAGAACTCAAAAGGCAGTGATTAGGAGTCACTGCTGGAAGCAGAAGCCTAATGAGGAGCAGCAGATTGTACTGACAGTTATGACAAAACAATCTGTGCAAAGGTGGAAACTCTTAAGAAGTGCAGCTCTCTGCACGGTCAAGGCCGTCATCTCTGGTGTCTTCTCACACATTTCTGTCCATTCTATTGCCAAGGTTACTTTTCGAAATATATTCTGATCGTCATAGCATCAATTCATTTTTTAAGCATGCTGATCACTGAGTTTTCTAAATGCAAAAGTGCAAAAAGATACGTGGGACCCACTGATGCTGACTTGAGCAAGGAGGCACTGTTAAAAAGTGGTGTCCCGCTTGCATCTCTCTCTCTCTCTCTCTCTCTCTCTCTCTCTCTCTCTCTCTCTCTTTCTGTGCATGTGTGTGCGCGTGGGCACACATGCATACATGCAAATGTCCCTTTTTCACACCAGACATATAAAGTCTTTTCCAGTGTCTCTTTGTTGGTCTCTTATTTGCATCTTTTGTAGATTGTGAGTCCTTTTGGGATCCAGTTATTTATTTTTCTAGGCTAACCTTTGTGAAATTTTTATGTTGCGAAGTGGAATAAGGTGTGCCCCAGTATCCACTGATTTGGTATCCACATTTCAGTTATCCATGGATACCATGGATATTGGGATTCCTGTTTAAAAGATAGGGGAACATTAAACAAATCTCTCTTCTTTTCCCTTGTTACAACAAAACCAGTGATGTTCCTCTATCTTTAAAAAAGATGTCCCCAGTATCCACGGTTTCAGGTATCCATGGTGGAGTCCAGGACAGAACCCCAGGGGGTACTGGGGCATGCCTGTATCAACCTTGATGATAATGATGATGGTTTAGTTTTAATTGGGTGGAATTGGTCTGCCACCTGAAAATGCAGCTGATCTGCTGCCTCCGCCAGTCAGCAGACAGCTTGTGGAAAGTGGTGGCACAGCTGGAAGAGAAGGTAAATCCTGAATACCATCATCTTCATCTTGTTTGAAGATACAAGAGAAGAGGATCAGACAATGGTTGAGCAAGCAGTGGCTGGAGGAGCTGGTTGGCAGGTCCAGTTGCTGGTTCCCCTCCAGCAGTTTACCACCTTTTTCAACCCATTGCTTGAAGTGTCCTTTTCAGTTGACCTCATTGCTGCATAGTCATTACCTTTTCAGCCAACTCAGGCAGCCTGATCCTATGCTTCTCCAGCACACAGAGTTCTAACACCACCAAAAATGGCTGCCATTGTATTCTGTGGGCCCAAGGAAGTAGATGGAGGCCTCCTTAGAGTAAGGGAACATTGGTTGCCTTAGCTCATCTAGAGCCTTCTAGAGCCCCAGCAGTCCTGATGAGTCTACTCAGATCTGTGCTCACTATTGAGTGGGCACGGAACCAAGGGGGCAATGCCTCCCCATCATCCTCCCACCCCAGGAAGCCCCACCTCCAGCCCGTGGTAAAATTTACCACTGGCCACTCCAGCAATTAGTATTCATGGCTCTGAGGCCCAACACCAACTGGCACTTTTACAACACCCTCACTTGCACATAATAACTGGCTTCCAACTTTTACGGTTTGTACCATTACTGATGTTGTGCTTTGACAGATAAAGGATTTAATCCTACCCACACTTTCCGGGGAGTAAATACCATTGAATACAATGGGACTTGCTTCTAAGTAGCACAAGCATAGGCTTGTGCTGTTGTACTCCAAGGGTTGGAAGTGTGCTTTTATTATGCATCAACGGTACGTTTTGACAATTTTTTCCTGATCTCTTTGAATGGCTAGTCGGCCCAGGGACTTCACTGTTGCTGTGGCTTGCTTTCTAAGCAATGCTATATGCACTTGCGTTTTCCCGCATCAAGTTCAAGAGGAAACTAGGGTTAACTGCTAGGAAGTGGGGCTAGTGGGAGTTAGGAAGACTTTAGTTCCTTGACCCAACCATGCACCCAGATCATCCACCACATGCTATTTTTATTGAGAAAACACACCCTTCAGTTGGCTTAACATGTAGTTTGACCATTGCTTGGCAGTAAATCCTTGAAATCAGTAGTATTCACTTTACTTCTAGGTATAGATATATAGGATTTGGCTGCATTTAAATATATATATATATATATATATATATATATATATATATATATATATATATATATAAAATTTAGAATCTTGTTATGCTTTTTGTGCATTGAGATGCAGAGCTTCCCTTAGGAGTGGTGGTTGAAGCCAGACGTATCAGTGAGGCCATTTTCACATACTCGTTTGGGATTGGTTGGTTCTGAAGGTACATGATCAAGATCAATCAAGATCTCTTAAATAATCTGACTGCTCAGCCACTGTGATAATAATATCCACAAACAATGATTTAACCCATACCAAGGCGCAGTGGGAAAGCTGGCAACCCAAATGGTCTCACAGCTTCATGTAAAAGCAGCATCTGTTCTGAACAATATGGAATCCTTTGAGCTGCAATTACTTTTCACAAAACAAAAGTGGAACAAACAGTGTTAATGAAATGTACATATCAGCAATTCTCCACAATCTAATGCATTTTAGAACTGCAGCGTATTCTCTCTCTCTCTCTCTCTCTCTCTCTCTCTCTCTCTCTCTCTCTCT
>JAJKFI010000001.1:28194313-28210103 GCA_029204185.1 Lerista edwardsae | reverse complement strand
GAGAGAGAGAGAGAGAGAGAGAGAGAGAGAGAGAGAGAGAGAGAGAGCAGAAGGCTTGTGCATTTTTGCCTTATGGTCAAAATGACTGAAAAATATCTGATAGAGCAGCTGAACATATGGAATCATTCAAGAATTTTTCAGAGTATCATTATGTATTTTAGAAAATGCAAAATCATTCTGAATATCACAATACTCCTCCGGGCATCCTTCCTTTCCAACTGTTAAATGTGTTTTGTTCTATGAACATCAGATTGTGGAGGTCAGGAAAAACACTGGCAGATGCCTTTATCAAAGGATATACAGAACAATAGAATGGATATCATGAGAAATGTTATTTCCAGAGGGCTTGTTAACCATCCAGAGGGTGGTTTGAACCTAACCACCCGACTGCCATATTTGAAATGAATGGGGGGGGGAGAGAGAGAGAGAGAGAGAAATGTTGTAGATAATGAAGAGGACATTTGAACCATTTTGCTCCAACTATTCACCACAGAATATGGTTTTGATGTATTCCTAGGGCTGGTCAGCCAGGATGAGCACTAGCCAAGAGCCCACACTCAGAGGGCGCACCTGCCCAGTCAATGCCATAATCAAGTTATCATAAGGACCGGAAGACTGGTCAATTATTTAACTCTGCAGAGAACTCCTCTTCATGTGGTGAGTACATGAGCTTGATCTTTGGGAAATGAACATCCCTTGCTTCACCAGTTGCATCTCATGTGAACCAGGCAAATAAACAGGCAACCTCAGGGGCGGATCTTCTTGAAATGGCGCCCATGGCGCCCAATGAAATGGTGCCCCAGGGGCACGCACATCATGATGTCACAACATCGTGATGTCATGAGGTCGCGCCCCGCCCCCTCTAAGGAGCACGTTCTGTTCGCTGCTGCCGGCCCTTTAAGGCCACCGGGAGCGAACAGAACGCAGCCAGGGCGCTGCTTTTTAAGGCCGGCGAGAGCAAACAGAATGCGGCGCTCCGGCCGCGTTCTGTTCGCTCCCGGTGGCCTTAAAGGGCTGGCGGCAGCAAACAGAACGCAGCGCCGCCCAGCGACCTGCCCCCCACCTTGAGAAGCAGGAGGGGGCGCCGGGCGGCAGCACGTTCTCCGTGCTCCGGCTGGCCTTAAAGAGCCAGCCGGAGCGCGGAGAACACCGCGCAGCGCCCCGTCCCCCACTCTAAGAGGCGGGAGGGAGCTCCGGGCGGCAGCACGTTCTCCTAGCTCCGGCTGACTCTTTAAAGCTAGCCTGAGTGAGGAGAACGCGGCGTAGGGCCTGGGCGGGCCGCGTGTGCCATTTTGGGGGTGGGGCGCACCATGGTTACGGCGCCCCCTCCCAAGATGGCGCCCAGGGCTCGTGCCCCACTTGCTCCCCCCCCAGATCCGCCACTGGGCAACCTGTCTTATTTTCACAATTCTTTTCTCTCTCCAAAAAGCTGGGAGAAGAAGGTGTGGGAGGAGCCTTCTGGCAATGGCGAACGCACTCGGGGCAGCTCTGTTTCCTCGAGGTGTTCAACTCTCCGTGTGAGGACCTCTGGACCAAAATGAGGTCGTTCAGCTGCCAGGTGAGGCAGTGAACCCTGTGGGTGCAATTTCCTTTAACCCTTACAACGGCAATTGTGGGGTGTAGAGGAGACAGCCCTTTTCAATTTTTGGATCCCACGGAAGAGAACGCCTAGCCGAAGAGCTGGGACAAGCCAGAAAGACTCTCACTTCAACAGCTTAGCGAAGATGTAAGCGTTTTCTTTGAAAAACCTGATTCTAATTTCCATTTCTACAGAGTAAATAGGTGCTTAAGAAATGTTAATTTGGTGAATTGGGGAATGGCAAGTTAACCTAACGAAGAAGGAAGCGACTAGCAACAGCAACGTGTGAAATGGCGGCCAGAGGCGTGCAAGCCGCTGGTATTCAACTAACATGGTATTCAATTAACATATGCAAGCCCTAATGAAAACCTTTTGATTGCAATGGGAAATTGTTTGTGAAGGCATTTAAGTCAGCTTGTTGTTAAATACATTGCAATTGAGTTGGATTAAAAAAATGATAAAGCTAAAAAAAATCAAACAAATATAGAGATTTAAATTGGACACAGGAACAAACGTTAAATCTATTTGTCTGAATGGGAACTGACTGTTTAAACAGAAGCGCTGCGTTCTAGTAAGCCTGAACTTGCAACTTTCAAAACTAAGAAGTCTCTATGTGCTATGCTCCCTATAAATGGCGACTACTGGCTTTTGAATACTTAAGAGATGTTAATTTGAGAATCTGCAAGTCTTCCCAACGAAGAAGTCCTAATGAAAACCTCGTAATTGCAATGGGAAAGTGTTTGTGAATGCATCTAAGCCAGCTTGTTGTTGCTGGATTTTGAATACAAGGAGACGAAGGCAATTTAACATTCCAATACTTTGAGTAAATTACAAAACAAAGGCGAAGTGGTTTGTACCTGATTGAAAGCAAGACTAAAGTTATAGATTGAACTTTAATAAAGCATTAGGAATTAAAAAAGGAAAAAAGGAAGAAGATTCAGTTGGAAGGAAGAACCATTCTTTTAACTTTATAAAGAACATTGAAAAGAACATCCTAAAGAACGTTGAAAGAAAAATTCACTAGAAAAGCAGAAGAAGAAGCATCTATTTAATTTATATATACTGATTCCATATTGTGCTGAATTTAACACTGAATACTGAATTGTGTTGAATTTTATATTACATAATTTTGCAGTATTAAGCTAATATTAATATGCTTTAAGTTAATGGGTGGTTTTTCCGATTTTTCTCCATCCTTTTTTGCTTTCCTCCTTTTTTCCTCCATCTTTTCCTGTTTTCCTCCATCTTTACTAAAGCTTAGCAAAATTAGGAACTGCTTGTAATACACTTATGTTAAGATATACTTTATTTTTGTCTCTTCCCTTTCTAGTTATTTTTCCATCTTTAACCTCTCCTGCTTCTGATGCAATTTAGAGTATAATTTGCCTTTGTAATTAAAGGCTAGAGGGGGTGTGTGTCTATAAGTGATGATTGTTAAACACTAACTGAAGGGCTCTGTTATTGTTCAAAAGGAAGAATATATGCATATATAGAGAGAAAAGGGGGAAAAAACGCAAAACTACAGAAGAAATTTCAAATTGCTAAAAGGTTAAGTGGGAATTTTTTGTAGTTGTTATATCTTGCCATTTATAAGAAGCTTTTGATTGATCTAATCATTTAAGTCGTACTGTTAAAGATAATATTGTAAAGAATGACAGCTAAGAAAGAAGGTCTTAGAGTAGGGGTTAGGACCTCTCCATTATTGACTTCGGGTTTGTCTAATTTGGTGAGGCAAGATTTAAAAAGTATGGAAGCAAGAAGGGAGATTCAAAATGATACAATCTTAGCAGCAATAGAACAAATGCGTCTAGATATACGAGAAAATATAAGAGAATCAGAAACTAGAATAACAACAAGATTTGAAAATAAGTTAGAAGAATTTCAAATGCAATTAAGTAAGGTCTCTGAGGAAATGAAAATAGCTACTAAAGATAGGAAAAAAATAAAAAAAGAAATACATTCAGTTCAAGAGGAAATTACGGAGTTAAAGAGTGAGTTTGAACAGTTAGAACTTATACAGTTAAGACAACAAATGGAAAATGCAAAGATGTTAATTCGTATTCGGAATTATCCGGAACAACAGAAAGAAATAACAGAGAAAGTAATTAAAAATTGGCTAGAACAAGAATTAGAAATAGCAGAAGAAGTCTTAGAAGAGGGAATAGAGATAGTATATAGAAAGAACTCTAATTATGCCAAAAGATATAATAAACCAAGAGAAATAATTATAAAGTTCAGCAGAAAGAAACTGAAAGAGGAAATTCTGACGAGGTTAGAAGAAAAAGAAAGAATAGTAAAAGAACATAAACTCTTGATATTAAAAGAAATTCCCTATCAGGTAAGGAAAAGAAGAATTCCTTATAAAGACTTCAATGCGGTTTTAAGACAAAATCAAATAAAATACAAATGGAATCTACCAGAAGGGGTTAGTTTCTATTATAAAGCCAAATATTATAATATTAACTCAGTACAAAAAAAAGAACAATTTTTAGATAAATTCGGCAAACAATTAGGAATTATAAATACAAAAGGTATAGACAGAGAAGGAAAAGGAAGATATGAGAGAAAAGGAAAGTCAGAATTAAGTAGTTCAGAGGAAGTGGAGGAAATAATTAGTCAAGACGCAGAAAGTAAAGGAGAAGATTCTCAAGAAGATTCAGAATCAAGAGGCGCCGTGGCATTAAGGAAAAAGAATGATAAGGATACAATCAAGCAACAAGATGTACAGGAGGGGGAAAGAAGGAGGAAGACAACAAGGAAAAAGAGATGAATAATTTATAAATGTAAACTAAAATACTGTTACTTAATATAAATGGACTAAATAACCCGACTAAAAGGCTAAAAAACATATAAATAATTAAACAAAGTCAATCCAGATATAATATGTTTACAGAAAGTCTATATAAAAGACCAACAAAAAACTGATATATAATGAAATATTAGGGATTGTATTTTCAACAGTATTGGTTAATAAATAAGAAAAAAGGTGTGGTTATGTATGTTAAACTAGCTTTGAACTCAGAATTAATTTGGAAAGATGTCCAGGGACAAACATCCATTTTACAATCAAAATTATTAATTATTGATATGTAGGCAAAAAATATTAGGTAAGAACAACCTTATAAGACCTTATATCAAAAGATAATTGATCTTGCCCTCTTGGAATTGAAGGATCGATTTTGGAATTGAAGGACGATTTTGATAAAGCGGAGATGTATATATTAAAAAATATGTTTTACTACGAATATATTATATATTATAAGGATAAAAAGGTAGAAATGGAAAAAATATGCAGATTATGGAAAAAAAAAGATTTTTGATTAATATATTATTTTGCTGTGACCTTTTGTTTCTTTCCCCAAGTCTCCCTGTCCCGTGTCGTCCTTATTACCTATCCCTATGTCTTTATATGTGTAAACACAAATAAAAAAAATATACCAAAAAGCTGGGAGAAGAAGATTGGAAACTGGACAATGTTTTCACATGGGTCTATGCACAAGTGCCTACCTTACATGTAACAGCATTTCTGTGACGGCAGATTCCTGTGTTTCCAAAACCTGGATTGGTACCTTATCATATATGGAAGGTTAAAACCAGGCCAAATAAGTGGCCATCATTTATGTGTTTATTCTTGGCTGTATTAAGTACGAACAGCTCCTTACACCCAGTCATCCATTGATCCGCTCCCCCTGTGCACCCATTAATGTTGTTTGAAGCAGTGGTTCTCAAACCTTTTAGCACTGGGACTCGCTTAGAATGATAATCTGTCTGGAACCTACCAGAAGTGGTGTCATGGCTAGAAGTGCAGTCATTGTGACTCCAGAGCCTGCTGCTTTCCTGAGAATGTAGCAATAAATTAGGTTATTTCTCAGCAATTTTCCAATAGCAAAGTGAATCAGAAAGGAGAAAAAGCCTATTTGCAACCTTGACACAAGCAAAATAAGCACACAGCCCTCCCCTTTCCAGCATCCTATCTCCCATACTTACAATATGGCTGCTCTAGGTACTTTGAGACCCACCTAAAATTGGCCCACAACCCACTGGTGCGTCCCAACCCACAGTTTGGGAACCACTGGTTTAAAGGCTCACTGTGGTGAAATGTGTTTTGCTTTTCAGGTTCCTTGCAAACGTATACCACAGGCAGGCTACTGGCAGCCTGAATGCTTGAAAAGTTCACAGGAATGCCTGAGAGTTCACAGGAAGCAGGAAGATATAATCTCAAGTCTGCTGTTAGCCTTTAAACAACCTTTGTGGGAGTGGGTGGAGCAGGGGCTGTGGAGATAAGGTTCCCCCATATCCATGGTTTCCATATCCATGGGGGCAGAATGGATCCCCACAGATATGGGGAGAATGCCTGTATCTCCTAACACATGACACATGAAACACATCTTTCTGCCCATTTGCTTGTTGAGACCCCTCCATTCCCTCATCTTCTTCCCTCTGAATTCCCTTCCAGACTTTTTAGCTTGATATTTTAGAGGCAAAAAGTGTCACCACTAATTGCTTTAGTCAGAGATACGGTTGCTCAAAAGCAATTATAACAATACATTTTTAAAAACAAAAACATTATTATCTTCAAGTTAATGTGGAACAAAGTCTGCTTTGTTGTCTTTATGCAGAACACATAGCAAAGATCCTTATATTAGTAAATGCGTTTGCATAGCCAGAGAAGCATCTGTTTCTCAGGGTGGTTGAACCAAGTTCAGCAGTGATAGACTTGCTTCATTGCTGACTGCTCAAAAGCAAAGTGACAACAAAGGTTCTACCATTGAGCTTCTCCAGTTGCAGAGCCAGGCAATGGGCCACCCAGGGACAGAGGAGGAGGTGGTCTGCCCCTCCACAGTTTCCCAACCCCCATGCACTCCTTCACTCCTCCCCCATCCCTCACCAAGCTCCATTTCAGAGCCATACAATGGCAGGGGCAGGTGGGCCGGCCGGGAATGCTCGTTTCTCGGCAAGGCAAAGCACCTTGTCACCACCCTCCTCCCACCCCAGGAGCACTGCACCTGTGGCTTTTGCCCCCCCCCCCCGACATAATGGTACGTCTGTGACTGCGGCTTCTACTAGAGTGCTTTCACCTCCCAACAACTTCTCTGATCCAATCCTATGGGCCTTCCATGACAGTGTATCTTCTGATATGCTGTTGTAAAAGGCCCAGTAACAGTGTAAATATTGTGCCACTGCCTGGTCAGTTGCTGCTGACAGTTGCTGCAAAGCAAAGGCAGCACTGCACCCTGCCCGCACAGAGCATGGGCTGTACCAGCTCTGGTGAAATCGGTGTGGGGGGGATTGTCATGGGTGGAGAGGGGAAGGTTTGGGGGAGTTTCTAGGTGGGGAGCGGGAAAGGCAGTGGATGGTTTGGGGAAGGAGGGGGAAGGATCTCAGCGTTTTTGCATCTATGGCCCACACCAGAACCATTCAAGATTTGTATCTGGATTGAATTTATGAAAGTCGCATTACGAATTGAACATTATTCCCAGTTAGGAAACACACATGCTATGCATTAAAATGAGGTCAGGAAAGAAAGTTATTTTTGGCACCAAATTATGCCTGCCCGTCTATAACTTCATTCATTTTCAAGGCTCTGCCATTCTTTGCAATGAAACCGTTCAGCACCTTTTCCTAAAAGAAAAATAATGCTGTGATGACATCCAGGGCTATGATAATATTCTGTACCACATAATACTCTGTAAGTGGATGATGAATTGGAAAGTTTGAAGTGCCAAAGCAATGGAGAGAATGTTGGAACTGCAGAGAACATTGTAATGTGATGTGGTTTTTTTTCCTCCCTTTTCCCAATTCTGTTCCTCTGCTTAACTTTCTACAACTTCCCTCACTAATGATTCTCCCAGTATTTCACCTTTACATGAGTTTCCATGTAACACAAATTTTCCATGTAATCAATTTTCTCTTGTTTATTTAACAGCCTTATGATCTCCATTGTATGCTGTCCTACACTGTGTTTCCTTCCAGCTTGGGTCCCTTTGCTCCTGTTAACTTCAATTTCATCATAGTTTCTTGAGCCAACTTCCATGGGTTGAAGCTTACGTTTAAACACAAGGGGTGAAATAGGAAGCATCTGCTCTCCTTTCAGATGGCCTTTCATCTTCCCCCAACTATCCTCCCATCCATCCTGCTGAGCTGCCAGTGAAAGTGAGTGGCTCCTGCTGTTACCCTACACACAATTATTGGGAAGTTTGTTACAGGAAATAATAATAATAATAATAATAATAATAATAATAATAATAATAATAATAATAATAATAATAATAATAATAATAATGCTCATATTTATATACCGCCTTTCTTAGGTCATTAGATTGCTCCTCTGACTTTAACTCAAGGTGGTTTATATAGGCAAGCTTTATTCATAAACACAAAGGTTTTTACAAATTACAAGCAAGTTCTATCTTCCAAGAACATACAACATACAGTTGGTACTTTCATGGTGTAGTCTTCTTTCTGGCCACACAATTTGCCTTCCTGCTGGCTGATAAGCAGCTTCTGCTCCCACCAAAGAAGCGGCTGGCCCAGCACACTCCCCTCTCACAGGCAGCTGTAGCTCAGCTCTAATCAGTCGCAGTTTAAAAGGTCTGCCGCTCACGGAGACGTCCGGTGATCCCGAACTGGCAACCTTCGGATGTTATCTTCAGGCAAACAGAGGCTTTATCCCTCTCAACTACAACCTCCTGCCCAATCTTTACTAATCTTTACTAATTTAGTAAATCTTTACTAATCTTTCTACAATTGCTCTCATTTTGCTCTGGGTACAAGGTTCCACTTCCTGGAGTGTTTCTATATCACGTAAGTTATGAATACCACCTTGGGGAAAGACATCACATCAGTGAACCAAAACTCAAACCTGGAAGCTAAATCACAGAAGAAGGCTCCTTGCAGCAGTCGCAGTGGCTACTATACCATATATGTTATCAGTGGCTCTTGTTTTCAAGTAATAATCAGCCACAGCCGGACTATAGACTATGGGCCAGAAAAACATGTGCTCATGTTTTTGTATGAGATCTGTGTGGTGTAGTGTATGAAATTAATGTGGTATATTAAATTGTATGAAATTTGTGTGGTATAGTGGTTAGACCATTGGACTAGGATTGGGATAAACCCTGGTTTAAGTCTTCATTAACAACCCAATCCTAAAATGACTGGTTACTGCTGCATTCTACGGGCACCAGGCAGGCATCCCCTTCCCCAAGATAAGGGTGCAGGGCTGCCTATGGGTCTCCTTAAATCTATGGGTCTCCTTATGGCTATTTTGGAGGTCAGGATCCAGTGGGGGAGGCTACCACCTCCCACCTCCATTCTGCCCTTGCCCCACCCAGTTCTGCCCTTCCCACGCCCTGCCCCCATGCCCAGAAGGACCATTAGTGGCAGTGAAACTTACCACCCACTGGCTCCCTGTCAGCTTCTCAGGCATTGGGGACTGGCACTGGGCTAGCACTTGCAGTGAGTCCTTATTGCCAGCGGAGGAAGTGCCTTATGGCACTTTTGTGACACTGGCTCCTAGCACCAGTAGGATTGGGCCCTAAGTCTTCATTGTGGAGCTCATTGGGCGGCCTTGAGCCAGTTACTAACTCTCTGCTTAGTCTACTTCACAGTGTGGTTGGAGAGAACCAACAGTGTCTTTCTGAGCTTTGGAGGAAGGTTAGGGTAAACATGTAGCAAGTAATGCACAGTTACTTATTTATTAAATGCATTTTGTCGTTCCACAATTGATAAGTCACATAACGATAAACCACCATTTTAAAACACCATCGTATTAAAAAAAAACTTATAGAAGATAATAATAACAGAGCAAACGTTAAGAAACAGGTAGAGATATTATAAACAGGACAGCCAAAATTGATGGGTCTTGCCCAGACATTTACCAACGTCGAGTGTCTGGACCATTCAGATTTTCCAAAAGAGAGCGAGCCATACCTTGCAGCCCAATCCTATTAAGGGCCTATTGCAGTGCATCTCACAATCCACTCATGTAAGTCGTGGTACAGCACTGCAAAAGGCATGACACTGTTGTGCGCTGTGGGTCTGCCGATGCAAATAGCCAGAGGCCCTGTGTATGTGCCAATTGTTCACCCTGACCGTGGTGGAGCAGGTATGTTGGGGGGGGTCAGGGGCAGTTTGTGGGCAGTTCAGAGGAGGATTGCGACAGGGAGCAAGGCAGGCAGAGGGCAGTTCATCCATGCCAGGGTCCTATCTTCCTTTTCCTGGCCCTATATGCTCCCAGAGGCTCCTAAATAGCTGGCATAGTTCACTGGAAAACGCCTTCTCCCATACATGCCGGTTCATCCTCTTAGATCATCTAAAGGGGCTGTCCTTCAAGTGCCCCCTCTGTCCCAAGTTAAAGGGATGGCAGCTCGGGGATGAGCCTTCTTTGTAACGGCTCCACAAATATGGAATTCCCTTCCAGAAGAATTAAGAACTACATACTCCCTCATGGCCTTTCGGAGAGAGCTCAAATCATGCCTATTTCGTCTGGCCTTTTGGTTGATTGTGTGGCTGTCTGTCTTCTGTCCCTCTGATATAGTGTCATAGTCTGTTCACTCCCCTGGTCAATTGTTCTCTCCAAATGGCCTGATATTGAGAATTGGGTCTAGCGTCACTCTTGTTCACTGTGTTCCCATTAATGTTTAATGCTGTTGTATTGTTGTTGTTTTATTGTGTTTCATTTATTGTGGTTAAATTGTATTTTGTTTGTTCTATGTAAGCCACCTTGGGCATTTACTTCGGCATGGGAAAGGTGGGGTATAAATTCTTCAAATAAATAAATATTAATAAATAAAATTGGCAGCCAAGTAGCTTATTAGAGAGCTAAATAGAACCTATTTTTACTTAACTCTCGCAGGTTGTCTGGTCACCCCCTCCCAACATAAGCTCTAGCACAGCTCCCGTTGATGCAGCTGCATGGCATAGGCTGGTTGGGGATAGGATTGGGGCGTTAAGACACTGCTACCCAAAAGACCCTGTCCCTCATTCCATCCAGTTGCCCCGCACTGAAAGACAGAAACAGTCTTCAAGCAAGGCCTCAGGCAAAAAACAGAATTTATGGGCAGACACATGTGGGGAATGGTGATCCTTCAGGTATCTAGGTCCTAAGTTATAGCAGAGTTTAAAGAAACTCATCAGCACTTTGAATTGGACCAAGAAACTCACTGGCAACTAATGCAGATGATAGAACATCTGCCCCAAAGACTCCAGCTTCTGCATTCTGATCCTTCTGAAGTTTCTAGATCATTTTCAAGGTCAATCCCATGTAGGGTATGATACAGTAATTCAAAAGCAAATGCACTTTGGCCATATCTACCGTCTTCAAAAATAAGGGCGTAACTGGCGCAAACAGCTGAAGCTGGGTAAACAAGTTCCTTGGCCCAGGCAGCATTTGCCTCTCCAGAGTCAAATCCAGCTTCAAGACCTAGTCCTTCAAAGCAAGTGCAGCCCTATTCAGAAATGGTTGAACCAGTTGTATTGTTAGGCCCTGGTGTCACCTGGGGCCAGGTGATATAATAAAGCAGTGTGACACCCTCACATTAACCTGTGCCGCCTCCCCTTCCCCAGTGCATGTGCGGCCCTCGCCTCTGAAAGTGGCTGCATTTGGAGCTGTATGGAGTTGAAAGCAGGTGAGAGGGCCACGACTAAGGTAAGCGCTGTCTCCCTGCCTCAGCAGAGATGGCAGAGAATCACCACTCTGCCATGTGCTCCTAGCCCCACATTAGCTATGCCACTTCCAAGCCTGAATCAGCTGCCCTAACCAAGAGTACCTCAGACTTTCTTAAATTCAGTTTCTGGTCTTTATTTATGTTCACCCCTAAACCAGCAGAGGAGTGGGAAAGTGCATAGACAGTTCTTTGCCATTTAGACCACTACTTCCACTATTCGATAAAGTTTAGTGCTAGAAGTTTTTCCTGTTACTCCCTCTCAGCAGCATTGCCTTCTGGTAATATAATAGGGATTTCTGGGGCATGTAATTTTTCCTTACAGATGAAAGGCACCTGCTCTAGGTTTTTCAAATGTTGATCTAAATGCAAATAAAGTCCTATTAAAACACTGGTTATGAGAGGTTGCAACATCGCATTCAGAGGCAGCAGCATATACAGTCCCTCGTAATAAAATTTAATGTGCTGCTGATGGACTAGATCAGTCGCTACCAGAAATACATTTAGCCTGGCTGGACTTATTCGAAAAGTTAGAATGTCTGGATCTCAGGTAGCTGAGGAGGATGAGAAATGTGTGCCTGGAATCGGTATCTTGGACTCACAGTTGTTTTTTTCAGACTCAAGGGCAGATGTACTGACCTAGGACAGCAGAGAATTTTTGAGCCATCTCCTGTTGCCATTCAACAGAATTCTCCAAATTCTTGGTTGTTCTTAATAGACATTATAAAAGACATGACAGAGCCATGTTTGGAATCTGCTACAGAGCTCAGTTTTCCAGCCTGAACTCATAATTTTCAAATGTATAAAGCAGGAGAGAGGGGAAGGGAGAGGGGGGGAGATAGATCCTCCCCTACCCCCAGGTGAGCTACTATTACCATTGTCTTTGCACTGAGAGAACTTACTCTCTGTTATTCTTAGGTGTGCAGGCATACTCCAGTATCGGCTGGGATTCCGTTCCGGACTCCCCCGTGGATACCTGAAACCATGGATGCTGGGACACCATTTTAAAGACAGGGGAACATCAGTGGTTTTGCTGCAACAAGGTAAAATAAAAGAGATTTGTTTAATGTTCTGCTATCTTTTTAATAGGCATCCCAGTATCCATGATATCTGTGGATAACTGAAACCGTGGATACCAAATCAGTGGATACTGGGGCATGCCTGTACTCAAATGTTGTTCCTTATGTACTGTTGTTCCTAGGAGTAAGTGCATTTTGAGGTGAATGACTGCAAGAATGACCCCAAGTCCCCAAGACCACAAGTGACCGCAAGACTGAAGTCTGGTTTGTCCCTAAACCTTTAACACTGTCATACCCACAACACAGATACCAAGAAATTGAGATACTGTACTTTCTACTTGCGGCTCAGTTCTGTGATAGATCAGCCTTGTGGGAAGACGACCTCCAGAATGAATGGTGGCCATAGATTAGGGAATGACATCATAGATGGGTGAAAGCTACAGACTCTGGTTCTCAAACTTTGTATCTGAATCCCATGTTCCATGACTCATCATTCACATGTGAGACTCACAGCCACAATCACAAATGAGATTGGTAGTACGAATGGTTTCTGAAAAAGATTAGGCAAATTCATGGAGGATAGGTAGGGATTTTTATTTTTGTTAAAAATTGCATAAAAACATAAAACACCGCCTTTTTGGTGTGAAAATATCTGAATGAAAACACGAAACACCACATTTTGGTGTTTATGGTATTTTCCAGAAATTAAAATAGACTACTTTTCCAATTAGAAATAATACTGTGGCTGCATCTGCTGACACTATATCACCTATATCATCTAACTAGTACACTTTTAAAGCATTTAAAATTACTAAAAATGAGAACTTGAAATGAGAACGTAGAATAAAAACACATAACACAACTTTTTGCCTTTCAAATAATGAAATCTGCCAAAAAAAAAAAAAAAAAAAAGGCAACACCATTTTCAAACACCCCTAAGGGTAGGTCTAACAATGGCTATTCACTTGTAGTCATTAATGGAGGCCCCAGATTTGGGGGACCAAGGGAGAACACTGTTGCTGTCCTGACCTGCTTGTGTTCTTCATGTTCACAGCTGGAAGCAAAATACCATACTTGGTAGTCCTGTAGTTGATCCAGCAGGCTCTCATGTGTGAAAGCGAGCTGTGGTTGTTGTGCATTGAGAGAACTGCATTCTGGGTTTGCTTAGTGACTGACTGCATGATTCCTGCTTTGCATAGTTTTGTGCTGAGCTCTGCCACTTAGAACCTGCTTTAAGTGAAGCTATCTCAGACCAGGCCTGGTTCATCTGAAGCAGGAGTGCTCTGTCTTGGATGGGAGAGGGATGAAAATCCTAAATCTCTTACTAGCTGTAATATAAGTAGGGTTGCAAGGTTAGATGCATCAAAAGTCCTAGAGAGGTTTGTCTGGTGGGGTCTGGTGATGTCACAAGAAGCTCTTCCTATGTTTGTTGCTTTTGCATCTTAATCAAAACAAACAGCTAATTAGGCCTATATTGACCATTCATTTGCACCATTTGTCAGGTGCGTGCATTGCAATCCTCTTCAGTGTTTCCCATGATGACTGTGTGACAACTTTGTTCCCTATTTGCATCTTGCCATCTGGCCTGAAAAAAGTGTCCCGTCATGCTCAAAGTGGCCATCTGATCAGTCCCTTCTGCAGACAAAATGGAAATATTTCCTCAAGGGTCTCATTAAAGGGCTTTATTATAGTTAATGTGGCATTTTATAGATTGATGGCATGCTCGGTTGGCTGCCTGTCTTGAAAATGAGGTGAAATAACCAGACATTTCCTCCCCTCTGGTGGTATTAGGAGAGGCAGAATGGGGTATTTTGTTATGTTTTAAAATTGCATCAATGTGTTTATTTAACAACAAAAATCATTGAACTATAGGTGCCTTATTGGCTAATTGCTTTTCAGCAGCGCTGAAAACCTGTCAAGATGACTTTCTACCTTTTCTGAAGAGTTGGCATTTCCTTAAAATGAAGATTTTTTTTTTCTGTGTGTGTTCTGGAAAGAAGGGGGAAGCATTCAATGTAATCTTTCTCTGCTCTGATATGCTTTCAAGCTGATTAATTTTTGGATTGTTGCCATCTAACATTTTTCTTCTCTTTAAGGAACAGGAGAACCATATTTGCCTATAAAGTTTTTTTGGAAGTTGTTTTGTTTATGATGTATCAAATCGTACTTTATCACCTTAAAATAAGGGCCTTCAAAGTGTCGTACACATCACATAGTATAAAACAATAATGAAATGACGACGCAATCTCATGGAAAACATTAGTAACAAAGAACCATTAATTGTAGTTATGCCACAATAATATCAAGTCACGTCAAAACCTTTAATGGCATCTCCACAATAATATCAATAACAGTAGTACAATGGTAACACCAAGGTAATATCAGAAAGTGGTATTATAGGACACTTCTCAAAGTTTTCTGCATGGAACCACAATTTTAATGTCTCTAATTTCTGAAACTACAATGGCAAATAATGTAGCTTGTTGCATGCATTTTCCTAACTGAACAATGTCCCTACTGTAGAGCCTTCCTGCACATGCCAGTGGATCCCCTTGGAGCGTCCAAGGCAGGTAAGGTGGCAGGAAAACAGTATGGGGTAGGGGAAGGCAAAATGGGGGCAGTGGTGGAATGAGGTAGCAGTGGGGGTGGAGGAGGGTGGATCTGGTTTGGAAAGGTGCAGGTTCAGCAGCAGCTGTGGTAGCCAAATCTTAGCTGCTTTCTCACCCAATCACACAATCCATGCAGACCTGCACCAGAAAATTCACTAGCCAAGGTCTGAATAGACCCCTTTGTGGCAGTAGCATAGCTGAGAAGGTCAGGGGATACTGTTCTACTGAGCAGTAATCCTGCAGGGCAGCAATCAACTGCGCCTCGTGAACTGCCTGCATGGCTGCCCTCTTCTTCCACCTTTAAAAAAAAAAACAAATGAAGTAGGCAGCTGCTCAGCTGCTCTGAAAGTGGTTGCAAGGGGATCAGGAGAACCTGATCCTCCCTTCGCAGTCATTCTCTGCGCACTGAGCTGCTGTCTGCTGTTTTTGCAGAAGTGGGCTCAGAGGGCAGCGGCACTCAACCAGTCTGAGCGTGGCTGCAAGAGGGGAGCAGGAGAACCTATCCATCCCCTCTCAGCGACTCTCAGAGGGGGCTGAGCACCATTCTGCCTGGCTGCCTGTTTCTTCCATCTTTTTTTTTTCAAAGTGAAAAGTGGGCAGCCGCCTAAGACAGTGTGCAATTGGAAGCAATTGTGGTGGTGTCATCGCAATCACTTCCGGTCAAGGGGCAGCATTTTAAGGGGTGGCTCTCAGATGGAACAAGAGCCAGCTATGCCACTGCTCTGTGGTGTGGAGAAGGGAATGAATGCCCCATTATCCAGATGGCCCCCTTACAGGGAGCACCAGAAGCTATTTTGGTGTTGCTGCATTGGTGGATGGGCTGTAAGAGAATGCCAAAAGGAGCTACATCTTTATTGTCAAACTAGCTTTTATGTACCCGGCTTCGCCCGGGTGTTTATAGGTGCCATCCCTGACCCC
>JAJKFI010000001.1:28129406-28189313 GCA_029204185.1 Lerista edwardsae | reverse complement strand
ACATCACCAGAGCCTCGGAATGTTCGGTTCAGCCCATAGCCGCCCATAGAGAACCACAAATTCGCTTTTACCCGCGCCCGTGGGGGCCCGATCCGTTCCAAAACCGCGCAGCGATGGTTTCGGGGGGCCAAGGCACCCGCGTGCCGAGTTTGGCGCGAATCGGTCCAGGCGTTGCGGAGCCTATGTGGAACAAACATACACACATACATACACACACACATACGCTCTTCTTTATATATATAGATACACTCCATGGAATCATAGGTTTGAATTTGGAAAGCTTTTCTAGATTGCTCTCTTGTCCCTTCCTCAGTTCCTGCAGGCTTTCCTCCTGCAGTTCATACCACTGGGAACAACAATAGCTTTTCATCTTGCAAGCTGGCACAATATAATTAACTCTAAGAATGATCGTCTTGCTATATAGCTTCCTGCTGAAGTTTTCGGTGTTGTTTACAATGGCATGAAATCTCTGTTGCGTAGTTCACAGTGCATTCTGACACATATATTTTGTAAAACTGAAGGCTTCGCCTTCAATTGGAACCTGCCAATTGTTGGCTATGCATGGAGAGCACTCTACATTGTTTTGCTACTCTTAAATGAAGAATGAGCTAACAGGGTAGATTGTGAGAAGTGGTGCTGTAAGAAAACTGGCTGTGGTGTTTGCTGTGCGTGGCCCAGAGACACAGATAGTGCTCCTGATATGAGGTGCTGACATCTCACAACAGACACAAGTCAAGTACCAGAGTACATACTGTACCTTCATTTGCTGCTGATTGTACAACAAATTTGTATATGTGTGGGTGATGCTGATTAGTGGGGATTTTGGATAAACTGTCTTATTTCACCAGAGCTGTGGTCAGAGTGGAATAATTTTGGGATACAGAAAGTTGGGAATTTCTCCATAGGTGTTACATTATCATAGCAATAAAACATTATGAATGGCTCCAAAAGCCAAGAGTAACATAATCTCTTTTATTAGGAGCAACTAAAATTGCACAGAGTGAGCAAGCTTTCCCCCAGAAGTCTTCTTGGCTAGATGTTCAGTAAAAGCAACAAAAAAGATTAAGGGAAAGAAAAAAAAACATGTTTCAGGGCATGTTGGAAAACCCCCAATCTGCAGCTTTAATGGTCTTAAGATAGAGCAGAGGAAGAATTGTGCTGTTTTAATTAGGTTAGACTGTACCAGGTGAAAAACAGTTTTCAGGTTTCACCCCAAGCTATGACTATTCTCCCTTTGAAAATCTGGAGAAAAAAGAGAATTTGGTCTGCTTCTAGTGCTAATCAAAACACGCCTTTTCTAAGCCGGACAAACATTCCCTTATCTTGAGGAGGCCTCTGTGACTGCCCTCCCACATGAGGATGCAGTATGCATCCTGTTGGCACAGTTGCATCAGCCCTGGAAAGTTGGATAGGATTGGGCCCTGAGAGTGTCATATGTAGAGCCTACATGTTTTGAAGTGCAAAATAAAGGATTGTGCAGAGAGTTACCCATCAGAAAGTATGACTTTTTCTCTCTGCCCTGCCCCTCCCCCCGCCATGGGTTATATCCAGTGGTGTCATTCAAATGTTTTAGGAACAGGAACTCACTTTTGATAGGCACTTGTCGGGAACCCGGAACCAGCCACGGAGCCCGTTAGGATCCGGAACGCCTGTTCTGGTCCATTCCCCCTGAATGACATCACTGGTTGTATCTAAAAAAAATTAGATAAGGCTTAGTCCCAGTGAAATTAATGAGACTTGATTTAGTCACATCTATTTAACTTATTTATCTCAATGGCATTGAGACACAACTAACTGTCTTTGTTTATAACTCAGTACAACATTTGGTCAAGGCACAGTTGCATCTCAAAAGTAATGGAAACTAAGCCCTGACTAATAATGAAAGTATTTGAAAATGATTGGTTAAAAGGAGGGATTGAGCTGACTTTCTGGAAAAGCCATTACTTTGTTGATTATGCAAAGAAAGTGATTCTGAGAACATAAGGGCAAAATGGAAGACAAGTTGAAGCAAGAGATACTTAATCCTGCTGTGCATCAGAAAGATTGCACAACAGTTTTACAATATGATGAAATTTCAGCCAGCGGTTCTTTGCAGAGATCTTTGCAGAGATCCTTGCAGAGATCTCAAGTTGCCAGTTGTGAAACTCCTCTGCAAAAACATAGGAATTGTTTATACAGTGACACTGATACACACAATTTTAAAGCCATCATTTAAAAGATACTGTATTATTATTCAAGAACATTCTGCAGTATGTCATTGAAACTTAAGATGCACTGATATATCATCTCATTGCTTGCCATCCTGAATGACATGGTTTGAAATCATCTCAAACTATAATCTGATACAGGTTGTTGTTCAGTCGCTAAGTCATGTCGGACTCTTTGCGACCCCATGGACCACAGCACGCCAGGCCCCCGTGTCCTCCACTAGCTTCCTGAGTTGGCCCAATTTCATGTTCATCGCTTTGGTGACATATCTAACCATCTCATCCTCTGCCGCCCGCTCCTCCTTTTGCCTTCGAACTTTCCCAGCATGAGCGTCTTTTCTAAAGAGTTCTCTCTTCTCAAGAGGTGGCCAAAGTATTGGAGCTTCAGCTTCAGTATTTCTGATACAAGTAGATGGTCCCTTATCCAGACATCCAGGGAGGCACGAGATACAAGACGCTTGCATCTTGTTACCACTCCCTTGCACCCGGTACTCTGAAGTCGCCTTCTACTAATGTAAGGAGGTTGCACAATCCATCATGGTCTATAGCCCCTGATGGACTTTTCTTCCAGAAATCCATCCAATCCCCTCTTAAAGGCATCTAGACCAGATGCCATCACCACCTCCTGTGGCAAAGAGTTCCACAGACTAACCACCTGCTGGGTAAAAAAAGTACTTCCTTTTATCTGTTTTAACTCTCCCAACCCTCAGTTTTAGCGGATGCCCCCTGGCTCTGGTGTTTTGAGAGAGGGAAAAGAACATCCCTTTATCGACTCTATCCCTTCCGTGCATAATTTTGTAATTTTGCATGTCCCCCCTCAGGCGCCTTTTTTCTAGACTGAAGAGCCCCAAACGCTGCAGTCTTTCTTCAGAAGGGAGGTGCCCCAGCCCCATAATCATTTTCGTCGCTCTCTTCTGCATCTTTTCCAGCTCCACTATGTCCTTTTTGAGGTGCCCTCTTTTTGAGAGGTGTCCTCTCCTCCTTCTGTTTAAAAAAACAAAGCAGATGAGGAAGACAGGCAACCCTTGGAGTGGCAGTGATTGCTCTAAGTGGCTGCAGTCACAGCCACCCTCAAAGCTTTCCCATGCCACTTCAGGGGCTGTCCTCCCTTCCCCTCTTTTTTTTTTTATGCAGAGGGAAGAGAGGTGAGCAGGCAGGGGAAAGTTCTGCTATTTCAATCACTGTCGCTCACCCCACTCCCTTTTAAAAAAATGGAGCTGGTACCTAGCTGCTGCCTCCACTTTTTGAAGCTGAGTGGGCCCTGTTTGGCTTTAAGGAAGGAGGGAAGGTGGTGAGTGAGTGGCAGATCTCTGCCGCCCGCCTGCCCACCCTCCAGCTGAATGGAACCGGCAGCTACTGTTAACCCACTGCCCTAAATGGAACCCGCCTGCCCTAAAGCTGCATACAGCCAGCAGCAAGCCAGCCCTGTTCAGCTTTAAAGAGGGGAGGGGAGGCAGGCGGTGGAATGCTTGCGCACTTCCCCTCCACTCCTTAAAGCCAAACAGAGCCAGCAGTGCTGTCAGCTCTATTCGGCTTGTGGGCAGGTGGGCGTGATGGGGGTGCTGTGAGGGGAGGGGGAGGCGGTGCTTTCTCCACCCCCTCTGCTCCTTGTGCCCAGGGCATTCGCCCCCTTTGCCCCTTAGGTTTGCCACTGCTTCCCAGAGCTGTTTTTGGTGTTGAAGCAGCTGCTAATAGGAGGCAGCTCAGCATCACGAGTTTGACTCTAAAACCCAATATGAAGCTAATGTACTTTTGGTGCAATATTTTGCACAGTTCTTCTCAGGCACATTTCCTTGGAGTCGAATGCACTACTAAGCTGACTGGTAGGCCACAAATGAGGACATCTTGCTGTCAACGCAGATCTCAGAATGATAATTAAAGCAACTAGTTTTCTGCCCTGCTGATCCAAAAATTGTGCTTAGCATAGGGATTGGAACAGTTGTGTCATCTAAATGATTTAACAACAGGTACTCACTTTTGATTGGCACATGTCGGGACCCGCCCACCGGAAGTGACGTCATAAGCCGGAAGTGATGTCGTGGCAGGAAGTGACATGAAAAAAGCCCTTTTTGAGGCCTCAGACAATGTTAAACTGACCCAACAGTTGCAACAGTATTCCACAGCACCCCCAGAACACGTTAAGGAGGCCTGGAATCATGTTAAAGTGACCCAACAGTTCCAAAACCCCAGAGCAGCTCATTTTTCAGTGGCAAGGCAAGGCAAGGCTCCACTCACTGCCTGCCTGCCTGGCTGGCTCTGAGAACGTGCAGGCAACTCAAATGTGCAGGAAATTCAAACGTTGCAGGGGGCGGAGTCAATGAGTGGGCGGGCGAATGGGCGGGGCCAACCGTAATCCTAGGAACCGGCAGCAGATTTAGTCGAGAGGGTTAATGCCTCTGTTTGCCTGAGGATAAGAGCTGAAGATCTGAAGGTCGCCAATTCGGGACAGCCGGAAGTCTCTGTGAGCAGCAGACCTCGTTAATTGCGGCTGATTAACAGCTGAGCTTTGGCTGCCTTGTGTGAGGGGGAGTTGTGCCAAACGTTCAGCCGCTTCTCTGGTGGGAGCAGGGAAGCCATTTATCAGCCAGCAAGAAGACAAACGGGTGGCCAGAAAGAAGGACTAAATCCAGAAAGATCCATCTGTATGTGTGTAGTTCTTGAAAGATAGAACATTTCTGTATAAATTGTAAAAACCTTCGGGTTAAGAACATAAGAACATAAGAAGAGCCCTGCTGGATCAGGCCAAAGGCCCATCTAGTCCAGCTTCCTGTATCCCACAGCGGCCCACCAGGCGTCCCAGGGAGGCATGAAACAACAAGATGCTTGCATCCCGTTGCCACTCCCTTGCACCCGGTACCAGTAGCCCACCACCTTTGCAAGGAGGTTGCACAATCCATCATTGCCTATAGCCCACGATGGACCTTTCCTCCAGAAATCTGTCCAATCCCCTCTTAAAGGCATCAAGACCAGATGCCATCACCACCTCCTGTGGCAAGGAGTTCCACAGATTAACTACCCGCTGGGTAAAAAAGTACTTCCTTTTATCTGTTTTAACTCTCCCAACCCTCAGCTTTAGTGGATGCCCCCTGGTTCTGGTGTTTTGAGAGAGGGAAAAGAACATCCCTCTATCGACTTTATCCCTTCCATGCATAATTTTGTATGTCTCAATCATGTCCCCCCTCAGGCGCCTTTTTTCTAGACTGAAGAGCCCCAGGTTTCTGAATAAAGTCTGCCCATGTAAACCGCCTTGAGTTATAGTCATCAGAGAAATCTGGTGACCTAAGAAAGGCGGTATATAAATCAAAGTATTATTATTATTATTATTATTATTATTATTATTATTATTATTATTACTCACATACCCCCACATACCCCCTGCATGACATCACTGGATTGGAATATCTCAATGGACTGCACAAGCAAAACTTGCTTCAAACATGATCTGGGAAAGCCAGTTCTTTCTAAAAACAGCAGACTTTGCAGGTAGAATGATTTCTCAGTGCCTGCTTGAAAGTTCAGCTCTGGGTGAGTAGTAATGAGGGTTTAATGGGTGTTTAATACGTTTGAGATCTATTGTACAGCTTGAGAGCAATGACAAGAAAGTGCCTAAATGAAGCAAATGTGGTTTGACATCTCAGGTTGTCTCAACAGACTTTTAAAAAGAATGTTTACTTCGAAAGCTGGTATCTGTATTAACATTATGAAATTTCATCCTGTTTTCTCCAAAGTGGTGCTCTGAAATTCAAGGACGCTTTGGCAGAGGAAAACAAGGTCATGAGATGGGCAAAATTACATTGGTTCATAAAAAGGAAAATATGTTTCGCATACCTGTCAGATCTATGCTTTTGGAAATGAAGGCAGCTGCAAACAACATTAGGCAAAAGAACTGAATACATACAACGTGCTGGTGAGTATTGTTTAGGAAAAAAATTGCATAGGCTATAGGGTGATGACTTCCTGATAACATACTGATAGTCCAGAGAAAGTTAGATGCCATTAAGTCCAATTGAAATTAATAGGGTAAACACTGCAATGCCATTCACACAAGTAATCCCAACTCAGAGGGATTTACTTCTGAGTAAATATGCATAGGAAAATACCCATGTGATTTCCATTTTTGCTTCCTTCAAATCCTTTCTTAAAACTCACTTTCATCAAGCTTTTGGCATCAAGCCTTAGCCCCCATTCTCTACGGCAGTGGTTCTCAAACCTTTTAGCTCCGGGACCCATTTTTTAGAATGACACTCTGTTGGGTCCATTGGAAGTGATGTCGTTAACCTGGACCATGCAACACCAACTGGGCCAGGAACAAGGGTTAGGATCCAGCATAAGTGACATATCTGCGCTCCACCCCCTCCCCAGGCTGGCCTGCCCATAGGTCCAGCGCCTCTCCACTCTCCCCCAGTTTGATCACCCTCCCTCCACCCTCCCTGGGGCCCCGCACCAGCTGAATTTGGCCGGGCTCACCTGTGGGCTGCTCCAGGGCAGGCATGCTGGCGTGCATTATGTCGGCTTAGCCTGCAGGCAAGTGCCACAGACGTGTCTTATGGCATGTTTGTGACACTCTCAGGTTTGTGCAACTGACATGCACTGGCCTAAGTGGCACTCTGGATTGCTCTCTTACATTCTTTGCACTAGTGTACTGTTGGCCTCCATCAACCCAAGGCAACCTAGGTGTAAAAAGCAAACCAAACTAGGCCACAGGCCTGACTCCATTTTGTGATCTGAGTCCCATCGTAGCCAACTGAACCCATTTTAAAGGGGAAAATTAAGTGGTGGTAAGAAATCAATCTGACTTAAGAAAAACAGAAAGCACTTAGTGCTTATCAGTGCTTATCAGAAGCCTCCGAGCTAAGAGAATTTTTAGGGAGGATCTGTGGAGCAACGACACTACCACGCCCCAGATAGCTCACAGCTGTGTGAATTATATCACCAGGTAAGGCAGAATAACTACTGTAATTGGCAGTAATTCTTCTTCATCCACCAGGAGGTGTCAATTCGCCCCTGATTGGGTAGTTATAGCCCAGCTGAGCCGGGCCTGGTCCCCAGGAGTTCATAACAGGGCTATAAAGATCACCTAGGAGCCTTCAGGGTTCAGCATTTTTTTGGCTGTTCCTGGAGGAATCTTCATGATGCTTCGTCTGAGACCGGCTTGATACCCTCTAAGCAAAATGGGTACTACCATCTGCCTAGCAGCATGAGGCTTTGTAAAGATAGCGACAGTGGGAACTTGAGGTTTTTTTGTATGTTTATTGTTACGTGTTCTATCTCTGATATGCTTCCTTCTGTTATGCCTTTAGTGGGACTTCCTTCTGACTAGATATCATCATTATTAATAAGAATATTTATATACTGCTTTTTAACAGGAATAGTTCATAAAAAAGGTTTACATATTAAAATAAATCAATAAATGGTTCCCTGTCCCCAAAGGACTCACAATCTAAACCATGCATAGGATTGTGCTGTTAGGAGCTACACTGTCTCCTTTAGCTGGCATCAGTACTGGAATAGGATCAGGCTGTCAATTTTGTTATGTCAAATCCTGCATATTTTGAACCTGTCCCCTTTTAGAGCATTGCAAGAACCGAAACTATAGTAGGAAGGCCTGCAGCAGTATTCACTGCATGGTAACGCAATAAACAGAATTAAACAATAGCACTCAGTTTGGGAAAAAGAAGAATGCTGACATTTCTAAATTAATAGATCAGGGATATCCTGAATATGAACACTCAAAATAAACCCAAACTGCACTTTTGCCTGATGCTGAAGGTAAGCTATTTAGGGCCCAAGCCTATCTAACGTTCCAGCACTGATGTAGCCATCAGTTAATTGTATACCATATACAATGTGCACATTCACGTGCTCACATGCACACATACGCATGTGCTTCAGGCCAGTTTGATTTTAAGAAAATCATGCAAACTAATAGAGCCCTATTGCTTAACTATGCTCATTCTTCACCTTCTACCTTCACCTCCACTTCGAATGGACTGTAGATGCATGGCCATTGTATTATGTGATGGTAAATGCAGCAGGCAGAGGTTGAAAGCTGCAATGGCCGTATTAGCAGGCAGAAGCATAGTGGCAGGAGGGGAAGACAACATCTGGTGTCATGAGTTTTCCTGGGTAAAGAGGCACCTGTTAAAGTGGTAACTCTCTTTTTTTTTTTTTTGAAGATGATTTTATTGATTTTATAATTATAAAGATACAGGAAAAGGATAGTCAGTTACATAGGATGGGTATACATAGGGTTAAACAATAGGAAGTGAGGCAGTACGAGAGTAACATGTAAATGCAAAAATTAGTAATTTCCGTTATAATATATTCCATCTGAAAGGATATAATCATTATGATTCACAAAACTACGTCAATTTTCATTATTCATTCAAATCTTCAATAATTTCAATAATTTCACAGTTACTTAGCAAACTCAAGTAAGAAAAGTTAATTATACCTATAATTATCTATCTCTAATTTATAGTAAAAGTCAATAAAATAATAAACTAAAAGGGAAGAACCTACTATATAAAGCACAGAAATAGAATAAACATAGGTGAAGCTGGGAAGTCAAACTATTTAAACTAGCACTCTGTTGATCTCTTCATCTCTATTCATATTGCTTATATTATTTTTCAATCTTAATCTTTAATTAATCTTTGTTACAAAACTTATTCTATTAGAATTAAGATAGCCCATCTCAGAAAAAAAAACGCCATAAAAATAAAGAGCATAAAGATATAACATGACATCCATCACTTCGTAATCACCATTAGGCCTTAATAACATTTTTTTTTCTAAAGTCATATCTTAATGTAAGCTTGAGTTATCACGTACATTTGTTTAAAAAAAAGAAAATAATCGCTTAGTTATATAATCTGACGCAAAATTACAAGCCTACAATTATCGCTTTTCAGATCAAGGCTCAATGCTAACTATTTCTTTCTATCACAAATCTCACAGGAAGGAATGAACTTTGTCACCTTTTAATCCTCATTTCTATTTATACCATTAATTCAATTTTTAAATCATAAATTTCATTAATCAAATTCCCCCCGCCCATTTATTATAAAAAGCCAAAAATTATACAAATCATTAAAAATTAACATCTGGTCAAAACCTTCCCCTCTCCTGCCACCAGAGGGGAGCCTGCTGACAATAAACACTCTCACTGTATTTGTCAGCAGACCATAAAAAAATATCTTGTTCATAGTCTCTTTCTCTTAAATCTTCTTAGTTCAGACAGGGCTGTCCATCTTCAAAAATACACATTCCTCTTGTCCTTCCACAAAGTTCATTTCTCCAAATCCTTAAACATACTTCAAACATCTTTCAACTCTGATTGTAGATCTGTCGGTTTCCTTCTCATTAACGCCATGTTGACTCAATTGTGCAGTAAAAAATTCAAGCTTTCTTTAAACATACAAATCAAAATACTCCCTATTTTTGTGTTCTCTTATCTCATTAATAAATCCTCTTGATCTGCAAATAGGACTGTCCGTTTTCAAGTAAATGAGCTCCAATTATAAATCTTCTGCTTCGCCTCTCGATGCCATGTTTAATCTGCTACGCAGCAAAAAATTCAGCATAGAACAGAGTACTTTTTTATTCCATATTTCAGCTTCCCACGCCACATCAAAGCATTTAGAAAAGAAAATAGAAACAGAAGCAAAAAAGAAAACAGCGATGCACTTCAGTGGATATCTTGTGTTGAAGATTAAGCAGGTTTAATTCCACTGACCTCACTGGCCCGTAGCCAACTCTGCAGTGCACTTCACGCCAAGATGTTAAACATTTACGCCTACACACCACTTCTTCTTCCCACACGATTGTCTTCATTAGGGGGACTTCTGAAGACCTTCCAGACGCTGTAATCCATCATTCTCTCTCCGATGTTGTCACTCTCCAAGTCAGAGACCGTCCACACGGTCTGCCAGAAGGCAGAGTCTCTTCTGCTCCCCAGTCACAAGCAAACATCATTCACCTCCGGAGTTGGCCACTATCCAGAGGCTAGATGTTAATGCTTACCCCCAACCCAGTTCTACTACTGGAGTTGGGCCCGAACCCCTTGCAGAGATTCAGGAAAGAACACAAGCCCCAGCCACTCATAAAAAGCGACTGCCATGTTCAAGTCTCTGGCTCCTCCCCCCAAAGTGGTAACTCTCTTATATGGAGCAGATATGTATATATATAGAGAGAGTGCGCAACTACCCCTTTTTATCCCAGAATCATGTTCCTCTCAGTGGCCTTTATTCAGGTGTCCAAAGAAAATACACCAAAATATGGTAAACCCCTTTGAGACCGAGAACGTTTCTTTAATCAAACCTCTTTATGACCTTTCCTTTGTTTAAAACATGATTATATATTCAGTAATGCTGATGATCATACATGCTTCTGGTTCCTGAATAAATAGCTCCTTACGCATCTGAGAAATTATTTCCTGGGTCAATTACAGGTGGGCCCCCATATCCCCAGATTCCATAGCTGTGGGTTCAGTTATCCATGACTGGGGGGGGGAGGCGTACCTTCCTTTATTCTTACTTTGGATTGCTAAAAAGTCTTCTTGTTCAGGAGTGGGGGCAAGAGAGAACCCTGTACATAACATAGGTTCCCTCTTAGCCACAGTTTCATCTATCCCCTGGGAGCCCAGGAACCTATCCCCCATGGATACTGGGGCATGCCATATTTAACAAATGCCCCAAGGTGACATGAAGACAAAAGACACTTGTTGTAAGACACATGGTGGCATTGATTGAGAGCACAATCCTGAACTGAAGTTAAGCCAGCATAAACTAAGTCAGCAAAGATTGGCCTGCACAAGGGCCACCATAAAGCATGTTTGGATTACTCTCAAAGTCAGGGAGGATGGCTCAAGTCTGTGTGTTGGCCTTTCTGACTCTGAGAGTGGTCCAAGCATGCTTTACGGTGTCCCTTGTGCTGGCCAAATTTTGCTGGCTTAGTTTATGCTAGTGTCTAATTCAACTGTGACAATATATGCTCCTATTTGTTTTCATTGTTGCCTGATAAAATTTTGAGAGCTACTGCAAGAATCCAAAGCCTTCAATAGCCTTGGTCAAGTAGGGAGGATGTGTGAATGTCAGTACAGTGTTAATGAGAAAACTGCAGTTCAGGTTGGTGACTAACTACTAGAGAAAAAGTATACTGTAATACAGTACCCATCTCTTTGCCAATCAAAAGTTAAATTGAAGCCACAGAAACGTTGATTTCTGGTTACTGCTACACTGAATTTGCCTCTTACTTGGGAAAATGAGGATAGTACATCAGATTCGAGCAAGTAATGGCCAGAGACATTAATAATCTCATTCATATACCTCTCGGCAATAAAAACACAGGGGGTGATTTTTGTGCTGAGAATGATTTATGTATTTGGAAAACCATTTGCAAACAAACTTAAACTAATTTCCCTAGACTTTGCATAAGAATCCAAAGTGCTCACTGGGCTGGTGCAAGCCCCTTGCGCTGGTCTGGGAGTGTCACAAATGTGCTGTTTGTTCACAATGTATAGTGTGTGTGTGTGTAAAATATAGCATTCACACTCACAAATCCAGTGAAAGGTTTTGACACACACACACACACACACACACACACACACACACACACACACACGAAGAGAGAGCGCTTGAGAGGGAGAGAAAAAACCATGATAATCAGATCATTAGTTGTTAAGGACATTCCATGCAGAATCCAAACGTAGACAAGAAAACACTAACCTATTCACAATAGCAGTGGCTGGTGAGAATGTTAATGTCATGTTATGTTTAGCTCATTTAAATCTGTAGTGGGAAAGGAACCTGTGCTCCTGGTTAACACTTTGCCAATAAACTGTATTTCAGCAATTTCATGATTCAGCTTCCCTTCAAAGGACTGTGCAGTGATTTTGAGTTTGACATCCCAGGAGACTGAGTCCTCACTCTTAAGTTTCTGAAATGTCACTTTTTGAGGACAGCTTTCTACTCATTTATTCTCTGGGAGGCATTGGCATATTTGTTGTATGTGGATGAAAAAGTGATATTGTTACAAGTGATGACATACTGTATATTGTTGGTGAACAAATCCCTGATAGTACTTTGTCCCAAAATAGTGCTGATGAGGTTAGATCTGGGGACAGAATTAGCATCTTTCTTTTATGCTGAGCCTAATCCATGTGTTTTTCTATGTTAGCTGGTCCATTGCTGCCGTGGTGTTCATTTGATGATCCACCGGTTCTGAATGAAGTGCCACACTTCAGCTGGTACCCGAAAACTACAGTTTAAGCCAGCACCTAGAACTGGTAACCAATAGCTCCCTTCTCTTTCCAGCCATTCTCCTTTCTTTCCTATGTCCCTTCCCTGAATGCAATTGAAAACTGCTGGTTCACCTTGCAACATCCTTCGTGGTTGGTGGTTCACCTTGCAACATCCCCCTTCTCCTGGGAGAGCTCTGGCTCTTTTGCCCTGCTTCTCTTTGAATAGCTACAGCTACAGTCTACGTTTTTCCTGGATAACTTTCCTGCAAATTTTTGCAGGCTCTTGAACTCCAGTGTAAAGCATCACCTCCCCCTCACAGCCATTTGGAGTAGGGAGAACGAGGCGGCGGCACCTCCTCCACTTTTTTCTCCCTGCTCCAAATAACTGTGAGGGTTAGGAGAAGGGAATGCTTTACACTGGAGTCTTTACACTGGAGTCTAGAAGCCTGTGTTAACCCCCCTCCAGGAATACCACTGCATTTACAGTCAAAGTGCATGAGTGGCTAAGGAATACTGAATTCATTTCCTGCAAACAGAAACAAACAAAAGGTTTCTGCAAACAGAGTATCTTGCTTGCTAGCAAAATGAATCAGTATAAGAGACTCACATTTGCTGAATGTAGGTCAGTCTGATTTCCCATCAAGAACAATCTGTGCTCTGGATTTTATGCTGCAAAAACAACATTTCTGTAAAGCATCAACTATTGCAGGAAGACTATGTGAGCCTCTGCGCTGGCACTGGTCTTTGCTGAGCTCCTGACTGCTAAATAGTATATCTTCGTTTTCACAGCTAGAAATGGCTCCATCCTAGCAAATTCCAGGAATATTAAGTTTCTAAACAAGTATATTGTATCCTTGAGGAATATTAATTTACAGCACAAGCCATGGATGGTGGCAGAGTCTGCTGCCGAATCCTATGTCCCTTCCCATGCCTGAAAGCCCCACACAGGCTTCCTTGGTTCTGTGCCTGCTAAATATCTGGGTGCAGATCTGAGGACCCATTGCTGCCCACAAAGCCTGACACAGTGTTCCCCTACCCCAAGGAGATTTTGGCAGCTGCCCCAGCCCCACAGGATACAGCAGTGGCCATTTTAGCCCGCTGTACCTTGCACTACCCCTGGGCATAGAATTGGGCTGCCCATATGTTCAGGACTGCACTGTGTGCACTGGCAAAGCAAATGAAAGTGTAGCCCAGTGCAGAGGGCAAAATGATGCCCCAGAAGTGACATCACAACAGGAAGTGACATCACAGTTGAACTTTCATTTTCTTGGGTTTTGGGGCCATAACATTTTATAGGATGAAAATATTACACTCCAATTAGTTTAATTGCATTCTGCATGGAAATTCTCATCAAGCAATATATAACATGACAGTGTTATTCCTGAAAACTGATATTTACATGACAGTTGTATTTTGGTTTTCTAACCATAATGTTTGATAGAGTAAATATAGTTTACTCTGGTTTGTTCCACTGCATTAAATTCAGCATTGACTGATATGTAACATGATGGTATCGTTCGTACATACCAGGGTTTTCACAATTTTGGCCACTAGTGTCGAGCTCATCTTGTTGCCCCCCTAAAGCTTGTTGCCCAGTGCAATTGCACTCCCTGCACTTCTTAGCTGTGCCCCTGACTGGGTGGCAGCAGTTTTCAAGCTCCTCTGTCTGCTTCAAGTCTCTTCCTCCATTGCATTTTCCAGAGCTGTTTGCCATTCTGCCTTCATCCTTTTGCCGCTTCTCTTCAGTGCTTGAACTTTATAGTGCTGCAAAGCTGTTTAGATTTCATTTGGACTCCTGTCTCTTTCATATTGTACTGCTGTCCTCTTTGTGTGACTGCAAGCTTAAAAGGAAAGCCACATCTGTACTTTTGCTTCTCTTGAGGGAAGCGGTAATGCCAGTTAGAATCCTTCTCCTTTCGTCTGTGACATCCTGTGAGATCAGTACATCATGTCCTTCACAACAACTGCTGGGCCTAATTCTACTTGCAATTTGTTCTTTTCCTGCTCTCACTGATGTATTCTTGGCATAATGTCTCCAGCTCCATTTGCATTGCGGGGATTGAAAAATCCAATTTCATTGTAAAAAAAAAATATGTTACACGTTTTCTGTTGGGTTACACTTCATATATTCCTTTATAACTTTAAAAAGATAGACCCGCTCTTCAGAACTTTTTTTTGTTTTTGCAGAAATCTGGCAAAAGTCTGGATAGCTTACTGGATAGGGGCTGCTTTGTATGAACTGGCAAAGGTGTATAAGACGCAATCCAGGTTAGGATTGCGCCCTGAGATTCGTGTAGACTGAAAAAATTAGGAGGAAAGGCTTCCAATGACATGTTAGTATGATTCAGCTCTCATTTGCAGGTATCAGAGCTTATACTAGAACTCTTAGAGCGCAATCCTAACCTGGAGTTAGGCCGGCACAGTTAGGTCAGCAAAGTTTGGCTGGCACAAGGGCCACCATTAAGCGCATTTGGACCACTCTTGGAGTCAGGGAGGATGGCGCACATCTGTATGCTGGCCTCTCTGACTCTGAGAGTGGTCCAAACATACTGGGAAATAAGGAGGTGCCCAGAGCATGGGGGAGGGGGTTCTTGCAATAGGAACCAATGGCCAGACTTTTGTACAAGCCCAGGGAGGGATGAAAGGATTTGGGGAAACCAGCAGGGAGGTGGTTCTTGGCAATTTGATGAGCTCTGCCTGCAGCCCTCATGGCTCATTATGCATTTGGCCCGGAAGGAGCAACACACCTTCCTCCTTCCACTGCTCTTTCCAATGACCAGTGACATGACTTGTTTCTTAAAATGACTCATGACTTGAAGGATTCTACATTTCTCAGTATGAGAAGAGTCATGACGGCCGCGAGTCAAGGCAAGGGTTGCTGACTCATGACTCAGGCTCATTGATTTGGACACTTCCCTGCTGCTTGGCATGCTGTCTCGGGTGTCAGGAGGTCTTGGACCAGCCCTGTTTCTATGTATAGCTAAAGTTTTAACTGTAATGAACCAGGCCACTAATTCAGGACTCCTCAGTGGGTTACTAATCTTGGTGGTTTTATTTGTACATAAAACCTCTATATTTGATGAGTACATCTCAAAATTAGAGTTCCAACTTTTCAAAAAATAACCCATTTCTCTATTTTCGCCCAGTTTGCCCTCTTAGATCATCTAAAGGGGCTCTCCTTCAAGTGCCCCCTCTGTCCCAAGTTAAAGGGATGGCAGCTCGGGGACGAGCCTTCTCTGTAACGGCTCCACAAATATGGAATTCCCTACCAGAAGAACTACACACTCCTTCATGGCCTTTCAGAGAGGGCTCAAATCATACCTATTTCATCTGGCTTTTGGATGATGGTTGGCTGTCTGCCCTCTGTCCCTCTGGTATATTGTCTGTTCACTCCTCTGGTCAATTGTTTTCCCACCCTCCAAATGGCCTGATATGGAGAATTGGGTCTGGCTTCATCCTTGTTCACTCCCATTGTTTCCGTTAATGTTTAATACTGTTGTTGTTTTAATCTTGTTTTACGTATTGTGGTTATATTACATTGTACTTTGTTTGTTCTCTGTAAGCCGCCTTGGGCATTTGCTTCTGCATAGGAAAGGTGGGGTATAAGTTCTTCAAATAAATATTTTTTTTCTTTTTCTCAGTTGGATGGGTGCTGAGGTTGTTCTCAAGCCATTTCTTGACTGCTACAGCCCTGCCTCTTTACTGTGGGACTCTGCCTTTTTCTACTGGCTTCTGCTCTGGTATGAGACCCCTCCTCAAATTTCAGGCTCGTGGCTCATGGATTTCTGAGATTCAGAAATCTCAGGTTTTTCAATGCAATCAACTTGGTAATCTTTGATGTCCTGCAGGCTGGTCTTCTGCCTAAACGTATTTATCGGGCACTGTGTAGATGGGTCATTGCACCAGGTTTGCCACTTTTTGAAATGTCATGCTGTGCAACCTAGACAAACTTGAGGATTTAACACAGGGTAGTCCAACTTTGGGCGTCGGGGGGGGGGGCATGATCCTTGCGTGACCCTGGCTGTGCTGACCCAGAAGTAATTTGCAGTGATGTAATGACATCATTGCCAATTAGTTCCGCATTCTGAGCCTGCCAAAGTTATTCTGCAGGCACAGGACGCGAGGAGCGCAGGCAGAAGTGGGTGCTGCAGGGCTTTTCAATTGTGCTGTGCTGTTCTGGCTTCTCCTTCTCCAAAGGAGAAGTGGGAATGACACACCAGGGAGACTGAAAAGCTTCTGAGGTTGGAAGAGGCAGCAGTGGAGGGGGGGGCCTGTGGCCAGGGTTTCAGGGGCTACCAAAAAGGGCCTCAGGGCATGCGGCCCGTGGGCCATTTGTTGGACCACACTGGTCTCCACCCCCTTTTTAATATGTTTTCCCTTAGTGAAGGCTCAGTGAAAATTTCAACAAGGGTTCTTTCTCCCCAGAAAAGATGGAAATGGAGTAGGCTTCTTGAATGCTACTAGCAAATATATGTATAAGTATGGCACATAAACAGCATCCACAAAAGCACACTGAAGGAAGTTTCACCTAATTAAAAATGACATGCAGAGGGAACACTCATGACAATGAACATTAATTACGCACTTTGGAGTAGAGCTCTGATTCCTCGATATTGCAAAGATATTCTGTACATCAGGCTGAATACTGCTCTGTTTTTAAACAGGTGCTGGGTTGTCCAGCTAAATGCTGGATCTCAACAACAAAAGACAAGGAGCTTCCAGTAGAACTCGGACCTGCAGAAAAACACCCAAATGAGCAATGCCCTGTAACTAAAGATAACTGACATTGCTATAATAAATTTGAATTGAAGGTATGTTGGTGGGTGGGGTGGGAGGAGGGAGTTTTGCAATTTTGTTAGCCTCTCTGCTTCAACCTGGGTGAACATCTCAATAATAATTACATGTAAAACAACAAGAAAACTGAAATGAGGAACACTCTATTGTTCTGCCAGATGGTAAAATGAACAAAATGGATATCAAATCCCCCACCATTTTTTAGGAAAAAGAAAAGCAGGCATTTGTATTCCAGATTGTTTACCACTTCTTATCAACTTGGTGATGAGATTAATCATTGTGCTTATTATATTTATTAGAGACTCCAAATGAGAGCATAGATAATTCATTGGCTACCAGAGGTATTAAATACATTTTAACTGTGTCCTTGATCTGCACAACAATAAAGGAGGTAATTTAGATCGAGTTTTCAGATGAATAGTTAGAAGCAAAGCATTCAGCGTGCAGCCATGCTGCACTATTCTAGTGTAAATCCCATTCATTTCACAGAGACCTGCATGGAGTTCTCCAGCATTGTGCAGCAGTATGACTTGGTGGACCATACCCTCTGGCTCGCTATGAACAGTCATCATGGTTCAATTGTTTGGTAAGAAAGAGGTGTGGGTCGGGGGTGGTATGAATCTAACAGGAACTCCCTGTTCTTCCTCCCAAAGAACCAGCTAACAGAATTCTGGCTTTGCTTACAAAGTTGCAAGCACACAATCCCAGCCACTGGGTCAGAGCAGAGAATAAAGTGAACCTGTTTCCTCCTCTCTGGAGGCCACTGCATGAACCAGAAGCATCACTAGAGGCAGTGGCACTTAGAGCAGAGATGTCATGATGTCACCTGATGTCGTGAAATCACTTCTGGATTCTCCCAGGGGAGAAGAAGGCAGCCGCCAGTTGGCGAAGCATGTAGCTGTACATGCAGCAACATGATGCATGTAGCTGGGAGCATCATCACAAAAGATAAAAGTGCCAGGGCCTCTCTGGTCACCCTGTAATTCAAGCACTTTCTTTGGTTCTGCTCTGGAGGGTGGGGGTATGTATTGGAACAGGCAGGAGATACCCCGAGGAGTTAGGGAATGGTATCATCAATGTCCTCTTGTCCCAGATAAACCAGGGATTATGGGGTTAATCCCAGAACTCTTGCAAGCCTCGGGAGCACAGTTGTAGGCCGTTGACGCTCTCCTGCTATGATGTGCAGATGGGCGTGGCTGATGCTAGAATCTGCCTAGCAACAGACACTGATTGGTTGGCCTCAGTATAAAGCTGGAGGCAGGAGATGGAGAAGGGAGCTGGGTACCTGGGAGGGTATGTGGGAAAGAACTGGATGGGAAGCTGTATAGGTACTGGAGGATGGTGCCTTGGTAAGTACTGGAGGATGGTACCTGGGATGGAGTGCTGGATGGACTGCCTGCCTGCCTGCCTGGACTGACTGCCGGTTGGAAGGACTGAAGGAAGGACTGTTGGACTGGCTAAAGGCTAAGGTAAGTTCATTGTGGGGAATGACTGTGGGGAACAGTTGTTTGGCTGCCACGCCCCTGGAACCACCAGTGGAGGAGGCAGTTGTATCTGGGACAAGCTGACTGCCTATGGTTTGGTGGTGGGGTATCTTGAGTGAAGCCAGTAATGAGGGTAGTCTGGAGGAGGCTGGCCATCCAGTGATCCCAATTGAAGCTGCTGAAAGAGAGGAGGCCCAGTGGGTGACTGAACCCCCTCCCTCTTGCCTATCTCTGAGCCTGCTCTGTGGGGAAACTAGCTAGCCTAGTGTGGGCATTAGGGCCCTTGGGGTGCCCCAGCAGGGAATTTGGCAGAACAGGGTATCCTTGGACATCCCGTTCCTTCTCTCATGGATGCTCTCATTGAGCCTCCAAACGAGGAGCAAGGGGGGCAGTAGCCAGATCATTAAGCTATTAAAACAGGAGGAGGAGGAGGCGGCAGCAGTTGCTATTGCCGCCGCAGTGCTGCTGCTTCTCTCACTGCTGCCAGCTGGGGTGGGCCTCAGGTGGCACTCCCTTCTAGCCTGGTACCCAGGGTATACCGCCCCACCCCCTGCTTGCTATGCCACTGACATGAACAGCACCTATTTGCGCATGATTCCACATCTGCCTGGGAATACTAGTGTACAAGCCTGTCTTAATAGATGTATATTTTTTGCCAGTCTTGTGCACAGAGCTAGAATAATGGGAGGAGAAGTAAGGGGACTATTAATGAATTCTCTTTCAGCTTTGGTCAAATCATGGCTCCTTGCTGATTTATAAAACGAGTAACTGGAAGCATCATCACAAAAAAAGTGTGCCAAGGGGGAAGAGAGAGGCACTTCCTTTGCTTATGCTCTGGAGGGTAGCGGTGTCCTGGGACATCCAGGGACACATGATCATGGGAGCTATCATTGTGGACAACATGAGTCTGGCTACTCCTGTCCAAATGCAGTTTTGCTGATCAAAGACATACGTACAAGAGAAAGCATTCTTTAATGCCACCTGGATTTAGATGCCCTGGATCAGCTGCCAGTGTCCACACTGTGGTGCATATTTCAACACAGTAATTGCTACAGCCCACCCTAAACATTTATTTGTAGATATAACCCAGCCTAGTGTATTTGCTGCTGTTCATAGTTGGTGAACACGTGCCATACGTTGAATTTAATGAGATGGGGAAAGATACTCGAGAGTCAAGCATCAAAGAGTCAAGAATCAGGGTTGCTATGAAGCTGCAAAAGGTAGGCTAGGATTCCAGATCTAGGATCCTGAACTGCAGCTAATGTCTTTCAGGGCGCAATCCTAAACGGGAGTTAGGCTGGCATAAGCTAAACCAGCAAAGCTTGGCCAGCACAAGGGCCACTATAAAGCGTTTTTGGACTACTCTTGGAGTCAGGGAGGATGGCTCACTTCTGTGTGCTGGCCTCTGACTCCGAGAGTGGTCCAAACATACTTTACAGTGGCCCTTGTGCTGGCCAAACATTGCTGGCTTAGTTTATCCCAGACCTAACTCCAGTTTAGGATTGCACCTGCAGTTGTTAAGTGTATTATTACTCAGGGCACAATCCCAATCTGGAGTTAGGCCACCACAGTTAGGCCAGCAAATTTGAGCTAGCACAAGAGCCACCGTAGTCCGGGCCACTCCTGGAGTCCGAGGGAGGGGGGATGGCGCACATCTGTATGCTGGCCTCCCTCACTCCGAGAGTGGTCCAAACGCGCTATACAGTGTTCCTTGTGTCAGCCAAACTTTGCTGGCCTAGCTGTGGTGGCCTAACTCCAGGTTAGGATTGCTCTATCATACTGATAATAATATTCAGTTATTAGCATAGATGTGAATTGGGTCGGTGTTTTGTGTTCCGACACTAGCATGAGAAGACTTTATAATCTGTTTGAAATTTCTTGCTCCCTTAAAAGTTCATTTGGTGGTGGGTGTAATTAAGGATTTGTGATATGATACATTAATTTTAAATGCTAATCTGCTACGATCCATAAAATACACCCATGTCCACTGGGTACTGTCTCATTGAATCATGAGACCCAAGACACATCACTGTGAGATTAAAACACTTTTAATTCAGTCTTGTTGACCTTCCAGTGGCAATTTGAGAATGGCTGAAAAATGAACCCTTCACTGATAAGGCTAACTGTCACGGAAATTTAATTGTTCCTGGTGTTGGAGTGATTAGTTTTAAGGCCTTACCTTGTCAATGCTTGTGCCTGTTTTGGTGGCATCAATAAACAGAATACTTTATCAGCTCTGACAGTTATGCCTGAGAGCTATGACTGAAGATAAACCTTTTTTGCTGGGGAGAAATATCTTTCCTCCTACAAGGAGGCTTTACGTCCTGACTCTGAAGAAGTGGCAGCTCGGTTTCAGCTAGGCTCTGTTCCTAATGCTTTCTGCATCTTTATAATCAGTAACTAATTTACGCTTTGAAGGTACAAATGAGAGAACAAATAAGGTGTCGAGTCTCATTATAAGAGAAAATTGGACACTGGGTCTGGGTCAATAGCAAATTGAGAGGTGCCCTTGACGTATAAAACAATAAATGCAGTGCACATGCATATACTCTATTTAGCTACTTAAACTTCATTAGGCCTAACAGATGCCTCACAGACAGACATATTGTGCTCCCCCATGCATGGTACTGGGGAACCCTCCAGCACAGATCAGACATCACTCTCCAGTGGGGAATGCAAGGAAACACGATTGGAATGATGGCTTTGTTTGCAGAAGAGGTTTCTGGCTGAAAATGGCTGCGCGAATCATGGCCTTTCTTGGATAGCGAGCCTAATGTTGGGATACAACATGTGGCAGGAAAAAAAAATTGGCTGGTAATGACTGGCTGTTGGAAGGCTGCTCCTGCCAGCCTGATGAAAATGAAATAAACCTGTGAGCATCACCATGATCAGTGAAAGAGGTCTCACCCACCCAGCCAATTTTATTTCTTGCAAGGCAATCCTCCCTAAGGGTCTGGCAGCAGCAGCAGCAGCAGCAGCCGTGGGCCTCCCAGGGCTGTGGTACCCAGGGTTGTGATACCAGCAGGCACCCAAGGGTGCCTTGTGTTGAAACACGAGTGGAGATGCTTCACATGAACAGCCACATGGAACTGTTGCCGTGTGGTTTCATTCAAGTGGCCACAGTGCAGCAGGCTGTAAACGTGAATGGGGCTTCCAGTTGACTACTTCCTATTATGGAGTGTGCCATTGTAAAAGTAGTCTATGGCATTAGGGCCAGCTCAGGAGTGAGACTAGCAAAGTGGGATCACCTCCCACTTCATCCACCCACTTGCCTTCAGCCCTCCTCTTCCTCCTCCGCCTCTTCCTTCCTGCATTGGAATGGAAAATGGGGGTGGAACAGGACATGTGGAAGAGAATGGTGGACTCAGGGAAGTGGGAAGGACAAGGCTGGTGCACCACCAGAGAAGGGTCTGCATTTGATACACTGTCTGAAGGCGCAATTCTAACTTGCGCTGGAGCGGGCAGGCCAGCGTGCATGTGCCATATCCAGTGCAAGTTTGGAGCTACCTTGAGCCTCCACAGGGCAAGGGCATGTTAGTGCCCTTATCCTGGGGTAGGCGCCAGTCGCCCTGATGGGGTACTTGGATCTGCATCTGCTATTTAGCAGGCTGCATCCCAGCTCCACCCCACTCCCTGGGCTGGCATGTCTCCAAGACTGCCTTCCCTCTGCCCCCTTTTCCTGCCCAGAAACGCCCCTGCACCAGCTAAACCCGGCTGGCGCAGGATGGAGCACCGGCACCTTGTGCCCATGCTTCAGCATAGACACAAGCTGCTTGCATCAACACTGCAGCAGCAACGCTGGCGCGCACATACTTTACAGCACATGTGCAACAGTGCGGGGCCGACGCAAACCGCTTGCGTTGGCCAAGGAGGGGTTAGAATTGCGATGTGAGGGGCTGGAGGGTTTGGGGTTGCCCCCCATATGAAATCATTCCTGTGGATTTGTTTTACATAGCCAAATGAAATAACCACCAGGACAGCAGAGGAGCTGAAACATGTATTATGGTAACAAGTGTGATGAAAGATTATCTTGTCTGACGCTCAATTAATTTTATGCTTTTTAACTAGATGAAAGCAAGAGATTTTCTCCATGAGATACAAGACTAGGGGTGGATTAAATCTTTTTCTTACTTCTTTTTCCATTGATGCTCAAAGTGTAGTAGTATGTTACGGTTGGCAACAAGCATTATATAACGTGGTGGGAGGCATAATCACTCTCATCTGTGTTTCCTCTCATAGAGGGAAGGCATGAAAATGTTTGCAGTGTCTTCTCAGTCTTCATCAGCCTCTCTTACAAGTGCCCTGCAGCAAAGTATATAACGGACTCTGATAAAATCAGTTTAGCAAGCCAAAATGACTTCATTTGGGTTCATAGTTATTAGCAAATCAAAGGTTGATTGAATGACAACGTGCCACATATATTCCAGGGCTTAATTCTGTCCTTTTAAAAATCTTAATTCTGTTGACATTGTAGGAAATGAGATCAGAACTTGGAAACCTGCCTACATACTGACTGCAGAGAACAGATGGCTGTGCTTTTCACTTTCAGGTATGCTTGATTCCTGGAACTTTTGGTCATCACATTTACTACAACTAGGTAAGCCAAAAATCTATCAAATATTGTCAGTACCATTGTTTCATCTGTGCATTACCTTATGAAATATCTTGGAATATATTGGATGTTATCCTGGATGTTTCTCACCATTTCTATTTTTCACGGGTGTTCACTACACTTTCAACAACTTCAAGAATTTAAATAGTGGCAGATCATATAGTAAAAAACAGTCAGGCAGCGCAATCCTAAAGGTGGCGGAGTGCTGATGCAATGTTGTTGCGTTGGCGCTCCGCCATTAGCGCCAACGTGGGAGTGCCTAGCAGCACCCCCGCGTTGGCACAAAAACAACAGGACCTGTTGGCAGCGCCGGTCCTGTGGTGCCCATGCAGCACTTCCCTCGCATCAGCCGAAGCTCGCTGAGGGATTCTCTGTCCCGTATCGGGACGGGGATTGGTGAGAGGGGGGGAGGCTGGACCTGGGTGGGCTTGGGAGGTGGCCATACAACCACATTCTAAGCCTGTCAGCGAGGCTGCGCGGCCCCGATTCTGGCTGCACAGTCTCCTTGCATCTGCACCCGCTCTTTAGCAGGCGCAGATCCAGGGAGCACATAGGGGAGGCAGTAAGGGAGCACATGCTCCCTTGCCGCGGGGAGGCTCCAGCCTCTCCTAAACAGCATCAGATATGGCGCTGGCCTGTCAGCCTTGCCAGTCCGGTGCTGCTTGGATTGCACCCACAGTGGAACAATCATGATAACATTCCAATAGGTCACATTAAGGTTGTTCAGGGCACAATCCAGTGCTGGAAGGTTGGTTAGGATTGAGCCCTCACTCATTTCTTGTCCAGTTCTGGTTGAACCTAATTATCAGCAGATCTTACATATGTGGGTACCCCCTGACCCACGTTGAGCCAGATTAGGGTCAACTTGAAGTCTTTGAAGCATCTGAACTGGTGCCTGGAGGGTGAGGTGAAATCCTCCGTTCTCAGGCCCGCCAAAGCTGCAAGTCACATGGCCTCGGCAGACCTCAGAAAGCCATCTGGACACCAGCAGAGCACAGCTCTGCTGGTGTCCAGAAGGTGGGATGTGGGGAAAATCCACAGGTTTAATTACCCATGGATTTTTAAAATAAAAAATACTTTATTATTTTATTTTATTTGTATTTTAAAAATACTTTTTATTTAAAATAATTTTTAATACTTGAGGGTTCAGGGAACAGATCCCTCATGGAAAAAAGGCCCTACCTGTACACAAATGTTCAGTGAAAAGGTTCTATGTACACCAGTTGTGTAGCTGAAAGGGGGTCACAGGACTCCTGGTACGTGTTGCCAACTGCAGCCCCTCCAAGACATTAAAAGGCATTAGAAAGCCTTCTGAGGGCAGGGGATGTTGCATGCAACCTCTCTGACCCTCCGAATGCCCCTGGAAGGCAGAAAAAAGCCACTTCTAGTTTTGAGTAAAAACCCAGAAATGGCTATTTGAGGCCTTCTGAGGGCCGTTGCAGCCTCCACAGCCCTCAGAACACCCTCCAGTTGCATTCGTAGAGATAAGGGGGAAGCCCTTCCAGCTATACTGCTGATGCACACACAGTGGTGTTATTCTGCCGGAACGCTGGGCAGACATCTGGGTGATCGACAGCCCGCCCGTCGCGTTCCGCAGCGTTACGCCATTTGCATAACCAATTACGCCGCTTGCGTACGTTAAGCAAACGGCGTAACGCTGCGGAACGCAATGGGCGGGCTGTTGATCACCCGGATGTCCCGCCCAGCGTTCCGGCAGAATAACACCACTGTGCACACACCCATCACACTACAATATTAAATATGTGGATGTCTGCTGCATCGGCCTGGGATTGGGGAGAGCTTAGCTGGGACTGGGCTATTAAGGCCTTATGAGCAGAACCATAACAAATGAAAATTGTGCCTGGAGCAAGAAAGTATTTGGCGCCCCCCCCCATTTTCCAAAACTCACCAGCCACTCGGTGGTTCCAAACAGGAGATGCAATGACGTTACGGCACCACCCATTTCCTGATTTGGAGGGCTTCTCTGTCAAAAAGTTCAACCCTTACTTAACCCTAACCCTCACTTCAATCCTGAGCCCTTTAGCGTGGACTTTCAACTCTGGAAACTCTGTCAGAGGACAGGCAGGCAAGCCAGAACAGTCACAGCAGGGGAGAAGGCAAGGCAGCACTCAAAAAGAGACACAGGCTGCAATCCTATCCACACCTACCTGGGAGTAAGCCCCATTGACTATAATGGGACTTACTTCTGAGTAGACATAGGATGGGTTTCTCAGAGTCAAAACACCTTCCCCACTTCATCTGCCTGCCCTGATTACTCCTCAGATTCCCTGTCCTAAGGGGTTGAATTAAGAGCATGCGGCTGCCGGGCTGCTCATCTCTCTCCTTACCTTCCCTCGTGACCAGCTTCAGTCTCCGCCCCCACCTCAGCATTAGCATTTTGACTCCCATTTCTCCTGCCACTTCCCCCCCCCCCACTTCAGTGCTGGAAAATGCTGTTGGGGCAACTGAGAAGCAGAGGGTGGAGCCTGAGGGATCAGAGAGGGGCGCAATTTTTAAAATACTGCAAGAATTTGCTTTCTTAACCTGTAAAAATTGCACCCATCCTTTTCATTGCGTTTCATTCCGCCTGGAGCGGTGCTCCTCTGGCTCCACCCCCGTTTCGCTTCTGCTTATGAGATGATGTTGTCAGCAAACAGAAGAGCAGGAATTTGATGCAATAGCAGTAATGTTAAGTCTCCAAGAGGATGTCATGCCACACAGTGGGATGATGACTCTATGCTTGATTACTTGTCACAGCTGCTGTCACCAGCTGCCATATTGTGTCATTGTACAAAGACGTTTCATAGTCCAAACATGCACAAAAAATGAACTGAGTATTGAATGCCTAATTATTCCCTGGTCTCTGGAATGTGGAAATTGAAATGTCTCAAGTGTCATGTAGCTTTTCATGGCACCGGGGTATTTCATTGGGGCACCAACCATATGTCCCAAATCTCCTTGTGCCTAGGCTGATGCAACACATGCTCATGACTGTGTCTAAAGTGTTAGAGGACCTGAGACACTATGGTTCAATCTAATCCTGGACCTATGGCAGCAGGTCTTCTGATCTGCTGCTATGAGTCCAGTTATGGAGGTATGAAAGGAGTGCTGCCATTGGGCACTCCCAAAACCACTGGTGCCAGTGGCTGGAGACTCTGTGCACCTGCCAACAGCCCACACAGACTGTACAGAGCAGGTAAAGTGGGGCCAGGTCATGAGCAGTTCAGAGGAGGATCTGAGTAGTTTGGGAGAGGAACTGGGTGGTCTGGGCCAAGAAAGGGGCATAGGATCTGGCACAACCTGCTGTAACCAAGATCCAGCCCTCTAACTCCATGACTCTCCTTGGACTTATTCTAGAATTGGCATGGGTCTGAGGAGACACATTGGTGACCAGGCGACCTATTGGAAGATAAGTAGAACATATTTTTATTACTGCACCCAGACCAATCTGGTTGCCTCCCTACCATAGCATGCAGTGCATGCTCCATCGGTGACGCTACATGCTATGGACTGGCAGAGGATAGGTTTGGGCTGTTTTGGTTTAAAAAATGCATATCCCACTTTAATCTGTTCATTCTGAAGGCAGTTTTCAGGTTAGTTTTCCAGGTGTCAGTTGTGCCTACCAACCACACAGATATCCTGGAAAACTGCACATCCCAGTATACAATTCAGACACTGCTAGTTCAGTGTCCAAGATGCCAGGGAGTGATGGAAGCCTCACAGGCTTATTGGGGCTGCCAACAAATACGCTTGACAAGAAGGGAACAGGCTTTAGCTGGCAATAGAAGGGAGTGACAGAACCAGGGTAAGCGCATCATTAAATGTTAAGTGGAGTTCAGTGGCAAACTCAGCTGAGGGTCTGTCCTGGCTGGGTTGACACTTGCTGCCCCCAGCGCTGGCTCCCCATCCCCTGCACACCCTCCTGCCATGCTCCCTCCCATGCTGCGCTCCATTTTGGCGCGCTCTGAGCACAGGGGCAGGCAGGCAGGCCGGCCAAACGCTGCTCGCCTTTGTACCTGCATTGGCTCAGGAGGGTGGGCAAGTGGTGCGGCTCCGCTGCCGCTCCAGCCACGTGACTCCCTGGACCTCCCACTAGGCCTGCCATTGGTGGAGTTGGGACGTGGCTAGCAATGAGCATAGTAGGGTATACGTCTATTATTTTGTAGATAGAGGTGTGCTTTTTCAGGTTTTTCCCCACCTATTTTTTATTTTTATTTTTATAAAAATGAGAAGTGCAGAAAGTAGTGTTATGCGGTTTTATTCTAAAAGGTACATTTTTATAAACTATAATAATAATAATTTATAATCGTTTTAAAGTACACTAGATACAGTAGGTGATATAGGTGGTATAGTGTCAGCAGCGTGTAGAAATGTTAGAGAATGGTTTCATTTTTTCACAGATTTCAGTTTTTTTTTGGCTTGGTTTTACAGTATATGAAAATAAGAAGCAGTGTTATGTGTTTTCAGAGCGCAATTCTATACTGCGCTGGATTGGCAAGGCCAGCAGGCCTGTGCCAAATCCTAGCGCAGTATAGTGGAGGCTGGAGCCTACCAATGACAAGGGCATTTTTGCACCCTTACCATTGCAGAGGCTGCAGCCTCCCCTATGCGCTACTCAGATCTATGCCTGCTAAACAGCAGGAGCAGATCCGAGGAGACTGTTCAGCCTGAATCAGGGCAGCGCAGCCTCCTAAACGGGCTTAGGATTCGGCCTTATGGCCAAATCCAGAGTCCACCCAGGTCCGCCCTCCCCCTGCCCACAATCTCCCTCCCGCAGCCAATCCCTTGCATGGCCCAACACGGAGCCTCCCTCTCACTGGCTGGCTTTGGCCGACAGAGAGGCTCAGTGCGGGTGCAACAGGACCCCCTGCAGCGCCGGTCCTCTTGCTGTAGCGCCAACGTGGGGGTGCCTATTGGCACCCCCGTGTCGGCACTACTGATGACATGTCGACACTATCACATAGTGTCGACGCTAAGTGTGCGCTAGGATTGCACTCCCCATTTCACTATCACTATGGGGAAAAAAGCCACCTCTATTTATAGAATAAAATATTTTATGATACCTAAATGACTCTATTTTCTTAAATGCAGTCCAACAATGTCTTCGTAAGTTTCTCGGCTGCCATGCTGGTCTTTGTTGGCACAAAAAAGGGACTGCTCTTGCGTGACAAACTCTATCACTCTTCAACATCTTTCATTCTCCGGATGACTTAAAAGTAAATAGGATGCACATTCTACCCCCAGGGGAACTGCATTCAAATTATAAAGTAAATGAAAGCAGCAAGAATCCCCTCTTATCAAGAAGCCACCAAATGTGAAGGTACATGGGATCAAGCCTTTGAAGTTCAATTGTTGAAAATGCAATCTGCTTTCGTCCGGATTTGTCAGGTTAAATCTCTGCATGACTTGGTAGTCAAAGCAAACAGCTTGGTAATGAGAAATTAAATATATAATCATATTTTATGAAACTCACAAGAGAGATGCTGCAAATTACTTCTAGTCAAATCTGGTTCACATCGCAGCTCCCCATCTTTTTCTAATTATTGGATGCTAAAGCCAATCCCTGGTCGAAAGATCGCTGGTGATAATTCACGTTTTATCTTCTCCATGGTTTGCTTCATAATTACCAAGTTTTCTAGATTAGAAAAGTTGAATTACACACACGTCGTCTTTACAATGGAGTGCACATGCTTGCATTTTATAAAGCTATGACTGAGGGCACAATCCTAATCCCGGGCTGGAATAGGCAGGCCCACACAACTGCCCCATATGCAACCCGGGGCTCAGAGGTGCTGCAGCACTACCCAAGGAAAGGGGAATTTATTTCCCTTTTCCTGGGTAGCGCACAGAGGCTCAAGTGGGGCTACTCGAAGCTGTGCCACCAAAATCAGCGGCACAACTTTGAGCAGCCGAATCGGGGATGCCTGAGCTGGGGGTGGGAGTTAGGATCTGCCCCAAAGGCTGGATTCTGGCTCCTCCCCCTCCCTGGGCTGGGCTGCCCACGGGCTTGCCTGTTTCCTGCCTCCCCTTCACCCCATTAATCATCCTACTTCCCTCTCGGCATCCCTGTCCCAGCTTAAGAAGGCAGTTCTTACCTTCAAGCCTTCGGGCCCAGGCAACAGAGAAGCAAAGCTAGCACATGTCCGTATTCTGGCCTAACTTGTCCTAGGCTGTTTTAACACACTTTATGGTGTGTAAAACACACTTTATGGTGTGTTTGCAACAGCTGGAGGTCGGCACAAGGGACTTGTACTGGCCGATCAGCTGGTTTGGATTGCTCTGTGAAAAGGATTTTGAGTTATGGATGCATCATATTTGTCTACCAATGGAGCAGAGGGTATTGTGCCAGAAAAATCAGCATCCATAGTGGCACAGTGGATAGTATGTTGAATTTTGGAAATCTGGGTCCTCCTATTATACTGGTTATGTATACAAGAAGCTGCCTGCTGAGACATACACAGAGATACGGGTGATCCAAGGATGTTTCCCTCCAGAAGCTCCTTTTTTCCTTAAGATTAACCTATTGCAGGGAGAGATACCAGCTTGAAATGGATCACTTGGGGAGGGGAAGTCACCTCTTCACTATTTGAAAGCCAAAAATTACCTTCCTGAAACTGCAATTTGCCTTTGAAGCCACAATTTCATTCAAGGCAGAAATGGAAACTCTTTTTCATTATAACCACCTGAAACAGTTCAGTATCTTCCATGTGATTAATCGTATCACATAGTGGTTCGATACATTGCTTAAGGTGACTGAGTCTGGGAAATACCAATGTTTACAGTTGTGATCTTGAATTGATTCACTTCATATGTATTGGGCAGCCCATCCTACCTAACTCCCCCTGAGCCAATGCAGCTGTGCTAACAGGGCATACACTGCATCCAATAGGGGAATTTTGGGTCCCAGAGGCCTCCTCAACATAAGAGAACGTTTGTAACCTTGCCCTGGGCCAAACTTCTGCTGCCCCAGTGGGTCTACTCAGACCTGCAACACCTACTTTCACTAGTATTTATATACCGCTTTTCAACACCAAGTTCACAAAGTGGTTTACAGGCAAATAATAACATTAAAGTTAAAATGGCTTTGCTGGTGCAGGACTGAATGGACCTCAGACTGCCAGGTGCAAGGGAGTGGCAACAAGATGAAGACATCTTATTGTGTGCTCCTTGAGGCACCTGGTGGGCCACTGTGAGATACAGGAAGCTGGAAAAAATGGGCCTTTGACCTGATCCAGCAGGGCTCTTCTTATGTTCTTATGAACCTGGTCAATGAATCAAGGCCAGGAAAAGGAACAGGATATTGTAATGGTGGGAGGGCTTTGAGACAGCCTCTCTGTACTTTTTGAGAATCAAAGTTAGGAGCAAGGGGCAAAATTACTTCAAATTCCTAGCTTTAGGTCTAAGAGCATCTCAGTAGAGCTGGCTCTCTAAAATTCTGCCTCACTGCTCCCACCTGCAAGCTTCCTCAGGCTCGTTGCTATACAAATATGCCAATAGTCCTGCCACTATCTCCTGTCTGTCTGCAATCCCCTGATCTTGGCCCCAGGTTCCTTTAGATTCACCGAAGCAAATCCGGAACTCACATTCAGGGCGTGATCTTAACCTGTGCGGGAACAGGCAGGTCGGCTGGCCTGCACTGTATCCAATGCAGGTTGGGAGTAGGCTGGAACCTCCATGGGGGAAGGGCATGTTTGTCCCCTTGCCCCCAGGAGGCACCAGCCACCCCTATGGGGCTGCCCGGATCTGTGCCTGCTGTTTATCAGGTGCACGTCTGAGCACACTGCATGGCCCGCATACGGGCCGCGCTGGCCAGGGCTACTTGGCCAGGGGGGGCCTAATGACCACATCCAAATCCATCCCCCTCCCCGGGCCACCCCACCTGCCGGAACATCCTCTCTCACCCCATTCTGTCCTCCCTCCCGCCTTCCCCCTGCCCAAAATAGTCCCTGCACCAGTTCAATTTGGTTGGCGCAGGTGTGGCTTACTGGGGGGCTTGGTCCAGCGCTGCAGCATTGACACAAGTGCCTGTGTCGGCGCTGCCCTAGAAGCGCTGGCTTGGACGTGCTTTATGGCACTTTGATGACAGTGCTCCGCTGTTGCAAGTGGTTTAGGATTGCTCGGTCAAAGGGTGGGTTTAGGATTGCTCTGTAAAAGGGTTTTTTTTTAAAAGAATACTGGAATTACATAAGGAGAACAAATGCTGTCCCTGGATAACTGAAACTGTGGCTTCTGAATCAGTAGATACTGGGGCATAGCTGTTCTGAAAAATAATCAACTCACAGTTCATTAAAAGTCAGGTCAGATAAAACTATTTTAACAAGTACCTAATTGGGTGCCAGCAAATATATTTGGGGAGAGTGTTCCACCACCATGGCATCACTAGAGAAAAGAGTCTGTATCTAGCTGCCACCCAGCAAGTTTCCAAAGGTAAGGGCACCTGGGCAAGCGCCTCCAGATATGATCTTAGAGCTAGTTAAACACATAGATTCATTGTGAATCATAGATTCATTGTGGTTTAGATTGTGTTTAGCTGCAAAGGTAAAGGTTTCCCCACGACCGAATGGTCTAGTCGTGACCGACTGTAAGGGGCGGTGCTCATCTCTGTCTCTAAGCCTGAAGAGCTGGCGTTTGTCCTGCGGACAAGCTTCCATGGTCATGTGGCCAGCATGACTATACGCTGTAGCGCACGGAATGCTTTACCTTCCCACCAAAGTGGTACCTATTTATCTATTCACATTTTTATGTGCTTTCAAACTGCTAGGTTGGCAGGAGCTGGGACAAAGCAATGGGAGCTCACTCGATTGCGTGGTCTTGAACTGCCAACCTTCCAGTCAGAAAGCCCAGAAGCAGTGGTTTAATCCGCAGCACCACCACGTCCCACGTTGTAGAAGGCAGCACCAAATGTAAGGAGGAAAAAGCTCCCATGCCAAGCCTGTTAAGCCAGCATGTCGAAAAATGTGTTATCATCCATAAATATGATCAGTTTAACTAACAGGAATTCGCCATTCCTCATTTGTCTGATGAGACTAAACATAAAATATTCATTGGGGTAGAACAGAAATCTCTCTATTGTGCCATATTTCAGAATGACATTATGCATCCTTTCTCGCTGTTGTGTGCTGACTAGGAAACAAAATGAACCTGAAGGCATTCTCAGTGCAGTTGGACTTACAGTTGGACTCACTGAGTGCAGTAGACTTATCTATGCGGAATCATTACCATAGGTAAAGCTATAAAACACAACATAGGTATAAAATGTTCTTAAGAACAGATTTATTGCACTATCTAGACTGGCCTCTTTATCTTTGGTGGATGAACATGATTGTTTCTTTTTGGTTTTTGTTCATTTGTTATTTCAGAAGGTCACATCACATACTTCTGCCTTTTTTTTTCAATTTCCTTGGCTACATGAGTGCAGCTGAAGGTCCACATAGCAAATCTTCTTTTTCATACTACTGACTTGTTCATTTCAGTGAATTCTTGAGTAAATGGCTGGCCTCCGTCAGAGAATATACACTTATGTGCCAAACCCCTTAAAATTTTGCAATAAAGTATGTCTTCATTTTATTGCATAATTTGAGGTTTTCCACTGCTCATTTACTCCCTGGATGAATATTTTGTTTTGACCATGGGATTTCTCCCTGGAACTATGGAGACATTTGTTTGAATTCTTTGTTACGAATGAATTCACCAGTTAGCCTCCAGATAGTTTGGTGCCATCCTTTTCCCATTTCACTTCAGATGTTCCCCTTCTAGGAGATGCCTTCCTGGTATTCACCATGTTGAGGGTCCACCAGCAAAATCCTGGCCCAATAGGCCAAACACTAACACATGCCCATGGGCAGCCCAATCCTAATCAGACTACTTGTGCCATCATTCAGCTGTGCTGAAATGGCCGCCGCTGTATCCTACACAGGCAGAGAGGCAGCTGGAGGTTTTCTCGAGGTAAGGGAACATTTGTTCCCTTATCTCATGGTGAGCCCAAGCAGCCTCTATTGATCTTGTATCTGCAGCAGCTAAATCTCTGGGTTTCAGACCTGGGAGGGGGAATAGACTCCTGCAGCAGCCTCTGTTGCCATCTTCACCCACCTCCCAGGAACAGTCTGGGACCCTGCCCCTGACCCATCCTCCCCCTGCCCAGTTTCTCCTCTCCCCACCTTCCCCTGCCCTCTCACCCTGGAATGCCTCTGCCTCCATGCTGGTCTCCACACAGGCTCCTGGCCGACGCAAAGTGCTTCATTCAAAGCCGTTTACCCTTTATTATTACTGTTTGCCTGCAAACCGCTTTCTGAAATTCATGTTGAAAAGCGGCATATATTGATGATTTACGGCACTTTTGTGACGGCCATTGCCAGGGCTGCGTGCCTGAGACCAGTGCATTATCCCCACAATATTCCAGCCCCCAGAGGGCTAATGCCCCAAACCAGCTGCTGCTCTCCATTCCAAACTGGTACACTTTGCTCCACTTCCCATTGGGTCAACTTGCTGCCTCAGTTCTCCAGGATAAACCGAAGTGCTGGAAAGGAGATTCCATGCTAATGGCTGCCTGAACCTTTCTCCCCACCCCAGCACCCAATGAGAACTCCCCAATCTCCTGCCTAGCCTTATGTCCCACCATGCCTAGAATCAGGGAATTCTTCTGTCAACATTTGCTGAATTTTTTTTGTAAGAATACATGGTGTGGGTGGCCCGGGATAATGCTGCAGCAAATCTTTACTATGAAGAAATCCAGAAGATGGCCCAGATTGTCCCAGATTGTCCATATGGCACAAATAGCTGGGCCATATCAATACAGCAACTACAGAAAGAATGCAATAATGTTGACACTGAGTGCACAATCCTTACCTGGAGTTAGGCCTGCACAGTTAGGCCAGCAAAGTTTGGCTGGCACAAGGGCCACCGTAAAGTATGTTTGGACCACTCTTGGAGGCAGAGAGGCCAGCACACAGATGTGCGCCATTCCCCACCCCCACCCCCAGAATTCGAGAGTGGTCCAAACACCCTTCACAGTGTCCCTTGTGCCAGCCAATCTTTCCTGGCCTAACTGTGCTGGCCTAACACCAGGTTAGGATTGAGCCCTGCGTTAATAACATACGACCAACCTTTGTGCCCCTTTAAGGGAGGAGTTCACACAAACATGCTGCTGTACCAAAAATAAAGGTATAATTGATAGGAAGTGCAATGAGTTGTGAAACTACTGTACAAGCTAATCACATCCCCAAGAACAAATTGAATGAAAATTGCAGTCATTATCCTAGTGGTGTTTCTTAGCTTTGCGCTTGTGATGACTCAACATGCATGGCAATCATGGAAAACATACATCACACACTATGTTTGAAATAGTTTTTTTTTCCTGGTTTTTTTCCTTTCTGTATTTGAATATGTGTTTATGACAGAACATTATAGGCCCTGTCCATCCTTGTGGGGATGATGAAACCGATGAAGAAGAGTTGGTAGGAGGCACCAGTTACATGCATATGTCAATCTATGGATCAGAGCCATGCTCTTACATGCACTGGATAATGTTTTGACATTTTATTCAATACAGGCATGAAATACCCGAAAGGGCTTCTTTTATTAGTAATGTGTACCAGTTACAAGGAAGGAAACAGGAAACAGAGCAGGTCAAGCTAATTATTTCTATCCTTTCCTAGGCTTGTTTTCCTCTGTGTTTGCCATGTGAAGCAGTATTGACAAAATGCAGCAGGTTATGAAAAACGTGGATTATACATGTTTTCTTAATGAACAGTGCCAGCTCCCTGATCTCAAATGAGTTCCACAACACGATAAACATCTTTCTTTGTGACATTTTTTGCCTCTAACCATGATGATGAAATTACATTTAGAAAAATACCAAAGTTTTGTTCTGCTTGCATATGAAAGATCTTAACCTTGTCCACAGTAGATGCTGTAAACACCAGCTGTAGCCCTTGAATATGGTCTTCAAAATGTCTGTACTAGTTGAAAATTCTCCTACAGATGAGTCATCCTGGTATCCAACTGGCAGTTTGAGAATGAGGGTTGAATTACACCATTTGTCCTGATATTGTATTATGTAATCAAGTCTTTTTGAAGAACAGTGATCACAGGGGATGGGGGATAGAATTTGACTGCACTTCTAAGAGAAAGTGTCCTTGAGGCTCCGCAGACACAGGCTTGGCCCTCAGGTTGACTGAAATCTGCAGGTGCTGATTCTGTGGATAAGGAGGGTGCATTGTACGCGCCATTTGAATTAAATCAGTGATTCCCAAATTGTGGGTCGGGAACCACCAGTGGGGTCAGGAGCCAATTTCAGGTGTCGTCACGAAGTACCTAGAGCAGCCATATTGGGAAGATGGGATGCTGGCAAGAGGGACGGTTGTGTGAGTGTTTTGTTTGTGTCAAGATTGTAAACAGTTTTCTTTCTTTCTGATTCACTTTGCTATTGGAAAATGAATGAGAAATCACCCCATTTATTGTTGCATTCTCAGGAAAGCAGCAGGCTCTGGCATCACCATGTCAGCACTTCCGGCCATGACATCACTTCTGGTGGGTCCCGGACAGACTGTCATTCTAAAAAGTGGGTCCTGGTGCTAAAAGCTTTGAAATCCACTGAAGTTGCAATTCTAAGCAGTGCCGGACTGGCGAGGCTGATGGGCCAGCACCATATCCAGTGCTGCTTAGGAGAGGCTAGAGCATTCGCTCCCTTACCGGAGCCTCCCCTATGTGCTCCTCGAATCTGCGCCCACCAAAGAGTGGGTGCAGATTCGAGGAGACCGCGCGGCCCAAATTGGGGCCACACGGCCTCGCTGATGGGCTTAGGATGTGGCCATACAGCCACCTCCCAAGCCTGCCCAAGTCCCACCCCCACCTCCCTCCCTCCTACCAATCCCCAGGCAGCTTCTGCTTGGAGCCTCCCTCGTGCCGACCAGCTTCGGTCAGCGCAAGGAAGGCTCAGCACGGGCACAGCAGGACCGACGCTGTCTGCAGTGCCGGTCCTGTTGCTCTAGCGCCAACGTGGGAGTGCTGATTTGCGCTCCCACATCAACACTAGGGCCATCATGCCGACACTATGACATAGCACGACAGGTAGTGCAGGATTGCACTGTGAATTAAATAATTAATAGGTCCATGCAGATGTACAGGTTGGGTGGTTTGGGTTGTAGCTTAGTGGTAGAGCACCTACTTTTGCGTGGAAAAGTTCCCAGATTTACACTCCATTGGCAGCCATTTTAAGAATGCTGCCATGTGAGGTGGCAGTGCTCCCAGGCTGTCATTGGAGCTGCCTACACCTGCCAAAGCAGGTAAGGCAGTGGTGGGGGCAGGGAGGAGTGACTGTTACAAATAAATATTAATATTAATAATAATATATTTTAACTTGTCATGCAATAAGCCATTGAACAACCACATGGTCAAACATTTCATTTACTTATTTCAAAGAATATTCATGTCACAAGAACACAGAGATGCGTGTGACATTTTTTTGGTTGGCAACAATGCGAAAGAAAGGTTTTTTAAAATCAGCAGTGTAGCCATGGTGATAAATTGGCTACCAGCAATACTATGATCACAGTATTTTCTTGTATGATTTAGCAAAGAAATGCATACAGCATCTAACAACCGTACACAAAAGCATTGCACTGCTTTCATGTTTCATTGACACAGACACATTCTTTCCATTTAGTGCTGAAGTCCTCTAACAGTAGCTCTGCCAAGCAGTGACCTTACACACTGAGAAACAGTTCAATTAACTCCTGTCCTGAAAGTCATTTAATGTGGAAGGACAGCACTCACCATCTCTATCCCAATCCAACTAATTTCCATAATCCTTTTTACCATCTAATGCATAACAGGAAAATAAATATATACTTCATTTATCTAGTTACATGGTACTCCCTCTCCTCCCCTTCCTAGTCTCATATATTCATCTTTCTGTTTTTGTTGAAATGATTTATCCCCCAGATGAATGTGTTAGTATTTAATTACTTTAGAGGAAGCTCAACTCAGATATGAATAATCCGATAAAAAAGGATAGTTCCTTTCCTCTGGCTTCTGATTTCATTGTTGGATGCCCAGTCTGCCAGAACTTGCCAGAATTTGGTCGTTGATGAATTTGCAAGTAAAACCTCTTATTGGTGGCATGAAATTTGTAGGGAAATTATACTCACTAACGTCTGTTACTTTGCAGCTTTTGCATTTGACATTCAATTGCCGTGACATAAGAAGGCAGCAATTTATCTTCATTTTGATTTGAAAAAGCATGCAGCATTAGCAGCGGTGATTCATTGGTCAGGATGAAGGCCACTTAACATGTAGCTTGTTTTGACAGACAATGCATGGCAAAAAAGTACTGTAGGTCATTTGGATTGTCATTTGTAAGTCCTGTGAAAGTCCTTGCAGAATCAGAGCTCAAAGTCTTCCAATAAAGTATGGAAGCAGAAACGTAAGAGAACGTCCTCAGCAGAAAGCCAGAGTCAGAACCAAGAAAGAAGTCCAACCCTCCCCCCCCAAGAGAACCACAGCTACAGTCAGAAGAAGCTACAGCTACAGTAGATAGTCCAAAGACAAGAAATAAGAACTAGGAAACAGGAAATAGCTCAAGGACAGTGGCAAATAGTATGGGAACACAGGCCTGGGAGAGAACACAGGGCAAAGCTTGAACACAGGTCTTGCTCCAGCATAAGGCCCAATCCTATCCAACTTTCCAACACCGAGAGAGCCAACAAGGTAAGGGAACAAATGATCCCTTACCTTGCGGAGTCCTCCATGACTCCCCTCTACCACCACACAATGCGCCACTGTCACCCGGGCCCCGGGATCCCCCCGCGATGCTCTGAGGGGGGGTGCACTGGTTGGTAGAATGGGAACCTGCCACCCCCGTGACTGCCTCAATGCCTCAAACCGAGGTTGGGGGTCCTACTGGGCCACAGGGGGCTGCAGGTGGGTGGTTAAAGAAGCCTGGCCAAGCTCAGGGAAAGTACAAGCAGCCTTGGGTGACTCTCTGAGAAGAAGCAGGATCCTGCAAGGAATTGGCCCAGTCTCACGAGAGTTGGGCCTGGCAGTGAGACCGGAAGGGGAGGAGCCCAGAGAGACTGGTCTGGAGCTCATTAGGAGCTCAGGCAGCAAAGGGAGAGGACGTTTCTCCTGGAGCTGTAGGGCAAGTGGAGGGAAGGTGCCCAATGAGCCAGGCAGACCGCCTGGACTCGCAGCTGACTGTGGCCTGACTGGGGACCATCGAGCCCCACTCCTTGAGGGGCTGACCCCCGGGACCGGGTCTCCAGGGGTTTCGGCCGGAGCCCCGGGCCCCAGGCACACCCTGGAGCCTAAGGGGCGCCCCTGAGAGATCTCCTCCCCAGTAGGTCCCCATGGCCCACTTGACCAGGGAGTCCGCTGACACAGAGTAGAGGGCGAACGGGACAACTCCCGGGGACCACCCTGGCACCAGAGCGCAAGCCGGGGGCCGCCACCCTGCATGGCGAGAACGAACACCAAGGACCGAACCAGTGCGCCGCCATTCATAGCGAGACTCCATTTAAGTACTTTTGTGACCGGGCCCTGTGAGGTAACAGGGTCCAAGGGCCCCGATCCGGCAGCCAGGCCTACTGGAGCCCCATGAATGTAAAGTTGCTTTCCCGATTAAACCGGTTGTGCCACCCGCAAAAGGCATCCCGCTGCATCTTTGCCCAACATCGCGAGGCTACCAGAGCAAGACGGGGGCACGCCACCATCCCCGACCCCGGGAGCAGCCCTGCATGGATACCATGGACGTACAGCCACACACACCACTGGCATGACTACGTCAGGGCTGAAAAATTGGATAGAATTTGGCCCTTAGCCTTAGTCTGACCTGGAAGGTTTTGCCTCTACGAAGGTGACCAGTGTCTTATGAAAAGGTTGACTCTGATCAGGCAGACTTGTGTGAAAGAACAGTCTCCCTGCTAGTCTCAGGGCGCAATCCTAATCTGGAGTTAGGCTGGCACAGTTAAGCCAGCAAAGTTTGGCCAGCACCAGAGCCCCCGTAAAGTACATTTGGACCACTCTTGGGGTCAGGGAGGGTGGTGCACATCTGTGTGCTGGCCTCTCTGACTCCGAAAGTGGTCCAAACATATGTTAGGATGTCCCTTGTGCCGGCCCAATTTTGCTGGCCTAACTGTGCTGACCTAACTCCAGATTAGGATTGTGCTCCCAGTTGTTCAGAGCCACTTCAAACATGAAGAAATAGCAGATTGTTTCCTAGATTGTTCAAAACACAGGTGTGTGATTGCGTGAGTGAATGTTAAAAGCTCTGTTTGTAGTTATAGGGAGGGAGGCTAGGTTAAAGTCTAACTTCACATGTTCAGGTTTTGAACATAGGAAATCAGAAGCACCTTCAGACAAATGAGTCTCCCACCTGCAGTGCTGTAGGGAAAAAAAAATTACCCGGTGGAGATTTTTCTGCTTCTTTCATTTCCCTTCCTGTAGGATCCTGAGTCCTTGAGGTGTTATCTTATTTTGTCAGAAATCCAGTGGTCCTGAGGAATTAGGCTTGAGATGCAGAACAGACCGAACAAATCTGGGTCAGTATTTTTCTCTTTATACAGTCTGCTCTCCTTCCGTTTAGAACTTCTCTTATCCATCCAGCCCAGTCTAGGTCATGGGAATGTACCAGCCTGTGGTCAACCCAAGGCATTCTCAAATACTTGGTTGGATCTTGCATGAACTTGCAACGTGCCTCACATTTATGTGGCACATTCACTAGCCCTGTTTCTGCCACTTCAGGGCATAAGCAGTTCCAGCGATACTGGAAATTCCCCAGTGTCACTGGAGACTCTCTAGCCCAGTGACGGCAAACCTTTTGGGCTCGGCGTGTCAAAACTTAGGAAAATGCTTCACTTGAATCTGCTGGTGTGCCAACCCCCCTCCCAAACAAGAGAGAAACAATTCTTTATCTCCATTTATTTAAACAAAAAGTACAGTCTAATCATGTGTGATGCTCTGTATTACATAAAGGAAGATCAAATAATTACAAAAATGAAAAATAAGCTTCCATCTCAGTTTTTGTCAGGCATTGGAGAAAGCTGGTGTGTCACCCCAAACATTGTGGTGTGTCAGCTTTGACACGGGTGTCATAGGTTCGCCATCACTGCTCTAGCCACACCATGCACTGCTGTGGGTGCATGGAGCTGCCTCCAGTATTGACATGAAGGGAGGAGCCTCTGCTCCCCAGTGATCCCTTGAGTGCATTGAAGTCGCATAAAACTTTGGATCAGTGGGATAACACTAACAAGGTGCTCAGTGGTAATGCATGTATTTTGCATGAAGTAGGTCCCTGCAGGGATGTTTTTTTTGGGCGGGGTGCCCGGGTGCACACCCCCAGTCTGCTGCCTCCCCCCCAGTCTACTGTCCCCAGGGGGGCTGCCTGGTCTCCAGCAGCCCTCACCCCTACCTGCCCCCCGCTCCTGCTCCTCCAGCTGTCAGAGTGACATTCCTCCAGCTATTGAAGGGGTGGAGGGCTGGGAAAGGCATTTGGCCTTGCCGCGCTCCACTCTTCCTTGTCATGGAGGGGCGGAGCATGGGGAACGCGCTTGGCCTCCGCTGCACTCTGTTCTTTCATGTATCATGAGAGCAGAGTGCTGCAACCCAAGTGCCTTCGCTGCGCTACGCCACCCTATGGCATGGAGGAATGATGTGCTGCTGCAAGGTTGCAGTGGTGCGACATTCCTTCTATTCAGCTATTGGAGGAGTGGAGCATTGCAAAGCCATGTGGCTTCTCGGTGCTCTACTCCTCCAATACACTGAGGAATGGGGCACACGGATGGGAGTGCATTGCTTCCCTACCCCCCAAGCCCAGCCCCTGTGTCATTTGCCTCCCTTTCCCCCCTCAGGTATGCCTCTGGGTCCCAGGTTCAGTCTCAACCTTCGAAGCCAGTCAACAGTCAACAGGGACTTATATACCGCTTTTCAACACGAAGTTCACAAAGCGGTTTACAGGCAAATAGTAATAATAGTAAGCAGGACTGTGAAAGACTCCATTCTGAAGCCCTGGAGAGCTGCAACGTAGATAATATTTAGCGGGCTGGACAATGATCTGGCTCAGTAACAGGCAGATTCCTTTATTCAGTATGTTGGGTGTGAAAGACACAAATGCAGCACAAAGAGATTGATCAGCTTCTGGTTCTTTCCAGCCAATGTTTCTAAAATTCCAGTTATCCTTCCACTCTAAAATAAATGTGACAGATCATTGGCATACACTGCAGGCAGCGACTCCTGTTCAAGTGAAATAAATGTGATTTAATGAGTGGCACCATTACAAACCCTATCATAAATCATATCTGTTCTGAACAAACCATATTTTGAAAGTTCCATTCAGAAAGGAAACAATAGCTTGTTTTAATACAGGTTGGTTTTTTTTAACATCCATTTCACTGCCCGCTAAAAATTACTTACAGTTGCTTGAAATCAATGCTAACAAGGCAGAGTTTTCAACAGTCTGACAGTCTGTTTTTGTCATTTGTTTAAAATAGGCCATTCATTTCAGCCATGAAATAAAGTGAAACACAAGCCAATTTTAGAAGTGACCTTGTCCTTGCCATGATTTCAAATGATTGTGAGAAACGCCTGAAATATGAAACGCATTGCAGAAAAGGGGAAAAAAAGACTACACTGGAAACACTTTGTCCCCTTAATTACAAGAGCCAAAATTCTGGGCTATTTTTCCAGCCAAAGAAGAAGAGAATGAAGCATAATTCTTCCCAACAATGGTTATAATTTCATCTTCTGTTTCACAAAGAATTAGCTTTTAGTCATTAATTTTCTTTTTAAAAATTGTTTGAACCTGCACATAAGGGGCTATTCCCTAGCCAGATTAATATGCAGAAGCCATAGATCATTCACTGCACATCAAAACTCCCCATTCAGCTATCTTAAAAGGCACATTTCTGCATGCCACAAATGGGATAAAGTATGCAGCATACATAAATTATGCAAATACCATTTGATTGTTTGATCTAATAAGTCAATCAAATTTGATTAATCAGATGAAAATTCCATTCAGCACCAGCCTCAAGAGAGAATCATACTAAGCAGGCTTCCAAGCAAGTCCTTTGCTAGGTAGCAGTCCTTCCACTGGATAGAGATGTGGGTGCAGCATAGGTCCTCTGGCTAGATGTCCATAATTGACAATTGGTCAGCACATGCTGAATAGGAACAACGTATGCATAGAACTCAAGCATCACTGACTCAGATTAGGCATGAACATGCCCCCAACACCCGTTGTCCTATCACTGCTGCAAAGGGTAGACAGCGGGTGCTTTCCCTTCTGTTTTGTAATACAGATAGGAATATGCAGCCCCATCTCCTCTACGCTATCTGGTTTCATGTGAGGAGGAATGATCCTTCTCAATACTACGAACCGCACACAACATCTTATTGCACACATCAGTCTCTAGAATGGGTTAATGTTACATTTTGACAGTGATTACAGTAACTAGCAACCGAGTTTCAATTTTTTTGAAATGAAAACATATTGGGGTTTTTTTGTTCGTTTGCTTCTGTCTTGTTTCCGCCACCTTTTTCATATGCAACTTTATTAAATAAAGTTATTAAATAAGTAAAGTTTATTTATTTATTAAATAAAATTTATTAAACTCCATAGATCCAAATGCACAAAAACCTCATTCCCAAAACACATTACATTTTCTTTTTTCTTTTTTGCATTTACAGACTGTTTCCACTGGACATTGAAACCTACTGGTCACTATCCTTTATAGCCCTAAACAGTTGTGGATCACTGTATTGAAAAGACCACGTCCTTCCACGTGATCCTTCCCTCATCGTCAGGTCATGAGTGGAAAGCCTTCTCCATGTCCTGCCACTGTTGGAAGGGCCTTTATTAAACACATTCTGACTTCAAGAAGCAATGAGTGAGAACGTTAAGAGTCAGCAGGAGTCCTGTGGTGGTTCATCTGATTTGGGCTGTATTCCAAGTAGTTTCATGCAAGCCTCATGTTACACGGATCATAAAGGGGACCGTAGCATTTCTCTGAGCACACATAAAAGCAACTGATGGCTATTCCAAATTGAGGCAAGGATGAGAAATATCAATAAATGCAGAGAAAATATGCAAATGAGGATAAGATAAAGTGCAAAACAATAAGGGTAGGAAGAAAAAAGGGCAGTTACAAATGAGACTACGCATTGACACCACAGATAGAAAAGACTTAATGGTTTCTTCAATTGCTATTTTCTGTGAAAAGCGAGAGAAAACCGAATGAAGAACGCTTCCCTAAGGACAATAGCAAAAAAACGGCTGATTCGCGATAAGGAGATTCACGTATAATCACAAAAGAAAAATGTACACGTGGACATTTAGCCAAAGAGTAGCGAAGATGGCAACAAAGGGCGAGGAAGAAGTGGTGCTTAGGAAACTGAGAGTCAAATCCCAGGCAAAGTAGCTCGTCATAGATTCAATCTGAAGGGAAGAGAGTAAGTCAGCTGCACAGCGTAGCAAAGTTACAGTCCTACTTCAAGAATCAGTGGCAGATTCAAGATTGCAAAAAATTAGAATAGCAATAACCTAATGGACCATGTAATGAAGTTGTGGGAAAGGAAAAAAATAATAATTCAGACAGCAATTCTTAGGGACCTGTTTTCAGACTATAAAAGATTACACCTGATATCTGTAGCAACTTTATTATATGTTTGAAATGTCTCTAAGGAAAGGCAGAGAGGAGAGCAATCCTCTATTTACCCCATGAGAACTTTTGGTAAGAGTATCAGGGCCCAACCCTATCCAACTTTCCAGTGCAGGTGCAGCTGTGCCAATGGGCTGCTGCATGCTTTCTCCTGTGGTGGGAGGGATGTCATGAGGCCTCCTCACGCTAAGGAGGCATTTGCTCCCTTACCTTGTAGCTGTATTGCAGCTGTAACAGTGCTAGAAAGTTTGATAGGATTGGGTCCTCAAGATGTTTTATTTCATGGTGCATTCCTTTTTGTGTTCTCGTGATATTAGCGATGCACAGGTGATATCATCTAGAAGGCATATAGAGGATGATATTGTCTCTTAGGTGTGAAAGGTCAGTCTTGCATACTCATCACTAATTCACAGTGTAATCCAATGCATGTCTACTCAGAGGTAAGTCTCATTGTGTTCAGTGTGGTTTACTCCCATGAAAGTGGGTATAGGCAGTGGTGTCATCTAAATGATTTAAGAACCGGTACTCACTTTTGATTGGCACGTGTCGGGACCCGCCCACTGGAAGTGATGTCATAAGCCGGAAGTGAGGTTGTGGCAGGAAGTGACATGAAAAAAGCCCTTTTTGAGGCCTCAGACAATTTTAAACTGACCCAACAGTTGCAACAGTATTCCACAGCACCCCCAGAACATGTTAAGGAGGCCTGGCATCATGTTAAAGTGACCCAACAGTTCCAAAACCCCAGAGCAGCTCATTTTTCAGTGGCAAGGAAAGGAAAGGCTCTGCTCGCTGCCTGCCTGCCTGCCTGGCTCTGAGAACGTGCAGGCAACTCAAACATGCAGGAAATTCAAACGTTGCAGGGGGCGGAGTCGACGAGTGGGCGGGCAAATGGGCGGGGCCAGTCATAATCCTAGAAATCCTAGAATACTTGCGTACCCCTGCGTACCCCCTGCATGACATCACTGGGTATAGGATCACTGCATCAGTCATGTATTCAGTACATGACAATAATAATGAAACAACTGAGAAAGCCTGAAAACAAGTGCAGTTCCCTTTGTTGGTCTCTAGGGGAGGCACCGGTGGTGACGAGGAGGGCAAGCTGGGTCAGGAAAGGGAGTGAGCTCAGCAGCAGCACCGGCCACCAAATACAAATCCCCTTCCCAGACCTGATCCTGCAGCCCGTGTCCATGCAGATTTGTGCCAAAGATTTCACTGACACAGGCTCAAGTAGACCTCTCGCACCATGGTAAGGAATGTTCTCTTCCCTTACCCAGAGGAGTCCTCTGGGATGCTGTATGAGCCTTTTTGACAAAGCTGCATTGGTGGGCAAGGGAAACATAGGATTGGGCTGCTAGTTTCAATATCTGTTTTAAATTTCACTTGGAAATAAAAAAAAATGAACATTTTTTGGTTAGAGTGGTAACTGGCTACCACAAATTGACCCGTGGTGCTTATAAATGAATCCCAACAAAATGTTATTGCATTTGAAATAGAAATTAGTATGTGTCAGAAATCACAGTGTCCATTTCCACGTGCCCTGTACGCTTCGTACCCAAGGTCCAGTGCACTGACGTGGTCAGCAAAGTAGCTGGCGCAGATCCAGGTAGACCCATTGGAGCAATGGAGACTTTCCCAGGTGCAAGGGAACAAAGGCTTTCTTACCTCAAAGGGGAGGCTTAGGTTGGATTGAGCTGTTTGAATGCATAGGACAGCATTACTTGCAGAAAGTTTCTACCTCCAGCGAAGGACGGGCAAGACCCTGGAAAGCCTCTTCCCATTACTGTAGACAATTCTGAGCTAGATGGAGCAACAGTCTGAGAGCACAATCCTAGCCTGGAGTTAGGCCTAACTGTGCTGGCCTAACTCCAGGTTAGGATTGCACCCTAAATTTGTATAAGGAAGTTTCACTTATGAATATATTTACATATAGATTTTCCATGGTTGTTAACCTCTAGGGTAGTCACTTTATAATATGTCCAAGGTAAAGGTAAAGGTTTCCCCACAACCGAATGGTCTAGTCGTGACCAACTATAGGGGGTGGTGCTCATTTCCATTTCTAAGCCTGTCGAGCCGGCGTTGGTCCGAGGACAAGCTTCTGTGGTCATGTGGTCAGCATGACTATAGCTGTAGCACATGGAACGCCGTCACCTTCCCATCGAAGTGGTCCCTATTCATCTATTGGCATTTTTACATGCTTTCGAACTGCTAGGTTGGCAGGAGCTGGGACAAGCAACAGGAGCTCACTCTGTCACACGGTCTCGAACTCCCAACCTTCCGGTCAGAATGCTCAGCAGCAGTGGTTTAACCCGCTGCACCGCCACGCCATATGTCCAGATACAAATACAATTACATAGATAAATAAATAAAAATGTTAAGAAGTGCATAATTATCAACTTAGGCGTGCCTTGAGAATTTATGCTGGTGGAATCTGCTATTTGGTTTAAAATTTGGATTTTGCAAGTCGCCACAGTTCCTTTCCTGGGGGCTGCTTCTCTGTCTCAGTTGGATTTGTGGCTTCATTTTCCAGTCCCTCCAGAGAGCAGCTTAAAAGCTTAATGCACATCAGTGGCCGTAGTTAGCCGAGTACAGATTGCATGTAATTTTGATTGAAGATTCATGTTCTTCTGCTCTTCAGTTTAACTTACAAATATTGGACTTATTATCTGGGGTATATTTCCCTGAAGAGTGGAGTTCAACATGTTACTCTGTTTGTACATGAAAATGTGCTTCGTTAACCGTGGCACAATTTCGTGTCCTTGTATAATCTTGCTTGTTAAAATGTCCTCTGAGATAAAAGGCTCAGTCCCAGCAATTGATTGTTCCCAGATCATGGGAAAGAATCCACTCAGGCATTTAAGAGTCATATATCCTAAGCCAGGGGTGTCAAATATAAGTCCCATGGGCTGGATGAGGCCTCTGGAAAATCTGGTTTTCAGGCTTTCCCTACACTACCATCAGCTGATCGCTACTGCTGAGCTGGGCTGATGTGTTACTGTTGAAAGGGCTGCCTGCAAGATAATTGGGCTCTCCCAAATCTTGGAAATATGATCAAGATTTTGCATGTTTTCTCTTCTGTCATTTGCAGCTAAAGAGTTCCTAAGTGAGAAAAAAGTGCTGGTTGCGATCTGCTTAATGGCATCACTTCCAGTCCTCAGCAGGCGTCGTGAATGCTGTTCGGCCTGCTGTATGAAATGAGTTTGACACCCTTGTCCTAGGTGATCAGGCACTTTAAGATTATGCTATTTTTGGAAGTTTTAATTCTCTTTTTTCCTTCCAGTGGGCCACATTACAATTTAGGGCCCAATCCAATGGGCCTTACCTCCATCGCCACTGGCACTGAGGCATCGCCATAGTGACAGCTACCATGGGCGCCCTGGAGGGAGCCCTGCTTGACAGCAACGTGGCCTTTCTGGGCCGGGCAGGAGGGCATTCTGGGGCAGGGGAGAGGTGGACCAGAGGTGGACCAGGGGGCGGGACTGGCAGCGACTCTTTCCACCTGTTCCTGACCTCCGAGTGAGGCTGCACGGAGGCCCTGGCTTCTATGCCAAATAAATAGCCGATGCAGAAGTGAAGAGACTCATCGGTCACCCTGCTCCCTTTCCCCACGGAGCCTCCTGGGGCTGCCTGGCTGCCGTGGGATGCAGTGGGCAGTTCTGGATTGGGCCCTTAATTTGCTTACAGCCCAATCCTAACTAGCCCTGGTATAGCCAAGATGCACGGCCTGCATCTTATCCTGCACTAGTTGGGAGCCGGCTGGAGGTCTCCTTGGGGGTAGACTTTGCTTACTTACATGGTGTCACAACATGCCTTATGGCATGTTTGCAACACCTTCTGCTGGTGCAGCTGTGCTGGTGGAGTGAGTGCATAGGATTGCGCTCTGATTTATACTCCATTTATTTATCATTTAGAAATAAGGGTGGTTGTCCTTGCCCACAGTGCCAGTAATCACATTTATGCCAGCTGTCACTCATAAGTATTGCTATTCTCTTTTAAAAAATGTAGTACAATCTGAATTCATAAGCCACCCACATAGCATGTGTTCTGGTTCTCAGTTAAAGGATGGCATTTACATATGTGTGAATTAAGTTAGTAACCCTCTCAAACTGATGACCCCATTTATTAGCCTTCATGTAAATTGCCACTGGGGTTCTGATTCATTAGTTGTGCATGAGTTTAACACCCATCAGGAATCAAGTTGTTTACATAGTCACCTCCTCCTCTTTGACAGAAGGGTGGGAACTCCAATGCATTGATTGGAGGCTCTCTAAAGCAAAAGTGACCTCTGATACTCCACAAATTATAATCTGTTTTCAATGGAGAATGTTGGATGTGCTGAAAAGTGGCTGACAAGCACATTCCTTGGAGCTTCTTGATGCCCAGAGCAATAATAAAAGACAATTTTCAATGGAAATCGATCTGTTATTGACAGCTGGTAGACGCTGTACAGCAATAATCAGCATATTTACACATTCTCGCTTCTTTAGAACCTAAATGGCTGCCATTTGGTAGCTCATAGGGTGCAATATTCTTCAATTAAAGAGACAACTATGGAGCAGTTAATTTATAGATCCAATTCTCAATTGTCATTAAGCTGTTTTCAGAGATTTGGCTTTGAAAGAAGCCACTGGGATCCCTGTTCATAATATGATGTAGTCTATCTTGTACTGAAATAGTCCATTCTTAGTGGGAAAAGTGCAATTATTTTGGGCTCCCCCGAGAGAAAGGAGAGAGGATCACTGAACAATCTGTACATCTATGATGGTTGGCAATTTATTGTTCCAGTGGTTTGTTTCCCAGAGGGAATATAATATTTTTTTTCCACACTTCGTTGTCATACTGATTTTAACTGTTGTGGGAAACAACACAAGGAATGGAGAGTGACAAATACTGAAAAAAAGGGAAAGAGAAAAGCATGCATTTAGGCCTTAGGGAACAATTCACTGATCTCAGCTGTTATGTAACCTCCTTTCAGGGTCTTGCATGATTGATCTAAATTATTTGTCCACAGGTGACAGTATTGTGACATTAAAATGTGGGAGCAATCTAACAATCCTAGGTGAAATGTGTTCAAAGTTCTATTACTGGAGCCAAAAGGAACACAAAATGGATGGAGTGTTGGTTTCTGGGACATAACACATAGATAATGAGGCCTTTTGTGAAACACACCATCCACAGAAATAGAGACAAAGAGAAGCTTCCGGCAATATATCTGGACATGAGAGATCCAGCATAAAATGTTTTTCAGTCATTTGTGTTTGTTCCTCATTTTGCAGACCATGGAAGATTGCTTCCTCGGTAGCCTGTCACATAATGGGGGTGTATATGAAAAAGAACACAAGAAAGAGCTAGGACCATAGAGATGAAAGGCGCCACCAGGGTAATCTAGTTCAGCTCGCTGCTTGAAGCAAGAACGTTGTCTCAAAAGTGTACTCAGACTCACACCAACTCTGTAGCTGGAGTCAGTCTGAGGGGAGCAGGAGGGTAGGGCAGGCTGGAAAATGGGGAGGAGGATCTGGTGCATGCTTTTGCCTCAACCCTCTGTGAAAGCAAAAGCTCCTATTATTTCCTCAAGATCACCAGCAGACACCCCTGAGTTGTATATTCGCAAGAGGCACTCAGAATCTGTGCCTGCTGCAGATGCAGAAGCTTCCCAAGTGAATGGTTCTGACGCATGTGAGAGACAGCAGTGTTCTCTCCTCTAATAAGGGGAATGCTCCATGTGTGAAATGAGGAATCTCCATGCAAGGTACCTTCTCTCATAGCAGAGCTGAGAAACCTCTGTCTGGTAGGGTTTGGGACTGTGTACATGTCTTCTTTGCCTAGACCAACCACATGGCTTCAAAGACACTATATGTCATGACATTTAATCCTTGCAGAAACAAGGAAAGAGGAATAAAGCCAAGCCATATTTCTGTGAAATATACACATCTTAGCCCCTTAAACGTATAACCCTTCACTATAAACATTTGTGAAAAAGACAATAATTTGAGGCACTGCTGATGTATCTCATTCCTGTAACAAGTTATATACAGTTGCATATGGCCCCAATACTAACAATACTAACTATACTAACATGCGGCTCTACCAATGGAAATAGTGTAATGGCAGCAGTTGACTCTTTCTTGAGCTGCAAAAGTTGCTCCAGAAATGTGCGGAGCTGTGTGCTTCTGGGCCACCACTGCAGATGGTGGAGAGGACTCTGCTGATGGTGATGGTGAAGTGGAGGAGATAATAGACAAGGAAGCCTAAACTTAACCAGTTGTGGCCCAATCCTCCTCATTCAGATCCCTGGTGGAACTATTTTTCTGACGGTGGAATGAGGTTTATGGCCATCACAAAGCCTGCCAGCTATGAGACTGGAGTGGTCCCATGTAAGTGGTGACAGCACACAAAGTGCCCACTAGGTAGGTCATGGTGGAGGCAAAATGGGGCAGAGGAGCGGCAGGGCATGATGGATGCAGGAGGGAGTGGACACCTGGCACAGGCGACTTGCAGTGGATGCTATCCCGTCTGATAGCAACCGGCACATCTTTCTTTCTCTCCTAGGACTTGATAAGATAAGAAGCTGGCAAAGCTTCTTTGCCAAAGAGACCCATTACCAGTCAAAGGGCTTATGGAGAGTAAAGGGAAAATATTTTCCCTTAGCCTCCTGATCAAACGCCCACCCACCCAAATGCAGTACAATCAGTGGTGTCATTCAAATGATTTAGGAACAGGCACTCAATTTTGATTGGCACTTGTCGGGAACCCGGAACCAGCCACGGAGCCCATTAGGATCCGGAACGCCCATTCTGGTCCGTTCCCGCTGAATGACATCACTGAGTACAATCCTTTTTGGCATGGCTGCATTGGCAAATGTGGGGGAAGAATAGGATTGGGATGTGAGAGAAGGATGTGAGATGAAAAAAAACAAAACAATATTTTTCCAATGCTCTGTTTGCTAATTTTTCCCCCCAACACTTCAGTTCCTCCTAGAGTATGTATCAATGGAGAAGTGCTAGAAGTATGGAAGCCATATATTTTATTTTACTGCATATTTGCATCCTGTATTTGTCATATTTCACTGAAGGCACAATCCTACCTTGAGTTAGGCTGGCACAGTTAGGCCAGCAAAGTTTGGCCGGAACCAGGACCACTGTAAAGCATGTTTGGACCACTCTCGGAGTCAGGGAGGATGGTGCACATCTGTATGCTGGCCTCCCTGACTCCAAGAGTGGTCCAAATGTGCTTTATGGTGTCCCTTGTGCTGGCCAAACCTTGCTGGCTTAACTGTGCCGGCCTAACTCCAGATTGGGATTGCGCCCTGAATAATTAATAACTGATCTGAATGTAGACGAATTAGAATTTAATTACAATTTTAATGGATGGCTTATAATATCAGGGGCAGATTGGTGGCAGCTGTACACAAATCTAAATCTGGAATTTGCATTCTCCAACCCAGCTTCCAGGCTTGAGTTTGAGGCCTGTAGCAAGGTTTCTGCTTTTTTAACCAGGCCAGGGCAGAAGTCCTAGTATTGTGCCAGACCATCCAATCCAGAGGCATCATACTGCCTACCAATTACAGAGATTGATGTTGTACTCCTATTTTTCATCTTTTCTGCATCTGAAGCAAGCTAGGCAGTCTGGCAACATACAGGAGCTCCCTGGACTGGAGTCCTGCTTCAAAGACAGAAGCTTAAGGTTCAAGACTTGGAGTTTTTGATATATTGTAATTCTTTCCTGTGGCAAGAAAAAGAATGATCAAAACATTCTGGGTGCCTTTTAAAAAAGGCAGCACTTCAATTCTTTTCACTGATCTCAATTTCCATGCTATAATGCTTATAATGGTTGAACATAAAAACAAAGACATATGTTGGGATGCTTTCCAGCCCTAACGATTCCTCGGTTTTTTAAGGGTAGCTACTAAAAGTTGTTGCTGGCTATTTTATATTGGAATTTTTGATCACTCTTAATCTGCAGTTCCTGTTGCTGGCTTTAGTTTATTATTGGTTGTGTTTTTGTATGTTGCCTTGAGCCTTTTCTTCAATGAGATTATCAAGATTACTGTCACAACCCTGCAATGGAAAACTACATGTGGAAGGGTTCTGTACACTAGGATTTGTACTAAATCAGGTGGTTGTGTCTTCTGATAGAATTAGGTTGTGCTTCTCCATTGGAGGCTGCTGGTAGTTGCAAAAAAATATTCCCAGAATTTTTACTTTCTGGACTTTGAGTAATTTCTATGTATTATTAACACCAGGATTATAGAGCATAAGAGGTATTGTAGATTGGGACAAAAGGAAAAATCAGCAATAGCGGAGCATGCCCTGGAAACTGGACATGAGGTAGATTTTCAGTCAATCAACAGGTACTTATATACCGCTTTTCAACACAAAGTTCACAAAGCGGTTTACAGGCAAATAGTAATAATAAAGTTAAATGTTCCAAAGGGGCTCACAATCTAAAAAAAGGCAGACCACACCAGCAACAGCCACTAGAACAGACACTGTGCAGGGGTGAAGAGGGACAATTGCTTTACCTCTGCTAAATATAAGAGGAACACCACTTGAAAAAGTGCTTCTTGCCCAGTTAGCAGGGGTCCTGCCCAGTTAGCTAGGAGACTACTGGACTAGTGTGCATAGAGAAGCCATAGAAATTTCTAAATTTGTACACAACATGAATAGGAAGGAGGAAACTAGGAGTATGAATGAGGTATGGTTGCCAGTGCATAAGAATAGAGCTATAATAAGCTAGAAAAGATATGAGTACTGGGTTTACAATTAGTAAATTGTAATGGCTGCTTATCAGCCAGCAGGAAGGCAAATTGTGTGGCCAGAAAGAAGACTACACCATGAAAGTACCATCTGTATGTTGTATGTTCTTGAAAGATAGAACTTCCTCGTAATTTGCAAAAACCTTTGTGTTTATGAATAAAGCCTGCCTATGTAAACCGCCTTGAGTTAAAGTCAGAGGAGCAATCTAATGACCTAAGAAAGGTGGTATATAAATATGAGCATTATTATTATTAGTAAACAGTGGCGAGGGTTCTCAAGTGAGCAAGTAAGCTAGTAAGTAGCAAGTTGGTTGGGTCTTTAAGACTGTAGATGGTCTTGTCAGTAGATTAATGAGACAATGTGGGACAGGAGTAACAATTGACTAGGGTAGATAAATGTCAGAAGTGTTGCAGGTACTCAGGAAACCACCATGGCTTCTGAAGCAGTCGGCTACAGATAGTGGGTGAAACGTAAAGCCACTGTGTGTTTTTAACCAACCTTGGCTTTTAACATGGTCACTGCTTTAAGTAATAAGGATTTTGGCCAATAAAGCCTTCGTGAATATATTTTCTTTGCTATTTACAGTGTTGTTCGAGTTTGGGACACATAATGCACATAATTCATCATAAGCATTCTGAAGTCCTCAATTCTCATTGAAAGTTGGGTGGAGTGCAAGGGATAATTTATTATATTTATAAGCTGCCTTTCAGCTGTAACAGTGATTTTCTCTTTCACTCCTCTCTCTGTCTTCTCCCTGCATCTGTGGCAGCCGAAACATCGTTTTCCATGGGGCCTGACATCAGGTGCCCCTGAGAAAACTATGTTGCCCAACATTCCAGTCACCAGGAAGAAGGGTTAGGGAGGACAGGGAGACTAGGAAAAGAGGAACATGAGCAGGAGGGTTAGCTACGTCTCCCTTCCTCAATTGCAAATGAAGAAGGAGGGGGTGGAAAGAGGGAGATGGAGAAAGGGAAGATGCATGAAGCAGCACAGTAGTCACCAGGTAAGTGGGTTGGGGAGGTCACATGGTGTGGCAATTGCAAGAAAAAAGCAGAACTCTCAGGAATAAAAAGGAACTTTTTTCCGTGTTCCTTATTCTTGCTCCAATCATCAGTCCAGTCCAAACTGAAGATATCGGTCCAAGCTGAGTCCTGAAGGAGCTCGTCCTTTACACAGTGAATAAACCTACTGTCTTTTTCCCATGTCCAGCGACTGCAAAATAAATGCAGTCATTAAGGACTGCTTTTCTGGCATGATGTGAAATGCAAAGACTATATTTATATACAGTCTGTGGGCTTCAGCATTTATGAGGAGAGCATTTGCAAGGTGCTCTTTCCCCCTTTCCTGTGGGCAGCAGTCCATCACACCAGGAGGTTGTAAAACACAGAAAGCTGTGTTCTTCCTTTCAACCAAGAGTCATTTCTCAGTTCTCAAGGTTAGGTCAATATGTATTGTTTAGCTCACCATAATGGCATGAGGAGGGCTGAAAAGGCCTGCCTTCTATTTGCAGAGCTTTATTCCCTGTCCTTGTAGTGCTTTTCTCAATTTACTGTACCTTGAAGAACCTGGCATTTTGGATCAAATGGTGCTACTCTTTGAAGTGACAATATTGATCAATAGACACCATTTTTGTTGCGACGGTGAATGTGAAATTGGGAGATGCTGCCATAATTTAAAGCCATCACATCATTTCATTCTCTCTGTAAACCACTTTGGGAACTTTTTTGTTGTTGTTGAAAAGTTGCATACAAATGTTCTTAATACTAATTTAAATGAAGAGGGATAGAAGTGGCAGAGGAGAAGGTAAAGCAAACGTCCATTCTTAGGCAATGTCAAACAACGTCCTTGGGGGAAATTAGTGGAAAGTGCAACCATCAGCAAACAAGAATTTAGCTGATGAAAACAAGAGGCCAAGCATGACCTTGCAGTCTTTATTCATACTGTTAAGTTTAGCAGGGGAGCAAGAGACAGTGACGCTCACTGTTCTCATCAGCCTGACTGGCCCAAGTACTACTCTACCTCTTTCCTCATAGACTCAATCATTGGTCACCCATTCCACAGGTTGGCCAAAAGAGTGTTAGCACTTTCTGCTGGTGTACACTGACCCAGAGCATAATCCTAACCTGGAGTTAGGCTAGCACAGTTAGGCCAGCAAAGTTTGGCCAGCACAAGGGCCACCATAAAGCACATTTGGACTACTCTGAGTCAGGGAGGATGACGCATGTCTGTGTGCTGGCCTCTCTGACTCAGAGAGTGGTCCAAACATACTTTACCGTGTCCCTTGCACCAGCCAAACTTTGCTGGCCTAACTGTGCTGGCCTAACTCCAGGTTAGGATGATGCCCCTATTTATGTTCTTATACAGGCACCCCGCGTATCTGTGGGAGGTTCAGTTTTGGAACTTCACCCCCCACGGAAACCGTGAATCCGCAGATACTAGGGGACAATTTTAAAACCGTGTAGAAAGTAGGAGAAAAAGCCCCAAATAGCTTCCCCTACCAAAATAGCTTCCCTACCATTGCTTAGCAAAACTGCTGCATTTTGAAGGCTCTGGGCAGTCTTGCAGCCTCTTCTGGGTCACAAGGATGCCTTTCTCTTTGCCCAGGCTTACCCCAGGAGATGGAATATATTATGATGGAAGTGATGAAGTTCTGCTTCCAAAGCAAGGGGAAGTAATAGGACTTTGCACAGAGTTCTAGAAGAACAAAGGAGTTTGGAGCTTCTTTTTAGGTATGGAGCATCATTTCGTGGACTTAATGTGTCCTTCCAGGAGCACACAAAAAGCCTGACTGCTCCTCAGATTGAAAAAGAAAAGGCATGGCAGGATGTGTGCTGGACCCAGGCTCCAGTTATTGATGGGAGGTATTTCTTGGCATAGAAATCTGAAAATCCTGTCCTGTCCTGTCCATTGGTCAACTGGAAACTTTATTGTGCTCGCAGCAATTTGACAGGATCGAACACCAAAATCTGCAATACCCTGGAGGAAAAAAAACACACAGATGTCCCACAAGCTACAGCCTCCTTAACGGCCCTCTCCTAAGAGTTCAGCCTGACTGCACCCCCTTTCAGGGTGAAGTCAGAAATGCCAGCCAAAAACCAAAATGGAGTTAGGTTAGAGACTGCATGCATGTTGGGAAAAAGATTATGTTTAGTATAACAACAGCAGATCATCCTTCTTCACTCCACAAATTTGGGACAGTGTACAAAGACCCACAAGACCTACACTGAGTGTCCATGCAACAATGCCTCTGTACATAACCACAGAAACATGGGAGAGGGAGTGGGATCCACTCAAACTTCCTGTTTTGGTGCCAGCTTGTGTATCATGTGAAGCTGCACTTGTTCTCTCACTGCTGCCCAACACATTATTTTTGAAAATACTGATAGGTCAAAGCTTGAACGAATGCTTTCCTTCTGAGCAAGTATCAATCTCAAAACCCATTATATGTCTGTAAGCTTTCAGGTTTTCTAGGTCAGCGATGTCGCTGCGATTCAGTTCTTAAAATATTTAACAAGGAAAAGTATGGCACACAAAGCCTGCACAAGCTCTTCTTATCTGAGAAATCCATTGTGATCTATTATTAAGCTGCTGTATCCACAAAGAAGGATAAATAGCAAAATCTCTCAATTGAAATCAACTGGGATTGTGCTTCGCTTGTTTGAGCAGCAGCAGTTAAAAATGACACTACATTTTACAGAAGTCGGTGGTAAAGACAGAAATAACTTTTGTAAGGGCTTGGCCTGTTGCCTAACACCTGAGAGGGGGCAAGGGTGGAGTTCCTCCACTTGCTTCTGCCAGTCATTCCTTCTTGGATAACTGGCTCTTGGTCCACCAAGAGATATTTCCCCTTGAGCCAGATGGAGAGGGGGATGACCAGGAAGAATCCCTCTACCAGAGACGAATGGAGCCTCGAGTGCACCCATGGCAGGGTGACAAAACCGCGCCCCCTGCACATCACCCCACCCCCATGCGTCACCCTGCCACACCTCTCTGCACCCGGAATAGCTCCATAACGGAGCGATACAGACGCAAGGGAGGGCCAAAACCCGCACAGGTTCTTCCGCGCAATAGCGCCACGCTGCTGCTGGCGCAGTGGCGCCCATGGCTCCTGCCACCCCTGGCTACACCCTTCCTCCGCCCCTGGCCTCTACTCCCTTATGCAAACAGAAGAGGGGAGAGGATGTGAGAAGTACCCAATTCCTCCTCGTCTGAAGGGCAGGCTCCTTGGGCCTCAGGCTTCTCCTAAGCCTAACCAGAACCCTCAGCTCTATGTACTGCTCTCTCTGTTTCATTGCTGGCCATGGCTGGGGTTTTAAACCCTCCTGGGCCTTGTGAGCATGTGTGGGCCCATCCCTTCCTTGTTTAGATTCTGGGCCTGCTATTCCTGTTTCCCTGGCAACCCAGGTTGCTACATTAGATGTCTCTAGAGAGGTGATGTTTTCCAGGGCATCTCTTAAAACCCACCTTTAGGGCAGCGGTTCCCAATCTTTGATTGGGTGCTATCCCCTTAAGGAAGGTATGGGACTTGACTGGGGATCCATAGATGCCGTTGGTACACCATTTCTGGGTTTTGCTGCCCTTTCTTTACTTACCCATGTGTGATGGCAGTAGCGCTGGCAGCAAAACCCAGAAATGCTATGTTAGTAATGGCACTATGGTCAGGTGCTGTCTTCCTTAAGAGGATCAATCAATGAATCAATCAAATAGTATTTATATACTGCTTTTCAACACAAAGTTCACTAAGCAGTTTATAGGCAAATAGTAATAATAGGGTTACATGGTTCCCTGTCCCAAAAGAGCTCACAATCTAAAAAATGCAGAACACCACCAGTAACAGCCACTAGAAAAGACCCTGCACAGGGGTGAAAAAGGACAATTACTCTCCCCCTGCTAAATATAAGAGGAACACTACCTGAAAAAGTGCTTCTTGCCCAGTTAGCGGGGACAATTCGTTAGCAGAATAGCATCCCAAATGCGAAAACATTGTCTTGGAGATATGGTAGGCTCTGGGGTTGTATCTGGGATACAGAGGAGTCCAGGAAGGCCCTTGCCATAAACATCTTGGACAAATTCAGGGTGCAATCCTACCAAGCATCAGAATGACAAGGCCGGCCGGCCAGCGCCATGTCCAACACTGGGTGGGGGGAGGCTGGAGCCTCCTGTGGCAAGGGAGTGTATGCTCCCTTACCATAGGGGAGGCTCCAGCCTCCCCATGTGCTCCTCAGATCTGTGCCCACTAAAGACCGGCACAGATTCGAGGAGACCACGTGTCCTGAATCAGGGCCATGCGGCCTTGCGGATGGGCTTAGGATGTGGTCATATGGCCACCTCCCAAGCCCGCCCAAGTCCTGCCCACATTCTCCCTCCCTCCCACCAATCCCTGTGCCACCCTGTCATGGCACCTCCCTTGCACCGGCCGGCTTCGGCCGAAGCAAGGTTGGCGCTGCACGGGCGCAACAGGATCGGCGCTGCCAGCAGCGCCGGTCCTGTTGCCTTAGCACCGACGCGCATCAGCACTAAGCGGCTGCGTTGGCACAAACCCTTAGATCCTTAGAATCCTTAGAATGTGTGATCCTTAGAATTGTGCTGCCCATAGTTTAAAGGTAGAACAGTTCCAGACCCTCTTCTGCATTTGAATAGGAACTGAAAAAGATGGAGCATATGCAGAGATGTCAAAGGCATGACCTGACAGGATCTCAAGATAGGTTTGCCATATACGGGCAGAAGCTATGCAGTCTGGCAGAGATTTGACAAGCAATAGAATGCGTAAAACACTACCCCTTGCCTACTTCCTGCTACAAAACTGGCGCTCCCTGACAGGCGCTCCCTAAATCTACACTTAGACCTGTGGAGGATTTGGGTTCAAGCCGTGTTTTCTATTCTCCTTCTAGACTTTGTACCTTCCCAGCCCATTAATATTTTTAAAATCACAAATTGATAGTAATTGCTTGCCAAGTAAGAGATGTGCAGTACTTATTAAACCAACTAGGGTTTGGGTGGTGGTGTGGGATGGGCCGGGGTGTGGTGGAGGGTCAATTTTCGTCTATAAAATCAAATGTCAGTTTATTAGTAGGCTATAACCCAGCAGTGCTTTAAAAGTAGAAGCAGCACTGAGTTCAGCAATGCAGTAACAAAAAAAAATAGATTTATTATCAGGTCGACTGACAGTCAACACAGAAAATAAAAGATGTTGCTTCACAAGATGGGCATGTCCAACAGTTGCAAAGTGCTACACCAGCAGCAGAGCTGGTATTGATGAGAGGAGTCCTACAGAGAGCAAGGCAGCAGTTGGAACAAGCATGTAAGCATGACACCCAGCGGTGTCATCCTACCGGTTCGCTGGGCAGAGTTTCTTCGCTCGCTGGGAGGGTTTCCGTGGTGATCGGCAGTGTGCTCGCTGCCTCCCGTTGCGTAATGGCGAAAGCCCGCCCGCTGCAGTGGGCGGGCTTTCGCCATTATGCAATACAACTGGAGGCAGCGAGCACGCTGCCGATCACCACGGAAACCCTCCCAGAGAGCGAAGAAACTCCGCCCAGCGAACCGGTAGGATGACACCACTGATGACACCTTTTAACCCCACTGACCAGCTTCTCCATCACGATACTGCAATGGTGCATATAGACATCATGTCAGCACTCCTGCAGTCTCAGCATGGCAGTCACATAGGCTTGGGCTGTAAGTTGCTTTCTAAAACCTGAATCTTGGGGAGAACTAGAGCTAGAGTCCTCGCTTGGGACAAGGGTGACCACCTCTCCCTAGTATAGGTGAAATGTATAGGTGTGCCCTGGTATCCTCTGGGGTTCCATTCCGTACCCCGCTATGGATACCTGAAACTGTGGATACTGGGGACGCCTTTTTAAAGATAGGGGAACATCAGTGGTTCTCCTGCAACAAGGTAAACAAATTTGTTTAATGTTCCCTTATCTTTTTAATAGGCATCCCAGTATCCATGGTATCTGTGGGTAACTGAAACCATAGATACTGAATCAGTGGATATTGGGGCACGCCCAGTGGTGTCATCTACTCTCTCGCAAGCCGGAACGCTGGGCGGGACTTGAGTGATTGACAGGCCGTCGTTTGACTTCCGGTTTCTTCGCGCGCCCCGCGTTTATATTATAAACGTATAACCCTTCACTATAAACATTTGTGAAAAAGACAATAAT
>JAJKFI010000001.1:28090116-28129006 GCA_029204185.1 Lerista edwardsae | reverse complement strand
AGCAAGAGACACTGCTCTTCCCTCCATGCCGCATCAAATCAGCGGATAAAAAACCATGGATGAGAAGGCTGTACCTGTACTATTCAGGTCTGGGAAAACCATCTGCCTGCCTCATGAGTTTCAGTGTAGGCCAATCTGGGCTAGAATCAGTGGTGTCATCTACTCTCTCGCAAGCCGGAACGCTGGGCGGGACTTGAGTGATTGACAGCCCGTCGACTCACTTCCGGTTTCTTCGCGCGCCCCGCGCGGCTTTCCCTCGCCTCGGAGGAAGCGCCTGCTCGCCAGGGGGGATGGGTGGGGGGCGCGCCAGGTGCCTGGGCGAGCAGGCGCCCCCTCCGAGGCGAGGGAAAGCCGCGCGGGGCGCGCGAAGAAACCGGAAGTCAAACGACGGCCTGTCAATCACTCAAGTCCCGCCCAGCGTTCCGGCTTGCGAGAGAGTAGATGACACCACTGGGCACGCCTGTACCAATCATTTTCTTACAAGAAGCTGCACTTCTGAAATGTCAGTTCAACAGAGCTGGGCAACCTCCATCTGCATGGCAATGATGCTGCGGAGTATGTAAATTGAGCATTCTAGGACTAACCAGTTTCCTTCTAAGCGTTTAAGGCTCTTTAAGGCTAAGTAGGCGACTACTAGAAAAGGGGGAGAGGAGTTAATTTCTTGCTCTCATGGGAACAGTTTTGAAAAATGCACATGCCTGAGGCTGTTTTCCTCACTGCCAAAATAAAGAGTTGTCTACTTAAACTGGAAGTTAGAAATGCCAGGCAGATCAAACCTTCGAAATCAGGGTCAATTTTGGACACGTCTTTCATAGGGGCCAGCATGATAGTCATTCAGTAGGACCATGTGCGGATCTGACCACAGTGATCCACGCCCTAGTGACATCTAGATTAGATTATTGCAATGCGCTCTACGTGGGGCTGCCTTTGAAGACGGTCTGGAAATTACAACTAGTACAGAACGCAGCAGCTTGGGTGGTCACTGAGACACATCGGTTTGACTCTGTCGAGCCGTTGCTTCGGCGTCTACGCGGGCTGCCGGTTCTGTTCCGGGCCCAATTCAAGGTGCTAGTTTTGACGTTTAAAGCCCTTTACGGCTCGGGTCCGGCCTATTTGAGGGACCACCTCCTCCCATATAATCCTGCCCGTGCTCTCAGATCATCGGGGGGGGGCTTTTGACTGTGCCACCACCAGGAGAGGTGAGAGGGATGGCGGCCAGGAATAGGGCCTTCTCGGTGGTGGCCCCCCAACTTTGGAATATCCTCCCCTTAGAATTGAGAACTGCTCCCTCTTTGGCAACATTCCGGCGGGGGCTGAAGACCTTTTTATTTTGAAAAGCTTTTAATTGTTGACAGGCTGTCTGGTTTTTATACTCTTGCTTATATTTTATGATCCACGGGGCTTGTTGTTGTTTTAAATTTTAATTGTTTTAATATTGTTTTTAAATTACTGCTTTTTAATGTTGTGAATTTTATTGTATTACTGTTTTTGTTGTAAGCCGCCTTGTGTTTCTATGGGCAGAAAGGTGGGGTATAAATAAATTAATTTAATAATAATAATAATAATAATAATAATAATAATAATAATAATAATAATGTGAACTCAGGGAAAGCCCCAACCAGCACAATGGGTCTAGTATATTATACATTGTCAAAAAAGGTGGGCATTCTATAGAATACCTAGGCATTCTGTATAATCCCTAAGTATGTAAGTTCAGAACGAGATAAGCTTCGCTTATTTGTGCATATTTCGCTAGGCATGAAGATCACCAATCTGCAGGGTTAGGAAAAGCTGTTTGAGGAAGGTGTTCATTTGTCTTCAATTAATCTCTGCAGTTTCCTGAGCAAGGGGGAAGAATGTCATTTATGGCTCACCTAAAGATAGGAGGAAATGCAGCCAAGAAATATTTTGTTGTTGTTCCTGCCAGCAATATCAATAAAGATGACAAAGATACTCATCTGGCTTTGAGTTTGCTGTGCAATCAAATGAATCAACGAATGTACTCCCTTTCCCTCCTGTCCTCTTGTGGTTTTGCTGTGCTGTTCTAATATGTGATTCTTCTCTCCAGCTTCCATCAGTGAGTCAGCCCTCTCTGGCTTAACCTAGGATAGCTTCAACATGACAAAGATGTATCTTTCTGTGGATTTTAGACTACTTTTCAAAATTTTTCACTGCACTTAAGGCCCAGGAGCCTGGCAACCATGCTGAGCTCTTTTTGAGAAATGTCAGCATGAATTTGGTTATGATCTTCAACTTTTCCAACTCTAATTAGAAAGCCCCAGGAAATGATTCCATGCGTGATCCAGATCTGACATCTGGCAAGTGCCCCATAGTGATAAAAGAACACTCGCATTTTGCTCAAATCTCCTAAAATGGCACATAAGGAGCTGATAGATGTAAAGTCCCTGAAGCCTCCATTTTGTCAATTGCTCACATCTCTGCTTACCCAAGTGTATTTGAAGTCCCGGTTGCTTTTGGAGAATCCTTCTTAGGTTCCCTCAATCCTTCTGGAATATTTCACATGCCCAGGGCTAGTGTCAGGGGGTGGCATATTTGGGTCGCTACCACCTTCAGAAAGGCAGACTGACAATTCCTGAAGACCTCTAGTAGCATAGCTGAGGGGGGAACTGTAACTACTGCAGGTGCCGCAATGCACCGTCTAAGTGGCCTCTACCACTCACTGTTTGAACCATCCTAGGCAGCAATGACAGTGCATGGGAGACACATTGGTCTCTGTTTCACGAGCACGTGGCTCTCAGAGTGGCAGAAGTGGAAGGGGCCATTTACATGGTGCATTGCTGCACCTGTAGTACTTACCATTTTGCCCCCCTCTAGTTATGCCACTAGAGACCTCCTCTTTTTATGGTGGTATGACTGTTGTGGCCAAGACTCATTCCATTGTTGATCTTCTCTCCCATCTCATCCATCAAGGTAAGCCTGTCCATGAATGGATACTGAGGGTCCCATGGAGGGTGGTCTGCTGACATATTCTGAAGCCTGGAGTGAGCCCAGTAAGTGCCCGTGCACAGTTGGCTACTATTCCATTTTTTAAGAACTTACAACTGGATCAAATTAAGACATCCAACAACTTTCATGCTTTCTTCTTCCAAGCCAGCCCCCAGTGTCAGGTGTCAGCCAGTGAAGGAAAATATTGCAGAAAATATTTCCCTGAGGAGACTGGTGTCCACAGTGGCCCCTTGCTCTGGTAAATCCAGGAAGTATAGGGTTAAAAGCCTAGGCCTTAGCAGTGGATGTACTACATAGCTGCAGCCACTGGAGGCAGTAAAGCCTTCAGGGATAAAAGCAGCACCTGGAAAGAAAGAGTGGATGTGGGTGGCAGAGGAGGAAAGGAGAGGAGAGGAAAGGAGGGAGAGGAGACTGGCTGACTTGGCTTAATGGACTCTGACCCTGCTGAATGGACTCTGCCTACTGGCTTGTAGACTAATGAACAGAGACTGCTGGGGACTGATGTGTGGCTGTTGTGGCCTGAGGAGCTTTTGAGGAGTTGGGATCCAGCTGTGTTTGTTGCCAAACTAGGGCTGAGGGAATTTGTTAGCTTAAAATGGACATAACTCCTCCAGGAAATTTGGGGAGGGGATCTGGGTACAACAGTCAGGTCAGGCACACCAGTCCCTTGATTAGTGTCTTGGCTAGGTCCACACCCATCAGAAGGCATGCCTAGCTAGGTTAACCCCTGAATACTCAGTACTGGTGGTAGTGGTAATACCCAGTGTGCCATGGACACAAGCATGGGATAGGGCTTTGCCCCTGTCCCTCAGCAACCCGGCGACCAAACTTCCTACAGTTAAAGAATCTCTCTCTCTCTCTCTCTCTCTCTCTCTCTCTCTCTCTCTCTCACACACACACACACCCCCCCCCACACACACACACACACACACACACCCACACACACACACACACCCTCCCTCAGAAGACTTTTTCCAAATCTTTCTTGTTTCATCTGCAACCTTGTGTTATCCCGGGGAGAGTAGTATCCCCTGATCCATTCTAATCAACACTATAATTTCATTTAAATACTTTCATTCTCTTTCTGAAGATTACATCCTCTTGAGGGTCATAATTCTAAGCAGGCCTAGTTGGTGATAGATTTGATTAAAATCATTTCATCAAATGTAGGCATGTTGATCCATCCATTAGAAGAAAAATCTAAAAATCCTACTTTGGACTCTGGATGAAAATCATTAAAATTTCATCTCATTTCATTCAAACTCTGTTCTTTAATTAAAATAATTGGATTTATTTCTAGGTTCATATCTTTCAGGTGGCTTTCTTATCAGTAACTTGCCTCCCATTTCTATGAATACTTCCCTGGAACTCCTTTGGATTTTAGGGGATTGTACTTTCCGAGGTCAGGAATGGGAGAGCTGTTCTGGATTTCCAACTGAGGGATCAATCCTAACCTGTAGTTAGGCTGGCACAAGTCCCTTGTGCCGGCCTAGGAGTGTTGCAAATGCACCATAAAGCATGTTTGTACTACTCTTTAAGTCAGGGAGGCCAGCATATGGATGTGCGCTTTTTTCCCTGACTCTGATAGTTGTCCAAACTCACTTTACAGTGCCTTTGCGCCACTCCTGGGCTGGCACAAAGGACTTGTGCTGGCCTAACTTCAGGTTATAATTGCACCTTTTAATCAAGTATATCTTCCCCTGGCATCTTACACCAAGAGGGTTTTCCTACATTAGCATTTTTTCTTTCTTTCAGTAATTCATCTTGCTAAAAAGACTGACAAGATTCTACCTTTAGGCTCTTAAAAACAGCTTGGCTAAAATAAAAGGTGGAATTATTTTTGTCATATTTTTTCTAAAAAAAGCTTATCTGTATTCTCTGCAATAAACAATAACTGAGATGCCAGGAAATTGTGAAATGCTTCGGGGTTCCAAAACACAGCTGGTAGCTTCATCATCAGGGGTTGACATTATGGTGCAGTGGAAATACAAAGATGAGAAAAAGTTTCAGCGCAAGACCGGCCCAAGACCTCCTGATGTGGCATGTGACATGCCTTCCCCCGACCTGATGGTGTACTACCCTATGCTCCTCCCACTCTCTAATATTCTAGCACAAACCCCACCTCTTCTCCACACTTCCTCTTTTCCCCTTCTTCCTTTTTCCAACCCAGGGAATAGGAGGAGAAGCAGTGGGTACAAGTAGGCCGGCAGAGATGGGCACCCTCTTCAATCTGCTGCCTGAGGCGACTGCTTCAGCTGGCCTCATGGATGGGCTGACCCTGACTCAGAGTTTGTATCAATCAGGGCGCAAGCAACTTTGACTATCACACCACAATCCACCCATCTCTGAATAATATTCTGGGGCCAGCACAGGTGTCCTTTTTCCCTGCTGGAAGTAAGCAATTCTCCCAGATTGGAAGTGTGCAGAAGATGACTAATTTCCATATTCAACATGAGAACCATTTCAAGTAGTATTAGATGTGTGCACTGAAGAAAAAAAAAATCATTCCAGGCTCTATGTCTTCTCTAATGCAATGTGTGTGTGTGTGTGTGTGTGTGTGTGTGTGCGTGTGTGTGTGTTGCATTCTTAGAGAATCACGTATTTATGCTCTGGGCCAACAGGTGAAGAGATTGAGGGTCCAATCCTATTGCAAAAGTGCAATAGGTTTGCAACAGTTTGCAAAACTTTAGTAAAACTGCTGTAAAACATTTCTACCACTGATGGTATGGGCTTACCGCTGGCATGGGGCCAGCGCCAGTGGGCACCTGGTCCCAAGGCCAGGAGGATCCAGTGCAGAGCCACCTGGCAATCAGCGTTTACTGCCTGTGGTAGTGAGCTGTTTCAGGGTGTGGCAGGAGGGTGTGGGGAAAGGGGAACTGGGTGGGGGCAGGTGTGAAGTGGGCCTGCGCAGGGGTGGGACTGGCTTGCCATATCTGATTCTCTGTGTTGGGTCATGCAGCCTGACATGGAGGTTCTCACGTCTGCACCGGCAAAATAGATAGCACAGACTTAAGGAGACCCATTGCTGGACCAGCATTCTTACCCAGAGCAAGGGGATGAACATCCTCTTGAGGAACATCCAACAGCTGCTGAGGCTCCTGTTGAATGCAACTGTTGCCATTTTGGCACTGCTGCTCCTATGGGAGCTGGGCAGCTTAGAATTGGGCAGTGTTGCTCTATGAATCTGGTTGGACCTGACCCTACACACCAAGAATGATCAGTGCAACAGAGGCCAATATGCACCTAGCGATGCAAAAGAAAGAACATTAAATAATACATTCAAATGAAGCTCACAACAGCTGGGAAGATTGACAAATGGCTCTAATTCCAGGCCAGTTTTCTTACTCTGCTTTCATCTCAGGCACAGCCCCCTTGTTAGACAGGCACAGCAGTCTAAGAAGAAAGCAGCAGACGTTTGTCTTGGCAGTCCTTGTCTTAGGCAAGAGAAAGTATACCCAGAGTGACCCTGAGCATTCAAATTAACGGTCTATGCTTTACCCCCTGAGCTACAAGTGTCTCCTACATAAGTGTCTCCTGGGCTCATCTTGCAAAACAGACTACTGAAATCCACTAAAAGAGATGGAAAAATCCAGGTCTGCTTGTCTGTGTATCAGGCATGCATTATAAAAGCTACTGAATCTATACCTGATTCACATTTCTGTGGCTTCAGAAGGGGCTGAATTGCTTGTCCTATATGAATGTTTACCTTATTTCAAAGCTCTTTGCTATTGCTCTAGCACTACCTTTGTTCTGGATTAGGGCTTTGCTCTCCTCCTTAAAATGGTCCCACCCAATTAGCTGTCATGTTGTGAACACAATGATGTCATAGTTGGTGCTACATCACCAATCAGATTTGGCTACATTTCTGAGATCAAAGAAAGCGGATTTAGAATGAAGATAATGCTTGCTGGAATGGTCACGTTGATGACCTAGCCAATCAGTGATCATGCAGTGTGATAGCATCTCTGGGGGAATAGTTTGAGGCAGGGACCAGAAAAAAAAGTGTCTGTCCCTGGTAAATCTGGACAGTTTTAATGTATGACTGTTTTCAATTACTGCATCTCCAAGCACTGACTGTTGAGTTATGGCCTGTTTTGCAACACTTGAATTGCCATTGGACCATGCTGGGTTGGTTATTGATGATGTGGGAGTGAGCTGAATTTGAGAATTCAAGTTGTTGAAAGACAGTTGTTCTTGAAAGTATGCTTTGCTTGGAATGAAACCCAGTTTGGGCGCAATAAATTAACACAGAGAAGGCAGACACTGCGGACACTTAATTAGAAATTATGACTCCAGGGTGTTTTCTATTGTGAAAAGAGCCAGAGTAAAGAAGTATTTGCTTCCCACATCAGAATTGATCTTGGAATCATTCATTCTCTTTTCACTGAAGCTTGGAGATACTACAAACATTCTGGCACCTATGCTTGAGTGCAGAGCATGTGCAGAGTTGCATACCACCAAAGAAAAGTGAGTATTTAAGAAATCTAAAAGTAAAATGACCTTAAGCATGTATAGAATTATTTGCCACTGCCCAGAGTCAGTGTTGACACACACGTTTCTTTCTACAAAGAACACTCTATACCTAGAGGTCATATAACACTGGCAGTGTAATCCTAGCATGTCCCTTGCATTGACACGCCGTCATCGCATCAACTCAAGGAGTGGAGCGCTGGCGTGCGGGCGTCAAGCAGCACCCCCGCATCGGCGCTCCAACTCTGAAGCTGACGCTGCTCGCAGGATTGGCTTCAGAGCACCGAGAGCCTCCCTTGTGCCGACCGAAGATGGTCGGTGCAAGGGATTCTCTGTCCCATATCAGGACGGGGATTGGTGGGACAGGAGAGGCAGGAGACAGGACTTGGGTGGGACCTGGGCAGGCTTGGGAGGTGGCCGTACAGCCACATGCTAAGCTCTTTAGCGATCGCAGATCCGAGGAGACTGCACGGTCCGAACTGGGGCCTCGCTGCCTCGTGGTGGGTTACTTAGAATTGGCTGTCAGCCTCTACCTCTCTGATAGGAAGTCAGCAAGTCCAGAGCATTGAATAATTCAGGGATGAAATGGGTAGACTCCTCTTAGAATGAGTCAGTCTATTGAGTGCCTACAGTGAGGACATTATTACCTTGTAAGATGGTGGGGTTCTCACTTGTCTAAAAAGATGGGAAAAGTAAGTACATTACAGTGAAAGGACATCCTCTGCAAAGAGAGCTGGTCCACTTTTTCAAGATCTAACCCACATAACAATGTGAGCACCAAGAAAATTAACTATGGGATCCAAGTCAGAGCTTTATGATGCCAGTTGAGGACTGGAAGTGATGTCATAAAGCAGGAAGTGATGTCACTAAGCAGGTGATGACCAGAAATTATCACTTTTTCTCATATAGAAATTCATTAGCTCTCAGCTACTGAGCTATGCTGAAGTGTCACTTCTGAAACCATTAACTGCATTAAAATAGTGCTCTCCCATATTTTGAAAATATGATCCAGTTTTGTATATTTTCTTGTCTGAGAGCATCAGGTGGTGGTTGTGCTGGGAGAGCTTGAGGGCCAAATAAGCTCTGTGGTTCTGGGGACCGCAGGGGCGGTATGATTGACACCCCTGGAATATTCTAATACAGGCACAGTAACTGGTCTCCAGCAGTCCCATGGTGTATGTAGACGATTGTGCAATATATAGCAACATACACACCCATACAGCTTGGGCTGTGTAATATAGGCACATGTGCACATGCACACACAACTTGCACTGTGTGTGCATCCTATCATGCCCTTAAAATGGTTTGTGTATAAACACTAACGGCACTAACACATGCTGAAATTTTTATTTTAGCTGAAATATCGTGTGGTAGTAAAGTTTACACCCATGTTTTGTTGTTTGACATATGCAGTGACTTAAGGAATATCTCGCTGTTTTAGTAGATCTTTATGGATTTTTTGTAGTGGTTCATAAATTAAGTGTCAACAGTCTACTGCTATGTGAAAGAATGCAATAAACTTTTTAAATATTACTCTCTACAGGATGCATGATTTTCATTGTGATTGATATCTGGTCATCTTACACATCTTACAAGGCTTCTTGTAAACCATCCTCCAGAGAGCATTGATCCCTGTAAAAGATAAGTCTGCTATGGACTGATAACACTAGGAACTATTCAGCTCATCTGTTTCCAATCTCCTTTTCACTTATTCCCAGAGAACAGTGTGTATTGGAACTAGCATCCCAGTTGCTGAACATCCCTGGCAAAACCAAGCAATTTGAGGGAAAATTGCATAGCAACATTACTACTTCCCTTTGGCAGGACAGTTTGTCTGTGCTCTCCCCAAGAATCACGTGAAGCAGGTGTGTATGGATGAAAGGGCTACTTTATTACAGTAAGTACAGCAAGTAATTTTGCACCCCTAAGAATTTTGCGCCCGGGCAAGCACTCCCTTGGTCCCCCCATGCCATTCCTCTGTGCTCACAGTAGCCTTCAAAAGTTGAGAACACACTGAAACTCATGAGTTTGGGAAACGTCAGCATGGGGCAAAATAAAAATCTCATAACCATAAACAGAGATTTGTGGTTCTGCATACATAGGTTCTTGCGGCTTTGCAGTTATGATACATTGACCTTACCCGTTGATTTCTGCAGCTTGAAGACTTGCTGGTTCTCACCTTCACCTGTTTAAATTGCATTGTCTTTGCTGTTTCTTGGATAGTAATCAAATGAACTGATAAAATACGTTTGATTTCTAGACTCTCTTTTAAGAATAAATTTAGAGCAAGAACAAGTTGCCTGTTCATAAGGTTAAAAAAAAAAAAGCCTTTAACACTAAGGGCGCAATCCTTAGACTGAGTTAGGCCGGCTTAAGCTAAGCCAGCAAAGTTTGGCCAGCACAATTAAATGGTCACCGTAAAGTATGTTTGGACCCCTCTTGGAGTCAGTGAGGCCACACACAGATGTGAGCCATCTTCCTGACTCCAAGAATAGTACAAACACACTTTATGGTGGCCCTTTTGCTAGTCAAACTTTGCTGTCTTAGTTTATGCCGTCCTAACTCCAGTTTAGGATTGCGCTCTAACAATGCAGTCCAAACCAGTACTTTGGCCAGCTCAAGTTACTTATGCCACCTTCTGCATGTTGAATATGTGCCATAAAGCATGTTCAAGCCACCTTGGGAGTTGGGTAGGCTGGCACGAGGACCAGCCTCTCAGTGCCAGAATTACTTCCTCTCCAATGAGGTTGTACAGCTTGTTGGTAGAGCATGTGCTTTGCATGTGGAAATTTTCAGATTCTACCCTCCAGCTCTAGGTAGAGCTGGGAAAGACCCCTTGAAACCCTGAAGCTGCTGTCATTCAGTATAGATTATGCTGAACTAGGTGGACCAGTGGCCTGGCTCTGTGAAAGGGGAAAAGGGCAGCTAGGTCCTTGTGGGTCCCATCCAGTGGCGGCATTCAGCCGGTACGCTGGGTAGGACTTAACTTTGACCGGCAGTCCTCCTGTAGCGTAACGGCGCGTTCCGCCGCTTTCCCGCCTGCGGCGGAACGCGTCGTTACGCTACGGGAGGACTGCCAGTCAAAGGTAAGTCCCATCCAGCATACCGGCTGAATGCCGCCGCTGGTCCCATCCCTCCCACTGGCTTCATCTTTTACTCACTTCCTTCACATGATTACAACTAGGGCTGTCAGTGCATCTGAAGTTATAGAGGAAGGTGCAGTATAAAGATATATAACGTATATTCGCATTGTGGCAGGACATAATCTTGCTGTCAACATGTGATCAGTTTAATTAGGACTGGTGGTCTTGAGTCAGAGGAAAGGAAGGACATTCTGACAGCATAAAATGAACCTTCAAGGGGGGGAAAGGGTATTGATTCATGGCGTTTTGTCTCTCTCTTAAAAGCTCCAATTGTTCAAAAATGTACCATTTCAGACTGACTGTGTGCTCCAAGAGAACTGCATGTCCAGTGTGCATTCATCAGTGAGGCTGATGGAAAGGTTTATCCTGTGTGTTTAAATCATGGCAGTCATGCTCAGAGTATCTGGAGTCGCCACTGATTGAAGGGTGAATTCGATGTTTTTGAATGTGGGTGAGTACAAAAGTGGAGAAAAAGCATCTGTGTGTGTGTGGGGGGGGGGAGATTTCAAAATACTGGAACCAAGAAGGATAGATCAGGCCCCCTCAAATAAATGCTGTGGGCTCCAGGACCATTGTTCTTTTACCTTGTTGGAAAGTGTGGTAGCTAAAGAGTGAATGTTTTAGCATCTCCAAATCTTTGGTGTAAGTGATGGTTACAGAATCACTCATGAATCGAAAAGTGTGGAAATTGGAAATGAAGGCTACTACCTTATTGACCATACAAATGGGAAGTATATTCTTGCATACAGTCATGGTCCCAGTATCGGCTGGGGTTCTGTTCTGGACCCCACCATGAAACTGTGGATACTGGGGGTACCTTTTTAAAGATAAGGGAACATCAGTGTTTTTGCTGCAGCAAGGTTAAAAAAAGGGATTTGTTTAATGTTCCCCTATCTTTTTAATAGGCATCCCCATATCCATGGTATCCCTGGATAACTGAAACCATGGATACCGAATCAGTGGATATCAGGGCATACCTGTATTGTGTAAGAAAGTTGTGTGTACGTCTTACAAACACCTGCCATTTAGCTTGTGCTTGTGCATTCTTTTGGTCTTTCAACCACCATCATCTCTCTTTCAAGGTGGTGGTGTTTGATTAGGCTTTGGGGTGTTCTGTGGCTGACCTGACCTGGTTCTATGTTGCTCCTGCTGTGGGGAACACTTTTGTCTTGAGATGCTTCTGCCAGCTTTTTAAAAATATGCTTGGGTGACTGTTGTTTTAATGTTTTGTGATGGATGAGTGATTCTTAGCTAACGATAGTAACAATAAATCCTGTCCATTTAATTTCAATTTATTATGCTGTCTTTTCATCCACATTATTGTTTTAATTTAAGCCAATCGCGGTGATCTCAGGCAGCTCAATCCTTACCAGAAATTCCCATGCCGCGTCAGCAGGGGCTACACAGCATCTTGTGGGGGAATTTCAGATGCTGGCGATTCCCTTGCCCTGGGATATGCCCCAGCAAGCCACCATGAACTTGGGCCTTCATCAGTGATATTGTTGGCACAGGTCTGAGTTGATCCATGTTGGTAGATCAGACACAGGAAGGGGGCATAGAATGTCATACAAGCCGGCACCAGTGAATACCGCCACCTTGTGGCCTGATCCGCCCACCTCAGTTGCTGCCTCCTTTCGCCTCCTTTCACCTCTTTCCAGCCCTTCCTTGCCCCTCCCCTCCTGCCCCCCTATGCTGGATTTACCTGCTCCAGCAGATGTACACACAGCTGCCAGTAGAAAGGCTCTGGCCTTTCCACCAGTGTACCTGCTAGAAAAGCTCTTGCAACGTGCTTTACAACACTTTTGCAACGATGCATGTCAGAGGACCGCATGTTCCCCCTGCACTCAGTGGGTAAGTAGGACTGGGCCAAAAATCTTAATTTCTGTGCATTTTTCTAATTATGACTGTTGCCAGCTGAACTGGACTAAGGTTTCCAGTAAGGTGGCTTTACCGGTGGGGCCTGGGGGGGGGACACATACAGATGAGGGATGACTGCACACACTTTCCTGGGAATAAGCCCGATTTAATACAATGGGACGCTTCTGAGTGGGCATGCATAAGCTTGTGCTGTGTTTGAGGAATAAATAGAAAAGGGGAAGAGCTAGCCTTTGTTGTCATGGTGACAAGTAACTAATAACATGCCTTAAGGCAGCTTTGCTGGCTCCTTAAAAATGGCATTGTGTTTGTTGTTGTTGCTCCTGATTTTAAAATAGCAAACTATCAAGCAACCAAATAGAAGTCAGGATGGTGTTGTGGTTCGGGAGCTGGACAAGATCTGAATGATCCAGGTAGTGGTGTAACTAGAGAGAGGTCAAAGCACTATTGAAGGTGCCGCAACATGTTCATGTAAGTGGCCCCAACTCCTCATCGCTGGAAACATACCAGGCGGCGAGAGCAATGTGAAGGCATGTCCTCTGCATTGCTATCTCTGCCCAGTATGGCTCTAGAGGTGAGGGGAAGGGGCTGCTTACACAACTCGTTGCAGCACCATCAATACTTGGGAAGACAAAAGGAGGGAAGGAACTATGTACACCACCGTGAGCTTCTTAGGAGGAAAAGCAATAAGACATCACAGCCAATATTATTACAAAGGTCACAATAACTGACATTCAGCTTCCTTCAGCTACAGTTATGAGGAAAGGTGATAATGGAGAGATACTGCACACTGATAATGTAGCAGGGCTACTAAAGAACATGAGCACTCCCAACATACGGAATGGAATGTAGGACTTCTACTCTTTTGGAAGGTTGTCAGGGCTGGGGCCATTCTGCTTTCACATGGGTTTTTTTCACTGTGGTTTACAAGTTGCTGTACACCTGAAAGCATTTGACCCGTTCTTCTGTATTTCAGCATAGAAATATCTTTTGTGGGCTAGTCCAGAGAACACCCATTCCCAAACTGGTTTCCACATGTTGGGGAGCTGGAGGACACCACCTCTTCCTGCTCACTCTGTGTACCGGCCAAGCCCGGCAGGGATGAATAATCTGAAATTGACGTACATACGTTCATGCATAGGCTTAGTTGATAATTGGACTTGGGCAATGGGAATACCACACAATTCTATACATGTAGGGTGTTGTGTGTTTTTTTTTTTGGTACATTTGGATTATCTGTCGCTACCTGAAAAGTAGAGGTGGGGCCAACACACTGGATAGGTGGAGAAACAATGAGCACTCCAGCACTTCTTCAAGTGAGGAGGATGGGTATTGGATAAGATTAATATTATTTGGTGGCCCAAAGTTCTTCTGGATTTCAGACTTTCAGGGAGACTAGATAAAGAAATAGAATTAATACCCATGTCAAGCCAGGGAACCAGCATGAATTGGGGATCTCAATTTGACTGTATCCCTGTGCAGATATTGTCCAAAGCAGTTGGTGGAAATTTCTCCATCACAGTGATGGGAATATAGGAGGGGGGACTGAGTGTGTGTTGGCAAGCCTCACCTTCACAACAACCACCATTGCAGTAAATATGTCTACAGCAATAAAGGCTGTGTTTGGGGAAAGATCCTTCCCATAATTTGGGATGCTCTCCTGGACAGAATCTCTCCCCAAGTTCAGCAGATGTTGCTGCAGTTGAATGGCATGCTCAATGTAAAGATGGGGCTTGTCTGTGCATTCTTGCTGCCCTGTGTCATCCTGTCCTTAAGTAAGACTCCATCTGCCGAGGAAAAATAGTTATGTGATAGCAGAATGGGTGCCCCTACATGTGACCTAGTTTGTACTTTTGAAAGAAGAAGCACATTGCAACAAGCGTAGCATTGGTCCAGGCTATATGTATATATAATCTTTTCACAGGAGCACAGAATAATCACAGTGCTTGGATGGATGCCAAAGCAATTATACTTGCTTGAAATTTACTAAATCCCATTGAAATTAAATGATTTCCAGATAATTTTATTCTGATAAAATAGCATTGCCTACGTTTATGCAATGGCAGATTAAAAACCCTCACAACTCTTGCTTTTCAGCCATCAATTCTCTGAAACATATTCAGGCTTCAAAGGTTAGGAGGTAAAGACGCTGCATTTGGAAATAAAGGCAGAATTGTCGCATTCTCCAGTATGAGCTATCTAATCCTTACACAGTTTTGCCACATAGAGGCTATTTGATGTTAGTTCATAAGCGTCCCTGGCTAGACTGGTCCTTTAGAGATGTGCAATAAAGCAGGTCTCTTTTTCAGTTACAATGCATTCATTTCTTTGCAGAGATAGCCTATAGTGTATAAAACCAGAGAGCTGCTGTTAATCATAGCAGATCAGAAGACTTACTGACCTCCGTGACACCGATCCCAGTGTTGTTTTAAAACTGAAGATGAAATCACCCAGTCTGGTATGTAATGTTGAGGGTTGCTGGCGATTTAGTCAAGTAAGACAGGAAGCGTCTCAAGCATTATTACCACTTGCATGTTTTACTTTGCTTTTTGCATTCCAGGCTTGAGTAAACAAGGTCATAGTCCTTTGCCTTGCTCTGTGGCGCATCTTAAGCAAATACAGAAAAAAGACACATTTTAGGACTGTTCACATAGCTAAGCTGTTCCAGGGTATATCTGTGTATCCTGATATAAGCACTGTTAGGGCCCAATCCAGAGCCCTTCAGCGCAAGCGTACAAGCATACTGCTTGTGGTGTTGCACAAGGCACTGTAAAGCGCCTCCAATGCCAGTGGTTAGCTGTTACTTCCGGCGCTGAGGTGGCACCATGGCAACACTGGCCATGGGCGCCCCAGAGGGAGCACTGCTTGCTGGCGAGTGGTGAGTTGGCTGCCCAATGGCAATGCGGCCTTTCTGGGCTAGATGGGAAGATGTTCCAGTAGGAGGGGTGGAGCAGGGGGCGGGACCGGCAGCTACTCTTGACACTGGTTCCCTACCTCTGTGCAAGGCTAAATAGCTGGTGCAGAAGCAAGGGGACCCATTGCCTGCCCGGCACCCTTACCATGGGGGGAGCCTCCCACAGCTGCCTGGGTGTTCTGGCAACTCTGGATTGGGCTGCTAGTCTGCACCTGGGCGCACTTATTCACATGTTCCATTGAGTGCAGGCACAATCTGCGTACATGGATTCTTGATCTGTAAAAATGAACCCCAGTAAAGTCATTTGCATGGAAATGTGTACCAATTTCAGTGCAGACAGCACTGGTTGTTCCCAGGCACAACATAATGTGAACAGCCCTTGTGTGAGAGAACTGGGACACTGTTTAAAAATGAGGCACCCTCACCCCCTTCCTTTTACTTAACTGACCTTGGAGTTAGGCTGGCATAGGTAGGCCGGCAAAGTTCGGCCAGTACAAGGGACACTGTGAAGTATGTTTGGACTGCTCTCAGAAAGGCTTGACTTGGCACAGACTTGTGCCATCCCCCCTGACTCTGAGAGTGGTCCAAACACGCTTTACAGTGGCCCTTGTGCCGGCCAAACTTTGCTGGCTTAACTTATGCCGGCCTAACTCATAAACACCAAGAGGGACAGGGAGAAATGATGTGGATCTGCAGCAGCTTTTTTCCCTGGAGAACAGGAGCTCCTGAGATCTTCTCCTAACAAGCTTTCAGCAGGCTGGAAGAGGATTGGGGCAACCACCTGAGTGGTGAGCTGGAAAAGCCAATCGTCACAGGGAAAGCAATGCCTCGGTGTTGCTTACTGGTTAACGCAGCGAGGGAGAGGAGCGATTTACACGGCAAGGTAAGGTGCCTTGCAAAACTTACCAACACCCCCCTGCTGACTCTGGCTATGAGTAATATTAATGAATATTACTCTACTGCTATTTAGTAGGTACTCAAAAGTAGGTACTCAAAAGATGGCCTTGGCACCCAGAATCTAGAAGAGCTTCCAAAGTTCATGTGGCCCCATCTCTAGTCACTTTTAAACAAGCGGTGCAGACAGTTTTATTGCAGTGGACCCATTCTGAGAGATTGCTTTTGTTAGGTACTTTATTACCATTGCGGCTATTAACCATGTTGTAATCCGCATTCAATCACTTTAATTGTTAGGCTACTGTGTTGACTGATTTGCTATTTTACTTCTTGTAAACCTCCTTTATTACATTTTTATGTAGAAAAGCCATAAATAACTAGTCAGATCACCCCTGAAAATTATTTCTTCTTCGCCATGTCTGTTCAAACTTAAGCCTTGGTATATAAATATGAATTGCATCCTTTTGAGCCCATAAAGTCTGGACTTGACTCCAGAGAAGTGCCAAAGGCAGATTGATTAGGACAATGATTTCTTCTCAGTGTACAACAACCCCTCCCCCTGCCCCATTACTCCTCAGTTAGAATAGTTGGCATCCTTGCCAATGGGAAACTATTCGCTTAGAATTCTACATGCATGTTGGAGTCCCCAAAAGAAGCCCTGGACTGTGCTCCATAAAGTTTACAACTCTTGATCATATAAATGTTTGAGTGGGGCGGTGGGGGGGGGGCAAGCGTGCTGAGACATTGTTTATTGTTTATGGGTTGGAAGGCAGGAGCACTTGGAGGGCACCACCAACAGTTTAATAAGCACAGGCTGGCATCCAAAAAGCCCCATGCATGTGATTAATTGCACGAGAGGTTTTCCAGTCTTCCAGCTGCATCCCCTTGTGCCGCATTGAAAGCTTCTTGAAAAGAGCCCATCAACCTTTGGGGTGAAAAGGTTAGACCTGAAAAGCCTTGATGTCTGTGTGTGGAATACTGAGCGTGAGTCTCTGGATCCCAGCCATTGATTTTCACTCTGTTTTCTTTCTCAGTCGTTTCAAAAGGTTGTTTCCATTGCACTCCAGCTTGCTCTCTTTTCATTGCAAAATATTCAGTGTATGTTAATTAAGTTCTCCAAGGCAAGCCGGACAGTTTGAGGTTGTTTGAAAACTTCTCATCCAGCCCAATCCTTCCGAAACCTCCGTGCATCAATTCAGGCGCCACTGCCCTGCTCCCATGCTCAATCAGCCCCCCTCCCTGTTCCACCCTCCCCCACCCCTTTCCACTCCTCCCTGCCCTCTTCACTTCCTCCCCTTGCACAGGGCTTACCTGCTCTGGTGGGCTTCCATTGCTCTGTTGGTGCATTCAAGAAGGCCCCAGCCTTTCCACCAGCATGCCATCTCCCTGCATTGCTGTAAAGTGCTTTACAGCAGTTTTGCAGCAACCAGCACCAGCAGAACATGTGTTCTGCCAGTGCTTCCTTTAGTCAGGATGGGGCTGATAATCTCTGAGACTTCCATTTTGAAACCTGCTATTCTAAAGGCATTAAAGTTGTTTGAGAATTCCTGTGCCAAAACCTGACTGCTTCTTTTATTCCTGCAGAAAATATGTCATATTTATGAGAAGTTTTGTACTTATAACCAAGGCTAATTTAGGTGATTAAAGTGGGTGGAAATCCTGCATTATCTATTGGCGCCTTTAGTGTTGCTAAAAGAATTCCCATCATTTTTTTAACAGTAAGGCTAACATTGAAAAAGCGTATAAAGCAAAAATGTCATGGCAGGCTGCCAAACTGAAAGCATATTTGAAAACGTAAATGCTAGGAAATATAAAGAAAAGACAGCTGTGGATAAATTCCGCAATTTATATACGGTATTGTAGTAGGAAGCAAGTACAATGAATGCCTACTCCCATTTTGTGAGTGCTGAACCTATCAATGTTAGGGATTTGACAAATTCTGGGGCTCAAAACCAAAAAAAAATCCTTGTTGAGATCTCTCAAAAGAACATAGGTTATTTTGATCTACTTGGGATTGTCCAAAGGCAAGGATTTAAAAGATCCAAGGCAGCTTAACCGCCTCTGATTCTGGCAAATTTCAAGGTCAAAACTGCAGTTAAAACATAGTCCTGTCTAAAATGTGACATGAGCAAATGTTACTTGCTTTATACAATCATTCATTCTGTCCTCCCTCTCTTTCTGTGTGTGAGAAGCATAGGGCCTTTTCATTCTGCCAACTGTGCAATGGGTGCCCACACAGCATCCTCTGGGCAACTGCATACCTGGCAATGCCTGGGATAAGCTTCGGTGAATTGGCCCTCTGCTACTAATTTATGTTGGCATGCAGTCTATTTCCTCTTGGTTACTTCTTTCTGTATTGGAATCCAAAGTGGCTGATATGGGCTTCCTAGATGGTCTTCAGTCTAGCTCTGTTCTCACCCAGATCTGCTTCGCTTCAACAAGGGGGCAGTAGCATCGGTCTGTAAACTATGCTTAGGCTTGCTTAGTGCTTCCAGACATGATCCCCCACTGCGGCCAATTTAAAGTGTCATTGAAGCATCAGTTTGAAAAAAAGTTGTCATTACAAGAGCCCATCTATAGTTTTTAGACTACAAATGAACCTGACAAGCACATTTGTCTCGCTTCTGCTGTTCTGCAATGTGGGAATGTTGTATGTGCAAGACGGTTGGTGCGGGATGTTCTTGGGAGCAAAATCAAATGTACGTTCTGATCAGTGGAAGATGTGGCTAGACCAGTTTGAGTCTCATGCTTGATTTTTGAAGATATTTGTGAGATTTTGGATTTGAAAGGTGATTAATAACACCACCTGGGAAAACCATTTGAACAATCTCTTGGAGAGGGCAGGCAACAGTCTCCTTACCGAGGAATGAATATCAGCAGTGTGATATAGGAAGGAAAGCAGAATGCTTCAGGGATTGCCAGAGGATAACATCATTGCTCACTGAGGCCACAATGTGTGCTTCAGGCAAGCTGCAGCTTAAAGAGGTGTACAGCTATGAATTTTGCATTGATCCAGCTTCTACAGTTTCCAAGAAGAGCAGCTAAGCATATATATGTATGTGTGTATACTGTATATTTAATATTGAAGAATCATCAGTTTTGCACAAGTGAGTATATATGCATACACATACACATCTCAAGCATTAATCCCAATGTGGAAGTGGGTGCAAGCCTATTTCAGAAATGAAGGTTGTTCACAGTGAGGACAAGAGTCAGGCCCAGTCCAAACCAAAGAGCCCAAAGTGCCTCTGCATTGCTAATGGGATTTAGGATGCAATCCTAACTTGGAGTTAGGCCGACACAGTTAGGCCAACAAAGTTTGGCTGGCACAAGGATCACTATAAAGCATGTTTGGACCACGCTTGGAGTCAGAGACACCCGCACACAGACATGCACCATCCTTCCTGACTCAGAGAGTGGTCCAAACTCGCTTTATGGTGTCCCTTGTGCCAGCCAAACTTTGCTGGCCTAACTGTACGCTGGCCTAACTCCAGGTTAGGATTGCGCTCTTAGTTAGGATTGGGCTGCTAGAAGGCTTGTACAGTGCTTTATAGTAAAGCTTATGGGAAAAGTGATTTTATTTTTAACATACATGGAGCACAGTCCTAGGCATGTCTACTCAGAAATAAGTTCCACTGAACTCAGTAGGACTTCCAGCAAAGTGTCTATAGAATCAACTTAATTTTTTGCAGTACTGGCCATAAAGACATTGTTATTAGATAAGACAATATATTTTTTTCCTTTAAAAACTAACAAAAAATACCATGCCTTAACTTAAAAGATCAATCTGAATTTTGTTACTTTGAATTTAGTGGAAAATATAAAAACTTTTCCTAAATGCATCTACTTTTGAACAGGTTCTATTAATTTCACTGGAACCTAGTTTTGCATACTAAGTAAGTGTGCAGAATTATCAATCATTTGCTGCATACTATCTAAATGTCTTCATTTAAGAACAGATTACTGATTCCAGGCTGCTCCTTTTGTCCCAGCATTCAAACAGCAGTACGTTATTGCTGGAAAAGTGCAGTTTGGATTGGTGTCGGAATGTGGGTGAATGAGTACCATAGTATTAGACAGAGTCTGTGTGATATCACCGATGACTAATACAGTCCTTTTCCACTTTGCCATATTCTGACCCAGTGCTCAGCATTTGAGAAGACCCATGTGGAAGTTGAAATTGATTGATCTGCAATCAAAATGTGGAGAAGTTTCTCATTAAAAGGGTATTTTACTTTAATTATAAAGAATAACCACCAAGCATTATGGTGTTGTTATTGAGCAATATGTGGAACATGATGGACCACAAATGACACCATTCTTCCAAGTATTGCTCTTCACTAGAAATCTATCCTTTCAGTGGAAATTTAGTCCATTACTAATCTTACCAGCATGACAATAAACGCATGATTGGTATCACTGTTCCTGCTGCTTTCATTTCTAACAACACAATCGCATGCATATCTACTCAGAAGCAAACCTGTTGAGTTCACTGGGGCTTCCTCCCAAGGGTGTAGGATTGCAGATTCAGGCAACTTCACTTCCAAATAGTCATGCATAGTATTGTACTGTAAGATCCTAAGAAGTCGTTGTGGTTACTAAATCTCACTCCAAGACATCCATAGGTGTCTTAGAAATTTGTCAAGCAGCACTGCAATTCTGAAAGATCAGAAACTGAGGAAAGCCAAAATCTATCAACACAAGGAGAGTTCTCCCATTGTTTCTTATCATTTATCAGGTTCTAACAAACCGACAAACCAGAGCTGGCCTATCAGTTGACTGAAGTAGTCATCTCAGGCAGCAAATTGACATGGCTCAATTCCACCTGCCCATTTTTCTCCACTGTGCCCTCTCCTCCCACTCACTGGATTGGAAAAGGAAGGGACTGCGTGAAGGAGAAAGTATGGAGAAGAGAGCGAAGGGGCTAGAGCAGTGGTATGCAAACATTTTAGACCGGGACCCACGTTTTAGAATGGCACTCGTGTCGGGCCTCACTGGAAGTGATGTTATTAATCTGGAAGTGATGTTGTGGCAGGAAGTAACATCATCAAGCAGGGACTGCTGTCATTATAACAAAATTAAATGACACACCTGAAATGCAAATTGGCATTCTTGGACTGCAGCAATTGTACAACCATGAAACATCCCTGATAGAAAGCAAGATTAGGACAAAATATGATGTAAAAGCATTGAACTAAAAACAAATTTTTTTAAAAAAACCTTCATTTGAAAATTCAAACTGTTAACACTCACCAAATCAATATAACAAGAGTCAGGTCTGTGGTTTCCGAGATGGCTGCTCCCAGCTTTCCGCAACCCACCTGAATCAGGTTACGACCCCCCAAATGGATCCCGACCCACAGTTTGAATAACACTGTACTGGGCTAGAGTGTTGGCACACTTGGGAACAGAAGGAACAGAATCTGGCACTTCACCAGGTAAGGGGAGACAGCAGTAGCCTAGCCAGAGGGAGGGTGGTAAATAAAGCAGGTCCCTCAATGAGCCATGCATGGATCTTTTCACTCACAGCCAGGGACATTCAGGGCAGCGATGGCAATGTGCAGGCATTCCAGCTGCTTGTTGCTGTCGCTGCCCCAAATGGCTCCAACAGCGAGTGGGAGGGGCTGCTTGCACGGCCCATTATGGCACCTGCTGTACTTACGACAGTGCCCCACCTGGCCAAGCTACTAGGAAACAGCATTTAAAGTACCACTTCCAATGCCAGGTGGTCTTGGGCTGGCTCTTCTGACAACCACGAGGTAAGGAGGCTGGAGAGTAAGCGTAGTCATTTTTTGTGCCAAATATTGCAGCACCTTTACATAACTGTATAACCCATAAAGATGAAACAATTTGTGGCAAATATTGGTGGATTTTTTTTGGCCATTTATTAAATACCCTTTTTGCAGGAGTGTCTTGGGATGTGGTTGGAAAGATAGTTCAAAATGAGAATGAGCAATTTCTCTCTTGAATTCCATCTAGCGGTCTTAAGCCATGGTTCTCTCAAGCGTGTCACTCAGCTCAGACAGTTATTACAGGACGTTTCTACAATACCTATTCAGAATGGCCCATTTTCATAAAAATTCTATGACTATGACTGAATTGTTCAGATACAATTTCTTCGAGAAATGGCATAAAACAGGGTTCCCAGCAAATGTGAAAGAAAATTCCCTTTCATATCTAACAGCACAGTCCGAACTAATTTTCCAGTGCTGATGCAGCTGTGCCAATGGGTGTGTGCTGGGTGTGTGCTGCATCCTGCAGTGGGGGCGGGGCAGTGACAGAGGCCTCTTGTTCCCTTACCTCAAGGCTGCACTGTAGCTTCATCGGCACTTGAATGTTGATTATGACTGGGCTGTAAAATAATATTTCTGAACAGAGTGGTGGCACCTCTCCTAATTGCGATACTTCACAGTATGGTGATTGTCCCTCATCACCCCTGCGCAGTCTTTTTGGTGGCTGTTGCTGGCGGGCTGCCTTTTTTTTTTTTTTTTAGATTGTGAGTCCTTTTGGGACAGGGAACCATTTAACTTTATTATTACTATTTGCCTGTAAACCGCTTTGTGAACTTCGTGTTGAAAAAGCGGTATATAGGTACCTGTTGACTGACTGACTGACTGATGGGTACTTGATGCAGAATTGCCCCACTAGCCAAATCCCACTGGAAGTGGAGATGGCTGGGACTTCTATGCCCTTCAGACTGGCATCAAGCACAGGATTGTGCCCTTAGAAAGCTTAAACCCCACAAATGGATTAAATCTAGGAAACCAAGTTTAAACCCCACAATGGATTTAGGGCCCAGTCCTGTGGGCCTTAGTGCCGGCAGTACGAACAAACCACCCACACTATTGTTGCAAAAGGTGCCATCAGGCATCTCCAGCGCCAGTGGTAAACCATTACTGCTAGTGATGGGTGAGCTCTGGGCCAGTGCCAGCCTCCACTGCCTGGAGGCAGCAATGTGCTGCCGCCAACAGTGCGTGCTAGCGTCGTCGGCATTGTTGCCTTTTCGGGCAGGGTGGGAGGGTGTTCCTGTACAGTCCGAAGTGGAGGCCACTGCAGAGGCAAGTAGACCCATCGCCCACCTAAGGCAAATGTCCCCTTCTCCTGCGGAGCCTCCTGTGGCTGCCTGTAGCTGCTTCATTACTGCTGCTCACATGGGCGCTGGGCGGCTGGGCAGCTTAGGATTGGGCTGCCCATCTAGGTTGTTAGAAATACAATTCCTTTCATTACCACCATTTTAAGTGCAAAAGAATGAACGCAACGCTGTACAATGAAAAAAAAAATTGCACATGGTTTTTGAAAAGCTTAACAAAGCTAATTGAAAGGAACACGAGATCTCAAAATGCCAAGCTGCAAATGATTACTACAGGTACTGATGGAAATTGTGTACAGCAGTGCATATTCATCACCAGAGGATATATGTGGAAAGGAAGCTCTCTCCTTGTAAGAAATAATAGTTCAAATCCTAGTAGTGTGAATCATGTAATTGCTTAGCAAATTGAATACTACGATTATATTCTATTACAGAGATCAAGGCCTCTGGGGTTAAACGTAAGCAGCAGTCTTACAATTCAATGTTAAACTGCTTGGAGGTGCTTTCATATATACTGTATTTTTTTTTTAATCAAAAGATCCTCTGAGACAATTGTCAGATAATGATTTATAAAGCACTTATTTGAAGTCAAATATATTTCACTGCTAATAAATGGGAAGCAGAGAGCCAATTGGTTTTTTAATGAGTTTTATTTTGCACTGATACCAAAAGATAATCAGTAACAATAGGCATTTGCTCTCAAAATTCAGATTAACTGATCATCAAAATATCTACAGAGACATCATTTTGGCATTGTAAAATAGATTTCTCTCTCTCTCTCTCTCTCTCTCTCTCTCTCTCTCTCTCTCTCTCTCTCTCTCTCACACACACACACACACACACACACACACACACACACACACACACACACACACACTCTGTGGAGTAACGTGGGTGGAGCCTGAGGGGCAGCCACTTCAGGCAGAGTTCAAAGGGGGGAGTGCAATTTTTCCAACATCAAAAAGCAAATAACTTAGGGTATTTTGAAAATTGCGCCCCTTATCCCTGCTGTATGACTTTTTTTGACCTGATTTTCCTGTTGTTTCCACTCTTGTTTCCATTAAAATGCCTCCTTACTACACCTGGAGGAACCAGAAGTGAGTATGAATTGAAATACCTTGTTCATTAAACTCTTGGAAAGCCTCCAAATCAGGAAGTGGGAGGTGACGTGTCATCATCACAACTCCCGGTTTTTGAAGAGCAGCCTGGAGAGAGAGAATGCAGCCATGCGCTGATGGTGAGTTTGGGAAAAAGCGGTGTGTGTGTGCAAAATCCTTTGGGGACAAATTAAATGCTTGCCAAATTAAACTGTGAGCCCCTAGCACTGTGATCCAAAAACAAACTATGGTTATACCAAATTTAGTAAATGTTCACCAAATTTAGTAAATGTTCACCAAGTATATAATATGACATTTACATGACAATACTATTATTTAGCTAGCAAAACTATATGCCCCAAATGCAGGGTTAGGGTTTGGGTTTGGGTTAGTGTTTGGGTTATATTATGAAAATTTACTATTTTGAGGAGACAAAAACATTTTTTTTTACTGTCAAATACTTAACGAAAGTGACAAGAACTCAATATGTGTTTATCACTTTAGGATTATTAGGTGGTCTAAAATTTGGTAAACATCTACTATTTTGGGGAAATGAAAGTATTTTTTTAGGAACGTTTTCATGAAATTTGGTGATCATTTAAGCATGAGCCAAATACTTTCTTGCCCCCAGCTGGGACTCCACCACCATCACTCCACCTTAGAGGCATATATAGTGATGATGGAAGAATAATATAGATGCCCCATCGCTGATTGAGGTTCCAAACATCAGGTGTAAATAATACTGACACAGCCAGGGCCGGCCTTACGCCAATGTGACTAATGTCGTCACATTGAGCCCCGCGCTTCAGGGGCTCCATGCTTCAGGGGCCCCTGCACCAGCAGTGTGAGCATATTGCCTGCTTCAGCTGCTGGGATCTGTATGGGCTGTGAGTCAGTGGGGCGAGCAGAGCAGCTTTACCTTGGGCCCTCCCACCTGCCCCTGCCTCTGAACATCCCAAACTATGCCATCTGGAAGCAGTTGGCAATGACGTTATCATATCACCACCTATTTCCACATGCTATGCTTTGCATGCAGCACCAACAGAGCTCTTGTTGATGAGTGGGGGGAGGCTGTAGGGAGAGTGGGTAGAGCTGCTCTGCTAGAGCTAGAGCTGGCTCTGGACACAATACTTTTCTTGTGATAATTGAGATTATACATATTGACATATTGAAACAAAGTGATAACATGAATATCCGTCCTCCTGTAGAATCATTTACTTCCAGTGAAGATGAACTGGGATGGATACGTTATCATTGGTTTGTGTGTATGTGAGTGTGTGTGTGAAAATTCCAATAATGAAAGTACATCTACGGCCCTTTATGACTCCCAACCCTTTCTTGTCAACTCCATCTACTGATTTGACATAACGCACTTCTCTGGGCATTTAGTAAATTGGACATTTATCATGCTAAGCGCACCATTCCCACTTGCATGAGAAGTCCTTTGCCATAACCAATGGCATCAAAGTTAGCATGTCTCTGCACTTCACCTTTGTTTCAAGGACAGCCATTTGTGCTTCTTCTCCCTTAAGTAATAAAGGGAATTAATGTACCTTATAATTAACTGAATGATCAGATTTTCAGGTCCATCTTGTCTCTCTCAGAAACACATGACATTACGATGATTGAGCCAATGACCCTGTGATGATTTTCCATGTTTGGACAAGCCAGCCTGTTATTTCTTTTTTTCCTTGCTGGTTTTTCCATTTTCCTTTTCCATTTAGAAATGCAACATGTTTCACGTTAATATATTTTGAATATTGGTCTGTCTGTCTGTCTGTCTGTCTGTCTGTCTGTCTGTCTGTCTCTCTCTCTCTCTCTCTCTCTCTCTCTCTCTCTCTCTCTCTCTCTCAAAAGAACAGTCAGCAAACATGAAAGAGGTGTGTGAGACAAAACTGAAAAGTGAATCATCCTGCTTAGTTAGGTACAACTAAGGTGTCACTATAGCATGATTGCATTTGGAAAGATCAAAGCACCTTGGCAAAAGGTGCTTTACAGCATAGTCCTCTTACCACCCCACAGTACAGCACAGCAGAATGGCCGCTGCTCAGTCCCTCCGTGTTGGGCCCAGGCAGCCCCTATGGGCCTACTTGGATCTGTACCAGGTCAATAGCTGGTAGAGATTCGAGAAGCCTATATAGGGCTTTCAGGCATATAGGAGGTAGGTTTGGATGCAGAGCAGCCTTTATTGCCATCCCTGCCCCCAGATTGCCCTCTCCTGCCCCCAAACAGCCCTCCCTGCCCCTGTTCCACCTTCCCCCCCACCTGGCAGTGCACTTACATTGGTAGGCTGGAGATACTTTCCACATGCGGCACTGGCCTCTGCGTAGCCACAATGTACTTTATGGCATCTTTGCAAACATGCACATATCCATTCCACCAGCAGCACCTGGAGTAGGATCGGCCTATCTTGAGAGATGCTCTAGTGTGGCCACCACTCTTCTCCCACAATTTCCTTTTCTGCTTATTTCCTCCTGCTTTTCAAAAAACACAGCCACAACCACAATCCTGTGAGGGAGGTTATACAGTCGATGATTGCCTCATAAAGTTGTATTCCATGTCTGGTATACACATCAGGCCTTAGAGCCAAAATGTAGGACAAAGCCACAGGTTCCTCATATACAATGAAAATGCTTCTGCTACAGCAACTGATCTTCTATATTCCTAAACTGTGCTGGTATAGTGAGGCAGCTTTGGTGTGCTGGGGAGCCTTCTCCACTCATGCCCTTGCCCCAGAAGAGGCTCCAGTCTCCCCTATTGATTCCTCGCCTGCTGTGTAGCAGGTGTAGAGCCAAGGAAGCTGCATAGCCTGAATCGGGGCCATGCGGCCTGGGGACGGAAGCTTGGATGTGCCTACCCGCCCAATTCCGCATGTCTAGCGGGCCACCTACCAACCCACCCAGTTCCTCCCACCCTACTCCCAGAACCGCTCTTGCGCCAACTAAGTTCAGCTGGTGCAGGAGCAGCGCTGCAGCACCTCTGCCCAGCAATGTTGGGCCAATGCTGCTGCTAACGTCGGCCCAATGGCATTAGTGCCAATGCGGGGGTGCCGGTTGGCGCTGACACAAGCACATTGCATCAGCCCAATGTCTATTATAGGATTGCACCCTCAGTGTATAAAAATGAACCAATCAGATTCCAATCTGGATCAATATCACAGTGGGAGCAGGGGAAGGAGCAGTGATGTCATTCAGGGGGAACGGACCAGAACGGGCGTTCTGGATCCTAACGGGCTCCATGGCTGGTTCCGGGTTCCTGACAAGTGCCAATCAAAAGTGAGTTCCTGTTCCTAAATCATTTGAATGACACCACTGGAAAGGAGGCTACCTTGTTTTGCCTATTATGGCCCTGATTCAGGTTGCACTTCCCTATTTCCCTGGGAGAAAAAAACAGGTGTCTCATTGACACCAGAAGAAGATTTGCACATGAACCAACTTGCTGCTGAAGTGGTGGAGGACTGATCCAGATTAGCTGAAGGCAAAGAATTCAATTGTTCCTCCCCTGACTGCATCTCCACTCCCCACACAGCTAATAACAGGTTTTTTTTTATAAAAAAAACAACAACATGCAGGTCCCAATTCTCTCCCCCCCACCACCCCGCTGATGCATGGATGCAGGGACACCAAAATGGCTACAGCTGCATCCTATTGGTTGTAGGGGTGCTGTTGCAGAGGTGTCATCTGGGAGCACAATCCTATACTGGCACTGTCCAGCGCTGTTGTAAACATGCTGTCAAGCACATCGATGTTGGTAGGATGGGTGCAGGACCAGTGCAAGCAGCATCGCTGGCATTCGAGCACTGCCATGTCCTTCAGCAGCGCCAGCCGAGCGCCGATCAAGCATTGGCGGCGCTCGATCGGCGCAAGACCTCGCCATGGGCGTTCCAGAGGTGTGCTGGGTGTGTAACTGGGTGGCGCAGTGGGTAACAATGGGGGCAGCAATGGCAGAATGCTGTAGCATCATAGCCTAACCCCCATTCCCAGCCTGGGTGGCCCTGATTCAGGCAGCTGGCTGGGGCTTATGCGGGTATAAGGGGAAACCTCCCCTTGTCCTGTGCTGCACTACTGCTGCCTCCTACTGGGCTTAGGATGTAGCCCAGCTATGCCAGCCTTGCTATGCCAGCACAGTGTAGGATTGGGTTGTCAGTAAGGGAACAAACTTTCCCTTACTCAGGGGCAAGCCTCCATGGCACAGGGGTGTATATTGGGACCTGCACTAGTGAAATTGCTGGTGCAGGTCCGGTGGACCCAGTACCCAGGATCAGGTCCCGGAAGGGGGTTAGGATTCAGCAGCTTCTGGGGACTTCCCCCTTCCTGAATCTGATTCACCCACTGCCACCTTGTCGCTCACACCTCATCATTCTGTCTCCTCAACCCCCATTCCACTCTCCTCCCACCTCTCCTGCCATTTTACCTCTATTGTTGGCTTCTTCCGGCTCTTCTGGATAAGGCAAGGCTCCGGTCATCCTGTAGTAAATACGTTCACTTGCTGCTAGAGTGCCTTTTATGGCTGCAGTCAGTGCTAGCAGAACACACATTCTGCTGCCATCCAGCCCAAGTAGGACTGGGCCGTCATGCTGTCAAATGTTCAGGGACACGCTAATTGGGTCTTACAGCTACTGCAGGTGCTGCAAGGATTCCTTTTAGAACACACCGCCACGCCTGATGGTATTCATCACTAAGCAGAATAACGTGAGCCGAGAGTAGACTGCTGCCACTGGAGTGCTTCCATGATTAATTACGTCCATTTATTCAAATGGTCCTCTGGTGACCGTCCAGAATTTCAGAGCCAAGGTCACCTAGATATTGGTGACGTGTCAAGGCGGGATATTTGAAATTCAGATTCTGCGTATCAATAATTTTATTATTAGGCTGAGCAGGAACAAATGTATCCAAAGCCTTTTGTCATAAGCCTTTGAAGTTTCCCAATAAATCTTCTTTTGTAGACCAGTGTCCTCACAAAAACCTTTCCTCTCCTTTAAAAGTGATGTGTTCTCTTAACCGTGCAGATCCAAAATAAGTCTTCTAAAGTCAAAAGGATTAGGGAATCTGGCTCCAACTTCATCAGATATGCTAATTTAAAGTAACAAGGTCAATATAGATGCAGTGCTGGACCAGTATGTATTTTCAAATGACTTTCATGAAATGTATATAGAAGCAGGGCCAGCAGAAGGTCATTGATGCAGCGCTCTTGTTTTCCTGTGTTCTCAAGCACCCTTCCCACCATCACTGCTGCCTCCTCTGCTGCCACCTCTGCTTTTTCCTGGTAGAGCTGAATGCAGAAAGAAGAGTGTGGACAAGGGTATGTGTGGGAAGACAAAGATTGGTAAGCTGGAGAATAGAGTGGTAGCCTAGAGCAGTGGTTCTCAAACACATTTTAGAATGACAATCTGTCTGGGACCCGCAGGAACTGATGTCATGGCCAGCAGTGCTGCTACTGTGACCCTGAAGCCTTCCACTTTCCTGAGATTGCAGCAATCAGTTGGATTATCTCTCAGCCATTTCCCAAAAGCAACGTGAATCGGAAAGAAAAAAGCCTATTTACAACCTTGACACAAGCAAAACGACCACACAGCCCTCTCCAGCATCTCATCTTCCAATATTTTCAATATGGCTGCGCTAGGTGCTTCGCGACCCGCCTGAAATTGTCTTGCAACCCATTGGTGGGTCCCAACCCACAGTTTGGGAACTACTGACCTAGAGCATTGACCTCTAAGTCACCACTCTGCTCTCTCCCCACACTCCCTCTTCCACTCTTTCTATTTTTAAAATGCATCTCTAGTGAGCAGGGAAGATAGCAGAAGCACTGGTAAGGGAGGCAAAAATCCTGGAGACCAGTTGAGATGGCTAGCTGTGAGGTGCTCATGAGTGTGGATGTGGCCACCATTGCCAAGCCACTCTACCCAACCTCATTAGTGGACTGCCTGAAAAAAGACTGCTTTCCAGTTGCTCTCATAGAGGGTAATGAACATACATACACAATGGCATTCCTATGGGGGGGGAATGCTAAGTTTTGTGTAAAGCAGCCCCTCTCCCTCCCCTTCGGAACCATTCAAGGCTCAGAGATCAAAGCCTCCAAGCAGGTTCTCCAAGCTGCGAATGGCTCTGAAGATGAGAGGGAGGGACGGTGTTACACAGGAGCTCAGGGTCCTGCAAAGCTTTGCCCCCCCCCTGTAGGAACACTGCTGTACATACATCCATGTTCGAGTGACACAAAGCAGATGGGTAGCATTGGATGACCTGCCTCCACTCCCAATCCGGAGGCTCATCTGCATTTGACATGGATGCATGATGGCTAATCCAGCACGGTCTTCCACATGCAAAAACTAGCTTCTGTGTGTGGTTCTGTCATGACTTGTTTCTCAGTTTTGCCATCTGAAGTTGTCCTTAATAATCTTCCAGCAACCCCTGTAACATGGAATCATGAAGAAGCTAGTGCCTGGTTGAATGCATTTGGAGATTATTTTTTTACTCATCCTGCTTTGTTTCTCCTACCAGTCTCCTACCAGGCTTAGCACAGTGAGGGCGAACCTATGCCACATGTGTCAAAGGTGAAACACCACAACACTTTGGTGACCCACCAGAGTTTACCAACACTTGGCAACAACTGAGTTTGTTGTACTCATATTTCATTTTGTAATTATTTAATATATTCATATTGTTAATTTATAATATAATTAATATTTTTAATATAATAATAGCACCACACACAATTGGACTGCATTTTAAAAATAAATAAATGAATATGTAAAGGATTACTTCTCTTTTGTTCAGGGAGTGGGTGTGTATGTGTGATACACCAGCAGAGTTATATTAGGCATTTTCCAAATTTTTGACATGCCAAGCCCAAAAGGTTCACTATCACTGACTTAGTACTTTCCCCATCTTTCATTTTTGCCTCGAATCCTGCTCAGCCATTTTCTACCAATGATGAGCTGGAGATTGCATTTCTACCTATGTTGCTCTAACGCTATGGTCCCCAAAGTGGTCAATATCGACCCCCAGGGGTCGATTTCGACTTTCAGGGGGTCCATGTCAGCGACAAAAAAATTTGGGGGTCCACGATATGTAAATGGGGGTCGACCCACCAAAATCATTATTTCAGGCGTTTCGTAAACTTTTAAGTATATATTTTAAATTTGAAATAATTAATTATATGAGTAGGTACGATAAGTTTTGGACTTTATTATAATTCTTGCAAATTGAATAAAGGGGGTAATGGAGAGGAAGCTCCGTCACCGTACTTACACAGACTCCCTGTGGATCCTAGCGCTGTGGTGCATGTTAAAAAAAAAAAACTTGCGCCGCAGCGCCGGGATCCACAGGGAATGTACCGCCAGAGAGCTTGTCTCCTCCGCAGTGCCTCCCTCTCATATGAATGATGCTGGCGTGACCCCAAGGTTGCCTCAGCGTCATTCAGAAGGCAGAATGCGCACGGAGAAGCAAGAAGAGCAAGGATGAAGTTATTTCTAGAGGTTAGTGAAACAAAGGGGCCTGGGCAGGCTGCAATATTTATTAAAAACTGGGAGGCTGCAATATTTACTGAAAACTAAGGGGGAGGCTAAAATATTTATTGAAAATGGCAGGTGTGGGGGTTGCAATATTTATTGCAAACTGGAGGGCTGCAATGTTTATTGAAAACTGTGGGGGGGATGCACGGACATGTTAAATTAGGCAATTATAAATAGGAGTGTTAGAATCAAACATTGATTATTTCTATTCTGAATTTTGAGAAGAAAAGTGGTTAAAAATATTAACTTTATTTAGTGCAAAATACAGATGCAAATCAAAGTGAATCAAAAACATCTTGTTTAGGAATGCCTAAGGAAAGTAAGTACAAACCTTTAGTTAGTTAGTTAGTTAGTTAGTTAGTCAGTCATCCAGATTGCGGTCTCGGCCGCATTTTTTTAGTTAAATATTTCAAAGATAATACCTGCTAAAACATATGACCAAAAACTCTAATTGCATGCTCAAACAAAAAATTAAATATCCAAACAAAAAAATAGTCAATGCTTCAGATATAGTAAAAAATAATTATTTCCTACTTTTTAAAGTTTGTTTTTGTTTGTGTAGGTGTTTTTTTTTTAAAGATTTTGTGTTAAAGGAGTTATTGTTCGGATACTTTTTGAATTTTCATTATACTTAGTTTTAATGTAAGTGCCTCAATAGGGTCTTACTCCAGTCAATTAATTTTAAATTTTTTATCTTATGAGATTTAAATAGTTTGTTTTTTGTTGACAGATATCTTCTACTCAACATGGCAGATGCTAAAAAAAATGTAGGCAGTATAGCATTGATTATTTGAAGTTCGGCTTTATTCCATCACTGTCAGACAAACATTCGCCCATGTGTCTTTTGTGCAACAAAGTTTTAAGCAACGACGCTATGAAACCGTCCAAGCTGGAGGATCATCTGAGAAGGTTGCATCCTGATAAAACAGGTAAAGATTTGACATACTTTAAAACACTGAAAGAAAAACTTCAGAAGAGAATCACACTAGACAGCATGTTTGCTTCAACGTCAAAAAGAGACGACGATGGTTTGCTGGCATCTTACAATATTTCATTACTCATAGCAAAATCAGGAAAGCCTCATACTATCGGAGAACAGCTGATTTTGCCAGCCGTTGAGGAGGTTTTAAAAACTGTTCTACATAAACCTGCATATGATATACTCAAAAAAAATTCCTTTGAGTGACAACACAGTTCAAAGATGTATTGACGAAATGAGTCACGATGTGGAAAGCTTCTTGTGTAATTATCTAAAAACAAACCATTTTTCCCTTCAAGTCGACGAGTCAACTTTACCTGGTTATGCAGCACTATTAATGGCATATGTTCATTTTGTTATGGACCAAGAAATCCATCAAGAATTGCTTTTTGCGAAAAATTTGACAACAGATACTAAAGGTGAATCAATATTTAATGTTTTAAAAGACTATTTCATGGAAAAAGCGATCCCCTTAACAAATATTATATCAGTAGCAGCAGATGGAGCCCAGCCATGTTTGGTCGCTATCGCGGTTTTATAAGCTATTTAAAACAAAATGTACCTGGTATATTTGCAATTCACTGCGTCATTCACCGACAACATTTAGTAGCTAAAAATCTGAGTGCCAGATTGCATCAATCTCTCCAATTCGTCAAAACGGCAGTAAACAAGATTCGTAGCAACGTGTTAAATTCTAGGTTGTTTAAGCAGTTGTGTGAAGAAAATGACGAGGACTTTCATCGATTACTTCTTCACACTGAAGTACGCTGGCTCTCAAAAGGCTTATGTTTGAAAATATTTTTTCACTTTTTGAACCCATTTTGGAGTTTTTGGATGATAAAGATCCCATTTTAAAAGAAAATTTAATAAAATGGAAACCAGATATTGCTTATTTAACAGATCTATTTGCTAAATTTAATGAGGTTAACTTGCAGTTACAAGGAGACAGCCTGAATTTAATAAAAACAAAGTCCATAACTTCAGCTTTTTTTGGCCAGAATTAACCTATTCAAACAAAACATTGGAAGGCGTGAATTTTTGCAGTTCCACAACTTATCATTGACAAACGTTCAGGATGATGACATTTTGGCATATGTTCAACATTTAAATGCCCTCCACTCAGACTTTAAAACCAGATTTGATGATGTTTTAGCTATGGAAATACCACACTGGGTTATCGAGCTGTATGGTGCAATTGAAGAATCGGATATCGCACTACAAGAAGAACTCGAAATAAGCACTAACAAAGAACTTAAAGTGCAGTTCAAAAAGGGGTATCAGCAGTTCTGGCTTCAGAAAAATGTAGCTGTTACTTATCCTGCATTATGGAGTATTGCAAGAAAATTGTTGATGGCTTTTCCATCTTCATACCTCGTGGAAAGGGGTTTTAGCGCAGTAACTAATCTGCTGACAAAAAAAAAAGAAATAATTTGCAAATAACTGAATGAGGAGATTTAAGGCTCTACCTCAGTCATTTGACTCCAAATATTAAGCAATTGCTATCAGAGCATCAAGTTCATTCCTCCCATTAACACCACTAATTATTGTATTTTTAGTTTTGAACCTTAGCTTTATTTTATGGCTTTGTTTTGTTACTAAATTCTGATTTTTGTCCAAAATCCAAATATTTACAGAGTTTAAATTACAGAGTTTAGAGTGTGCTATATTTTAAAGATAATTTTAATTTAGCCTTTTTTTTATTTTGAACTATTAACGATTAATTTTGTTTTATTTCACATAAAAATAAGGTTTTTAATTTAATTGTTTCAATAAAGGTCTGAATAAAAAATTTAAGTTTGTTTTCTTTTTTTTTACAAAGCCCTATCAAAGTGAACAGCACTGTGTCAGCTGTGAAAAACATATTTGATGATATAAAGTTAGGAAAGTTTAATATTAGGCAGGCAGGGGGTCTACGGCAAAAAAATAATTCGGAAAGTGCTCCACAGGACAAAAAAGTTTGGGGACCTCTGCTCTAACGCATCATTGGTAGAAAATGGTTTCTTATTCCTTGCCTTTCTGGTCTGAATTCACTTCCTTTTTCTCTGAATTCATTTCCTTTCTGCCCCAGCTAAAATGCCAATGAGTATGTTGAATTGTTAAAGTTTGGTGAGCTAACTTGACCACCTCCATATCAGGGGCCCACATTACATCTGATAACAGCTGGTGTGCATTTTCACGTGTACTTCCTATCTGAGAACTGAAGTCTTGTTGCTGCCACATTAAAGAACCTTTAGCGCAGCAATTTCAACTGGTGTGCTGTTCTACACTGGTGTGCCACAAAAGGTCTGCAAGTGTGCTGCAAGTGTTTGGAGCACAGCAGTTGAAAATCACTGAAAAACTCTTCCAGGTTCTGCAGTTCTATTTCTATGGCAATGTCTGTAATAACAAATTATTACTGCTGGTAGCACTGGCAGAGAAAGAGGGACAGACCATTGCTACAGACACTTGCCCAAGAAACAAAGCTGCAGAACCTCGAACAGTCTCCCAGAAGCCAGAAGTGACATCACACAAAGCAAAGACCATAGAGGTCAGTGTGCTGTGAGAAGGAAAACATTGAAAATTGCTGTTGTCAGGGGCACCAACTTGCCATCAACATTAGGGGTGCCCATAGCCACGCCCCTGATGTTGACGTAGCCATGCCCCTGACGTTGACGTGACCATGCCCCCTGGTGTGGCCATGCCCCTGTCATTGTCCCGGCCTCGGAAGCAACTGCTCACAGCAGCTCTTCCGAGGCCGGGGTGTGCAATCGCTGTGGCCCAGCCTTGGAAGCGGCTGCTTTGCATCGCGACTAGGTGTTGCAAGGCAGCCCCGCCCCCTTCTGAGGCTGGGGTGGGCGAATGAATGAGCTTCTTCCTGAGGCGCCAGTGATGCCTTGGGAAGGAGCTCATTGTCTCAATCGCGCTGCCCTTGGCTGGGTCTGTTTGCCACTGAGCCGGGTGTGCTCCCGGCCCAGTGCCGAACATGGGGGTGCCCCACTCTTTGGAGTGCCCAACATTGTGAGTGCTGAGCACCCATTGCAAATTATTGTGGGTGCCGGCAGCATACCGGCACCCACGGAGTTGGCACTACTGACTGTTGTTAAGGCATTGCTTTTCCATAATTAGCTGAAAGTGGTTTAATGGAAGCCCCACAGCACATAGGGATGAAACATGATCCTTTGTCTCGCCACAGTTTTAATCCCTATTAAGCCCAATGTGGCCCCATATTTGCTTCAGGAGCTTCCTTTGGTGCTTAAGGGAGTGTCCTCCAACAACTTGCAGTCGTTGGGTGGGAAGAGATCTGGATTGGGACCATGGTGGGGAAAAGGGTGAAGCCCATTGTCACCACACTGGTTTGGAGCCAGATTTCCACCCTTCCATGATAGGTGCTATTTAGTAGAACAGAAACAAGTGTGCAACTGTCAGTCCCATGCTTGTTGTAATGTGCATTTTGGATGACAGCCAACGGATTTTTAAATCCTCTAGGATCATGCTAGCAATACACAAACCTTTCCAGCAAACAAATAGCCGCTGGAGTAAAAGGACATCACCACAGGAATACAGAGAAGAACAGAGAAGTAAGAATCCATTTTGCCATCCTCTTTCTTTATAATGGAGTATTACATTGTTAAAACTGGGAAATCATTCATCAAAGCATGAACTTAAACATTCATTGTCCAGAAACACCAACCCAGGTTTGGATTAATTGTGATTCAGGCTGCAGCTCTCCTGATGCCTCTGAGTCTTCTGAATGCTAACCTTTATATAGGCATAGCCAGTGAGGAAACAAAGAGTGAGAAACGACATGATTTAAGAATTAAATGTGGCTCTTGAGAGTAATTTTGGGTCTGCCGAGCCATAGAATCACAACAAGCAGCAATCTCGAAAAAAATCAAATTGCCTTGCACTGCTGCCTCTGCACTAAGTGGACATAATGCCAGACAAGCACACCTTCTTCTGCTTCCTGCATGGATGATTTCTGTTAGGCTGTCCCATGTAATAGAGCAAGCAGCTGTAGCATGACTTCACATTTGCTCTTCCTCAGAGAAGCCTCTTGGATTGAAAATCTTGAAAAATTATAACTTTTTGTTTCTTTTTTAATACATCTCTCAGCCAGAGAAATATGCTTCATTGTACAGGTGGAGGTTTCTCATCCACCGAGGATCGCAGAAGGGCTTAATTAACAAAAACGTGCTGTTATTTAAGCATTTAAAAAAGCATTTTAAAAAAGCTTTTCTTACCATGGCAAGGCAGCTGCAGCCATGAGATCTGCAATCTCATTAGCTCTGAGATAAGACCCTCTCCCTCATCCCCCAGTGTGATCAATCACTTCTGTTTTGCATTTTTCACCTTGCTCCAGGGCGAAGGGAAGAGGTCCTATCTCAGCTAATGGATACTAATTTCTCTAAGTCTCTGGAGAATGGCTGCAGCCTGTTGCCATGGTAAAATAAGCTTTTTAAAAGGCTGAATGCTAATTAACAGCATGATTTCATTTAACACTTTTTTAAAAAATAAAAAGGCTCTACCTGGTGTTTTTTTTTTGGGGGGGGAGGAACAGATAGTGAAATTGAATATGGAAAAAGCAGAGCACAAACCTACTCAGAAGTAAGTCCCCTTGTGTTGCATGGGACTAATTGCCCAATCCTAGCCCCTGCCTTGGCATGCAGCTTGCTAATGGAGACTGCACTGCAGGCTATGGTTACAGGCTTCAGTAAATAAGAATTTCTTGCTCCCCGTAGCCCTGCCCAATCGCCTATGAGTCTCTTCAGCAAGTCAGAGGAGAGCCTGGGGCAGGGAAGTCAGAAAAATGAGGGATAAGATCCAGCCTGCATGATTGCTGCTGAATCCATCCTTGATCCACCCTGATTCCAGGAGGATTGGGGCCTTAATCCCAGGTAAACATGTATAAGATTTCAGTCTTCTATTTTCAAACCTCAGGTGGAGTAATCACAGAGATAAACTGCTGTTCCTGCTGTCCAGTGACTTCAGTGACTCCTCCAAATTGGGGGAGGGGAGGAATTTGTTGCAGTTAGCTGGTATTGAGGGGCTCAGGTGTCTGCCCAGCCAGCTAGGCCCTGATGGGCATGGGTGCTTGGTCAGTGCCCAACCTGGCTGGGAAACTAGTCTTGGGAAAGAAAAGAGTGTAGAATCATGTTCCTTGGTCTATTGCTAACCAGGCACCTTTTTATACTCAGTGCTAAAATCCATGCTCTCTGAGAATGCTTTGCTGTGGTATTTCCAGGGTATGCAGTGTTCTCATGGACTTCTGCAGAAGTCCTGCTACCTGGGGCCGAAGAATATTTTGTACCCCCAATGACAAAATCAAATGTAATTAAATAAATTTAAAAGTTTTCTGGATAATTGGCCATAACTTCTGATAGAATGCAGATATCCTAACACGGTTTGTTTCATTGCATTCTGCATTAAATTACCTTTCCAATGACATGCTCATATTCATATTTACCAAGGTTTCCACAGTTTTGGTCACTTGTGTCAAACTCAGCTTGTTGCCCCCCCCCCAAGCTTGTTGCCCGGTGAAATTGCCCCCTTTAGCCCCCTTAGCTATGCCACTGCTTCTGCATTCACTCTAGAAAATTTATGATGCTACCTTATACTGAGCCAGATCACTGGTCTGCCTAGACCAACATTGTCTATGTCTATGTTGGCTAGCAGTGACTCTTCAGGTTTCAGATGGGATTCTGTCCTAGCCCAGCCTGCAGATGCCAGGACTGAACCTGAAATATTCTACATGTAAAGCATGTGTTCTGCTATTGAGCTGCAGCCTCAGCCTACTGAAGTCTCAGAGCTTGGGGAAGCTTGAGGGCAACAGACACTCTCCATTGAGGACAGGGGCGTAGCTAATTAAAGTGTAGCCCAATGCAGAGAGCAAAATGTTGCCCTGCAAGTGACATCACAACAGGAAATAATAATAATAATAATAATAATAATAATAATAATAATAATAATAATAA
>JAJKFI010000001.1:28059352-28089716 GCA_029204185.1 Lerista edwardsae | reverse complement strand
CATTACTGAGGCTTTAACCCTCTCGACCAGACCTTCCGCCCCTCTGTGAAATGACATCACAGTTGAATTTTCACTTTCTTTGGGTTTATAACTTTTGATAGAGTAAGGTATTACACTTTGGTTTGTTTCATTGAATTCTGCATTAAATTACCTTTCCAATGATATATAACATGATGGCATTATTCATACATACCAAGATTGTCACAATTTTGGCCACTAGTGTCAAGCTCAGCTTGTTACCCTGCTAAAGCTTGTTGCTCAGTGCAATTGCACCCCCCTGCACTTCTTTAGCTATGCCCCTGGTTGAGGATACTTCTTATCCCTTGAAGAGTTTGGGTATATTTATCTTCACACTATTGTCACCATGGTCGAAAAGTATATTTCCGCCCTTAGAAAAGCAGCAAATCTTTGTGATCTCATCTTGCAACACGAGAGGGCAAGTGAAGAGAAGAAATAGAAAACTGGTATTCAGTGTGAAGCCCTCTCTGTTATCCTTCCCCACAATCCCAGACAAATTCTCCTGAAACAGCATTATTCCTTTTGACTTCATCCATCACTGCAGCAGACAGAAAATGTTTTGGTTCTTCCATTTCCTGCACCCTAATAAATCAATGGTGACTCCATCAAACCAACTGAGATCCATCAATACAAGTGAAAAAATTAACTATAAGGAAGAAGAGGAAAGGAAAAAATGAGTGCGTGGAAGAGAGGAGAAAAATAAATAATTGTATCATGCCACATTTTCTCTCTTTGGGGACAGTGTAAATCTGAACAAATGGCGAGATGTTTTAACCCCAAGCTATCTTGACATACTTTTATTGCTCTTTAGATAACCTTATTTCATATCATATTTCACCCTAAGGTATGGGCAACAAAAGAGGAATACACTCATCCAATTCCATCTCACAGGATGTTTGCAGTGGGTTATTCAATGGGCAGGTAAAGAACAAATGAGGACCCTTAGCAGTAGCGTAGTCACTACTATGCTGGTACTACGGTGGTGGTGCATTAAGTATGGCTGCTGAGTAAGTGCCCTTCCCCCTTGCTGATGGTAGCGCCTGCACATTGCTATTGCAACTCTGAATGGCTCAGGATGACGAAGGGGAGCAGCTGCTTAAATGGCGTGTTTTGGCACCTGTCATACTTATTGCACCCTTCCATTCCAGCTATGCTTCTGAATACTGGTGGTGGGACTAGAAAAAGGAAAAACGAGAATCGGGGGACCCCCTCCCACCTTCGTTATGCACCCTCCTGTTTCATTCTCCCCCACCTTGTTACACTCACCTCACTGATTCACCCTTACCTGCAAGCACTCCTTTCCCCCCCACTGTGTGCAGGACTGCTCTGGCCTCACCTGTGGTGGTCTGGAAGTGCATAGCTCTGCATACTTCTGGAGTGCTGATTACAATGGCCATAGAGCATCTACTGCTGCAGAAATGCTAGTTCCAGCAGGGGTATTGGGCTGTGGGGCTGCAGACCTATACACCCCTACCAGGGAGAAAGTCTCATTGTATTTTCAGGGATTTCGGTATGCGTATACATGCTTAGGATTGGATCCTCAGATTTGTGCCTTGACTTATCTCAAAGATTTGGTGCAGGTGATATAAAATTGATATCTCCAAACGATACAATCCCCATTGCGTAACTTCAGCAGGGTTGGTGCCATTTTGCTGGGAGCATTGGAGGAAAGCCTTGAAGTTGACCCCTCCACCTCACGCTGCTCTCTGCCCACCCTGAGATGATGACTTGAATGCTATTATTGTCACCAGCACTGAGGATTTAGAGCAGCATTTTTCACCCTTTGTCATCTGAAGTTTTCAGGGCACACCACAGGTTTTTGACAAACGCTAAGGCACATAGTGCTGCCTGTGAAGGGGGTGGGGCTCGCATCCCAAACAAATTAGCCTCCCCAAACTCCTGCATCATACCCGTGGACCATTCGTGGCACACCAGTGTTAAAAATCGTGGCACACTGGTTGAAAATCGCTGCTTTAGAGGCTGACCCGACAGGCCTTTGGATTTGCATGAACCCTTGCCAAGTGTCCCACCTTGCCAGCCCCACACACCAGATCTGCATCTCAACCGCAAAACCTGTAAAAGCATAAAAGATTCTAAACTCTAATAGCCATTCAACTTTCACTAGCAAATATCTCCAATATTTGGAGGGAAAGGCAGGATACAAATTATCTATAGCTTGCCAGTTTCAAGAAACAATTGTACAACAACCACTACCTAGCCCTGACCAGTGATGTCATTCAGGGGGAACGGACCAGAACGGGCGTTCTGGATCCTAACGGGCTCCGTGGCTGGTTCCAGGTTTCCGACAAGTGCCAATCAAAAGTGAGTTCCTGTTCCTAAATCATTTGAATGACACCACTGGCCCTGACCCATAAGGAGCACCTCCATGCACTGTACAGTAAAGCACCTCCTTAAGAGTATGCTTCATCAAATGGAAACCATGATCTCCTTGTTCCTCTCCTGTTGCCTTATCTCAGTGGTTCTCAAACGTTTTAGACTAGGACCAACTTTTTAGAATGTCACTCATATTGGGACATCACAGAAGTGATGTCATTGACCTGGAAGTGATGTCATAGCCAGGTGCCATCATCAAGCAGAAAGTGAAGTCAGTGTGACACTCCTAGAATGGAAACTGGCATTCTTGGCCTGAAGCAAATGCACAACCATAAAACATTTTTGACAGAAAGCAAAATTAGGACAATATATTATGTAAAAGCACTGAACTAAAAACAAAATTGAAAAGAAAAACCTTACTTGAAAATTCAATCTGTTAACACTCACAAAAGGAATATAGCAAGAGCAAGGTTTGTAGTTTCCAAGATGGCTGCTCCCAGCAATCCGCAACCCACATGACATCAGATTGTGACCCACCAAGTGGGTCCCGACCCACAATTTGAATAACACTGAGCTATTGTATTATCAAAGGTCCTCAATCTGAACTACCTTTAAAGACACAGGATATAAAAAGAGAAAATATTCAAAGAAAAGAGGCTTTACAGCATAAAGGCCTCATGGCATTATTTCAAGACTCAGAAAATAAGCAGCATCTTTGCTCAGCGAAGCACCAGAGCTCCTACAGATAACGTGCAGTATAGCCCTACTAGTAGATACTGCCCAGCTATAAGGCCCCAGGGAAGTGGCAGGTTTGAGCTAAGCCAGAGGCATATCTAAAGGGGGATCACAATGCTAAGTTTTGCAGGTTGCCGATTTCCAGTGAAAAGAGAGGAGAAAATAATAAAAGGCATGAAAGGAAGCATGCCATCCATGTCCAAATCAGACCTTTTCAAATAAAAATCAGTCAGAAAAATACAATTGTGGCCAGTCCACTTGAAGTTGAATACATCCATGTGCGTTTCAAAGGAAAATATTTGTCTGCGACCATGGGTGCTCCCATTCTTTTCCCTGATGCGACTTCTGTGTGACTCACTCTGATCGGTGATGTCAGAATAATGTCATCTTGAAGTCATTGTGGGCAGAGTGCAGCAGAAGCCTAGAGCGAAAGGAGACTTCAAAGCCACTGCAGACAATTCATTTTTGGAGGCCAGCATTATTCTTTTAATCAGGCCATTTGGCCAGTCTACTGGGAAACCTCCTCTTGCGACAGCGATTGTAACTTATCATTATATGCAGAAAGAGTTGAGCTACTGAAAATGTTTCACAGCTTGTTAAATTGAAAAGAAGTGTGTTTTTGCTGAGAATGGAGCACGATTCCATTCCCAGTTCTCTGACACAGATTTCACAAGTCTCTGTAGAGCTGCCAAATGCAACATTTTGAAAGTGCAGGATAAACTTTCTTCCTCCCTTTCATGATAATGCCTTCAAAAACAAAAGGAATTGAGATGTTCTGTCTTTAAATATTTAAACCTTACGCTGAGAACTAGATACTTATTTTCTGCAGGCGTTTTTCAGCTTTGTGTGCTTGATACACAATGTACAGAATTGTATAATACTGTATACCAAAAGCAGCACTAGGAACAAAAATGATGGAGCACAGAAGCAACCACATGCATTTCATGTCCTCCATGTTATACGTTAACATGGGAAATATATGTTAATTTCATATTAACAAATGCTGGAGCATATTTCCCTATCCCAAACAAATGTTCTAAAGTGAGCCCTATTACAGTAGTTTTGAAGAAGTTAACTTTCAAGTAAGCATGTGTAGGAATATACAGTCTCATTTTCATGCACAGGTTTTGATTCAGGGTCAGCAATGGGTGGCTGCTGGGGAGGAGAAAAATCCTCACCCCATGCCAAATAAAATAAACTGAGGCAACTATGAGTGCTTTGAGCTGCAATCTTACACGCACTTTTCTAGGAGTAAGCCTCATTGAACACAGTGGGGCTTACTTCTAAGTAGATGTGCCTAGGATTGCACTGCTGAGTTAAATTATGAACTGAAACAAAGATAGGGCACATAAAAAAGCAAGGCATATACAGTCCATATAATCTGAAAAATAAAAACATGTGCATCCAGTCTTTTGCACATGTGTGGTCATTGGCATCTGTGGTCATTCAGGGAACAATCCTAAGCAGCACCAGACTGGCAAGGCCAACAGGCCAGTGCCATATCCAGCACAGCTTAGGAAAGGCTGGAGCCCCCCCCCCCAAGGGTAAGTGTTCGCTCCCTTACCATAGGGGAGGCTCCAGCTTTCCCTATGTGCTCCTCAAATCTGTGCCCGCTAAAGAGCGGGTGCAGATTCGAGGAGACCACGCGGCCTGAATCAGGGCTACGCGGCCTCGCAGATGGGCCATACAGCTACCTCCCAAGCCCGCCCAGGTCCCGCCCAAAACCCGTCCCCGCCTCCCTCCCTCCCACCAATCCCCGTGCCGCTTCCGCATGGAGCCTCCCTCGCGCCAACCGACTTTGGTTGGCGCAAGAAAGGCTCAGCGTGGGCGCAGCAGGGCCAGTGCTGCCTGCAGCGCCAGTCCTGCTGGTCTAGTGCTGACACGGGAGTGCCGATCAGTGCTCCCACGTCAATGCTAGGGCTGTTGCGCCGATGTTATGATATAGCGTCGGTGCGATGGGCAGTGCAGGATTGCGCTGTCGTAGTGACACTTTCCTATGAATGCTGTTTCACACCGTAACATCTGGAGCTAGTTACTGCTCAGTGCTATTCCCCTCCCGCACCAGCATAACTAGCTGTTATCTGACAGCGTGGCAGAGACTCTACCAACACACACAGTGGGATAACTTGTGGGGAAGGCTGGAACAAATCTCCTGTGTGCTAGCAAATCCGAGGAGGTAAGCCCACATAGGCAGTTGGAGGAAGGCCAGGTTAGGGTTCTAACAGGGTGCGGGTGATTTGAATGGGGTGGGAAGAACAGGATGGTGGCAGGGATGGGGAGGAGGGAAGATCACACCTGCATACCTAAAAATGCCCTGCAGGATACAACAGAAGCCACACCGGTACCACTGCATTTCCGTGTGAGGCAGTGGTGTCAAATGATTTAGGAACAGGAACTCACTTTTGATTGGCACTTGTTGGGAACCCGGAACCAGCCGCGGAGCCCGTTAGGATCCGGAACGCCCATTCTAGTCCATTCCCCCTGAATGACATCACTGCCTTCGCCCCCCTAAGAATCCAGAGTCGCTCCCTTTAACCCTCTGAGTGCCGGCTAACCAAGAAGAAAAGCTCTTTGCAGAGGAATTGGGAGGGGAGAGGGAGAGTGAAGTGGGCGGAGTCAGCCCTAATTTTAACTAGTGGAACTGAGTTCCCCCACATTCCCCCTGCATGACATCACTGGTGTGAGGATTTAGATAGGATTGGGCTGCCTGGATCATTCATTAGGTTATTTCCATCCCTATATATTTATATGTAACTGCATATAGGCAGAGATGGTCCTACCTTTTCTGTGCCCCAGGGCAAACCTTCAAAGGCAGCCCTGGGGCACAAAGAAGTCTTCACCCACCACCACCACCCCACCAGAGGGGCAGAACCACACTGATGCGGCTAGCATCAGTGCATTTCTGCCCGACTACGTGAGCTTTTGGCACTTTTGCTTTTGAAGCTTCTGCTTTTGGAGCGGAGAGCAGGCAGCCGCAGGAGCTTTGGGGGGTGCACAGGGCAGAGTGCCAAGCAGGAGGGAGAGATTTTACAGCCCCCTGTCGCTTGGCACCTGGGGGAATTTGCCTTCCAACCCCCCTAGGTACGCTACTGCATATAGGGTGGCATATGGTATCAGGAGGGAGTGATAGTAATAGTATCATAGACTTGGAAGGGACTTTGGAGGCCATCTGGTCCAAGGCCCGGCTCAGTGCAGGAAACTGCTGTCACTTTTGTAACAAGAGGCCACGCAGCTAAAAGCCCACAATGACCAGGTTTATCTAAGTTGATTCCTGAAAACTCAGTATCATTGAGAGTGGTAGCACCTACCTCCTATGTCATCAGGTGGAGGACTACTGAAATAAGCTCTGCTTGGTACTCCTGAAAAGTGCAGGCATGGGAAAACCCATACATCCCATATAGCTGAGAGAAGTGCACTAAATCACTGCCATTAAATCATGATCAGCCTAATCCTGTCTCCTGCTACATAACAAGATAACATGCAGCTGCGCCAACAGATCGCACACCATGCTATGGCAGGGGAAGATCAGGCAAATATTCTGGTTACCCCCATTTACGTACCCTTTGGCAAGTCTTCTGGCCTCCTATGGGTCTACTTGGAACTATGCCAACTATTTTGCTGGCATGTCTGAGAAGGGGTGGGAGGGTTGAAAAGTGGGAGATAGAATCCAGTGCATGCCTTTGCCACTGAGATCCACCCTCTCTAGCATGTCTCCACCCCTTGCCCTCTCCACCCCCAAAACACCCCCCCCAATATCTTACTCCTTGCCCCAGCCTCCAACTTAGTAACACCAGTGCAGCCTCCTGGAGACTTTGGTGTGCATGCCATACCAGAAGCCCAAATGTCATCCTGGCTTGTGTGTGCCACCATGGGCCTTGAGTTCCAATGATCTCTGAGCAATGAAAGTAGTGTGGTATGTGCTATTTTTTCCCATATATTCAGTAACAATATTTTAATATGGAAACCCTGTTGGTTAGGAATCATAAATATGATCAGTGGTTCTTTAGCTACTTTGTATTTTCACAAATAACTTTTTCAGTCTTTATTTCTCTCTGCAAATTGTGCTACTCGAGTTGTCACATTAGTTAGGAGAATTACACCAGTAAAAGTCTAACCCATTATTTGCTATCTTTTAAAAAACTCACCAATAATATATAATGCATGTAAATTATTACAATAATTAGAAAGACTCTATGACACATTAAACAAATGAGAAGTTAAATTAAGACAATGAAAGAAGCAAGATGGTGAGACATTAGCCTAGGAGATCTATGTGGACTCCTTGGGAGTGTTTAGACAAGTTCTCATTAAAAAAGATAAGCCATGATTACTCATCTACATACTTTGCAAAGTTCATGGCAAAATGAATAATGCACAATAAAGCTTGTCTGATGCAAATATGACAAAAAATTGATGCAAATATGCTATGCAAATTCTTTTTTTTTTTTTTACAAAAATCTCTTAACTGGAAGAGATACATAGATCTATTCAAAGACAGTTAAGTTCGGTTATATTCTAGGAGAGAGGTTCTGCCCAGGGAGACCTTCTGGCTATCCTGATCTCCTGGGCTGGTGGCAGAAGATTCAAAGTGCCAAAGCTTTTTCCAGTAAGTTGCAAACCCAAACAAGGGAAAGAAGGGAGCATGGAGGGGGTGAACATGCTAACCATTAGGCACTACTGCATACTGCTACTGCCTCCGCCAGTCCCTCTCTTGATCTTTGCCCAAATGGCTTCTCCTTGCACAACCATCAGGTTCTGCCCAGAATGTTCAGAGAGCAGACCTTATGGACCACTTCTATTCTCCCCATACGATCATTTGCACATTTGTACATGCTTCATTCAAAAGGGAATGTATCCCTCTGTCATCTGAGATGCTTTAGGGTTGGACGATTCTTTTGATCTAGAGCTATATCATTCACTAACCTGAGAAACCCAAATGATCACGTTTCTTTTTGCTTTCAAACGAAAGATTAAACTGGTGCCAGTGTTTTCTAATTATTCCTTTTTTCAGTGTTAGATTGCTTTTCACAGTCATTTTTTATTAGAAATTGCAACTGCCTAGGCAGCCAGCCTTTGCAATAAGGTTGAAAGATTGGGCACGCATATTGAAATAACTAATGAACCAATTCAATAATGAGGTTCTGTCTCATTTGCCATACTTCAAATGGGCCCTCAGTGGCACTGACCTCACATCTCAAAAGTGTATCAAACCGTTTCTTTTTAATTTGTGCTTTAAAGATTCCGGCTATCATTTATTACTAAAACGGCAGCCAGTTCTGAGCTTTTGTGATTTTTCCATAGCTGGGTTGCTGTACGACGAAGAACATTTCTAACAAACCACAACATTCCTTTTGTGGCCTACCCAGAATTCTACAAGAGCGTATATACTGTATCTCAGTGAGTCTTTCAGCAGGTGCAGGTAGAAGAGCAGAGGCCAGACAGATGAGAACTGTTTGCCTTCCACTGCAGTGTGTTTGGTCTGGAGTGCTGCCATCTTCTCCTCCATCCCTTGCTCCTCCGTCTTACTGACCTCTTTGTAAGAATCACACCGTTGAGCTCCTGAAGCCAAACTCATTATTATGTAATTATAGCCAAGATTTACAAAGAGACTTTATGAAAGTTCAATTTACTAGGCTAGAATAAGATCCCCAAATGAAGCAAACTCTGCCAGAAAAGACTGTTAAGGGACTCTGTTCATGAAAAAAAGTGTATGAATTATACACTTGTTGTACACAGGTTATATGAACTGCACTATTTGTCTGGGTATAAGTGGGACCAAGGAGTTACTCTGTGTGTATAGGCTCCTCATACTATAGAAGGCTACTGAGAAGGAAGAAGAGATCCTCACATTGATTTGTCAAACTGAAGGCTAGATGGATGTGATAAGTCACCAGTCCTGGCATGCTTCCTGTTGTGTAGAAATAGCATCTTAGAGGAGGATCTGTAGTGGCATATCGTGGAAGACTATTGAATCTTGAGGAGGTAGTGATGTCCACATGCCCCTTTCAACTGTCTAGGACCCATTAAGGGTTAAAAACCTGCTGTAGCAGCTTCCTCTGATGTATTTCCATTACTTGATGGAAACTTCTGAAGAGCACTGTTTATCTGATTTTCCTTCTTCTTCTAAGCACATCTTTCAAGCCTTGTTCCCAGGCAAGTGAAGTGATCACATAGTTTGTTGAGTCTTCTTTCTGCCACAAAATATTTCACTGGGTATGGAAAACACTGGGCTTCAACGTCTAGCAACTGCAGTGGAAGGCCACAGTTTGTTTGATGGGGTTTTGCCCACATTATTCCTTTCTTACTAATTAATGGAGGCATAACAACTATTATTAGGCATAGTAGGCCTGTATAAGAAAGCTCTGAGCCCATTAACAGTGAGCATCTGTGTACAGTATACCATCCTGGAAGGTGCTACACTCACATTGTGGCCACCAGGAGTCTTGGCTATGGAATATGGTGCTCCAAGCAGATGAATGGGCATCCCATTGTCAGACAGCATCCGTGTAGGTCTCTTGTGGAGGTGCTACACACATTGCTGGCTGGAGTTTGTCTGCCACGGTCATAGTGCTGCCAATGGCAGAAGTGGCATAAGCCACCTGTATTATTCTTTGAAGCCCTGCTGAATTAGACTAATCCTATTTCCTTCAGGCATTGGTGTGCTACGCCTTTGACCACACAAGGTCCTTCATCCAGACTGGGAATACAGGAAGGGCAAAAGATATTCAAACTTTCCCCCAACCATAATGCTGGCAACAACCGGCTAGAAGTTCTGGAACAAAGCTCTGTCCTTCCCTCCCCAGCTTACCAACAATGAGCAAAGGCAGCAGGTGGCAGCTCCTCCCACCCTTCCCATTGACAAATTGGGAAATCTATGTACTAGAGGTTCAGGGGGTTGGCCCAGCTTGGTGGGCCCTCTTATGGATGTGGACCCTTGGCCAGTGTTTGACCAGCACAACCTCTGACGCCACCCCACCCTACCATGGCACTAATGAATTTCCCCCATGCATACATTTATCATGGAAAAAAACTCCCTTTGGAGCCAAGGGAAGATTTTTTTACCCAAGGAGAAAATAGCATGCATGGGGTAAGAATATAATACCCTCCAGTGGTGGCATCTAAATGATTTAAGAACAGGAACTCACTTTTGATTGGCACGTGTCAGGACCCACCCATCGGAAGTGATGTCATAAGCCAGAAGCTGGCAGAGCCCAGGTCTACCCGCGGCTGGTTCCTAGCCAGCGACGACGTCAGCGATGAGTAGGCGGAGCCAGCCGGTTCTGTACAGCGCCTGGTGCCTACAGAACAGAAAGCGGAGAATTCCCCCCTCCCCAATTGCAGCTCCAATAGCGATGGGGACAGTCTCCCAAAGAAGCCTCACACCCAGAGCGCCCATGAAACGCTCTGGACTGGAGAGACAGCGGCGAAAGCCTTTCCTTAGTCTTTGCGGCTAGGCGAGGTGGAGTTATTCAAAATTGCCAGGGAAGTTGAAAATTGGCATGGGGGCAGCAGCCTCGAAGCCGAGGCTGGCTGAGCAGAATGAGGCAGGAACCTGTGGAAGGGGCTGAGGGGCGGCACCACTCCAGATGGCACCCTTGGGCGCTTCCCCACCAAAGGCCGCTTATGCTGGGCACATCAGGAGGGCAGCTTCAAAAAGTCCCGGCTCCTCTCCGTCCCCTCCAGGGCCCCCCTCGATTCGCCACCACACCCCCAGGATGCCCCTTTTCCCCAGTGGGTGCAGACTCACCAGAGCGGCTGCTGACTCCACGTGTGTGGCTGGAGGGAGCGAGGAAGGGGGCTGTGCAGGACGGGACTTCCCCACTGCAGCTCTTCCCCCTTCGCCCCCCTAGGAATCCGGAGTCGCTCCCTTTAACCCTCTGAGTGATGGCCAACCAAGAAGAAAAGCTCTTTGCCGAGGAATTGGGAGGGGGGAGAGTGAAGTGGGCGGAGTCAGCCCTAATTTTAACTAGTGGAACTGAGTTCCCCCGCGTTCCCCCTGCACGACATCACTGATATCCTCCCAGAATGCTATTTCCTACAGAAAGAAAGAAAAAAGCCGAGCACACCAGGACCAATATCTAGTTTGATCCTGAGTGGGATGTTTTGTGTGATAGCCTCTTGCATCCTGATAATACTGTGTGCATCTAAAATACCTCAACCATTTACCCACCAGCCAAGTCAATAATCTCTCTCTAACACTAACTGGAAGTGATTAATTAAAAAACTGGACAAAACTGGGAAAAGTCAGTTTTAATAAAGTTTAAAAATTATTTCAAGTTCTAAAGTCCATTAAAATTATTTCAAGTTTTGCTCTAGGAGGATTTCCTGCTATAGGCAGGGGGTTGGACTACATGACCTTGCAGGTCCCTTCCAACTCTATGATAATATCAATTTCTTTATTCTGAACAATCTGGCCAATTGTGAACCACTTATTCCAGAAACTGCAGAGTTGCATTAACACCTGCAAAACACATCACTGAAATTTCATATTCTTCAGATCATGACAAGGTAAACACTATTTTCAACCTTGACTTTTCCAGGTCACTTGCAGCTTATCAATAATGGAACCTGCCTCTTACAAACCCTCTTACATTTTGCATATTTAAAACCATTTCTTTCATGCAGGAACACTTTTTGACTTAGTGTGTCACAATATGATAGGTCCATCCAGCTGTCTTGGGTCCATCCAGCTCTCAGCTAGATATACACTTTCGTTGTGACAGTCGAAAGTGAAACCATTCTCAGTGTTGACATTTAAATAGTTAGGTTTCAAAGCTGACGTTCCATTAAAATGATTCAGGATATATTTATATGGTCCTATAGTTCACATAGTCTCAAAATCTTCCAAAAAAATGTGTGGGTTGTGAGATTTAGTGGGGAAAAAATCCAAAATGCCAAATATGTTTCAGCCGATGCTTCCTTCAGTTGCAGTACAAATAATATAAAACTATACCATAGATAAATAATGTATTCCATATAAAACTATTCAGTAAATCCAATCCACAAAACTACATTCACAAAACAAGATAAAAATCAATTAAACATTGCAAATGTTGTGGTCTCTGATCCATAAAAGAAGCTAAACCATGATGCTTGTCGCATGGCATACAATCGCCAGGCGCACTATCCTCATGCGGCCTTCGGTTTTCAGACTAAAGCCATGGATCCAGTTTCTGCACATTGATTGGCCTGTCTGGATTAGGTCAAGTATATGATCTGGAAATGCCTGCTGTGGTTACCTGACACATCTATGTATTCCAGGAAAAAAAGTCCAACAACAGCAGACAATAGTAGTTTCCCAAAGATTCACCTTTCTTGCTGTGTAGTTAATTCCAAAGTTTGGTTGCCTAGAGCTTTCCATTTGATTCAAAACACAACACTGCAGGGCATTCTTGTATATAGCAAGTAGGAGGAAAGGTGAAAGCACAGAACATTTCTGTTATTGAGAATGTCCAGAGCAGTACACATGCCAGCACTGTGTCAATATGCCACCATATGACAGGTTCCCCATATGTCCTCCCTTTCATTCATCTTCACTCTTTCCCTCCAGGCCAGAAAATAAAGAACACTTTACAAAACCCGATATTATAGATTGGCTAAGAAGATCCCCTACTAGGAAATGCAATGATTTTTCGTGTATGTTCCTGTTTAATGAGTTGGGAGGAAGGTTCCGATAATGAATTACTACAAACATGAAAATCGGGGCAAATTGAAACAACAAAAATAGTGACGGCCATTGAATCAGAATAATGGACACTGTTAGAGGAAGCACCAGAGGTTAACGTTATTACCTCTCATGATTACATAGAAACTATTAGCACAATCCTAACCTTCCCTCCACCTGCTGGGCTGAAAAGGTGCATGCTGTTTTCAGCAGAAGGTGGGATAGGGGTTTTTTGGAAGGGAAAAGGGATTTAAAAGCAGTATAAAACTACTGAGTAAACCTGTGCATGTACACAGTTTTAACAGTTGTTCTTTCACGATTATGGGACGTAATTCTTCCCAGCTACCACCAACTGGGTTTTTAACAGAACAATGCCATTCATATTTGAAGTCCGTTCTTCTGCTCCAAAAGTTTGCACGCATTCCTTGATTAACTCAACCGGGCGCTCACAGTTCCATGATCAGGCACTAGCCTGTCAGTCTCATAAGGTTTAATCCTGCTCTGCGGTAGATGCTTTCTGCTCCTTTGACGTTCAGGCTTCTGCCTAGCGGTTTTCCTATCAAGAGCAATCTCTCTCACTCTGCTAGCTACAGCTTCTCCCGCAGATCCTGCACCCTCAGAACAATCAGATTAGCTCCTCTCTCCCAGCACAGAAACTGTGATATCATCCCAGAGATTTGCAAATAAATCTAAAGACTTTTCTGTACCTGTTTGGGAATTCTGAATGCACAGTTATTAACCTCTCGGTAAAGCAATTGACTTTAGAGTCCTAAACCTCTACAGATTTACTCTGGGTTGGGATTTTAAAAAAAAACCAAACACCTCCCTTACAGTTATCTGGTGACTTTGGTAAAGGGATTAAATAGGATTTCTGTACCTTCTTTGTCTATTGCACTTTTCCTCTTAAAAAGAGAAAGTTTGGCACGTAGTGCAGAGTCAGATGGGGTGTGTTTTCATTGAAGTTGAAAGATTTAAAATATTAATGTGCCCGCCTTCTCAGCCGCTACCTACAAAGATACCGCAAAGATACAGGCTCCAAATAATATTAATGCAGACTCAGGAGAAAAAAAAATAAGTGCTGTTGATAACAGAGTTCAAGTGGATGAAAATGCCTGTACTGGTGCTTCAGTGCTTCTCCAAAAGAAAAAAAAATATTACTGGCTACTTGCATGGCACAGAATTCTGATTTTTTAAAATAAATAAATAAAGGGGTCTTTTTTTCTGAATATAAAAGCTAGATTTTTTTTTTCAGGGCTTTAAAATGTAATTTGGCCATCTGAGTCCCGTTTCAGAACCTGGCAGAGGTTCCAGCATTTCAAGAACTGAAGGCAGCCCAAGCACACCAAGGGTTTGAAAGCCCCTGTTTTTGTGGTCTGTCTGACAGCCCAATCCATAGGAGCAGTGGTAGGAGACAAAAGGCTACTGCTGTATCCCATGGGATCCGCAGCAGCCACCAAAGCCTCCTCAGGAGAAGGGGACAGGAGAAGGGGAAAGTCCCCTACTCCAATGCTATTTTAAGAACATAAGAACATAAGAAGAGCCCCGCTGGATCAGGCCAAAGGCCCATCTAGTCCAGCGGCCCACCAGGTGCCCCAGGGAGGCGTGAAACCACAAGATGCTTAGATCTTGTTGCCACTCCCTTGCACCCGGCACTCTGAAGTAGCCTACTACTAATGTAAGGAGGTTGCACAACCCATCATGGCCTATAGCCCATGATGGGCTTTTCTTCCAGAAATCCGTCCAATCCCAGGCATCCAGACCAGATGCCATCACCACCTCCTGTGGCAAAGAGTTCCACAGATTAACCACTCACTGAGTTAAAAAATACTTCCTTTTATCTGTTTTAACTCTCCCAACCCTCAGTTTTAGCGGATGCCCCCTGGTTCTGGTGTTTTGAGAGAGGGAAAAGAACATCCCTCTATCGACTCTATCCCTTCCGTGCATAATTTTGTATGTCTCAATCATGTCCCACCTCAGGCGCCTTTTTTCTAGGCTGAAGAGCCCCAAACGCTGCAGTCTTTCTTCGTAAGGGAGGTGCCCCAGCCCCGTCATCATTTTCGTCGCTCTCGTCTGCACCTTTTGCCAGCAGTGACTCAAGCAGCCCCGTGTCAGGCCACTGCCAGGTCCCATCCCCCACATGGGCCTGATCTCTGCCACTTCCCTGCCCCAAAAACATTCATCAGGTGTCAGCACTGCTGGAGCACTGGTGGCCTGTCTGCATGGCACTGAGGCTGGGTGCACACTAGCGCTAGCGCTCCCGTCTCTCCAGGTGTCACAAATGTGCTTTAGGGCACATTTGTGACACTTTTAGTGGTGATAGTGCAACAGGGAAGGCTGTCAAATGCCTGTGAGGCCATCATGTCATGGTTTGGGTGCTGTGTGGGCCTCACACTGAAGCAAGTGGCTTTGCAAAGGACTCAGCAACATAATGTGACACGTTGCCCTGCCTGTATCTTGTGCACATTTAAACTATGGTAGTTATCTACTCATGTAATGTATTCCATATCAGTCTGGCTGGACTTCAATAGTGCTGTCATTTGTATAAACGTTCTTCTTTGTTGCTCTGGCCTGCTCTGGATGTCCTTGTATTATTCTGTCAAGCAAATTAAGTAAAGCTCCTACATAAACACAGAAAATATTAGAGAAGTGGTTCTCAAACCTTTTAGACTGGGACCCGCTTTTTAGAATGGCACTGGTGTCAGGACCCACTGGAAGTGATGTCATGGCCGGAAGTGACATAATCAAGCAGGAAATGCAGTCATTGTGACATAATACAGTGAAACTCCTGGAATGCAAACTGGCATTCTTCGACTGCAGCAATTGCACAACCATTAAACATCCCTGACAGAAAGCAAGATTAGGAAAAAAATATCATGTAAAACACTGAACTAAAAACAAAATTTTAAAAAACCTTCATGTGAAAATTTAAACTGTTAACACTCACAAAAGGAATATAGCAAGAGTAAGGTCTGCAGCTTCCAAGATGGCTGCTCCCAGCTTTCCACAACATACCTGACAGTGTTTGAGAAACACTGAGAAATATCAGTTTGAGAAACAACTGATATTGTTCTTACTTCTTATGTTATTATAAATCAGATTGTTGATTTCATGAGTGTCAGGTGCCGAAAAACCAATTGTCTCATGTCCAGTGCTTCATACAGATCCAAGTGCTATATCAATGTTTTGTACCTAGGTGCAGGCGTGTACCAACTTGCCATACCCCTGGCATTCACCATACTTCCTGCAGTGTCCAAGTTCAGCAGTTGTCTGTAAAGGCAAGTTCCAAAACCTCTACGGATTTTCTCCTTGCAGTGTGGAATGCTGAGCAGCCAACATGCTAAATCACAAGGTGGGGACTCTCCCAGATTCAATATTTGCTTTGGCAGACAAGTTCTGAAAGGAGTGTGGCCAGGGGGTTATGTTGATTCTGGGGTGTGTGGCAAGCTGGGACAGTCTTGTTCTCTCTCTAACTGGATACAGTGGACCTAGGTGCAACACCTCTGTATTAGGCATAGCAAGAGTCTTCCATTTTTCCCCAAGACCTCTGTTCTGAATAGCGTACCACTTTTGTAGTAACCATGGTTGGTAGATGCCACCAGGCTCAACCCTTCTGCATAGAATTGAGTAGCTTGTCACTTTGAAGTGGGGGGTGAAGCTTCCCTGGTGCTGCTGCCTGAGTCCTCCTCCGCGTCGCACTCTTCTGAATGGCACAGCCACTTGTTGCTACCACTGCACTGCTACCTGACTAGGCCAGGCCAGGCAGTGCAGTATCACATGGTCCTTGTGACAGTGGGGCCAAGTACCACATGCCATATGGTGCCACAGCATCAGTTGAAAAAGCATGAATATAGAACTCCACGGGCTGTGAATGTGATAGATTATCTAGCAAATGTCTACAGAGAAACTCTACCCTCCCCCCAAAAAAGTTCTGAAATTGAACTTTATTCTCACATTCAGTTGGCTTTAGGTGCATAATCCTGATAAATTTAGGAGTGATAGCCATAAACCAAGATATGTGCACACTTTACAGCCTAAAAATGGTGATGGGGGAAAAGGTTGAAAAACTAAATTTAAAGCTCCTGAAAACTTATTTGGGGGCTGACATTTTCAGAGCCCCAAATTTACTACCAGAAGCAATATTAGTAGTTTTATTTTCTGCTCTGAAAACTAAAAATCGCCAATATTAATCATGGTTAGAAGGCAAAAGTTGGAATAATCAGGGAGAAAATGGAATTCCATGGTGGTTGATCCGATGATGATGCTGTGTGTGGGGTACTGTTAGATGGGTGAATTTCTGCTGAATTCCAATTTTCCTAATAACAAGTGCAAAAATGAAGCCTACTGGGCCCAGCACCCTCCCCCAGATAGATCTGATATATCCGATAATATATGAGGCATGTGAGAGCCTCCCAAATTATAATGGTAGTGAGTTCAATCTCCAAATTATTACCCATGGGAAGAGGGAGTGACTAGTTTCCCACTCAGACCTGTGAGTCTAAACATCTCTTTCAAATCTCTTTCTCCACCAGCCATAAGTCATTCTGTCTGTTGGGATATATATACCTTTACCAAGGTTTTGGTATATATCCTTTGTGCTCGAAGAACTTTGTGCTGGCCAAGAGGCACTTTTTCCAGTGGTGTTCCTCTTATATTTAGCAGGGGGAGAGTAACTGTCCCTCTTCACCCCTGCGCAGTCTTTCTAGTGGCTGTTGCTGGCGGTCTGCCTTTTTTTAGATTGTGAGCCCTTTTGGGACAGGGAGCCATTTAACTTTATTATTATTACTGTTTGCCTGTAAACCGCTTTGTGAACTTTGTGTTGAAAAGCGGTATATAAGTACCTGTTGAGTGAGTGAGTGAGTGAAAAGCAGAGTCGTTTTTAGCATTGCGGAATTTCCCAGAAAATCAAGCACGTCTCTCTCTCACACTCACTCTTGCTGCTAGTCGAGAAAAGAAGCATTCAGCAGGCAGTTGGTTACTTTATAACAAACGTTCTTTACTTCTATAACATACTGCTGGCTTAGTTTCAAACTTCACTTTGTTACATATATACATATATTACTGTTTCATTCTATCTTGTATTCAGTAACATCTACTCTCCTGACAGGATTTTACAGAGCTACTTCTACTTGCTCCTTTCTCCTACATGTCAGCCTCAGAAAGAACTCACAACAACCAGTCAACTGTCACTTTTCTACAGTTTAACTGACATAACTGTCATAATGACCACACCCACCTGGGCATTCTAAATCATTGCTGACCAATCAGCTAGAGGTGCTTACATTACCATATTTACACGTGATATAGCCCCCTTTAAACAGCAGACGGAGTTGCTTATATATATCCAACACTGTCCTTACACCTTTTCTTCTAGACTTCAAAAATGGCAAATTTCCAGTTGCAGCCTTGGCTCTGCACTGGTCCAGTGAACTGGGCTTGGCTCTATGATGTTCTCTTCAGTACTTGATAACTATTCCTGTAATGAAAAGTGAATACTAGGAGAAGCTATTGTTGAGGTATACAGTGTCAAACATTGCTGCCTTGGCCACTTGGTCCTACTAAGATAATTAACTCCCGAGACCTAGATGATAGTCCAACAATTTGTGCAGAATACGGATGAATGAGCTTCCCATTTAGAATGGGATGACCAAAAATGGGCTAATTTGAGCTTGATGCAAGTTTCGCCGACATTATTTTAAGCTCAAGGTCATGTTGAGCTTCTCCTCACATGCTTCTGATAATGCCATTCAGAAAACAGCCCCTACCCCACCCCCAGTCTCTCTTGGAAGTCTCTTCAACCACAACTGTGTTGTGAGCATTCCCTCTGCCACTTCTCTTTTCTCCAATATTTGCTTGAGAACAGTGAAAGATAACTGTTGACACCTTGAAGAAACAACAATATTCTGAGCACCAAGGTCCCTGAGGATTGCAGTTGTCCAGGAAGTAAGGACTTCTGTGCCCTTACTAAGAAGCATGGAACCTTGAGGAACTGAAATGACCAGGAGTCCTGGACACTGAGCACATTCTTAGCCAGGAGTTAGGCCGGCACAGTTAGGGCAGCTACGTTTGGCCGGCATCAGGGCCACCATAAAACACATTTGAACCACTCTTGAAGTCAGGGAGGACTCCAAGAGTGGTCCAAACATACCTTGTGCCAGCCAAACTTTGATGGCCTAATTGTGCTGGCCTAACTCCAGGTTAGGATTGTGCCCTAAAATGCTGCTAAACATGCTCTCTACTGGGTAAGTTTCAGCTGGGAATGGAATAGGGCAGTTGCATGATGAGGATTTGGTCCAGATCCATGACTACACTAATTATTAGATATGCCTGCACTTCACAGAGCTCTGGCCAGGGTGACCAGATACAATGGAGTGCCTATACCTTTAACCATTGTATAGTAGAGGGAATTTCAGCAGGTGCAGCTCAACATGGAAGGTTTAAAAAGCTGCACCTGGCAAAATGCCCTCTTCTGGGTAAAGGTATAGGCACTCAGACCTCCACTCTGTATAGTCAGCTAGGGCCTAAAATTGTCTTAGACATTTGGAAATGAGAAGGTTGATACACCGAAGTCCCCCATTTGGAATTACAGTGCATCACTAGTGTAGAGCATAGAGAGGTGTGATGGACTGCATTGCAGACCACAAAAATCCTGATGAGGCTCCCGGACTTTGTGTTTGATAGCCATGGCATTCTATATTGCTCTTCCAAGCTTCAGGTTGTTAAAAGTGAAAGGATATATTGTTTGATATAGAACTTTTACTGCCTACTGGCACTCGGGAATCAATCTAGATTTAGAAAATGTCATTCTCCTTTCATCAGACTACTTCTATCAGCAGTAAAATAATATGATAGCTTCTAAAAGAAAAAACCCAGAACAGCATATCTGAAATACTAGGGGAAAAATCTCACAGTATATCGAGATGTTATGAAAGGCCCGTTTTATTATGACCACTAAAGAGGAAAGAGGAAAAAAGAATTGTGTGGGCATATTAAAATTTGGGGGGAGGGATTCAAGCAATATTCATGTGGAAATTTCTATAAATGACAAAAACTGGGAAACTACATATTGCAAATACAATGTTAAATGGTTTTGAATTCTTTTTTTTTTTAAACCAATTCTTTTTTTATTTATTTTCCAGGCTAAAGGAAGAAACCCAAATACTAATGTGCACTCTGGTAAAGAAAACTGAACAATTTGATGCATTAAGAGCATCTATCTTTAGAACAAGGTTAACTTCCAAAGTAAATGCAGTAATTTTTATCTAACAGGTACAATCAGTCTTTCATTCTTTAAGTGGTTTTAGTGCACCTTTATCAGCTTGACTGTGAAGTTAACTGACAGGTCTGTTTTCAGTCTCTTGTCTGATGTCTTTCTCACTCTCATCGAAAAGGCACCATACCGTGACATTGCCTTTATCTGACAGTTTACAAGCCCATCTATAGTGGAGCGATTGTGTGCTGACATTAGACACCTTATAGGAGCTCAGCATTTCAAAAATGATGCATAAATGCCCTTCAGATATTAACTTAGTGGTGGAAAAAAAAATCTCAGCCGCTGTAAGTTTATAGCAAGATCTTCCTTAGCCTTTTTATTAAATGAAATCAGTTAAAGCACTTAAACCATTTTCTTCCCTGAGCAGGGAATTAAATCAACACTATAAGCCCAGTTCTACCGAAATCTCTGTGCGGCGATGCAGTACCAGCTAGGGTTATGTTACAACCTGCAGGGGATTTTTGGCTGCTAGAGGACTCCTTAGAGCAAGAGGGCATTTGTTTCCTTGCCTTGGGGTAAGCCCCAACTGCCCCAATGGGTCAACTCAAATCTGTGCCAGTAATATCACTGGCACAAGTCTGCATTCATCCATGCAGGCTGATCAAGCCTGAGTACGGTGTTTGGATGCGGTGCTCATATAGTCAAACCAATTACCAAGTCAATCAAAACATGATCTCCAATCACTCCCCAGCCTGTTACAATTACAGAAATCTGGCCTTATTTCCATGATTCTATGCCAGGGCTTGGACAACTAAGAGGAGCAAGAGAACATCCTTGGGACAGGGAGCCTCCTATGAGTTTGTCTGGAGTAGGAGCAGAGACAATATTTCAGCAGGGCACTTTGTCTCCACCAGCAGACAAGCAAAGGGCAGCTCCATGAGGCAGACCAAGGTCTCTAGTGGTGGTGTATTGAGAGGCTCCAGATGCTGAGCACCCCCACCATCCATGGCTGCCACTCCTGCTCTTCCTCCTTTGCTCACTGGACCTAAGATGGGAGGATCATAGCCAAAGATGACATGGAAGAGAAGAGTGTGGTGGGTAGAGTGTCCCTTGCGGCCCACTCTAGCCCACTACTCTTCTTTCCTCTCCTCCACACTTCTTCACTTCCAGTCCCTAGTTCCTTTTCAAATTCAGCAAGTGCAGGAGGAAGAGGCGGAGCAGCGACTCTTTACGTTTGTTGCTGTGCCACCGGATAAGGGTCATGTGAGCATTTGGCTCCGCACCTCAGGCATGGAAAGATGATGGCCCAACCCAAAGGGGGAATTCTGAGCATGTATACGTACACACACACACACACACACACGCACGCACGCACGCACACGCGCGCACACACACACACGCAAGCCAAGCTTTCTTTCACTATCAGGACTGTGAGAGAAGACATCCAAAATCTGCGCAGCCATGCAGGCAATAACAACACTTTTTGTTTTGCAGAGCTGTTTCTTTTTTTGGACAGCAAATGTCTGGGTAGGTATATGCAAGCAAAGGTGTTTTGAGGATTTTTTTTTCCCAAAGCTGTTTCCTTACTTGACATATTTCTGGGTATGCAAGCAAAGCAAAGTTTTCTTGTGAAGTTGCTTCTTAACTTCCTTTCTCTCTCAAGAGATGACAAGCATCCTCTTGGAAGGCTTTAAGCCACATCACAGTCCTGGTCTGTGTGAGTGCCTGATCCAGTTGCAACTTTCAGTGGAAAATATAGGTAGGCCTCAGTATCCACTGATTTGGTATCCATGGTTTCAGTTATCCACAAATACCATGTATACTGGGAAGCCTATTAAAAAGATAGGGAACATTAAACAAATCTTTTTTTACCTTGTTGCAGCAAAACCACTGACGTTCCCCTATTTTTAAAAAGGCACCCCCAGTATCCACAGTTTCAGGTATCCACAGGAGGGGGGGAGGTATGCCTGTGGCTTTCATTGGCACCAGTGGAGAAATTCAGTGACCCTTCAATTTAACAGACCTCGATGTCACCACTTTTAGAAACAAACGACATTTTGTGCTTCGCTAAAAACGAGTAATATACATTTTACACATTTGGTTATCCATTGACTTAAATGCATTAGGGTTTTCACCATTAATGGACACCCCTTCTCCCCTTTAGCCTGCTAATGGGAATCAAAGGTACGATCTAGTGATGGATTTCCCAAATAACGGACTCGTAACAGAAATGTCCACGGGTTGGGAACCCTGATCTAGAACTGCCTACTCCGTTTGTAATTAAGAATAAGACACGTTTCAAGCTGCTGTCCCAGATTTGTGCTTACGCAGTCAGAATTCATCAGAGCAGAAAATGCAGCCGATAGTGAATGAATGACTTTCAACCCTGCCCAGTCTTAATGATAAACTGTCTCCCTGATAGCTGCATTTTAGGCCAGTCTTAATATCTTCCACTACCCTCCACTCCCCAATTCCAGCTCCAAGTCCTGCTACCTTTGAATCCCACTTCAAGTGAGAATGCACATTGCCACTTCACTGCACATTGGCCTTCACTGCCACACAAAGAAGAGGAGGGCATGCAGGATGCGCACCTTTAGAGCAGGTGTTCAAGAAAGGAAGCCAACTACCATCTGATCCCATCTGGGGTGTGTGTGCCTTATTGTCCTCATGTTTCAGGAGACAATAAAGGGGCAGGCCATTGGGCATTTTAATGTGTAATGAAGAGGAGCTTAGAGAATGTGCTGCTTCTGGCAGAGACATCACCGGAGGAGGGGGGTGTCACATATGGAGTAATCCTAACCTAGAGTTAGGCCAGCACAGTTAGGCTAGCAAAGTTTGGCCGGCACAAGAGACACTGTAAAGTATGTTTGGACCACTCTCGGAGTCAGAGAGGCCAGCACACAGATGTGCGCCATCCTCCCTATCTCAGAGAGTGGCCCAAATGTGTTTTACGGTGGCCATGGTCCCAGCCAAACTTTGCTGGCCTATCTTAGCATCACACCCCATGATAGACCCCCACCCATACTAGACCATATAGAATAGATTACAATATCATACACACAACCTAAATGCAGTGGCATCACTAGGGGGTGGTGTAACCCCCATTAAATTTACTAATTTTGATATTTAACTATACAGGTAACCTAACAGTACATCCCAACCCCCCAACCCCCAAAAAACCTGCCAACTTGATGACGTTTGCACAACTGAATAAGAGTTCTAGTATTAACTCTGACACATGGAAACGAGGGTTGACTCATACCAACACCTTATTGGTTTCCTTCTCTCAAAATTCATTGGCTCTCAGAATGATCAGTCTCACTGGTCAGTTTTGAGTTAAGGAAATCCGTTTTTTGTTGTGTTTTTCCTTTTCTGGTTATTTGGCTATAACTTCTGATAGACTGCAAATACTTCAACGTGGTTTGTTTCGTTGCATTCGGCATTAAATTAACCATCGAATAATATATATCCTGATGGTATGTTTCCAAAAATACTAAGATTTTCACCATTTTTTGCCATTCGTGGTGTCACCCCCAAGTACATCACCCATGCATTTTGCCCATACCCCCCCCACACCACCCTAGTGACGCCACTGGCTGCAGGTCCACACCCGCACTCCACTTCCCAGCCAGCACTGTGAAGCTACGCATGTGCAAAACCTTATGACGGGAAGCAACTCTTTTCTATCACTCATGAAAGTAGCTCCTCATTAGTGGCCCAAGTACGATTTGAGCAAAGCAGAGTTTCATGCATCCGTACCCAGCTGACTGGGGCAGGAGGGCTGCACTCCACTTCCATCCCCACAAACCTGGTTTATGCAAATTCAGATTCCTTGAGCTGTCAACTCAAGACAAAATATATAAGTCATACAGAAGTATATTTGCCTCTGAGATGGGTGAGAAAAGATGGTGTTAAATGGATGCGATACAGAGAATGCTGTCAAGAATAATAATGTGCCTGATGTTGTTTGCACGGCCTGTGTGTCTCTTAAGCAAGTGGGAGGTGGAGAACAGTCAGAAGTGTATAGCTCAGTGAGCAGAACATCAATTTGCCAAAGTGGACAAGACAAATGAGTAGCACTTGTGTATGCACCACTTTACACAGTACTAGCTTCTATTAATTATAGTTTGCTGCCAGTTTCCCCAGAGTTCTGCAGGCCAACAATAAACGTAAAACTAATATATTGGCTGGTGCATGGGGAAAAGGCATATCTTTTTCAGAGCGCAATCCTATAATATGCCAGCCTAGTAAGGCCGACATAGCAGGGCTGTATCCTAAAGCCCATTTGGAGGCAGGAGGAGCAATGTCCAGGACAAGGGGAGGTTTTCCCCTTGCACCCGCATAAGCCCCGGTCACCCCTATGGGCTTGCTCGGATCTGCCCCTGCTGTTTTGCAGGCACAGAGGAACCTGCACAGAAGTGGCCGAATTGGGGCCGCCATGGCCAGGGATGGGAGTTAGGATATGGCACTACAGCCATCCTGTGACACAACCGCTGGCTTCGCCCACTGCGCCACCCAGTTACGCCCCTGGAATGCCTCTGGAACGCCCTTGTGGCGGCCCTGCGCCAACCGAGCAACGCCAATGCTTGACTGGCACATGGCTAGTGCTGCCGATGGTCATGGCAGCGCCCGAGCATCAGTACTGCTGCTCGCACCGGTCCAGCGTCACAGCGCAGAAGCAGACGCCCTTGACGTCGTGTCTGAGACAGCGTTCAGCCGGCACATGAGCTTAGCACAGGTCAAGGGGTGTATAGGATTGCACTGCCCAAGGGAAATATTTCCCTTTTAGTGTACATATATGCACTATTGAATGTTAATGCTATGTACACAGGAGGATAGCTAGGGGTTAAAAGAGAACTGGGTTGAGATAATAACCCCTCCAATCAGGAGCTCTGGAGGTGGAGTTAACAATATACAGGGATTGGGCTGTTGCCCTTCAGTTCAGTTCAGTTCTAACTGTTGCCTGTTGTAATAAACATTCAAGCTGCATCTGCCTTGTCTGAGTCTCTGTTGCGTGGAACCCAATAGATAACAGTTAAATTGACATGCACACACTTTGACAGTGCCTCTGATGTCCATCTATATTTCTTTGCACATTACTTAAAATGAAAGCACTGAAAGTGGGTGGGGGCTTGTAGTTGGGCCAGGGCCGATACCTACACAAGTCGCCCACACCTATGCCCAGTCAACCGCTGAGGCAGCAATAGTCTGCTGCTGTGGTTGTTCCTAGCTGATAAGTCTAGAGCCATGAGGATACTTACAGGGAGACTGCAGAAGCAGTGGCAGTGGTAACCTGTGGCTTCCTCACCCTGCCATTTTTAAAAATCCAGAGGTCCTGTTCCTCAACACTGCACTGCAGACTGGGGCATCTAGGGATTGTACTAGGTGAAGAAAGAGGCCAACCCACTACTATCACTTGATTCCCATTGCCTCTTGGGAAGCTTCCCCATGGAGTGACCAGTTGGGAAAGCTAACTGGAAACCTGGCATGTGAAAGTTCACCTGCACAATCACTGCCGTAAAAATGGACAGTCATGCCATGGAGGGAGGGCTTTTGCTTCCAAGGTCCCCCCAAAAGCTAAGGTCACCACTGCCTGAAAGCACAGCCCAAAGCAAGCATAGTTGAGGTCTTTTAGGTCTCTGATTAGTAGGAAGAGGAAGCAAAGTGGAAAAGGAAAGTATGGGAGAAAGCAGGGAACAGGCTTCACTGCTAAAACTGAGCTCCTTCAGCCAGAATCCAACAGCAGATTCTCACATTCACTTTTGACATGATGGCAAAACATTCATTTTTGCTCGGGGATCATTTTTATCTCAGTGCACCATGCCATGGCGTAAGGCAGTGGTTCCCAAGCTGTGAGCCGTGGCTCTCCTGGGAACAGCGGAAACCAGCCAGAGGAGATGTAGAATCTTGACCAAAAAATCGACTGCAATCTAATCTATACAATTGTAGCCCTAATGGGGAGCTGCAGCCAATGGCCCAGTAGGTCAGGGGAGCTGCCGATTGGAAAAGTGTGGGAATCACTGGTCAAAGGAGATGAACACCTCTGAGATCCCACTGACTGTCAGGACAGGGCTGATCTTAGCACTCACCACATCTTTGTGTTCAGAAAAATGGGAGGAGCAAAGGCAAAGCTCACGCTGGGATGGCACGGATGCATGGGCTGAGTTGTTCTAAATCAGTGGTTTCCAAACTAGTGGGTCGTGACACACCAGGGGAACTGGAAACAGGGCATTCCCCCTTAAGAACAGCAGTTCCCAAACTCCTGCAAGTGGGTTGGCAATCAGGTAAGTGCTTGTGTTGGCAGGAAGGGGAAAAGCTATGGCACCGCATCTATTGCAGTGCCTATGCTGCCAAGGGGCCTGTTTCTTAGTGCTGGCCTTCTGCAGGGTCTTGGAAGTTTGCAGCCCCCTTTGAGCTCCTCTGAGGTGCTGTAATGAGCCCTTATTTCTGATCAGCAGCCCCCTCCCCACCCATGCAAGCATTTACCTGGTTCTCAAGACCCTTGCAGGAGTTTGAGAACTGCTGTTCTAAATAGTATAGCTGGAGGGATAGGATGAATTGCTCATGGAATTGCCAATCCTGTGGCGAATGTAACGTCTAGACACAATCAGATCTTAGTAATGATGTGTGAAGCCATGGCTGCCCAGCCACCATTACCTCCAGAATGCTATGTTGATTTCATATGTAAGCATTTCTATATACAGTCTAGTTTCAAAAAAACAAAAAGGATCTGCATTGCCAGGCGTTTAACTGTCCAAATGCCAGAATGAGTATCAGAAAGCTGACAGAGCTTGTGAAATGCTGTTCTCTAACACATCACTTGGTTTCTGCACGATGCTGAAGAAACAATCCAGACATCTTCATTCTTGCCAGCTCGTAGCTGTTGAAAATTGAAGTGTGTGTAATCAAAACCCCTCAGGCCTCTAAGCATAATTTTTTCTTCTCCTTCTGTTGAACAGACTGGGTTGTGATTCTCGGAGTTCTTCAATGAAAGCAGTGTGCACTTCCACCCCCGAGACCCTTTATCCCCAAGAATAAAACTGATTGCTGTTTGCACATAGGGACAAGCTCAAAAGTCAGAAACATAAAGGGGAGAGAGAGAGAGAGAGAGAGAGAGGGAGAGAGAGAGAGAGAGAGAGAGAGAGAGAGAGAGAAATGGGGAGAACAGCCAATTTAATAGTCAATGCATGAAAGGCATACAAAGAAAATGGCAATACCATCCACAGACCACAAAAACGATGGATACCTACCTTTACAGAGATAGTTCACTAGTCACATATTTATGAACATCCAGGGCTTTTTGGCATCCACATGGACTTATTGGCTCTTGTTTTGTATCTGTCTTTTGTCTAACTTATATGACCTGCTTTAGTCTCCCTCTGTGGGCAGCTCTGCAAGAGAAGAAACCTCATTACAAATGTGTTGCTTGCTGTTTACTTGACATTTTCAAGCTTAAAAAAGAAGAAAAAGAATCAGCTGAGCAGCTTTGTGTTGCTTCTCTTCAGGTGCCTGCCAGAACTGATAAGCTGCGCATAGAGCCTGCCACCTGGACCACACGGGAGGAGGAACTGTAACAAGATCGCAAACAATCTGATGCAGGTATTGCCCAATACCTGAGAGAGCCTGTTCTGCCAAGCTACGCTAGTGTTGCTGCTGGGATACAAACTGGGCTCGGCTGAAGCCAGTATCGGAAAAGGGGAACCAGTGGGCTGAAGAAAGTGTGGTGTCAGTCTGTCGGCGCAGTCTGACCTCAGGCTATCCCTGTAGAACAATGTGTTCTGCCTGCAGCTCTTGTGAGTACATCTCGGCTGCTGCTTCTGTGCTGCAAGCAGAGTCTGGAGGTGGTCATTTTCCGAGGACACCGCAGCCAAAAAGAGGAGTAAGGTGCATGAGCCTTTCCTCAGCTGCCATTTTTTCTCCTACAGCTCTGCTCCCCCAACTCAGCTGTTTCCTTAACTGAGGCTCCAGAACTGCATTTCCATCACAAACACATCTGGAACCCTGGCCCAGAGAAAGCAACTGGAGTTTTGGAGGGAAAAGGCGTTAACTGCCCTTAAGAATCTCTCGCTCCTATATCCTGTCAGGATATTCCAAGAAAAGAGGTCAGAAAACTCCCTTGGTTGCACATTACATACAGTAGAATGTGCAACCAAGGCTAACTATTGTGCTAACTATTCAGCAGTCAAGTTATCTTACCTGTGATCATAATGGCCCCACAGAAGAATTTGCAAGGGTCAGGAGAGACGTAGCACCATCCGCTAAGCAGGATGATCAAAAGGAGAAGAACAAAGTATCAAAAAAGACGTGTGTGGAACATAATGAAAAAGAACTCCCCCTCTCAACATTTGCTCCAGGGCCTCTTTTTTGCAGGAACTATTACAAAAGCGCTGTTACCAAGTATTCCTACACGCACACGTATTTGAGAAAGTAAGAGAAAATGTAAATGTGTACTCAGCTGGCTTTCTTTGTTCATCATATGCTAGAAGATGTGCTGAATAGCAATGCAAATTGTTCTGGTTATTTTTAATACCGTAAAGGAGAAATTGAACAGGGTTCTTCAAGCTGACTTGAAAGTTGCATCAGGATGTGATGGGGTTGGTAGCAGCGAGGGAGGCAAAGGGGCACAGCAGATGCAGAAAGTCACTCCTTTCTATAGGAATATATCAGATTACCTATGGAGGAGACTTGGCATTGAAAATGGGTTGTAAAACTAAGAGCCCAACCATATCCTTCCTGTACCAACCAAAGGCTGGTGCAGCCACACACAAAAATGGGTGGGGCAGATTGGGAGGCTTCAGCAGAGAAAGAGCATTTAAATCCCCTTACACCTGTGAAAGCCTCCCGGCCAACAATGGGTCTTTTCATATCTGCACTAGCAATTTTGCTAGTGCAAGTCCAAGGAGAGAAAACAGAGGGAGGCTGTGGAAAGGGGAATAGAATCTGGTGCACACCATTGCAGCTGGATCCACCCTTTCCTCCCACAGCCTCCCTGCCCCATTACACCCAGACATGTCATGTAGCGGGTACGCGGGGGTATGCGAGTACCCATTCCTAGGATTAGGGCTGGCCCCGCCCATTCGCCCGCCCACTCGTCGGCTCCATCGGCGCTCCGCTCCGCCCCCTGCAATGTTTGAATTGCCTGCACGTTCGAGTTGCCTGCACGTTCTCAGAACCAGGTAGGCAGGCAGGCAGGCAGCGGAGCGAGGGAGACTGATGGCAGCAGCAGCGTGAGCAGGTAGGCTGCCTGGGGCTCTCTCCCAAGGAGGCGCAGCGGTTCCTGGGGGGGAATTGGTAGCCCGCGCAGTGGCCCCGGGGAAGGCCCGGGACTCCCAGGCCTTCTCCTGGGCTCCTGCGTGGCCTACTGAGGAGGCACGGTGGTTCCTGGGGGCGGTTCCTGGGTTCCGGCTATGACCTCACTTCCAGTGGGCGGGCCCCGACACAAGTGCCAATCAAAAGTGAGTACCTGTTGCTAAATCATTTAGATGCCATTACTGATTACACCCCTACCCACTTAGTTTCCCTATCCCCTGCCCTGTATGCCCTGTATGCCCTGTAGGGAAGTATGCCCTTCCCCATCCTCTCACATGCTGGTGGATTCCGCCTATGCTGGCTGTTTGCTTGTCCCACCACATCTGCACCACAAGCATGGACAACAGCAGTAGGGCAATCAGTGAAATTTGTATATGTAAAAGAATTCATACATAGTCAGTCTAATCTGATCTGGGGCTTATGGTGGCAGACCTTGCAATTTGCCACCTGCAAATGGTGTGAATGCTGCTCTGCTTTCGTGTGCCCTAGGGCTATCGGTGCAAATGGCCAGAGGCCCCATGTGCAGCCCACAGACACCCTAGCAGAATAGATAGGCTAGCAGTGTGTGTGTGTTGGGGGGGGGGTAAGCTTTTGAGTGATTCAGGGCAGGCAGCAGGCTGGACAGTGGACAATTTGAGGGCAGGAGGGGGAGAATCTCAGTGGCAGCACCACACACCAAGATCCTATACCACTTTCCCCACCCCAAACAGTCCCCCTGAGGCTCCTTGAATGTACACTAGCTAAATAGAGTGCCGCATGCAGTGGAGCAAGAGGGAGGAGGCTGTGCAGGAGCTGGGACAAGGGGACTGGCTCCTCCTCTCATCTTGCCCTGCCCTCCTGGCTGCTTTCTTAAGCAGTGCTTTCTTGGCGGTAGCAAAACACACCTTTCTTTTTTTCCTTCTACCTCCAGCAGCTGCCTCTAAAGCTGGTCTGCAGCTCTCATTGATCCCACATTCAAGAGCCAAGGACCGTGAAGGGAGGGCTGGGATGCCAACAAAAAATATTGCTGTAATACCGTAGCTATTCCTGAAGCCTGATTTGGAAATTTGCCCAATGGCATCCTTTCATGACAAAAAGAGGTTTCTCGTACACCT
>JAJKFI010000001.1:28027459-28059342 GCA_029204185.1 Lerista edwardsae | reverse complement strand
ACACCTGCCTCCGATTCCCTACACGCAGCCATGTAATTTGCAATAACGGTACACAAATACATTTTCTAGTTTACAGTAATGATGTAAGCTCAGCCACATACTTATTATTAGGAAGTTTGTATTGAACAGGGTCTTTAGGAAACCACCATTCTGCCATCTAAGTTAACAGCAGCCCTAAATTAGTATTGAATGTAAGTGAACACAATATTTATTGGAGCATTCTCTTCGTTGCCTGCTGTGCTTTTAATACTAATAACATGATGAAAATGTGGGATTCACACCAAATATTTGCAAGAGGGTTATTCCTGTTTTATATAAAGAACATTAACATTTTGTCTACTTGTAAGCCCTCCCCACAAAAATATTTATGCTGTTTATCTTGCATGCATCATATAATAACCTTTCAAACCAAGGCTTAGTGAGATAATACAAATTACTGGAAATCATTTTTTTCCTGCATGCAATAAATCTGGAAATACTCAGCAATAAAAACATGGATATGTGGAATGTTTTGAGAAAACTTACTCACTAACCACTGCAGACATTTGTTCGGTCACAGCAGTTCACCTTCAAAATAATCTTTGCAAAGCATTAACATCCACTTGCCTTGGCCTTTACCTCTTTAAAGCAGGGGTAGGGAAACTTCAGGGTCCTAGGTTCTACCATGTTGTTTTACTGGAACTGTGAGGGTTAACACCTGGAGCCAGCCAGGTACAAGAGAATGTTGGAGGGCGGGGCAGGGTTGAGTCAGATACAAAATGGTGGTTTAACAGGCAGAGACAATTACTAAGTGCCTTCCATGAGGATTAGGCCTGGATGACCTTTACATTCAAGAACAAATCTACCGCTGAATTATTAAAGATCAGAGACCGTGGCACAACATTACAAACTGGCCAGTCCAGTTGCACAAAGACCTGGTCAAAGACAACTGATTCTTTCCAAGTTTTTTTTTAACTTGGTAAAGTTAAACATTGGGGAGTCAGAAACTTGCCAACTACTGCAATTTACCAAAATATCTTCCCAAAAGACCACCAGTCCACCTGCCTCTGCTCTAGACCACCAGACATGTTGTCTACTTTAGGAAGACACATTGAAGCAGGCCATAGCTTTGTAGGAGATGACCAAACTTTTTCCCTTGCTCAATTGCTGGCAGCTCAAGTTATAAATCTATAGGGCAGGGCAACCTCAGGCCACAGTAAGAACACATTAAGGCTCTGTGTCCTCTGCATTTCTTCCTATAATGTCTAGTAAAGCCATTTTTGAACAGTGTGCCGCAGCACATTGGTGTGCAATGAATGGTCCACAGGTGTGCCATAGGAGTTAGAAGGAAGGTTATTTATTAGTGTAGCCATTTGGGGATGTGATTCCCCCCACCCCGCCAGCAGTGTGGTGTGCCCTCTCAATTGACAAAAAACTGATGGTGTGCCTTGACAATTTTAGAGCCTTGTCAGTGTGCCGTGAGATGAACAAGATTGAAAATCACTGGTCTAGTACAATGTGTGATGTGATATTCATTGTGCTGTCATCTGCCTACCCTTGCCTCATTGGCTGGTAGCTGGAGGGAGGTCCTTCGTTAATACCTCCTTCACGGTGGCCTCGAAAATCCACTGCCTCCTCTTACCTGGGTTGGCTCTGAGGCAGTCACTCCACTGTCAACATGTGAATGCTATTGGCAAAGAGGTGGTCTGAAGTATCAGCAGGAATCCCTTGGCAGCTGACCAACCATGCTGACCTCTGACACCAGCTGTGCACTTAGGTTTTGAACGCCCCAGTTTGAAGAGCTGACCAGCTTCAAATCTTTGCAAAGCATAACATTCTTGCAGGCATGAGGGTTTCCTTGTTTAACGCATGAGTGAAATCATTCAGCCTGGTGCCATAATTGCAATTATTACATGCATATAAGACCCCATTGAGATTTTTAAAGTAGAATCCATTAAATATCCAGAACACTGGTTACAACTCAGAAAGGCCTCCATAATGTGGCCCTTTGTTTAAAGAGCATCTTGCTGGAAAGTGCACTTCCATCTTAGGCAAACCAAGTAATGTGTGATTCAGAAAGACTGTTGTGTGGTGGACTAACCATCAGTTGCTTAGAATTGCATTCTGGGATTGTGGCCTAGACAGGGTTGTGCCTCCTTGCTGTGACACTGAATACTGAAAGAAGACAGAAATCACAATGAGAGCGCAATCCTAACCTGGAGTTAGGCCAGCAAAGTTTGGCCGGCACAAGGGCCACTGGAAAGTGCATCTGGACCACTCGGAGTCATGGAGGATGGTACATGTCTGTGCTGGCTGCTCTGACTCAGAGAGTGGTCCAAACATGCTTTATGGTGCCCTTTGTGCTGGCCAAACTTTGCTGGCCTAACTCCAGGTTAGGATTAGGTATAGGCCATAATGGGTTGGGCAACCTCCTTACATTAATAATAGGCTACTTCAGAATGCTAGGTGCAAGGGAGTGGCAACAGGATGCAAGCATCTTGTTGTCTACTCAACTTCCTTAGGCACCTAGTGGGCCACTGTGAGATACAGGAAGCTGGACTAGATGGGCCTTTGGCCTGTCCAGTGGGGCTCTTCTTATGTTCTTATGATTGCGCCCTGAAAGAGGCAGGGGAAAAGCAGAGAAATGCAACTGCAAAGGCAAGAATCATTTCGTATAGGCTGCATTCTCAGTCCTTTTTCCAGACCTTCCAGTTAGCCTCCTTGAATTGATTGTTATATGCTGTATAAGAAAAGACACAGGTCTTGTTAGTGGAAAATTAATTTGTTATCTAATGCATGCACATTTTTTAAAATGCCAAATAAATCTATGGTACAGCTGACAACATATTTATCTTTTACCAATAAATAAGTGAATTAGGCTTCTCCTCTGTCATGATGAGGGCAAATAATACAAATGTCTGTTTGGGCAAGCAGGCAAATTGCAACCCTGGAATTTCAGACTTTTTGCTTTTACAAGCAATGGGGGCAAAATGCAATTTGAAATTACAAGCTCCGCAAGATCATCCCTTTTCAGGCTGGGCCCAGAACTCTTCAGATTTTCATGCTCAAAATGGGGTTCACTTCTACTGCTGGTCAGCAATCCTTGCCAGTTTCCAAAACTTTCCAAATGAAAATTATATTTTTATTTTTTATTTTGAAAATACCCCACCTTTCCCATGCCGAAGCAAACGCCAAGGCGACTTACATGGGCAGGCTAGTCTAAACCACCATTTTTAAATTTATTTATTTATTTTTACAATTATACAGTATTTTGTGATTCACTAAATTTTCAGTCCCAGATGTAGGCTTCACAGTGTGGTTCTCTCCTCTGGCCGTGTGACAGCTTCAGCAGATGATCGAAGTCCAGCAATGGATAGGTCCTCAAGGTTGGAGTCCATTCTTTTGCCAGCTGGCCTTCTCACAACATTCCCGCACTGTCTAATCAGCTCCACAATGACTCTGTTCTGCCACAACAGGTACTGCAGCTTGTCACAGCCTGGTGTTCCGTCTCCCATCCCAAAATAGACCACAGATTCTCCTGCTTAGCTTCAGTCAGTACCAGCAGCATAACCATCTGTCCATATCTCCTCCCCCCCCCGAACACCCTTATATTTGATGTGGATGGCACCCATTGGTGGGGAGGGCTCTACCCTCCCCACTAAACATTTCTATAGCATTTTCTGAGTGTGCCGAGGTCTTCACATATATTATCCTTACAAGAAGCCTTGTAGGGCACACACGTTTATTCAGCAGGTGCAGATCCAAGGAAACCAGCTGGCCTTGCCATTACAGCTGAGCTTAGGATTGCGGTCTCAGGTAGATCATAGGATCTGAATAGAGGCAGTGAATGTTTCTCTACCTAACCATAAAGATAAAACTGCATACTTAAGGTTGGTTTGATAAGATATCGTCCAAATGGCCTAATTCATTTTAGATAGACTGAAGTTTATGAATTCTAAGACTGTTGTGGTTTTTCACAGCACCAAGCATTCATGAGTAGAGGGCTTATATGCAGTGATGTCATTCAGGGGGAACAGACCAGAATGGGCGCTCCGGATCCTAATGGGCTCCGTGGCTGGTTCCGGGTTCCCGACGAGTGCCAATCAAAAGTGAGTTCCTGTTCCTAAATCATTTGAATGACACAACTGCTTTTAAGCACATGCAAGATTATCAGAGCGTTTTCCACTTAAATGGCAAATTGCTAGGAAATTGCTAGGAAAGTGACACCTGTTGCATGTCTGACTAGAATTTGCTACACAGTGCTTTGCTTAGGTAGTCATTCAATAGGTATAGCTTGGAGCTAAGAAAACCCATCATGTAAGGTCCAATAAAATCATACTTAAATCTGCAATGCGGACAATTTTTTTCCTTTGGAATATATTTCAAATACCAAATCTTAGTTTTTGTAACCATTGTGATTTATTGTTACACAAGTGCAAATGAAATATTTATCGCATCTTGATGAGATGCTGTTCTTGATTTACAATGGAATCTAAGATTTGCTCACTATTTGAATTTGGAAAGGTTGAGGTCTCTCTCTCTCTCTCTCTCTCTCTCTCTCTCTCTCTCGCACACACACACACACACACACACACACACACACACACATGGATGTGTGCAATAGGATTGTTTACTGCAACATAGTGAACGACAAATAACCAGAATACTAATAAGAATCATTATATTGCAAATTATTAAACAAGGTCTTTTTAAAAGTTTTTAACAGTAAACATTTTTTGAAGCTCCTCTTCAAGTGGTTCTTGTAGTAAATTAAAAAGCTGCAGACATGTATGGCTTGGTTGGTTGTGTGATGAAAACCAGGAATGGGTTGGTTGGAATTAATTACCAATATCAAACACTTTACAGTTATGTTCAGCTTCGGCTGGTTTCTTGTTCGATATATTTTTTTCATGTAAACAAGCTTTATCAAAGGGAAGTTGAGAATGAGTTGGTGAACAGCAAAATCCTTTTCACAAGAAGGCACTAATTAGCCTAAGAACCACCGTGCCCAGCATATAGCATAACGGCGCTAATTGGCATACATATGTAGGATTTTGTTTCTGTCTTTCATGTCTTCTGTTTTACTAGACCTGGATGCCCAGCTTATCCCTTTCTCTCTGTCAAGCCAACTCCTCCTTTGTGAATCCCATTTTGCAATTCTTCCTTATGTCCTCCATCAACCTCCCATGTTTTGGCATGGCATGGCAGAAATAATAGGATGGAATCATTACCAGGCACCTGGTACCTCAAAACCTAACACTGGTGAAGCACAGATGTTCTGCTTATCTTTCCTGAATGTCTATTTCAGATATAATAGCTTTGTGAAATAATTATATTGTTCTACCTACCACTTAGGCTGACTACTGCAAAATTCTTGATTGAAAGGCCCTCTCCTAATTTAACTGTTGCCTTACCACCAAATGAGATGCAACATCAGATGTGGCATTTTCTGTGTGTGTATCAGTGTTTCTCAACCAATGGTACTTGCACCACTGGTGGTACTTGAGGTGGTACCTGGTGGTACATGCGGATTAGCAGCAAGACCAGCAATGCAACGTGACAAGCAATAGTAGGGGGCTTGACTTTGCAGGCAGAATTCCAGCGTATACTGTATGTGTACCCAAACAAGCCTTCCAGTCCACCCTGGGCCTCTTACCCATGTTTGCCATGTTGTGTCTTGACTCCCAATCTGGAAGGAACTGGGAATGACATCATTGCCAGGTACTTCCAAGTATTTCCAATACGATGACCAGGCAAAGTGGTATGGCAGCTGACAAATGTTGAGAAACGTTGAAGTAGATAAATGTAACAACAAGAGGGGGTGGAATGAGCAGCACTGTGGGAAGTTAACTATTTTTCCCACCCCATTTTCCCAATTTAAGTAACCTCCAAGTTATTTGCACTTCAGGGAGAATACAGATTCAGTCTGTTTATCTGCAGATTTGGGACCCACAGTTTTAAATAACTGCAGGTTCCAACCCCGTAAATTTGGATGGACCTGGACCCTTGGAAGGCAACCAGAGCTGTGCTCTGGATGTGTTTTGAGGGCCTTCTGAGGGCTCCAGAAGGCCAAAAATCAGCACTTCCAGTTTTCAGCTGAAAACTGGAAATGCCTATTTTTGGCCTTTTGGGAACCTTAGAAAGCCTCCTGCGGGTCGACCTCTCTTGAACCAGAAAAGGACCATTCCGTTTAAAAGAAAGACCCACTTCCTGTTTGGAACAAACTGGAAGCATGTTTTTTTTCCTCCCTTGGGAGGAAAACTTGGGGAGGTTTCCAAACCTTGGGGTGCTCTGCAGAGGGGCTCCACAGACCCTCCAGAGAGCCATAGCAATGCCCAGGTAATTCTGGCAGCAGTGTGATAGTGGTGATCACATTTCTGCCTCACCCACCCACACAAAGACTTACAGGGTTCCCAAAGTCTGAGTAGGACTTTGGGAACCACTGAATTGGAGCATGGATTGGGCCAGAATAAAAGATTTACAGTACAATCCTGCATATGTCTACTCAGAATTAAGCGTCGTTTTGTTGAACAGGACTTTCTCCCAGGTAAGCATGGATAGGATTTCTGCCTTACTGGGAACACTGAAACCCTTGAAAAACCCTATGTACAGTTAGCATTGTTATTAAAATCTTTACGTGGAATGTAAATGCTTCCATTTTGATCTAATCAACATCTAAATCAGTTTATAGCAAGGTCTGTAGCTATTGATTCTGACTAGCGATGTTTGCCTGGCTTCCCTGTCTTTTATTTCAGCTAAATATGGAGATAAATGTTTACCAAGGCAACTTTGTAGAGGGAGATGAGATAAAGCTCTGGAGTAAATCATCCCTCCCCTTCCCAGTGGAATGGAGAACTATGTTTGTTTTATTCCTGTTATTACAAAAAAGCTTTAAGGGCTCCAAAACCAGGAAGAATGAAAAACCCAATTAAATCCTTTACGGCGTATTACTAAATCCTGACACGCTTCTTTAAACCAGGAACCCTTACTATTGAAACACTAATAATTGGTTGCAGAAAAAGTAATTCCAGTGCTAAAGAACTAGAATGTCACAAAAAGATTTATGGGAAAAGAAGAAACCATAGCAAGGGAGGCAATGTTGAACAATAAGCTAAGGTGTGATTACGAGTTAGCCTATGGAGATGAGTCAGTTAACATTTCCACATGCTGGAATGATGTTTAAGTAACTCAACCACATGGGTGAGGGCAATCACATGGGTCATGACCATAGAATCTGCACCTGTGGTTCCATAAAACCATGCCTGCAAGATCCATCCCAGCAGTGCTGTCCAGAAAGATATGATGGCTAATAGGACTGAATGCTATTGAAAGGTTCAGTAGAACTAATAGGGATGTACTCTGTCTAGTTTTGGCACAGATAATCCACTGGGATGATCAAGGTTGTTTCCATTCCAAAAGCTGGACTAAAAATGCTTAGGATAGTCAGGTTCATTCAGGAGCTTAGGGAGCTGAGGGTACAATCCTAAACTGTGTTAGGCCGGCATAAACTAAGCCAGCAAAGTTTGGCCAGTACAAGGTGGTTGTACACTGTAAAATATATTTGGACCACTCTTGGAGTCAGAGAGGCCAGCACACAGATGTGAGCCATCCTCCCTGACTCCGAGAGTAATCCAAACATGCTTTGTGGTGGCCCTTGTGCTAGCCAAACTTTGCTGGCTTAGCTTATGCTGGCCTAACTCCAGTTTAGGATTGCGCTCTGAGACTCAACCATGTGTGTCCTCAAGCAGTGTTAGGGGAATGCTCATAGAAAAAATGCTGCCACGTAGTTAGGGTATAGGATTGTTTGTGCATGAGTGGTCTTGCTATAAAGTGCTCGGCCAGAGATAATTATCACTGAACGTTTATGGAAGGCATGACAATTATTCCAGTACATAATGAACCAGGCTGAGATTACAATGCTTATTATCTACTCTCATGATAATATCCATTTGGATCGCTGTCTCATTTTTTAGCTCCACTGTGAAGCTTGAAGCTGTAAGCACAATAGCTCTATCCATTGCTGTGTTTTCTGAGATCGCCAGAGAGCACAATGAAACAGCCAGTGCAATAACTGGCAATTGCGCACATGGCCTGGTAGCAAGGCAGCAAGGAGAGTTGGCAGTGATGTACAAGGAGATCCAGGGGGTTAAGTAGAAAATATTTTTACTTACTCCTGCAAGCTGTCCAGGTGTCCCCCATAGGACGTAGTGTGAACCTTTTTTTATGTGTGTGCAGTGGTGGATAGGATCCCTATGGAGGGGGATCAGATCAGGGTGACAGTCACTTCCAGTCTTGCTCAGAAAATAGAAACTGCTCTTCCTCAGTATGGAATTCATATACATATTTATCAAGATCACAGTTATAGGACTGGGCACCTTCAAACTGCATTTGTGGGATCACAGTTTTGAGCATCTTCTCAAGCCAACACAGAAAATTTTAAAAAAATCCCAAAGACTGTTCAATAAGGCATATACCAGTGAACAGGGATGTGTTCCAGTCATTGAGCCCAAGTCATGAGTCAAGTCATGATTCAGCGATCCCAAGACTTGACTCGCGAGTCAGAGTGTGCCATCATGACTCACTTTGACTGGAGTCCTGTGCCATTTTTTTAAAAAAGTCATTGAGAAAAAGAAAAAAAAATCCTTAAGTTTTCCTTCTCCCCACCCCACCTCCATGCCCACTTCTTGGAACCACCTACCCTCCTACAATCATATCTGCTATCATTGGTCTGAATGACACCTTCCAGATCACCCACATTTTAGGGACTGAAAGTGTGGAAGCAATGGGAAAAACCAGTAAGCAAAAACCAGTAAGCAAAAAAAAAAAGCAATGGGAAAAACCAGTAAAACACACACACACACACACACACACACACACACACACGAGTCAGTACTTAAGTCAAGTTCAAGTCATGACTCTGCTGAGTCATTGGCCCTGAGACTCGGGTCAGGGCCATGTCAATGACGTACTTGTTAACATGAGCTGCAAAAAACAGTGTTTTCATGACTCGAGTCAAAAGAACATAAGAAGAACCTAACTGGATCAGGCCAAGGCCCCTCTATTCCAGCTACCTGTACCCACAGTGGTGCACCAGATGCCTCAGGGAGCACAAAGGACAACAAAACATCTGCTTCCTGTTGCCACTCCCTTGTACCTGGAATTCTGAGGTTACACACACCCATCACGCCTTTTAACCTGTGGTGGACATTTCTTCTAAAAATCTGTCCAATCCCCCTTTAAAGGCATCCTTGCCAGTGAACTATTGTCAGAAACAGGAAGCAAAGCCATGGTTTAAATTAGTGGTTCCCACTGTGAGCCATGGCTTCCCAAAAAGGAGCCACAGAATCCTCTCAAAAAGCTCACCGCCCTATACAATGTAGGGGATTGTAGCCCTAATGGGGATCCATAGCCATTGGCCCAGTACATCAAGGGAGCCAACAGTCAAAAAAGTTTGAATAGTTTAAACAGAGTGTTTTTATTGTAGCAAATTTGTTGACTGAAGAGTATATGAAACCAACATTTCTGCCACTATGTTTCTACAGCACAGCTCTTTCCCTGTAAAGAACAACAAAAGTCATTCTCAGCAGAGTCCCCAAATTGAGGGAAGATTGACTGAAAGGAACCCTGGAAGTCATTCCTTCAGAACAAAGTAAAGCTCAGAGAAACTGGGCTGAGCTTTTAGCACAGGTGGCTTTTTCACAATAACCCTTTTATTCACTTCCAACATAACAAATAAAACTATTTTTAGACAAATGCATGGCACACCTTGTGTGGTTGGAATAACTGTGTGGAAAGCTAGCAATCTCTGACAAACACACCATTTCCTCTCTATTTAAAAATATTTTTTATTAATCTTTGTCATATAAATAAAAACAAGATGCATACTTAGGGGAAATCTGAGAAAAATCTCACACAGCAATCTAGGAGTCGATGTGCAGGCAGTAATATCAGGTCTTCTGAACTGGATTTGCTGCGTGATGGTCAATGGTGATTTGCTGCGACAATGGTCACAGCTGGAGAACAGCCTGGTCCTTGGACCTCATTTACCTTCATGTTTTTCCAGATGTTTCCAAACATGATTTAGTTGTCACGGCCTCTGAGACGAATTTTATCAGTGGGTACGAAGTTTCTTTTTGAGCCCCTTCCTTTCTCCATTGGGTCAAATTTCATATGATCATTGGATCATGATTTCTATGAATTTCAATATAAAAACTATATAGGTACAGAAAATGTGAGTGCTTGTCTTCACACGATATATGCAAACATGTTCTGAGATCCCAGAAAATTTCCAGCTCCCCTCCTCTAGCTCCTGGGCCCCCTTTTTGACCCCAGACCCAGGTACGATATACCCTCTAATGGGCCCTAGCAAGATTGGAAAATGTAATATCCCAGGAAATGTGCGGGCACCCTCCTTTGACTCTTGGGCTTCCTTTTTGACCCTGGTTGGTCCTGGGTACAATTAACCCCTTGCACCCCTTCTCATGGGCCTTGCTAGTTGCAAATCTCTTTGGGCACCCAGCATCCTCAACTAAATGTCACTGAAATCAAGGAGGCTGATCCTGAATAAATGGGTTGTTTGGGAGTATTCTAAAATAAATGGAGCAAAGGGGCCGTAGCAAGGGGCCTTTTTTTTTTTTTTTTTTGCAAATTCCAGCCTCTGTCTGAGCCACCTACAGTTCAACAGATCAGGTTCTTATATGTCTAGTTCACCACAAATACACTGAAAAAGGTTTCTGTATATAAACTTGATGCAGCAGACATGCTTGTGTTTACTGGAATGAAACAGGAAACACACAGGGTTTATGCAGTTCCTGGCATGGATGTGAAGTCCATGCTTGAAGCTCTAAGGCTGCAATCCGACACATTTACCAGGGAGTAGGTTCCATCACACTCATATGGGCTTACATCTGAGTAGACATACTTAGGATTGCAGTGTCAACCAGCCCTTTATTTCCTAAAGTAGTCTGATGATAGAGAACCCGCAGAGTACAATGAGCTTCTCAAGCCCTGGCCTCTACAGCACTTTTACCCTGCCGTGCACTGCTGTTGAGTAACTGGCAGCATTCTCTGGCAACCCAACTGATGCACTGGTCTCACATAGGCATCCATCAATTGAACCCATCTCATTGTTCTTTGTTGATATCATATATTTCATCAACGTTGTCAAATTATAGTAGCCAAGGCTGAGATGGGACCATAAATCAGTATGCTGTCCTGCACTCAATATTTTGTTGTCTCTGTTTTCAAACAGGAGGCCTTTATGATACCCACCCTACTGTCTGTTAGAATACAGATAGATCCATAAAACCATTTATGGTCATTATCAGTTTAAAATTGTGATTTAACTTCTGACTTTCTAGAGCATCCCTGCAGCCTTGTCATTTTGTGGGAGAATCTACACTGTGTCACAGAAGTGGTCGCTCGGCCAAGGCAGTATAGTAGGGCACCGTATTTATTTCCTTGCCAATCTAATGAAATGTTGAATTCACAAATGTTAGTGCACAGAACTGCAGCAGTCCATCTTGCTAAGCACAAAGTGTTCTCGGCCGCCTCCACTTCCCTTCAAGTTGTGTGCTTGCACAGAAGCTAGGATCCCTTCGTTTACATTATTCTTATGACCCTGGTTCAGGCATTTCTTTTCTTCCCTCCCCACCTCAACCTGGAAGAACACAGGGCTTCCAGTAGTTGCTTGAACCAGGTGAGATTCCACAGAGCTGTTCCATGAACTGGTACATCCAGTAAGCACACTACAGGTGGACATACTGTTACTGACATTTAAGTCCCATGATGGTGCTTATGACTGCAGTTGCATGCTGTTGTGGCTCTACAGAGGGGGGCAGAGCAGCAGGTTTTGCAAGGAGCTTTACCTTGCTGTGTAATCCCTCCTCTCCCTTGCTGCTGTAGCCAGTAAGCAATGCTGAGGCATTACTTTCCCTGTGAGGATTGGCTACGACAACAAGGGAGAGGAGCGATTTACATGGCAAGGTAAGGCTCCTTGCAAAACCTCAACAGAGCACTTGGCTTGTCCCAGCTCCTGCCAACCTTGCAGTATGAAAACATGTAAAAATGCAAGTAGATAAATAGGGACCACTTTGGTGGGAAGGTAATGGCGTTCCATGCACTACGGCATATAGTAATGCCAGCCACATGACCATGGAAACTTGTCCTTGGATAAACGCTGGCATTTCAGCTTAGAAACGGAGATGAGCACCGTTCCCTAGAGTTGGTCACAACTAGACCATTCGGTCATAGGGAAACCTTTACCTCAATAGGGAAACTGCTGGCTGCATACCCAATGCTATGAAATACCAGTCACACAACAAGCACCATTGCACAGTCCCAAATCATTGGTGACTCCACATGTTCCCACAAGTAATCATTGGGGGGGGGAGCAGTGATATAAACATCTTTCTATTCTTATAATGAAGTCCAGCAAGGTCCTGCAACTCTTAATTCCCAAATAATTCCCAAATTATTCAAGAAGGAAAGAAAGATGGGGAATGGATACAATTCACTGCAGTCTCCGTTGGCAACAGGCAGCCCAATCCTCTCCTCTGCCCTATAGAGCGGCAATGAAGTAGCGCCAAAATGGCCTCTGTTGCACCCTATGTGGGAAAGGAGACCGCCGACAGGCACCTCAGAGTACAGGAACATTTGTTCCTTTATCCTGGGTAAGCCCCAGGAGGCTTGCAATGGGGCCACCTGGGCTTGTGCCTGCAAAATAGCTGCACAAATCTGAGCAGGCCTGTGTTGGGAAATCAGGCCCGGGAAGGGGTAGAGGCAGAGGCGTCATTCAGGCGGAACGGCCCGGTACTCCGTTCCGCTAGTTCCGCGGAGGTCCCGGGCCGCGCCGCTGCCTCGGAGGATGGGCAAGCTGCTGCTGGGCCCTCCCTCCCTCGCGTCCGGAATCGCTCTAAAATGGAGCGATTCCGGCGCAGTGAGGCTTGGGGGGTCGTGGCAGCCCTCCGCCATAGGTAGTTGGCGCGCTCGGATGACATCACTGGGTAAAGGATACGATGGAGGGGTCTGCTGCCATTCCCGGCCCTTCATGGGACTTATGCACCCCCTTGCCCCACCCCTTTTCCTCTTCCTGCCCCTTTCCACCCGGTCCCAACCTCCATTGCTCCTTCCGCTGCTGTTCCACCATCCCACAGAGACCTTCTTTCTCCAACGGGTGCAGCAGGCCTTTGACTTATGCTATGTTGGCAAGAGCACTTGTGCTCATCCTGCCAGCGGAGGCCAGCACAGGATTGCACCATGAGTCAATAACAGGGTGGAGTTATGATCTCTATCAGCTCCCTGCCTCTTCTCCTGGAGGCTTTTTGTACTTTTTGTACTTATGAAAAGGGTCCGTGGGCCTCCCCCACCACCCTCTTCCATAACAGGCTGCTAAAGAAGAGTCAGGCTGAGTCATCTAAAAAGCAAGAATAAACATTTTGCTTCTCTGTGCTTGATCAAAATATTAGCAACACTTTTTTGTTGTTTTGTGCATGTGTGTGTGTGTGTGTGTGTGTGTGTGTGTGTGTGTGTGTGTGTGTATACCAAGTTTAATAAAAGAAAGAAGCTTATGCCACAGTATACTAATGCAACATATTGTAGGCAGCTTTACGGTTTCCTCTGCAAAATTATGTAAGCAGTAATTGACTTTTTTAAAACTTTTTTTCCTCCCAAGAACTTCTCTTCCAAAAGCCAGTCATAAGTATCCATGTGGGAGGATCACTGACAGTAAATGTTCACTCCTGGGCTGGAGACTCGGCTAAGTTGCCACTGTCGGCAGGCGGGCTCCAGATTGTAGGGGGCCCTTGGCAAAGTGACTATCATGGTCCCGCACCTACCTTGGAGGGCCCAACTCCCTGAATTGGGTTTGGCACCAGGTGGATTTCAAGGAGGGGTGTGCCTTACTACCACTTGAGCAGTGCCCTTGCAGTGTCCAATGGGAAGAGTAACATCCCAGGGGAACAGGGCAGGCATCAGCAGAGGGCTCCATAAAGCCACCTGTCTGCCTTTAAGGTGGGCAAGGAAGGTTCAGTTCAGCAGGAGCATCAGGCCAGTAGCTACAGGGGAGACAGGATGGACATTATCCATCCTGAGTCAGCAGTCAGCATTTTTGAAATCTCTCTCTCTCTCTCTCTCTCTCTCTCTCTCTCTCTCTCTCTCTCTCCACACAAACTGAGGGTGCCATCATAACCTGGAGTTAGGCTGGCATAAGCTAAGCCAGCAAAGTTTGACCAGCACAAGGGACACCGTAAAGCTCGTTTGGACCACTCATGGAGTTAAGGAGGATGACGCACATCTGTGTGCTGGCCTCTCTTTACTCCAAGAGTGGTCCAAACATACATTACGGTGGCTCTTATGCCAGCCAAACTTTGCTGGCCTAGCTGCGCTGGCCTAACTCCAGGTTATGATTGTGCATGCGCGCACACACACACATGCACACACACACTTCGCAGGACTGATCTGTTCACCCTGCCCCATCAGTTCCCCCCTGCCCTGTTACCTCCTCCCATATTTAGGTGTGTGTGCGCGTGCAAATAGAAAAGGTGCAGGGTGACTGCATGGTGCTCTTATCCACAGATGCCACTTCTGTTTGTGCAAGAGGCTCTCCAGTTTCTGTCAATTACACCTTTCCTGCCACATTGCCCACCATACTAGTTCCCCTGGCCCTCAGGAACAGCTGTTGGGGAGGGACTGCACCTGAAAAGTGGTTGTGCGAATGGGACTTCAGCAGCTGTGGTTCTTATACGCTGAGCCTATATGTGACTATATCGTTTGGCCATATTCAAAAGATAGATAGGCCACTAAGCATAAAATGAGCAGATGTACTAAACAGTTTTTGAAAAAGACTGTACCAAATCAATTTGAATAATCTTCATTTTATGTCCTTACAGAAGAATCACAATGGTCAGCCATCAAGTGCTTTACTAAATGACTCAACTGTTTCCCAAATCTTGCATACACATGTGAAAAGAGGCTGTGTTCTCAGTGTCCAATACAAAAGCTAGTAGGTTCTAATTATACCTCATATTTAAGGAGTGCCACTCTGTCAGAATTAATGCAAGTGCGAATAGCTTCTCTAATTGAAATGCTGGGGAATCTCAAGGTAGACAGCACATAATTATGCAGGCTGGAGTGTGACCAGCTTGACAAGGTTAATACTGGAGTTGGATGAATGCTTAAGAAAAAAAAAAGTCAGTGTTCATCTGAATATTTATAAATATCAACTTTGACTTCACTTAATCTACATGTACCTACAGTTTCTTTAAGCCACAGTTGTTTGGCTGGGGGCACAGGAACACTGGGTGCTCCAAGCTCACTATGAAGTTTCTCCTTTCGCTTGTAGACAACTAACAGCCCAATCCTATGCATGTATCCTCAGAAGTATGTTTTATTATAATCACTGGGACTTAGAGTCCAATCCTATTGGTCATAGCACAGGTTGTCTGAGCATACCACCAGCACCTGTGTCACAAAAGGTGCCATAAGGCACTTCCAGTGCCAGCAATAAGCCATTTTCATTGGCACTGGGCGACCACCCAGCTAACATCGGCCCTGTGCCACATGGAGGTGGCAACGCAAGCCAGTGAGCGATGAGTGCACCACTCACCTGTATTGTGTCCTTTTCGGGCAGCTCAGGAGAGCATTCCTGGGTGGGAATGTCTGCGGTGCAGGAGGTGGGACTGGTGGTTCCAAACCTCTGTGTTGGCCTGCGGGGCCTGATACAGGCGAGTAGACAGCTCGCCCATTCGCGCCCTTACTGCGGGGAAAGGGGATGAATGTCCCTTTTTCCTGTAGAGCCTCCTGCTGTTGCCTGGCTACCACTGCTCACCTGGGCAGTAGGATAGTTCACGATTGGGCTGCCCATCTCAAATAAGTGTGCACAATTCTGTCCAACTTTTCAGCACCAATGCAGCTGCAGTGCAGCCCCAAGGTAAAGGAATAAGCATTCCTTTACCTTGGGCAGGGGGCTGCAAACTCCGGCCTACAGGCCAGATCCAGTGTCCCCTTTTTTTCCCCTAGGGTGATCCGTGCTTACAGTTCTGCCAGGGAGCAAAGCGACAGTCACACCTACAGTTCCCAAGTTTCACCATGGCTAGCCACGCCTGCCCAGAACAGCAGGCACTCAGCTTGCTGGGGCAACGGAACCAGGACACGGCTGGTTGTGGCGACACATAGGAACTGTAGGCATGACCATTGCTTGGCTCCCGGCAAAATGGGACATGTGGGTCGTGCCAGGGAGCCTTTTCACAGCTGCAGTGGAGACCACTGACCTTGAGGAATCCTCTGTGACTGCACCTCCATCACAGGATGCAGCTCATGCCTTGTTGGAAGGACTGCGTCAGTGCTGGAAAGTTGAATAGGATTTGGCCCTAAATCTGTTGTAGACCCCAGGCAACTCAACCATTCTCCCTCTTTCTCCGAGCTGTCTGAAACAGCTCTCGTGTTCCTGTCTACATTTTCCTCCATTGCTTGTTCCAGGAAGTATAGTGTTGAAGTCAACAAATCTGCATGCGTTTACATTTCCTTAAATCATACCGATCTGGGGGATGGACACTTCGGGCTCTCCAACCTACTGGAGCATGCAAGCCACAAAAAGAACTTGCACTCTGGTCCTGTTCCCATGTCCCTTTCATAATCAGGCTGCAACAGGAAGTGCAGAGGTCAAAGAAGTTGGGAAAAGAGGAATGCTACTCGGGAAACAAGACAACATTTTCCCAGGGGAAAGATAAAACAGTAGAGACCCAGTTGCCAATCCCAATTTTGAATGAGGAGGGAAGAATTAACCACGATAGCAGGGTTCCAGCAGGATCACAACCACCAAGTACTTGCTGCTGTGTAATGTGAAGTGGTCTAATATGACAAAGCATGAAAAGGTCTAGGAATTATACTAAAAATACGCCAATTTTTACAATGAGGGAGGAAGAGGAACGAGCCAGATAATTCCTAAGAGTTTTCAACCCGTGTCCAGGGGCGTAGCTAAAGAAGTGCAGGGGGTGCAATTGCACCGGGCAACAAGCTTTAGGGGAGCAATAAGCTGAACTTGACACTAGTGACCAAAATTGTGAAACCTTGGTATAAATACCAAATAAATAAATATGTTATATACCATTCGATGTAGAGTTTATTTATCAAAAGTTATGGCCAACAAAACAAAAGGAAAATACAACTGTCAAGTAAAAATCGTGGTTTGTTAAAATTGCAGTTTTTAGAAATAATTGTTGTTCAGTCGCTAAGTTGTGTCCGACTCTTCGTGACCCCATGGACCACAGCACACCAGGCCTCCCTGTCTTCCACTAGCTTCCGGAGTTCGCCCAATTTCATGTTCATCGCTTCGGTGACACTATCTAACCAGCTCATCCTCTGCCGCCCATTCTCCTTTTGCCTTCCATCTTTCCAAGCATGAGGGTCTTTTCTAAAGAGTCCTCTTTTCTCATGAGGTGACCAAAGTATTTGAGCTTCAGCTTCAGCATTTGTCCTTTCAGGGAGCAGTCAGACTTGACTCCCTGTAGGATTGACCAATTGGATCTCCTTGCAGTCCAGTTTTAGGAATAATACTGGCATGTTATATATCATTTGATGTGGAATTTCATGCAGAATGCAAAGAAACAGATCGGAGTGATGTCTTCATTCTATCAAAATGCCTTCATGGCCAAAAAAATGAAAATACCACTGTGATGTCACTTCCTGTTGTGACATCATTTCTGGGGCATCATTTTGCCCACTGCACTGAGCTACACTTTCAATAGCTAAGCCTGTGCCTGTGTCTTTTTTCCCCTCTGAAGACTGAGGGTCCAACTCTATCCAGCTTTCCAGCACTGATGCATCTGTGCCAGCAAGATGTGTGCTGCATCCTGCAGTGTGCGTGTGGGTGGGTGGGGGGGCAGTCACAGAGGCCTCCTCAAGGTAAGGGAATGTTTGTTCCTTTACATCAGGGTTGCATTACCACTGCATAAGCAGGACACATTATGTTATCCACCAAATCCTTGCCAGTGGAAGCTGCCAAGCAAGCCAGTGTCATTCTAATTTTCCCAGTTGCAGCTCTTTAATTTTCCCCTAATAGTGAACAGAAGGTGGCATTTGCATATATATGGGGAAAGCAAGGGGGCATAGTCAGTGATGCCATTGTGGAGAAGACTCAACTTGTCTCCTGTTCCTGGCAACCATGAAATTAGGGATGAATTTGCACAGAGTGCTACCAATTGAGGTCCATTCTATCTTGTTCATATATTTTAAATCAATGGTTGATGTTGTTGTGGATTAATCTGCTTAACCACCAAAGACACTATTGATTCGGAAGACCTCAGTTTCTGAAGCACTTTCTACGTTTTGGCTATCTACTGTACACAGGATTTAAGAGCCAGTACCCTCCTCTGTGTGTCTAGCCAAAGATGTATACCTATAAGAGTTAGGGCAGTGGTTCCCAAACTGTGGGTCAGGACGCACCAGTGGGTTGTGTTGCAGTTTCACATCTCACAGTCCAGAACTGGGTGAGACTGGCATTCCGTCTCTCCGTCTCAGAATCAGATAGAGCACCTGTGCGTCCTTCAGCAGGCAGCTTCCCAGCTTGTTAGGGCAACTAGCTTGGACAGTAGTTGTACTCCCTTTCTGATAGTGTAACATAAGCAGGCAGTTTCACACGGGAAGTCCTGGCTGCAAACACTGCTCATTCCCATGAGATCATAGTGTTCTAAGGGTCACCCCATTGGGTAAGATGGGGCACAAGGGGTCTTCAGGTATCCACCTACCAGATATACTCTGGCTGCATCCCTTTGTTCTTGTGTAGAAGGAGTTTTTCACTGTGTGTGTGCATAAGATGTAAAAGCTGCACTGAAACGCCGCCTGCGAGCGGCAAAGACTTCACCGGCTTTCCTAGCCGGCAGACTGAAACTTTTCACCTATCTCACTTTCGCTACAATAAAGAGGCTTTGTTATGGAAATGTGGCGATCGCTTCGTTCCTTCGCTTCGGAGCGCTAAAGCAAGCGCTGGAATGGGTCTCCAAGCCCCCAACTCTGCTATTATTCACACAAATACGCAACAGGTTGCAGGCTATATTGAAAATATGGGATGATGGGATGCTGAAAAGGGGAGGGCTGTGTGGTTATTTTGCTCGTGTCAAGGTTGTAAATAGGCTTTTTCTCTTTCTGATTCACTTTGCTATTGGAAAATGGCTGAGAAATCACCCAACTTATTGCTGCATTCCAGGAAAGCAGTAAGCTATGGCATCACATTGACGGCACTTCCAGCCATGACATCACTTCTGGTGGACAGATTGTCCTTCTAAAAAGTGGGTCCCGGTGCTAAAACGTTTGAGAACCATGAGTTAGGGTATTTGTGTTTGGGGGTGGGGAGGGGGAATAAGTGGACACAGCGCTGTCTATTATAGGGCTCTCTGATGGCAGTGAATGAAGTAGGTTGTAGGCTTTGCTCCCTCCAGATTCGGGATGATATACTTTGTCCTGGAGAACCTCATGGCAACCACTGAGAAGGGGACCCAATCTTATCTGCTTTGTCATGTTCTTCATTCATCTGCCTACCCTCAGACATGTGTGTCTTACCTCACAAACCTTTTAGAATTCTTTGAAAAGGTCAAGAGGCACGTGGATTGGAAAACCTGTAGATATATATCTGGATTTTCAGAAAGCATTTGACACAGTCCCCCACCAAAGGCTGTTGAGGAAACTTCACCATCAGGTAATAAGAGGGCAGGTCCTCTTATGGATTCAGAATTGGTTGAGGGCCAGGAAACGGAGAGTGGGGGTCAATGGGCAATTTTCACAATGGAGAGAGGTGTCTCAAGGATCTGTCTTGGGACCTGTGCTTTTCAACTTGTTCATAAATGACATGGAGACAGGCATAAGTAGTGAGGTGGCCAAGTTTGCAGATGACACAAAACTTTTCCAGGTGGTGAAAACGAGAAGGGATTGTGGAGAGCTCCAGAAGGACCTCTCCAAGTTGGGGGAATGGGCAGCAAAATGGCAGATGAGTTTCAGTGTAGACAAGTGTAATGTGATGCACATTGGGGCAAAAAAAATCAAAACTTCACATATAGGCTAATGGGTTCTGAGTTGTCTGTGAGAGCTCAAGAGAGAGATCTTGGGTGCTGTGGACAATTCGGTGAAGGTGTCGACCCAGTGTGCGGCAGCAATTAAGAAGGCCAATTCCATGTTTGGGGTAATTAAAAAAGGGGGTTGAGAATAAAACAGCCAATATTATCATGCCATTGTACAAATCAATGGTAAGGCCACATCTAGAGTATTGCATACAGTTCTGGTCACCACATCTCAAAAAGGACATAGTGGAGCTGGAAAAGATGAAAAAGAGAGTGAGCGACAGAAATGATTATAGGGCTGGGGCACCTCTCTTATGAAGAAAGACTGCAGCGTTTGGGGCTCTTCAGTCTGGAAGAAAGGCACTTAAGGGAGGATATGATTGAGACATACAAAATTATGCACATCGGGGATAGAGTCGATAGAGGGATGTTCTTTTCCCTCTCTCACCATACCAGAACCAGGGGGCATCCTCTGAAATTGAGTGTTAGGAGAGTTAAAACAGATAAAAGGAAATACTTTTTTACCCAGTGGGTAATTAAGCTATGGAACTCCTTGCCACAGGAGGTGGTGATTGCATCTGGCCTAGATGCCTTTAAAAGGGGACTGGACAGATTTCTGGAAGAAAAGTCCTTCGTCGGCTATATGCCCTGATGGGTGGTGCAACTTCCTAACATTAATAGTAGGCTACTTCAGAATACCAGGTGCAAGGGAGTGGCATCAGGATGCAAGCATCTTGTTGTCTACTGAGCTCCCTTAGGCACCTGGTGGGCCATTGTGAGATACAGGAAGCTGGACTTGATGGCCTTTGGCCTGATCCAGCAGGGCTCTTCTGAAGAACATAAGAACATGTGTGCCAATTTTTGGTCATGGTGGAGTGCTATGGAACTCAAGAACTGACATATATATGAAACATTCTATTTTGATGAGGCAATGGTGGGCTCTATAGCAATAGCGTAAGTATTGAAACATGCTTCCATTCATTCAGATCCATTGCTCTCTTTCACTGATGTGCTTGTCCTTTTCTCAGGCTCCAAATGATCAGCCAACATTCTCGAGAGAATAATTGAGAATGAGCAAATATAAGAGAGCTTAATTTGTTTGTTACAAGCAGAAAATTTGCAATAAATTATTCATATTTAATTATTTGCTCTCCTCGAGCTGGAATTGCTGTATTTTTGTAAGAATGCCATGGAAACATTTAATGACTGGCAATCACTTCTGCTTTGAGTGTCAGTCTGATCCACAAGCCAATTAAGCTTGAGTATTTGGCTATGAGCTTGGCTTATTACCTCTGAAAGAAAAAAAGTATTAACCCAGCTGATGCCAAAATACCTATTCCATGGCTTTCTAAGGCTATCAAAGTGATCTTCTCTAACTTTGGAAAACAAGTTCACCTACAGGTCTCTAATGTAGGCAGAGGCGGATCTAGGGGGGGCAAATCTGTAAGTTTTGCAAGAAGCCTTACCCTGTCATGTAAATCCCTCCTCTCCCTTGCTGCTGTAGCTAGTAAGCAACGCCAAGATGTTGCTGTTCCCTGTGAGGATTGGCTAGAACAGTGCAGGAGAGCACTGCAAGGTAAGGCTTCTTGCAAAACTTACAGATTTGCCCCCCCTTAGATCCGCCTCTGAATGTAGGGCTAGATCATCTTGGCCAGACTTCTTTAGACAAATGTTTCCTAAGCTATGGGTTGCGATCACCAGTGGGTTGCGACCTAATTGTTGGTGGGTTGTGAAACTGAGAGTGCAATCCTAACCTGGAGTTAGGCCGGTACAGTTAGGCCAGCACAAGGGCTACCATAAAGCATGTTTCGTCTACAATCAGAGTCAGGGAGATGGTGCATGTCTATGTGCTGGCCTCTCTGACTCCGAGAGTGGTCCAAACATACTTTACGGTATCTCTTGTGCCAGCCCAACTTTGCTGACCTAACTGTGCCAGCCTAACTCCAGATTAGGATTGTGCTCTGAAACTGACAAGTTGATAGCTGACTAGGAAAAGGAAAGTGAAATTGATCTGCACATACACTATAGGTGAACTTGCCACAGTCCATTTTGAAGGGAGGAATGCAATACATCAGAATGGTCCTGATTCAATGAATGCAGGCCCAAAAAACACTCGAGTCTCTTCTTGGCTGGAAGTGAACATTGCAGAATGAGTCTAGGGTGTGCAGTCTGTCATACCCACATTTCCTTAATGAATGGGAACATTTTTATTTATAAGCCATAAGTCATTTATTCTTTGCCTTTTCTATCCCGAAAGAGAAGCTGAAGGTGGCTTCAAGTAATATTTGTTCACTTGGCTAAGGTTAAGCTTCCACCACCCAATGATTCTGTTCAGACCTGTGCCACCAATTTAGCAAGCACAAGTCCGAATGAATGTGGGAAGGTGGACTGAGACCAGGAAGGGGATACAATATCAGTGGTGGTGCTGCCGTCTACACAAGAGAAAAGAAAAAAATTGGAGCATCACCCCCATTTTTCACAGTGCTTGTAATAATAAGTGAGAACCATAGTGTGGTTCTATGTAAGTATGGTTCCTAATAATAAGTGAGAACCGTATCATCTCTCATTTAGTCAAAAGTGATGGTAGGTTTCCTGTACTATATCTTTGGTCCAATTAAGATAGGCATTGGGAGAGATCCGGAAGGAATTAACATCTTTGCTAGGAACTATCTACAGATCACAAGAGACTTCTGTCTTGCATTTTGCTCTGTTCTACTGGTTGTGGAATGACTTTCTTTGGAAAGTGAAAACACACAGTCACCAGGAAATAAACAATCCTCTGCAGGTTTATTAGGGAGTAGATTTCATTGGATTCAATGATACGGTCAAATAAATACAGGCATGCCTTGTACCCTCAGGGAACAGGTTCCTGGGGACCCTGTGGAAACCTGAAACCATGGATAAGAGGGAACCAAGCTAAGTATAGGGTTCTCTTCTGTCCTCACCTTGAGCAAGAAGACTTTTTGATAATCCAAAGTAAGAATAAAGGAAGATAGGGGGCTCCCGATTCATGGATATTTGAAACTGTGGATACAGAATTCGCAGATATGGGGGTCCACCTGCTTTCATAGTATCAGGCTGTATGTGAAGTGGTGGGGAAGATGGATACATTAGCTTGTGAAGATCATTCCCATGTATGCAATATATGCATGTCTTTCCAATATGCAAATTCCCGTGTTTTTCTCATATAGAACATCTACCCCGAGAAGACGTCTGTTTGAGGTTCTGCACGCCGCTGAATTGTGTCATTTGGAGTCTGCATTTTTTATTTTTGCTTGCCCGAACTCCAGTTACATTTCTTTTAGGAAACAGCTACACATTTTCAAATTAACAGTGAAACAAAAATAATAACTCCAAATTAAAATGATGGAGAACAAAATACATCCATGAAAAATAAACACAAACTTTAAATGAAAAGCAAAGTGCAATTCATCTCAATGAAGTCTTGGAAAATCACAGTTTATTGCCTTTATCCATCTTTTCCTCTTAGTTTGTTAAAAAAAATTGGAATGCATAGCAAAACAATTAAGTTCCTGAAATGCTGAACTGTTGTGCATAAAACCCCCTCTAATGACTAAATGGGGCGGTTGTCACACAATAATAGTGTCATTAGTTACAAGGCTGTTCATACAATTTTAATGGGAATAAACCAAATTGTAGACTGTGGGATTCTTATTTTTCTTTTATTGATTTCGGTGCTTCTGTTACTGATAACGGAAATATAAAGCTCTTGTGACAGATTAGCAGATTATTATTTTTTCTAAATGTATATCCACACAGTCCAATCCTAGGTATATTTACTTGGAAGTAAAGGACCATCAAACATTAACAGCCCAATCCTACTCTCCCCCCTCCAAGCCAATGCAGCGACACCAAGATGGCTACCTCTGTATCCTGCAGGGGGGCAGTTACAAAAGTTTCCCTGGTTAAGGGGCCATTCATTCCCTTACCTGGGAGTAAGCTTACACATAGTGGTGGTCTGAATTTACAGTGGTGGAAAGAATTGACTCGGGGGAAGGAAATGCCCCCAAATGGCATAGTGGTACAGCCTAGGGAGGCGGTGCCTGCTGCTGAGCCACTGTCTCCACTGCCACCACCACCTGCCCTTTGGTGCTCTCTTGAGGGCTGGGCAGGCTGCGTGCAACACCCCACTGGCCTCCAGGAGCATTCTAACCCCTTCCAAAGTGCCATTAATCAATACTACTGGTTTTCATTGGAAAACCGGTATTGATTAAAGGCCTTCTGAAAACGTTAGAATGCTTTCGGAGGCCAGAGCAGTGGTGTCATTAAAATGATTTAGGAACAGGAACTCACTTTTGATTGGCACTTGTCGGGAACCCAGAACCAGCCACGGAGCCCGTTAGGATCTGGAACGCCCGTTGTGGTCCGTTCCCCCTGAATGACATCACTGCCTTCGCCCCCCCTAGGAATCTGGAGTCGCTCCCTTTAACCCTCTGAGTGCGGGCCCACCAAGAAGAAAAGCTCTTTGCAGAGGAATTGGGAGGGGGAGGAGGGGGAGTGAAGTGGGCGGAGTCAGCCCTAATTTTAACTAGTGGAACTGAGTGTTCGCCCTGCATGACATCACTGGGCCAGAGCGGTGTAGTACGAACGCCTTGTAAATGGCGGGGGGGGGGTGACAGTCTGCGGTCTTGGCCCTGAGCAGAGAATGGGAAATGCTGTGACTGCCTCCACAGCATGGAAGGATTCAGTTCAGCTATTTTCAACCTTTTTCATCTCAGGGCACACTGATGAGGCACTAAACTTGTCAGCATCAGTTTTTTGACAATTGACAAGGCACACCAGGCTGCTTGTGGAGGGCTCATATCCCCCAATGGCCCTACTAACAAATGACCCCCAAACGCGCATGGCACACCTGCGGACCACTTGTGTCACATCAGTGTGCCACTGCATACTGTTTGAAACTAGCTGGTCTAGTTGGACTTGTGCTAACAAGTTTGCCAGCATTCCTGCACACAAATTCAGTAGTTGCTTCCACTAAGGGTCAACCTAGGTGTTTCTTGAAGCACACAGTTGAAGTTAGTGGTGTGCTTGTGTTTTCTTCAGCACACAGCAGAGTTGGATGGCTCTGCCCTACACATCAGGCTCAGCCTATCATTTTAGGTGTAATCTGTTGCTTCTGCTACTGCATCACAGTAAACAAGCTGACAATGGTACCATATGAAGGGAAATGATCCACAAATAGCTTCTAATGTTTATTCAAGGCATTGCAGAGCCACAGAGGACCCAACTAGAGGTGGCGTTTTTGGTTTTGCTAATTAGCAACCCTCAGGAGACTGCTTTGAAGATCCAGGCAAGTGTTGCTACTGAGCGGGGTTGTTTAACCTTTTCCTCCCAAGCTTTCCCTAAGGTAAAATAGCTCAGCTGGGAGAAAAAAAATTCACCCTTCATTTTCCTCCCTGCAGAGCTAGAGCAGCTTCAGGAGAAGAGGAGAGAACTGGCATCACCGAGAAAGGGCATAACATAAAAGTGTGGAACACCCACTCTCAGAGCAACATCTTAAAGTTGCCTGGCGAGGGGGCTGCTAATTAGCAAAATAAAAAACATGGCAAAGATCCCAATCACACATTGTCCGCATCCAGTTTGGATGAGGCTTGAAGGGGGATCCCAGCACAAAGTTTTGCAAGCAGTCACCTCCGTTCCTCTTGGGAGCCATTCGCAGTCAACATAGCCTCTGTTGTGCTCTAGCCGCTGGGAATGGCTCCGAAGAGGAGGGGGAGCAGCTGCTTGCAAAACTGAATGCTGTGATCCCCCTCTAAGTACGCCTCTGTCTAAAACCAGCCCCACACAACAACAAATGCACATGCTACTTTGCACACATATCCTGCCCCCTTCCTTTGCTTCCTGGTTATTTGTACTAATCACAAAGACTGGGCACTTCAGACAACTCCCACTCCCCACAATTAGGGAAATAAGCAGGAAGTGAATGGAAGCACGCATGCAACCCAAACATACATGTCTATTATCATGTGGGGTCCATTCTGAACCTCCAGTATTGTTCCATGCTCATGCCTCCCTTCTCCAAGTGGTGAGATGTTCCAAAGGTACAGCATTACCAGTATGGAGAGCAGCTAGAGTCAGCCCAAGACCTCTTGCCATCTGAGCTGGCACACGAAATGGTGCTTCTTTATGCAGCGGCATGCCCACTGGCACTCCTCTTCTACTCCCTGGGTTTGACTATGAAGAGAGGAAAGCAGCAGAATCGGAAGCACGGAGGAGAAGAGAGTGGAATGGAAAGCTAGAGCAGTGTTTCTCAAATCGTGCTCATCGGACCCCTGGGCACACTAGCATAAGCCCTGCCCCATTCCCTGGGGTTGTCCTTGGGCTTCCTTTGGCTACCAGGAGCTTGAAGCAGTTTGTGCAGAGCTCAGCATGGCACTGGCGTGGCATTGTACAGGTGCCAAATCTGTAAGCAGCTATACAAACATCTCTTCCCTGATCTTCAAGGAAAGTCATTTCCTGGTAGGTGGGATTTTTAGGAGAGGGCACAGATCTGGATTCTGTGCCGATTCTGTGCAGGCTTACTTGGCAGTAAGGTCCATTGAAATGTGTTTTGGTGTTTGCCACCCATTTTGAGACAAAAGAGAATATTTTGTCAGCTTTAAGCAAAAAAAGAACAACAAAAATCCTTAGCCCTTAACTTGGAATGAATGAAATGATTACAGTTTGTCCCTGGAGAAGCGATGAATAAGCAACCTGGGTCCCACTTTGGGCTAGACCTCTCAGGGATCCACAGGGATGAAGTGGGTATCAAATGCTGCCCTCACCCACTCCCGGTGCTTCCACCCCACCCCACCCCACCCACTATATAAAAATGAGGGCACATAAAAAGGAAACACTGGGCTCAGCATTGCACCACTCTGAGCATGTGCTGGAACTTTGGGGCTCCCAAGACTCTATGCATACACACCAGGGCTCCTTGAGACTCTTTCTAGGAGTTAAAGGGTTTGGGAGATTGAAAGGTTTGAGACCTGCTGGGCTAAAACACTGGAGATTCTTTTCACATCTAGGGAACAGGAGGAGGAAGTACAATTGAGGGAAGCAGTCAGAGACATGAGCTCCCCCTGGCAAGCCACTACCTGAGATGACTGCGGTGATCACGTCAGCTGGCCTCATGAATGGGCCAGTCTCAAAAGTAGAAGGGAGCCTTTCTGGATAACTGGGAAGCTAACCTAAGCTTCTGCTATATGAAACCAGTGCTTGGGTACAATAGCACACTCCCTTCAAGATTTGTAGGCTCCCATAAAAGAAGGTGAAGTGGGGGTGGAAAAGAAAAGTCATCATGTAAGACTTCTGTCCTGACGCATTGTTATCCTATTTTAATGAAATATAATTGAGCATGCCCAGAAACTAGAGCCCTAAACAGAAATAAGGAGTGACAGATGATATATTTATATTTATATAAAACAGATTTCATCACTTCCCAAAACAATGAACGTCCTCAGAGTAATGAAAAATTGCTAGTCTGAATGCATGATTTGTTGCATACTAACAGCAAAAGTCCTGTTCCTGTGTTCAGTCTGAACCGAAGCAGAGGAGCTGAAGCATGCAAGTTAACCCCCTTCCCCTTTCCAAAAAAAAAAAAAAAAAAAATCATGTCCTGAGATATTTCTACTTTCTGTGCTTCCCTGCAAAGGCAAATTCTAAATCTAGGTAGAATTTCTTCCCATGTTCCAGGTTCCTGATTGGTTGGGTTTCTAAAAATGTGAAGTTCTTGCCTTGCAGAGAGGCCCTGTTGGAAGCGCTGGTGGTCTGGCCGTGTAGTGGATCAACAAAGGGTGTGTGTGTGTGTGTGTGTGTGTGTGTGTGTGTGTGTGTGTGTGTGGCCAGCTGATGTGCTGCCTTTCCCCCCTCTAGGCAGGTTCAGGCTAAAACCCTGAACAGGACTAATATGAGTGCTGGAGGAAAATTGTGCAAAATCCTCATGTCATTCTGAGAGCACAGTCCTAACCTGGAGTTAGGCCAGGACGATTAAGCCAGCAAAGTTTGGCTGCTACAACGACCACCATAAAGCACATTTGGAGTTAGGGAAGATGGCACACATCTGTGTGCTGGACTCTCTAACTCTGAGAGTGGTCCAAACATACTTTATGGTGCCCCTTGTGCTGGCCAAACTTTGCTGGCCTAACTCCAGGTTAGGATTGCGCCCTGAGTCTATGACTCAAGGTCTCTAGTTATGGTATGAAGACATCCACATACCAAATAAGGAATCAAATGAAATCACTGAAATTTCTGTCTATAATAATACACTGCATAGTACAAATAATGGTGATCATTAATAATTTATCACCTGCGATGTTTCAGTCAATTAAATGTCACACTATTCTAGCTTTCTGGCTTGGATAGAAAATTAATAGTAACTCGACAAGATCTAAGGATATGCTGTATTGTAAGTAGAATACCCGTTTTGCTTGGAAATGATGGGGCACAAAGCAGCTCCATTGCTGCCACACACAGCTGTATATTGATAGACCCTGAGGAAGGTTTTTCCTTTCCATTCATCATGCTGTTAAAACAGCCTTTGAAGGAGTGGGGAAACCACTGTAGAACTGCCTGTGAAAATCATCAGAATCACTTTCCCTTGCTCTTATTAGCTGACAAGTGCTCCCATTAGCTCTTGTTTCTCACCTTAAATATGCGCCGTCAGCTAAGCTCTACTTACAGTCTCTGGAGCAATTTTATGGTGGGCAATTCTGAGCAGCAGAAGATGCTGAGTGTTCCTTGCTGGGAGTTTATGCATCGATCAGAAGAGGATGTTTAAACAAGTAAATAAAAATGACACTTTGGGAGAAACTGTTAAATTGCAGAATGAGACACAACATTTTTAAAGCTTCATTACTTTATGTGTCAATTTACATTTTGCAAAGTCACCCTCTTTGCTAGGTGCCAAGGGTCAAAGACTCGAACATCATTTAATGTATGCCTGTATTTATTTATTTCCATTTTATTGCTGGATATAAAGTGCTGTTCAGAAAATATGTCATTTGAAAGTGAATAACTTTATTGAAGACATTCAGGAGGGTCGGGATCTCATTGGTCTGGTTGAGCACTTAGACAAATAGCCCTTGAATAATGAATTGCTTGCCTGTGCCCTTTGAAAGACAGAGGAAATCATAAATCTCGACTGACATTGTGTTTTGGGGAAATACCAACAAAATGAGTTAATGAACAGTCTGGAGTATTCATGCCATGTTCGTTTTGCAATAGATTGGAAGCAATGATGACATCACAGATCAGGCAAGTTGGGCACTAGTTGAGGGTCTGTATCCATCAGGCTTTGAATCATCAGTACCAGTGTCAGTGCCTAGTGGTCATCTAGGGGCAGGGGGAGGAATGGGGGGGAGAGTACTCAGAGCAAAGCTTTGGCCCAAAGCACCCAATAACTGTGCAGTGATTGGAAGGCCTACTGGGTCCCACTTCTTTGATTGGAAACAAAAAGGCCTCCTTCCCAAATTAGTTCCCACTATGAACCTGGCCTGTTCTCTCAGAGAGGCTATGAATATTATGATCCCATGCAACCAATTCAACGTGTTGCAATTCCAGGTTTGACTTGGCAGGACATGATTGTAACATCCAACAGAGAAGATCTGCAGAGTCTACATATAGCTACACGGCATAGCTGTGTTTTCAGAGGCTGTCCTTCAATGGCAGAACACCTGCTTTGCCTGCAGGAGGTCGCAGGTTCAATCCCCGATGGTTTAAAATAACACTCTTTTTCTAAGTCCCTGAGATAATTTGCCTATAACTTTGCTATTAGCAGCACTTCACTGTTTCCATAACACTTCTTCATCCAAGGGCTTTTTTTACACAATTAACTGTCGCATTCCAAATTGTCATCTTCAATTGTCAATTTTCTAAATTAAGTTCACAACTTGCTCTGCATCAGAGGCGTACCATCTCTGGGCCATAATATAACATCTGTCATGAGCACCGCTCAAAGGGGTGTGCTCGCAAATTGAATCCCAGACTGAATTCCCTTAATTTGGTTTCTATATCAAAAGCAGGGTCAGTCTGCCCCTTATGCAAGCCTTCAACCAGGACATCTCTATATATAACATAGGCTGCTATTTTTAGAGGGTTTTTTAAAGACCAGATTAGGTGTTTAGTATTCAAGTTGAGCTGAAGGTAGTCTCTGTGTCTTGTGAACATTTTTGGCAGCATTGAACAGTGCGTCCTCTTTTGGTAATTGCTTTGGAAGTGTTTGCCTATACAGAATTCAGTCACTCTGAATTGAATTGGTTTGCCCTGAGTTGTTATCACACTTGTTGCTTAGTGACATCATCCAATTGACTATAACTGACTGGTCCAGGAGGAAGAAGCAGATGCAAATGAAGCAAAATAAGACAGGGTAAACCATGGTCGCAAACTAAGTTTTTGTAAAGGAGGATAATTAGGTAGTGTCGATAGAAAAAAAAATCCCTGCCAAAAACTGTGCCCCCAAATGCTTAGACGTCTTAGCCATTTGAGGGGATGTCATTATTACCACAGTCTGGAGTGCAGCAGTCAAAGGACAGCCAGCTGCATTGCCGTGGGGAGGAAATCATCATCATCATCCTTAAAAAAAATTATTTTAATAGTAAAACATTATTATAGGAAGTGTCAACTCCAGTATAGAAAAAAAAGAGCATAACCTCCAGAGGGGGAACAGAAACTCAAACTGGTACAGTAAAGGAAATTGTACCTTATGTCATACTCCATGAAACCATTTGACATGTGACCCTAATGCAGCCATCTTCCCAACACTAAGGGCGCAATCCTAAACTGAGTTAGGCCGGCATAAACTAAGCCAGCAAAGTTTGGCCAGCACAAGGGACTTCGTAAAGTATGTTTGGACCACTCTTAGAGTCAAAGAGCCTAGCACACAGACATGAGCCATCTTCCCTGACTCCGAGAGTAGCCTAAACACACTTTATGGTGGCCGTTATACTGGCCAAGCATTGCTGGCTTAGCTTATGTCGGCCTAACTCCAGTTAGGATTGCGCTCTCAAAGAAGCATAGTTGCCACTATGAAATGTCAGTTTTCCAAAACTTGTGTTAGAGAGGTTTTAAAACTCGTTTACTGCAATTCTCCCACAAGTGGAATGTTCACTGTGGCAGGAACATCTAGCAGCTTTGGACAGGATGTCCCTGCAATTCTACTATTGCAATTCATCTGGAAGAGTCTTTAGGTATAGCATTGCTAACTGGGCAAGAGGCACTTTTTCAAGTGGTGTCCTCTTATATTTAGCAGGGGGAGAGCAATTGTCCCTCTTCACCCCAGCACAGTGTCTTTCTCGTGGCTGTTGCTGGTGGTGTCTCCATTCTATTAGATTGTGAGACCTTTTGGGACAGGGAGCCATTTAACTTTAATGTTCTTATTTGCCTGTAAACCGCTTTGTGAACTTTGTGTTGAAAAGCGGTATATAAATACTAGTGATTGATTGATGGTCAGTCTACTGCTCTGTGTGGGGTGCAGCATGTCAAAAGAAGCCCATTCCAGACATGGTCTCCATTTCTTTCCCACCCCACATCAAGTATTGATGTGTCAGGTTGGATTCAACTTTAAGAAGTTCTAGAGGAGGTTTTTCTCTTGTTTCCCTTAAAATGTTGATGCTAAAGCATATAGTGACTTTTCTTCAAACAAGAGAAATGCTTATACTGTGCTGCTTCCAAGAAGAACAAGTATTTCAAAAAATGAAAGGCCTTCTGACAACTATGAAACCTACACAATGAGTGACACAGCATTGTCAGAAAGAAAGGTATGCTTGGGGGTTGGAAGTACTGTACACTGAGAGGCCAAACCTATCACTAATCATCATCATCATCATCATCATCATCATCATCATCATCATCATCATC